>CM040127.1:269898595-270498595 GCA_022559845.1 Amorphophallus konjac
AATTAGAATGTAGAGTTAATTTTTTATGATAATAGATCCATATTAAATTACACAATTAACTATATAAAATTAACATATTTATATAGAATCATCTAATACAAATTAGAATTCGTAAATTTATCTATAAATTTAAAATCATTTCTAACATATTTATCACTAAATATAAATTTAAATTTGAAACTTCTACAATTAAATGAACTACATAATACATCAAAAATAATTTTTAAAAAACTAACGACATCTAATCTTCAATTTTTACAACTAACAAAATTAAATTTACTAAAAATAAAATTTTAATTAAAATTTTTAAATCTCTCCACCCCCACCTCCCCGGCCCCCATCGCCCCCACCACCAGCCCCCGGCCGTCCCCACCGCTGCAACGGTGGCGTCTCCCCCCTCCTCCCTCCCCCACCCCCACCGGCTGCAGTGGTGGCAGACGCCCCTCCTCCCTCCCTCCCCCACCTCCCTCACCCCCCCACCGGCGGCGGATGCCCCCCCTCCGGCCAGATCCGGCCATTGTAGGCGGTTGGCAGATGCACCCCCTCCCCAACCCCCACCCCCACCTGCTGGCAGACGCCCCCCACCTCCCTCCCCCCCCTCCCTCACCCCCCCACCGGCGGCTGGCATACGCCCCCCTCCCTCCCCCACCCCACCCGCTGGCAGACGGTGGCAGACGCCCCCCCTCCCTCCCCCACCCTTGGCAGACGCCCCCCCTCCCTCCCCCACCTCCCTCACCCCCCACTATCATCGTATGCCCCCCCTCCGGACAGATCCGCCCCCCTCCGCCCTCCACCGCCCTCCCACGGCACCCCACCGATCACCCTCCCCAATTAATATAAAAAATTTAAATTAGATCACCTACCTCTGATCGCCGGTCATCGCCGCCCAGAGCCGCCGTCCACCGCCGCTCTGCACCGCCTTGCACCGCCGAGAGCCGCCGTCCACCATCTTCTTTGCGTTGCAGAAGCGCCCACGCCCCGGCCCGTTAATTGCCCGAACCGGCACATTCGCACCGACCAGCACGTACCAGACCGGGTCCACCTCAGATCGGTCCAGTATGCGGCGGGACGCACGGGACCATGCGGTCCAGTGCGTCTCGGCCACGACCCCCAGCCCGTGCGACCCGCCGGCCGCCTGGGTCGGGTCGAGTTGTGCGGGTCGGTGCGGGTTGGGGCGGGACGACATACCCTGCTTGGAACTACAAGAAAAGTGATTTTTTTGTGAATCCTTTGCACAACATGTGAGGGTATAGGATCTGAAATCATAAGTCAATGCACACATGAATCAGAACATGGTATGTTTGGCTTTGAAGTATATGAAAGCTGTCATGAATTCTCATGCAGAAAATGCTATGCAAATGTAATCGCCCATTTAGAAATTTCCGTTTTGATATGAGAACTTGTTTTCTACTCATTCCTTTCTTTTGTGTATGTTTATCTTCACTTGCAGCAGCCCTTTAAATCTAGACCCTTAATGCATTATCATTCATTCATTTCGTTTCTTTTTGTTATTTCTTCATGTTTGCTACACATTGGCTCATAGTGATATTTTCCTAAGTTCAGTTCATTTGTCCATAATTCTTGTCATTAGTCTTCCAGTCACCCGGAAAAAATTCGACAACACCTCCCCTAGACCCGAAGCTTTGGGGGGGGGGGGGTTTAATTAGGTACGTATTCACGGAGGAACTCCGAGATGGCCCCAAAATACGAAAGGTGCACACGGAAGCGACAACACCCAAGGATGCGCAAAGAAGCGGCAACATCCTATAACCCGAATTGGGCACGAAAATCTCGAGGACTAGCCTACAAGGGACCTTAATGACCTACGGGCTTCCACGATCTCGTTTATGAAACGTGAACTTGAGCTATCGCCGAACTATATGGCCGCCAATGTTCACCCTTTTAAAGGAGATCGTCCGGGGACCACGCTATGAGGAAGCGAGTCCTCGGGGATCCGGGAATGATCAAGACTCCGGAAGCTGGAGTTTGCAATGAAAACAATCGGTTTGGGATTAAATCCCATATTTCTCACCCCTTTGGCATCATGGCTATGAAATCAGTCCAAATCCCATGGCGGGGTTTTGAGGAGAAAACGTGATCATTATAAAACGAAAGGCGAAGCCAAGAGAGCGACTCCCGGTGGTTTGAGACCTCGGAGTCATGTCCATGGGCTTGGATAAACCTCAGGCCGGTGGCCTCCGTAACGATAGTAGCATCCTCATATGGAGATCATGCTCAAAACTATAAAGAGATCATCCTATCTACTGGAAGGGCAGGGGTAAATGAACAGAAATCAAGCATCATGCAGAATGAAGGGGGAGGAGGTAAGGATGAAGAAGAAATCATGAGTATCAAAAGAAGACAATCACGAAACCGCAACATGAAAATCTTCCAAAATGGAATGCTTCTTTATTTCATATCGGGGAGGAGAATACATCGGAAGGGGAGAACAACAAGAAGACAAACTATAAAGGGGGAGGAAACAAGGGGGCCACAGGCCCTGCTCCCGTTCCCTCACCTCTCTCTTCTCTCTCACAACCTTTCTCTCTCTTCGGCTTCTCAAACAAAGCTTCGACAACATTTCTTCAACATCTCCCCCTGTCCTTCTTGGCGAGGGGTTGGTATTTATAAGGAAGCAGGGTCCCGTTCGGAGGAAGAAGGCCTCCTACGTTTTCTCCCCTTTTGTTTCTGCTGCGGCTGCTGCCATTGCTTCGCAGCTGCTACTGGCGTGCTGTCCCTCGTACGCGCGCGACGGAGCAGGTGGGAGGCCTCTCCCTACGTAGGGTAGGCCGGCCGCTACCCACCGTTGCGTGGCTGAAGGTAGCGCGAGGAGGATCTTTGCGTGCATGAGGAGGTAAGCGGCATTGAATGCCTGGACAGGGGAGAGGAAGAAGAAGCGTGGGGAGAGAGAGCACAGGATGACAGGGTGTGACATAGGATGAATAGTGCCACTATTTTCCTTCAATTTTCATTTTTTAAAAATCCCTCTTCTTTTTCTTTCCCCCTCTCTTTCTCTTATTTGCGCGCCTGTCCCCATCCGCCCTTTTCCCTTCTCTTCTTTATATTGGGCTTAGCCCATTCATTTGGCCCATTCATCTTTCTTCTCTTTCTTTCTTTTCTTTTTTTTTGAGTGCCAACAGGGGACGGATCCCGAACCCTTGTGCATTGATTTCCCATGATTTCATGTCGATTCGGGCGAGATAGAGCAGGTTTCCTTCTTACCGGGGAAAAACACATGTTTTGGGGCGAGCAGCATTTTTTGCCGATTCGGGCAGTGTTTATTAGCCAATCTCATGGCATTGGTAGAATGGATGTTGGGGAATGTTTCCCCCTTGCTTTTCCTGCATTCCCCTATGGTTTCGGGACGTGGTGAGGTCGAGAGTGGGTTTCGTTCATGTTTCGGGAAGATTCAAGCATGATTTCAGGGTGAGAATGATTTTGTCAATTTGAGTGGGTTTTTGGGGTTTAAATGGGTCCTCCCGGTAGGTAGGAGGTTGGGGAAGGGTTTCCCCATGTTTTCCCCCTCGTGCGTCGTGAGCGGGGCATGGATTGGGACCCCACAGTGGGGCTCCCATGGCTGGATCGTCGGATTCGGTCGACCGGTGGCCTGAATCGATCGACCGGTCTGGCCGATCTGATCAGAGGGAGGCTCTGGGAATTTTGGTAGACCGACCAGGCAGGTTCGGTCAACCGAACCCCCTTGCAGGTAGACAAACCAGAAGGGCTAGTCGACCTATTCCTGGCCCAAGTCAATCGACCACCTAGGTAGCTCGACCGACCCAGGCCCTTTTGGCCCGTTTGACCACCATAACATGGTTTTCACCCCCGGAACAGCCAAATTAATATTATAATTATAAAATTCATTAACATTGGGCCCTCTTAGCCTCGTTTGGGCGGCGATCGCCCCAAGGTTTGGTTCACCATGGGCGAAGTCGTATAATTCTCGCACATGGTTCGCCCTCATCATTGGGTATTCTTAAGTAAGTCACTTGGGGTTAGTGATTCTAGGTCCTTAGCAGGCCTTGCATGTCGACTCGATGGACGTGTGGGCGTGAGTAGCTCAGACCGGTTTTAGTTAGTTTATGTTGGACCTTGTGCCATAGCTTGAGGCTGTATTCTACTCGGGTTCTGAGTATGTGCGTGGGCACTCCGATGGTTTCCTTGAGACTACGGGTTTACTGTTTTACCGTAGGACTACCTTGGGGGTATTTCGTTGACAGACCCAGTGAGGACAACTGGTGTGCACAATGCCCGTACAGTAGAGGCGAGAACAACCTAGAGCGTAAAGCGCCTTGGTTAGGACAAGTGTATGTCGCTGATGGACACAGGGGCGCGTACTCGGTCTTGTTGTGACCCCTCTATGTTGATGATGTTGACACTTGCTTTATTTCATTGGCAACACCATTGTTTTGATTGATTGGCAACTGCTTTTGATTTGATGAAATTGCTCTATCAGATTGACTATGTGTTCTTTGCATTTAATACACTGCTGTCTGCATTTCTCACTGTCATGGGTCGACACATCAGAGGATGGGTCGACTCCTCCAGCAGACTTGTTTAGACTGAGTCTATACACTGGAAACTCTCATATCGATTGAGTCTATACATCGTCCATTTCAGATAAAGTCCACACACTGCATTTCATTTGAATTGGTTAAGTGTGTACAGCGTCAACGCATCTCACTGGCTCATGTTACAGCGTCAACGCACTTCATTGGATGTGTGTACAGCATCAAGTGTGTACATCGTCAATGCATGAAGTCTGTACATCAGTCTTAATATTCTAAGTCTGTACAGCCGTTGGCTTTGAACCTCAGAGTCTGTACATCCGAATTGCCCTTGATCTGGTCAAGTGTATACACTCTTTCACTGTAGCTTTCACATATTCAAGTCTACACATCGTGAAAGTCTATATATTCATCGCTTACCTTTCGCTCAAGGCAAAGTCTATACACTGGGGTCTTTCCCTACGTTTCTTAGGCGAAGTCTGAACATTCGGTTCTGAAGCCTGAAGTCTATACATTCCAGCCTATTCCTACATTCAAGGCTTCAGCTACACATTAAGTCTGTACATTATCTTCGCTTCATCAAGTCTGTACATTGACTCGCCAACTTCTTTGAAGTCTGTACATCGCTTCATGTCCCCAAAGTCTATACATCCACAGTGATCTTTGAAGTCTGTACATTGCTTCAGGAGCGTCAAGTCTACACATCGCTTCGCTCCATCAAGTCTGTACATCCACAGTGTTACTTGAAGTCTGGACATTGGTCTTCAAATTCAAAGTCTACACATTGTCTTCGAATCCAAAGTCTATTCAATGGTCTTCATACTTGAAGTCCATACATTCGATATGCAGAGTTGAAGTCCATACTGTGCCTCAGGCTGAGCAAGTTCACACACTGGTCGGTGGCAAGCCTATACACTGGCCTCAGCTTTTCAAGTCTACACATTGGCCTCCTTGCATAGAGTATATACACTGGACTGTTTGGCAAGTCTATACATCGGCCCTTGTCTTCGAAGTCTGTACAGCCCTTTAGCTTTTCAAGTCTATACATTGGCTTCAAGACTTTCAAGTCTATACACTGACGGCTGAATTGAGAACTCTATACATCGTCTGTCTGCACTAGAGTCTCATGGAGTCTATACATTGCACTCGTCTTCTAAAGTCTATACACTGAAGTCTTCACATTCGTTTGCATTACATGAAGTCCATACAGTGGGTAAAGTCTGTACACTGTCCATGTTTCATGCAGCGTCAACTCAGTGCTTCACGCATCGTCAACTCCTTAAGTATATACACTGCATTCATGTTTGCAAAGCCTGTAGTCTGAAGTCTCTACATTGCTTTCGCCTTCACAAGCAAAGTCTATACAATGCTTTGCATTCTTCAGAGTCTGTACAGGGTTTTAGACTTAAACTGATGACTTCGTTTCATCTGTCTGACAGGGACTGAAGAGACAAATGAAGGGCACGTGATCCGAGGTACCTGGCTCGTGATCTGAGAAGGACAAGGTATCCAGATGAGGACACGTGTACTGACACTCCATTGGATGCTGCCACGTGGTCCAAATTGCTGGGCGGGAAACGTGGAGAGCACACGCCTGCTGCTGTTGCTGCTATATAAACAAGTCTTCTTCCACAGAAGAAGACTGATCGAAGGAGAAGAAGAGAAAGTCTATACACTCAGCAGCAGTGAGCCTTCGATCCACAGAGAGAAAAGAGAGAAGAAGAAGATACAGAGAAGAAGAAGAAAAGAAATAGAGAAGAAGAAAATGAGAGAAGAAGAGATCGAGAGAGATGAGCTGAGAGAGAGCTGATTGAGAGTGAGATTGAGAGTGAGCTTGTATCTCAGTCTCGTGGTTCAAAACCAGAGCTGAGCTTTGCTCTTAGAGCTATATTGCTTTTGAGTTTTTCTATTTTCATTTTGATTCTGTCTTTCATTTCCGAATACTGTTTCTTCAAGCTGTGTGTCAGCGATCTTGCAGTGGTAGTCTCCACTGGAAGGGTTAAGCTGTATTTCCCCAGCGGTTACAGAGGATCAGATCCTCTGGTCGGCAAGCTGTAGTGCCCAGCGAAGCTGTGTATTAGAGGATTGTTTGGCCAAGCTGTAAAGCCCAGCGGACGTAAGCTATGCTGCGCAGCAGGAAGCCATACTCGGTTGAGTGTGGGGTGGACGTAGGTCGTTGACTGAACCACCTAAAAATCGTGTGTGCATTGTGTTTGTGTGATTGTTTGTGAACTGTGTGTGCTGGTATCCTTTGCTTAGCTTCATTGATTATATCGCTCATACTTATGTCTAGCTTTCGATATAAGATATGGTGAATGGATTTCATGGGTCGACCCTTTGCTTAGCACTCTTCATTTAGCTTAACTGATGTTTGCCTAAATTCCGCTTTAGAACATACAGTAGTTTTAAATTAGGCAAGTTGATATATTCACCCCCCTCTAGATCCACACTTAGTGGAGATAGACTGCGTCCATCTAACCCAACACTTGGTATCAGAGCCTAACTCTTCTGCAGGGACTCATCGCGCGAAGAGAATAGGCAGAGATGGATGCTCGAGGGATGACTGCCGAAGGTCACTCAACAACGAAGCCCCCATTCTTTGATGGGTCAAACTACACATACTGGAAGAACCGTATGCAAGTGTTCCTCAGGGTTAAGGATTATGAGATTTGGAAGATTGTCAGCAAGGGACCTTATGAGCTGTCCCCGAATGAAGATGTATGGACCAAGGAGGAGATCAGAAGGTCCATGCTGAATTGGAGTGCTATTAATGCTATCCAGTGCGCTCTGCATCCTACAGAATTCTCCCGTGTGTCTTCTTGCAAATCAGCTAAGGAGATGTGGGATGCGCTGGAAGTAATTCATGAAGGTACATCTCAAGTAAGAGAGCAGAAGGCCAATCTTCTTGTATCTGAGTATGAAGCCTTCAAGATGAAGCAGAACGAGTCCATCAGCGAAATGTACGCTCGGCTGACTGTCATAACCAATGGCCTCAGAGGTTTTGGGAAACCTCAAACAGAGTATGATGTAGTGAGGAAAATTTTGCGCTCCCTGACTTCCATTTGGCACACCAAAGCAACAGTGATGGAGGAGTCAAGGGACTTGCGTAATACTAAAGCTAATGAGCTGATTGGCTCACTAATGGCATATGAAATAAACATGCCAAGAACAGATGAAGCTGAGAGGAAGAAAAAGCCGATAACGCTGAAGGCTAGTTCCAGCAAATCAATAAAATCCAGCTCCAGTAGCTCTTCATCATCAGAGGAGAGCCTAAATGAAGAAGAAGATGTGACTCAGTCTGAGATAGCCATGATGACTAGAGAGTTCAGGCGATTTCTCAGAAAGGGAGCAGGACTGTTCGGCCAGAAGAAATACAGTGGTGGCCGAAAGGATAAAAGGTATAAATCTAAACCTGCAAAGAAAAATGAAGCTAATGTCTGTTATCAATGCAAGAAATCAGGGCATCTGAAAATTGACTGTCCAGACAATCAGAAACATAAGGACAGGTCAAAGAAGAAAACCAAGAAGGGAAGAGCTATGATCACCACATGGAGTGATGAAGATGAAGGCTCTTTCAGCAGCAGCTCAGATAGTGAAGCCGAATCTGAACAGCCCATTTGCCTTATGGCAACAAGCTCCGAAGATAGAGAGGAGGACACAGATGAGGTAATCACTAGATTTGAAAACTTTACAATTGCTGATTGGGTAGATGCTTATCATGACATAGCTGATAGAGCTGATGATATTAGAAAAGAGAATAGGCATCTTAGAAGAAAAATCAATTCCATGCAAAACGATAAAACACTAACTGATAAAATTGCATGTTTGGAATCTGAGATTGATGAATTGAAACTCACATGCTCTGAAGAAGATGAAATCAAAAATGAGTTAAAAGCTTCTAAGGAAGAGAATCTAAGGCTTGAAAATGAAATTGATGAATGGAAGCTGAAGATTCAGAAATGTGAAAGTGAAGTCAAAATTATCTCTGAAAAATATGAAGCTGTCCTTAATGTCAACAATGAACTGAAAAAATCTATTGATGAACTTCAGAAAGACAATGAGGATAAAATGAAAACCATTGAGAAAATGACCCAAGGAACAGATAACTTAAATGCCTTGTTAGGGTCAAAGGTTAATTTTAGAAAAGAGGGCCTAGGATTTAATTCTAGTGCAACAAAAACATTCGGGATGAAAATAATTTCATTTGTTGCTCAAAAGGAAAAGGGACCTCTGATTAGCATGAACTCAACAAATTTAATGAACAAAACTGCTAATCTGAAAAAGCCCAGTGCTGAGGAGAAGGGCAAACAAAAGGTTAATGAGCCTAGTAGAGCCAGCACATCCAACCAGAATCCTAGGGCTCAGACTCAGGTTAGGGGTCAACCTACACAGTCAAGTGAACCCCAGGTCAAGGTAACCCAGTCTCCACCAACACCTCCACCTCTTAAGAAGACTCAATACAAACCTGTGTATAGGTCAGCAGGGTCCAAAGTAAAGGGGAGACAGAGTGCTGCTAGGAGTCAACCCAATTATTTTTATCAACCCAGAGCTCAGACCCACTACAATGCACAGCCAACCTACTTTAATAGGTCAAATTGGTCTAGAACTCAGGGTAGGTTTACAGGTCTTGCATACCAGGGTGCTCAAAACCGAAGACCTTACAGTGGAAATTGGGTCAATGGGTATGGTTACTGGACATCTAGAAATTAATATTTTCATAGCCAACCCAGGAACTACTATGGCCAAAATTTTGTGGACATACCCTGGCCAAGGCACTGGCACAGAAATAACAATACTGTCAATAATCATGATGCTGCCAATAAGAAAAAGAACAATACAAAGAAAAGGAACAACAACAGAAGAAAATCTGTAGGATCCACTGAACAAAATTCATTTAAACAAATGTGGATTCCGAAACAGTTGCTTTCCTGCTTTGCTTCTAGTTCATTTATATTGGAGCCCAATCAGTCTTGGGTTCCAAACTTCTCTACCTAATTGTGTATGCAGGTATGCCTGGCAGCCAAGAACAACTTGTGGTACATGGATAGCGGCTGCTCCAGGCATATGACAGGAGATAAGGCCAAATTTTGCATACTGACTGAGAAAGTAGAAGGCCTTGTCACCTTTGGAAGGAACACAAAGGGTAGGATTATCGGATTAGGTAAGGTAGGTAAGTGTTCTACCTGCTGCATTGATGATGTTATGCTGGTTGAAGGGTTAGCCTATAATCTACTTAGCATCAGCCAGTTATGTGATAAAGGTTACAATGTTTTATTTAATTCTCAATGCTGCAAGGTTTTTGAACCTGATTCTGATATTGTCAAATTTTCTGGAAAAAGAATAAATAATACTTACATGATAAATTTAGATGAAATTCAACACACTAACCTTTGCCTTATTGCCAGTAGAGAAGACATAGCATTTTTATGGCATCGTAGGTTAGGTCATGCTAGCTACACTATTTTGCACAAATTAAATAAGCATGGCATGGTTAGAGGACTTCCTGAAGTCTCATTCAAGAAAGAAAATAAAATCTGTGATGCATGCACTCAATCAAAGATAACTAGAAAGTCATTTAAGTCTAGAACTGAAAATCTATCTTCCAAACCCTATGAGCTGATACATATGGACCTTTTTGGGCCAACTAGATCTGTCAGCCTATCAGGGAGGAGGTATGGGTTTGTCATGGTAGATGACTTTTCTAGGTATACTTGGGTTTATTTCTTATCTAATAAGAGTGATGCTTTCTCAGAATTTCAGGAGTTCTATGTTAAAATAAATCAAAAAATTGAAAACATTTTGTCTGATCATGGAGGTAAGTTTGAAAACTCACAATTTGATGAATTCTGCAGGTCAAATGGAATCAACCACAGGTACTCCTCACCAAGGACACCTGAGCAGAATGGAGTTGTGAAGAGAAGGAACATAACCCTAGTGGAAATGGGTCGTACACTCCTTGTCGAAGGTGGTCTACCAAGGAAATTTTGGGCTGAAGCAGTGAACACTGCCTGTTATGTAATTAACAGAGCCATGGTAAGACCTTCTACCCAGCAAACACCATATGAGATATTAAAAGGTAAGAAACCTTCTATTGCTCACTTCAAGGTTTTTGGTTGTAAATGTTTCATTCACATAAATGATAAAAAGGACCTTGATAAATTTGAACCTAAAGGAGAACCAGGAATTTTTCTTGGCTATTTTGAAAACACCCAAGCATACAGAGTGTACAATCTGAACTCTAAAACTGTTGAAGAATCTCCACACATAGTTTTTGATGAATCCTTGGAAAATTCTAATGTTGGTCAATGTAGGAATGAAAATAATGGTGAAATTCTGAAGGAAGGAGATCCTGCAGATAAATCCGAGGATGAAGAAGAACATAAAGAGCTTAATGAAGAGGAGCCTACAGTTCAGGGGGAGGTAAATCAAGTTCATGATAGTCCAATTGTAAATATTAGATATCTCAAGGATCATCCTGTAGATAATGTTATTGGAAATCTGCATGACCCTCCTAGGACTAGAGGCCACTTAAGAATTCAACATGAACTGAATGCTTATGCTTTTGTATCAAACACAGAACCCAAGTCCATTGACTGTGCTCTCCAAGATGTGCATTGGATTAATGCCATGCATGAGGAGCTCAATCAATTTGACAGGAATAAGGTGTGATTTTGGTTCCACCTCCTGATCATGAAACATTCATAGGAACTAAATGGGTATTTAGAAACAAAACTGATGAAGCAGGGAATGTTACTAAAAATAAAGCCAGACTTGTAGCTCAAGGGTACAATCAGGAATTTGGAATAGACTTTGAAGAGTCTTTTGCCCCTGTAGCTAGGTTAGAAGCTATAAGAATTTTATTGACTTATGCATGTTCCCTAGGAATAAATCTTCAGCAGATGGATGTGAAATCTTCTTTTCTAAATGGGGAAATTAATGAGGATGTATATGTGAGACATCCTCCTGGGTTTGAATGTTTAGATTTCCCTAATCATGTTTACAAGCTCAATAAAGCTCTCTATGGTTTAAAGCAAGCTCCTAGAGCTTGGTATGACAGGTTGAGTAAATTCCTCACCGACAAGAACTTCACAAGAGGTATAGTTGATCAAACATTGTTTACCAAGGTAAGCCATCCAGATGTTCTTATCATTCAGATTTATGTGGATGACATTGTGTTTGGGTCAACTAACCCCAAATTGTGTGAGGAATTCTCTCAAATAATGACTGATGAATTTGAAATGAGCTCAATGGGTGAGCTCAAACTATTTCTTGGACTGCAGGTTACACAAACAGAAGATGGCACCTTCATCTCTCAGTCCAAGTATGCAAAGAACTTATTGAAGAAGTACAAAATGG
The DNA here is from genome assembly GCA_022559845.1 of Amorphophallus konjac. Classification (NCBI taxonomy): domain Eukaryota; kingdom Viridiplantae; phylum Streptophyta; class Magnoliopsida; order Alismatales; family Araceae; genus Amorphophallus; species Amorphophallus konjac. Next base: position 269,910,460 of record CM040127.1, read on the forward strand.
ACAACCTCAAGGAAATAGCTACTCCAATGTGTACCTCAACCAGTTTGGATGAAAATTCTAAAGGTAAACCTGTGGACCAAAGGCTATACAGAGGTATGATCGGATCTCTTCTCTATCTTACAGCATCTAGGCCTGATATACAATTTGCTGTGTGTTTATGCTCTAGATTTCAGGCCAATCCTAAAGAAACTCACTTTAAAGCTGTGAAAAGGATTTTTAGGTATTTACTAGGCACCCAAGAACTAGGTCCCTGGTATCCTGCTAAGTGTGAGTTAGAACTTCTAGCCTACATTGATGCAGACTATGTTGGGTATCGAGTAGATAGAAAAAGTACCAGTGGCTAATGTCAATTCCTTGGTGGCTATCTAGTGTCTTGGGCATCTGAGAAGCAACACACTATAGCATTATCCACAGCTGAAGCTGAGTATGTTGCAGCATGTAATTGTGCAGCCCAAGTACTTTGGATTAAGCACCAACTGGCTGATTATCAGATAAATCTGGGATGCATTCCACTTTTATGTGATAATACTAGTGCTATATGCCTTGCTAAAAATCCTGTTCACCATTCTAGGACTAAGCATATAGAGATAAAACATCATTTTCTTAGAGATGCTGTAAATAAAAATGAGATTGAAATGAATTTCATAGAAACTAAAAAACAAATTGCTGATATTTTTACTAAGCCTCTTGGGAATGAAAATTTTAAGTTTCTTAGAAGAGAACTTGGCTTATGTAAATTTCATCATGATGAATGATTGTTTAATTGCTGTGAATAAAATCTCTGATGTGGACTTGTTTTTGATTGCTTGGATAAATCATGTGGATGTAGAACTGTCCTGCATTGCATATATTCAGGGGGAGCTTGTCGAGTCTTTGCATGTCTTTGCATATCATTCATTCATGACCTATGCATAAGCTCTCTCTCAATTAATTCTTGCCATGTTGCTTGCATATAGACAGGGGGAGTATTGCTAGAAATTCAGAGTGGTTTCAACTTTCTTGAAGTCATTCAACCTTTAACTCTGAATACTTGTCTCTGACATTATGGCAATCTGTTGGTCAGTTCTGATTTCTAAGCAGTAGAAAATGGACTTCTTCATTTATAAGAATTTGAATTGTTCAAAGACTGATGTAATGGTTTAAATCTTATAATGGTTGGAGTTTAAAGATTGCAATCAGCATATAAGTAAGTTGAAAATTAATAAAACTCTCAACCTCTTTCTTATTTCATGTCAGACAAAGCTAATCATATCTGAAATCTGAAAACTCATCTGAAATCATGTTAGAGAGGTTAAGTATGTGTATTGTTCTTAAACAAGTCATTCTGAAACATAAAAAGGACAGCTAAGAAAGATATTGAAAAATATTGAATATATATATATTGGCAGAGCAATGACTGGTAAATCACTGAGAAACTGAGTGATCCATCAAAGAAGTGGACAACACTCATGTCATGAAGTGTATCAGCTATCTCTGTTTAAAATGTTCAAAACAGCAGGCTAGTTTCACTGAGTACCTAGGGGTAACTGGCGTCTGATAAACGTGTACCCTCATACAAAAAGGTATAACTCAGTTCTGTTGAATGTGATCATAGGCAGAATGGTCCATCATGTTGAGTATCTAGGGGTATTGGCGTCTGATAAACGTATACCCTTACACAGAAAGACTTATGGTACCTGAATGCTCAAAATGATCTAATACTGATAATGCTGCTCCTTCAAAAGAAAAGTTCATGAGTGTCAATTTGTTTAGTTTCAATACATGACTTGATTTCTCTCAATATTTTTTTTGAGACTATGAAAGTAAGATATTATGAAACTGAATCTTTCATGCAAATGTGATTCTGGTTTATTATTTTATCATGCACAGTGAACTTATCTATTGCTTGTAGTGCATGAACTCCAAATTTTATCATTCTTAAACCAGAAATCTTTCTGATAGCAGTTTATAAATTCATATGACTGAAGACTCTATGCTTTAGAATGCTTATTCATGAACTACCTGTTCAGAATGCCAGTCAGTTCTTCTCTTGATTCCTCTATTGTATTTAATTTTTCCCTCCTCTTTGTTGATGGCAAAGGGGGAGAATATTGTCTAAGGGATGTCTAGGGGGAGAATACATATCTGTCTGAATTCTGAATTCAATTCTGAATTCATTCCAAGGGAGAGTTTGAGGCAGTGAGTTGCATGCATTCATAGCATCTGCATGTCAATCTGCATAACACATCATGTCTTTCATCAAACATATATCTATATGACAGGATGTTGCTATTCTACTTCATATGGGGTTGCCATCATCAAAAAGGGGGAGATTGTTGTGACCCCTCTATGTTGATGATGTTGACACTTGCTTTATTTCATTGGCAACACCATTGTTTTGATTGATTGGCAACTGCTTTTGATTTGATGAAATTGCTCTATCAGATTGAGATTGACTATGTGTTCTTTGCATTTAATACACTGCTATCTGCATTTCTCACTGTCATGGGTCGACACATCAGAGGATGGGTCGACTCCTCCAGCAGACTTGTTTAGACTGAGTCTATACATTGAAAACTCTCATATCGATTGAGTCTATACATCGTCCATTTCAGATAAAGTCCACACACTGCATTTCATTTGAATTGGTTAAGTGTGTACAGCGTCAACGCATCTCACTGGCTCATGTTACAGCGTCAACACACTTCATTGGATGTGTGTATAGTGTCAAGTGTGTACAGCGTCAACGCATGAAGTCTGTACATCAGTCTTAATATTCTAAGTCTGTATAGCCGTTGGCTTTGAACCTCAGAGTCTGTACATCCGAATTGCCCTTGATCTGGTCAAGTGTATACACTCTTTCACTATAGCTTTCACATATTCAAGTCTACACATCGTGAAAGTCTATATATTCATCACTTACCTTTCGCTCAAGGCAAAGTCTATACACTGGGGTCTTTCCCTACGTTTCTTAGGCGAAGTCTGAACATTCGGTTCTGAAGCCTGAAGTCTATATATTCCAGCCTATTCCTACGTTCAAGGCATCAGCTACACATTAAGTCTGTACATTGGCTTCGCTTCATCAAGTCTGTACATTGACTCGCCAACTTCTTTGAAGTCTGTACATCGCTTCATGTCCCCAAAGTCTATATATCCATAGTGATCTTTGAAGTCTGTACATTGCTTCAGGAGTTTCAAGTCTACACATCGCTTCGCTCCATCAAGTCTGTACATCCACAGTGTTACTTGAAGTCTGGACATTGGTCTTCAAACTCAAAGTCTGCACATTGTCTTCGAATCCAAAGTCTATTCAATGGCCTTCATACTTGAAGTCCATACATTCGATATGCAGAGTTGAAGTCCATACTATGCCTCAGGCTGAGCAAGTTCACACACTAGTCGGTGGCAAGCCTGTACACTGGCCTCAGCTTTTCAAGTCTACACATTGGCCTCCTTGCATAAAGTATATACACTGGACTGTTTGGCAAGTCTATACATCGGCCCTTGTCTTCGAAGTCTGTACAGCCCTTTAGCTTTTCAAGTCTATACATTGGCTTCAAGACTTTCAAGTCTATACACTGACGGCTGAACTGCGAACTCTATACATCGTCTGTCTGCACTAGAGTCTCATGGAGTCTATACATTGCACTCGTCTTCTAAAGTCTATACACTGAACTCTTCACATTCGTTTGCATTACATGAAGTCCATATAGTGGGTAAAGTCTGTACACTGTCCATGTTTCATGCAGCGTCAACTCAGTGCTTCATGCATCGTCAACTCCTCAAGTATATACACTGCATTCATGTTTGCAAAGCCTGTAGTCTGAAGTCTCTACATTGCTTTCGCCTTCACAAGCAAAGTCTATACAATGCTTTGCATTCTTCAGAGTCTGTACATGGTTTTAGACTTAAACTGATGACTTCGTTTCATCTGTCTGACAGGGACTGAAGAGACAAATGAAGGGCACGTGATCCGAGGTACCTGGCTCGTGATCCGAGAAGGACAAGGTATCCAGATGAGGACACGTGTACTGACACTCCATTGGATGCTGCCACGTCATCCAAATTGCTGGGCGGGAAACGTGGAGAGCACACGCCTGCTGCTGTTGCTGCTATATAAACAAGTCTTCTTCCACAGAAGAAGACTGATCGAAGGAGAAGAAGAGAAAGTCTATACACTCAGCAGCAGTGAGCCTTCGATCCACAGAGAGAAAAGAGAGAAGAAGAAGATACAGAGAAGAAGAAGAAAAGAAATAGAGAAGAAGAAAATGAGAGAAGAAGAGATCGAGAGAGATGAGCTGAGAGAGAGCTGATTGAGAGTGAGATTGAGAGTGAGCTTGTATCTCAGTCTCGTGGTTCAAAACTAGAGTTGAGCTTTGCTCTTAGAGCTATATTGCTTTTGAGTTTTTCTGTTTTCATTTTGATTCTGTCTTTCATTTCCGAATACTGTTTCTTCAAGCTGTGTGTCAGCGGTCTTGCAGTGGTAGTCTCCACTGGACGGGTTAAGCTGTATTTCCCCAGCGGTTGCAGAGGATCAGATCCTCTGGTCGGCAAGCTGTAGTGCCCAGCGAAGCTGTGTATCTGCGGATTGTTTGGCCAAGCTGTAAAGCCCAGCAGACGCAAGCTGTGCTGCGCAGCAGGAAGCCATACTCGGTTGAGTGTGGGGTGGACGTAGGTCGTTGACCGAACCACCTAAAAATCATGTGTGCATTGTGTTTGTGTGATTGTTTGTGAACTGTGTGTGCTGGTATCCTTTGCTTAGCTTCATTGATTATATCGCTCATACTTATGTCTAGCTTTCGATATAAGATATGGTGAATGGATTTCATGGGTCGACCCTTTGCTTAGCACTCTTCATTTAGCTTAACTGATGTTTGCCTAAATTCCGCTTTAGAACATACAGTAGTTTTAAATTAGGCAAGTTGATCTATTCACCCCCCTCTGGATCCACACTTAGTGGAGATAGACTGCGTCCATCTAACCCAACAGGTCTCAGGTTGCAGGACACGGCCGTGCTTATGGGCTCAGAGGCACATACCCTAGCCAGTCTCAGGGAGAGGTGTGCATGTGTGTCTCAGCCCCACTCGAGGACAGGGTGTGGGCCGCGTGCGTGAGACGTGGGAGCCGATCGGCTAAGGTAGAGATACCGACAACATTGTCGCGGCCCTCCCTGCAGTTGAGGAAAAGCTTACCCGACGGCGAGATCGTGGCTCCCCTCTTGGTTCTTGACTGAGGTTTCTTTGACATTGGGGCCGTAGTCCTCCCGAGAGTGGAGGTTGTGCCTTTGACCGCATAGTCTAGGCTGTGGCTCCCATCAGCAAGGACAGGCCTTCACGATAGAGGTGTCGTGGATCTTTCTCGGTAGCGTAGTAGTGGTTTGCCGTTAGTTCGACAGTTCCAACTATGGGGTCCAGACTTTTCCGTTGAGATTAGGAGTAGCTTAGAAAGTCGTGCTTCCTCCGACTGTTGCCATTACTACTCCTGCTACTGCGGATACTACGGTTGTTATTATTATTGTTGCCTTACTTGCTACCGCTATTTCTGTTATTGTTCTCGTTGTTTACTATTGTTGATGTGGTGGGGATCCGCGGGACCACTACTGAGCCAATGAGATGAAGCTCACCCCTTCTTTTATAGGTGCGACATTCCACTTGGAGTCAGGTTAGCCGGTGCAGTGTCCGGAGGGCTAGTGATGGGGACATCAGAGCAAGACCACCCACATTTTGTTTGCATTTGTGTCCTTTTAATTTGCATTTATATCATTGGGAAGTAGGTTTACAATTGTAAGGCTTTGTAAGCCAATTTGTTATTCCTTAAGGATCTTTGGGTTTTTGTGTAAAAGTACAGTGGGATCGGCAAGGGGCCCCCATCTCCTTCGCCATTATTCCACCTAATCCCTTGGGGCCCATGTGGGGATGGTCAAAGGTCCAAGGTGGGCTTCTAGAAGACTTGGACCAAGGGGGGGACAAGGTGGACAAGAAGTCCAAATTGGAAGCTCTTGGTCAAGGGTGCGCCCCCTTCCACTAGACATAGTTAATTTTTATTTTTTTTGACCACATGGGATTAAATATGATGTCCCTTGTATACCCCTCCCCTAATTTAGATTGGAGGGTAGTTTAGGTCTTTTTACATTTTTTATAAATACCTTGTAATTTATGAATTACTTAGCATTAATGAGAAGAAAAATCCATTTATGCTCACAAGGCCCAAGGGCGCCCCTCTGTCCTCCCCTAGAGCTGTGATAGCTTTGATTTCAGAGGTGTGACGCCACTCCTCCACCACCTCACTGAGTGTGAAGCTCAGCACCACCGTCGCCATCGCACCGCCACTGCCTTGCCGTCGGAGTTCTGTCCAAATCAGGACAGAGCCCCCTTGTCCGATTTTTAGCTCCGAATCCACAAATCTTCTGGAGTCCAAATTTTGAGGGTAAGTTTCCCACGCAAATACCCTCTTCCAAAAAACGTTTCCTATTTTCTAGCCATCGTTTTCTATTTTTCCCCGTTCATGTTTCTCAGCCTCCCAGATCTGCCAGTGTTCTGTTTTATGTCGCAACAACCTAGTTCTTCCTTTGTTCGACCCCCTTCCCCTTTTTCTGATTGAGTCCAAATTTGGACTAGGTATTCTTCCCACCAAATCCCATCTCCAATAATTTTTTCACGAATTTAGGAGTTCTTTTTCTCCTCAGAAAAATTAAAACTTAGTCAAACATCTGTTCTGTCCTATGCAGTCTAGATCCAACCCTCCAGTGTTAGAAAATCCGTTTCCCCAACCAAACCTCATTTAGAAAATCCAACAAAAATATCCACGTCTTCCTTACTTCTCCCTCTCCAACTTTCATGAAGAGCCCAACACCTAGATCTGAAGTCTTAGTTGTGGTCAATGCCTGTTCTCAGGAAAATCAATTTATGTCCTGTGTTTTCTGAGTCTGTCAGTCAGTCAGTTCATAAATCCACCACAAAAAATCCAGAGCCTTCAAAATTCCTGCCACAATCCTTGGTCGAATCTCCCTTAAAGAGCTTTCCAACGGCGTAAATCTCGCGTCGATCCGACGTCGGGATTGATCGCAGCAATAGAGTTCGTCGGGTCGCGCAGGCCTGAAACAGCAACTCAGACTCGTGGGCAGCAAGCTACACACCAGGCGACTAGAGCCGCCCGACCTCCTCCCGGTGTTCCAGCCTGACCGCCTTCCAGGGGAGCATCCCACCAGGTGTCCCCTTGGCAGCGGGACCCACCTCACCCAGTTCGGAGGTCTGAGCAGCACGTGGGCCCCACAACCCGCAGCAAGCGTTTTCCGGACGGCACCGGCGAAGCGGATCAAGTGCTGCCCGTCAACCCAAGATCGGTCCTCCGGGGCCCCACTTGTAGCCCGTTGCCTCCCTGCGTGGAGTGGGCAGAAGAAATCATTTCTGTAAATTATTGAAATTGTTTGTACCAGGAGTTACCGTACTTGGCCGGGATCGTCTTCCCCACACCCAGAGCGTGGAGGTATCGTGTCCGCTCCTTCACTCGGCATTTGCTTTACTCTATTTACTTCTATATGCCGCTGCTAGAGAGCATGTTAGGATCCTAGCTCGTATATTTTTATCATCGCTACGAGAGTGAGAGCGAGACCCATCATGTGACCCGATCCGGGCACTAGAGAGAGCCGACGACCCTAGCTCACTGTCGGTTTCTCAACCGCACACGTCCGTACGCTTCCCTCATTAAGGGATGATCGCGAGCTTGTCTAGAGTCCAAGGTTTGCATATCAACTTGGAGTCGAGTCTGCTGTCCGTCCCGCATCAAATTGGTATCAAAGCCAGGTTGAGTCTAGGGTAGTCTTTGATTAAAAACAAAAAAAAAGAGAGTCATTTAAGTCGGTCCAAGGTTATATTGCATAACCTTTATTCGGTATATAAAAAGGTGTTGTCCGAACGGTAGGTTACGCCTATCGGAAAGGCCGCACACTCGCGTCGAGAGGATCTTCGGATCTCTCAACTCCGCCATGTACCGGATCTTGGTTGTGTCTAAGTTCATAGTCGAGTCGGCATTCCAACCTTGCATTTAATGTCTTGTCTCTTTATGTCGGCATGTCCATCGTGTAGTTCCCAAGTGTCCAATGGACTCCAAGTCGCCCAGGTGATATCACTGGTTACATGACACCCATGGGTTGGGCAACCATTCTCTCTACTTCCGTAGGCCCGAAGCCTCGGACTTGTATGGCTCCAATGACCCGGGCGACTACCTCAAGTGGGAGGCTGCCATGGACAAATATTTTGAATGTTACACCATGTCCGATGCCATGCAAGTCAGTTTTGCCCAAGAGAGGCTTGTCTACAAAGTCGCCTGGAAATGGGAGAGCATTGAGCGCATGAGAGAGGTTAGGAGGTAATGGCCCATCGAGTCATGGTACCAAATGAAAGGCGAGCTTAGGAAGGTCTATCTACCACACCCAAGCACCTCCAACCAAGTGGGCCATAGTCGGAGGCAAAGCGTTCCGCATGTAGAAGAGCCTAGGTCCACGACTAAGCCGAGTTCTTATGGGCGAGCCCATCACATCGCTCCTACTCCAAACCCCACCATTGCCGAACTCTTCCAAATCATTTCGGATAGAGTGGATAGGGGGTGTGCTTATATCGAGTCCCTAGTTTCCCCTTGCCTACCTCCTAGACAGAATGGAACCAAGCATGAGCCTAAGGAGGTAGCAACCGGTAGCCCCAACCCGATGCCATCTAAGGTGCCATCCCAAGGCCCTCTCCCCATCATGATGGATCCTCTTCTCCCACCCACGAGAGCCCCATTACCTACACCGCCTGTCCGTTGGGAAGATAAGGGTCAGGACCGACTTATCAGGGAGCCTAGTGGGTCATGACAGCAGTGTTATCGCTGCCAGGAGTTCGGCCACTTTGCCGGACAGTGTCCCACTCGGACATCTCTAGCCCTAGGGGACAAAAGGGTTGGAGAAGCCTCACTCTCCGATCTTTATTAGCCACAGCTATCCGTGTTTCTAATGGGAAAGCTACTCATAGTCGAACCACTTCTTAGCTTACTTAGGAAGGGCTTGGTCCCAGACACACCATACTACCCATCCATGGACCCCGCACTACAAGTAGTGCCCGTCAACTCCTTCCACACAACGTTCCGATCTAGTCACCACATAGATACCTTGGAAGACCTTCTCTAGGGATTAGACTACCAATGGAAGTTGACGCATATGTTGGCCCCAGGCTTCGACCGACCCACAGGTCGTAGCTTCACCCATCCTACTTTGGGGTCCATTACCTCCGTGTACACCGTGGGTCGTGTCACCACGGAGGTCCTCTTATTCCTCCCCACGCTGGCCAAGCCCGACTTCATACCCTATTGCCCGAGGGAGGAACCATATCTCCTACCTATGACCACCGTCCCACCTACCACAATGCATGCGGGTGATCGTTTACACCTTCAAGAATTTCAAACATGGGACAATGTAATGGGGGAACCCATCTCGAGGGGTCACACATTTTTTGACCCTTTCGACCCCTTCCCCAATGAGCCTTATGACCCACCACTTCCATTCTACCTTATCAAGGAAGTCCCTTACCACTCCCCTCCCACTCGGACCAATCAAACTCCACATAGCCATAGGTCCGATGATTGGAAAGAATGGCATGCCTTACCTACATCTAGGGGTGATGACGAAGGTAGTTTTGGATCTCCTAGCCCTCCCACACCCAAGTACCATAGGAGGTCAATGCATGACTGGTTTATACTTGGGTGTCTCGGAGTCTCCCACGACGTCAACCTCCGGTTACATCAAATGCATGCATGGCACACATTCGGGTGTCCTGGTCTACCATTGCATATGTATGGGTTAGACTAACCGTAGGTCTGTTTAGGGTCGTGTGTGCATCCGTGTGTTTTTTCTTTGTCTAGTTTGTCAGGAGTCTGTATACGTCGTCGAGTCGAGTCTGTCGTCAGCTCATGATGTTAGTCCCTTTCAAGTGGGAGGCAAGTCGGATCTATTGCGTACATTGTAGACTTGCTGGCATTTGGGATCGGCTCGACCACTCTCTATCTTGGATCTCGTCACATATAGGGACCCAACGGTGATTCCTAGTGAGTCCTTGAGCCGCCTCCCTCCTTTGAGAGTGACCCCACCCCGGAGTGTCCACCTCTAGCCTCATTCCCCAGCAGCGTGAGCATATCGAATCTATACGGGATGAGCATGTGACGATTACGTGGAGTGGAGCATACTCCGTGCGTCCAGGTTCGGTGACGGATCCGCAAGAGCTACTCGAGCAGCCGCACCCCTTACTCGACGGGGTCGAGTTCTTCCCACCCGGGGAGAATTAATGGGGACATCAGAGTAAGACCACCCACATTTTGTTTGTATTTGTGTCCTTTTAGTTTACATTTATATCTTTGGGAAGTAGGTTTGCAATTGTAAGGCTTTATAAGCCAATTTGTTATTCCTTAAGGATCTTTGGATTTTTGTGTAAACGTACAGTGGGACTAGCAAGGGGCACCCATCTCCTTCCCCATTGGTCCACCTAATCCCTAGGGGCCCATGTGGGGCTTGTCAAAGGTCCAAGGTAGGCTTCTAGAAGACTTGGACCAAGGGGGGGGACAAGGTGGACAAGAAGTCCAAATTGGAAGCTCATGGTCAAGGGGGCGCCCCCTTCCACTAGACATAGTTAATTTTTATTTTTTTTGACCACCTGGGATTAAATGTGATGTCCCTTGTATACCCCTCCCCTAATTTAGATCTGAGGGTAGTTTAGGTCTTTTTACATTTTTTATAAATACCTTGTAATTTATGAATTACTTAGCATTAATGAGAAGAAAAATCCATTTATGCTACAAGGCCCAAGGGCGCCCCTCTCTCCTCCCCTAGAGCTGTGAGAGCTTTGATTTCAGAGGTGTGACGCCTCTCCTCCACCACCTCCCTGAGTGTGAAGCTCAGCACCACCGCCGCCGCCGCCATCGCACCGCCACCGCCTTGCCGTCGGAGTTCTGTCCAAATCAGGACGGAGCCCCCTTGTCCAATTTTTAGCTCCGAATCCACCGATCTTCTGGAGCCCAAAATTTGAGGGTAGGTTCCCCACGCAAATACCCTCTTCCAAAAAATGTTTCCTATTTTCTAGCCATCGTTTTCTATTTTTCCCATTTTGTGTTTCCCAGCCTCCCAGATCTGCCAGTGTTCTGTTTTATGTCACAACAACCTAGTTCTTCCTCTGTTCGACCCCCTTCCCCATTTCTGATTGAGTCCAAATTTGGATTGGATATTCTTCCCCCCAAATTGCATTTCCAATATTTTTTTCACGAATTTAGGAGTTCTTTTTCTCCACTGAAAAATTAAAACTCAGTAAAAAAGCTGTTCTATCCTGTGCAGTCTAGATCTGACCCACCAGTGTTAGAAAATCCGTTTCCCCAACCAAAGCTCCTTTAGAAAATCCACCAAAAATATACACGTCTTCCTTACTTCTCTCTCTCCAACTTTCATGAAGAGCTCAACACCTAGATCTGAAGTCTTAGTCGCGGTCAACGCATGTTCTCAGAAAAATCATTTTCTATCCTGTGTTTTCTGAGTCTATCAGTCAGTCTGTTCATAAATCCACCACAAACAATCCATAGCCTTCAAAATTCTTGCCACAGTCTTTGGTTGAAGCTCTCCAAAAGAGCTTTCCAACGGCGCAAATCTCGCGTCGATCCGACGTCGGGATTGATCGCAGCAATAGAGTTTGTCGGGTCGCGTAGGCCTGAAATAGCAACTCAGACCCGTGGGCAGCAAGCTACACACCAGGCGACCGGAGCCGCCCGACCTCCTCCCGGCGTTCCCGCCTGACCGCCTTCCAGGGGAGCGTCCCTCCAGGTGTCCCCTTGGTAGCGGGACCCACCTCACCCAGTTCGGAGGTCTGAGCAGCACATGGGCCCCACAACCCGCAGCAAGCGTCTTCCGGACGGCACCGGCGAAGCGGATCAAGTGCTACCTGTCAACCCAAGATCGGTCCTCCCGGGCCCCACTTGTAGCCCGTTATCTCCCTGCGTGGAGTGGGCAGTAGAAATCATTTCTGTAAATTATTGAAATTGTTTGTACTGGGAGTTACCGTACTTGGCCGGGATCGCCTTCCCCAAGCCCGGAGCGTGGAGGTATCGTGTCCGCTCCTTCACTCGCATTTGCTTTACTCGTATTTACTTCTATATGCCACTGTTAGAGAGCATGTTAGGATCCTAGCTCGTATATTTTTATCACCGCTGCGAGAGTGAGAGCGAGACCCATCCCGTGACCCGATCCGAGCACGAGAGAGAGCCGACCACCCTAGCTCACTGCCGATTTCTCAACCGTGCACGTCTGTACGATTCCCTCGTTAAGGGACGATCGTGAGCTTGTCTAGAGTCCAAGGTTTGCATATCAACTTGGAGTCGAGTCCACTGTCCGTCCCGCATCAGTTAGTGGCCAGTGTGCTTGAGTCAGGGTATGCCCTAAGGCTGTATTCTTTTCCTTTCTTTTAGACTGTACCTTTTAGACATTGTACTATGGACTGTAAACTATTTAAATGGTATCAAATGTAATTTAATTTCTGCACTTTAAAATTTGTATTTATTTCATGTTCTGATGTGTCTCCACCGCGTCAATTTAACCCTTCCGAGCCAAGGCTCGTGAGTGGCGAGTCAAGATTCGGGTTGTACTAGTTACTTTCCAGTACTTGGATCCCGGGTCATTACACTCACCCTCTGATCGGACCCAAAATTGAGCATAGTTTCCTCCTACCTAACCTGAGTGTATACCTCTTTCCCTTGGGCTCGCCCTCTAACTAGGGTTGTCTGACTAGGCTCTAACCTGAGCTTATTGTAGGAACCAGGAAATGTGCACCCTTCGGGGGTGGTGCCGTGTGTTGCCATGGGTTGACACGGCCCTGAGGATGGGCCCAACTCTATGGTGTACATGATTAGAATTGATATAGTGGGGTGATCGCCAGGGAAGTTTACCTGATTCCCGCAGGAGAGATGATCGTGTGGTGGTGCCTCAAGGAGGGAGCTTGTGGGGTCCCGACTTCTCCATTCTCAACCGGCCATGGACAGAGAGCCCTGTGTAGTCCGTTGTACCAAAAGTCCTGAAAAAAGAAGCAAAGCTCGAAGAAAAAAAATAGAAAATACCAATTAGAATTGAGTGATGTAGTAAATTTTCGAGATGAACTACAAAATAGACGAATATGCCGGTGGCTTTACCTGGAGGGGTGTTGGGAAGGGGGGATGGCTGAGGCTTTCGACCACCCGCCTTCCCTTTTGTTTTGTTTTGAAAACCTTTATAGAAAAGGATTCTACAGGAGTTTCTAATGTGTAGTGATATGACAAATGAAATATAGATATACACAGTGAAACAGAGACAGAAATATAGAGATCAAACTAGGAGGCGGTTAAGAGGTTGGCCACCCAATGCCGTGAATGGCCAAATCGATGGTTGTCCACCCTCTGGGAAGTGCAAGACGGAGGCGATGAGAACCAGTCAGAAGCCCGGAGCTCTCTCGTGAGTGACGGGGGGATTCCTCTCTCACAATAGGGAGCTCTCCTTCATTCTGAAATCTCTCCTCAGACTCTATGTTCGAATCTCTCCAAAAGTGGTCTCTTTGTACCTCTCCAGTCAATCGCACGATCTCCCCTCTTCTCCCTGAAATGTCTCTCCCTCCAAATGTTTTGTCCCCTGTTCGACCTTCTAGCAACTTCCAGCTACGTGCCTCCAGGACATGGACAATGTGGCGGGAAGTTGAGCTCGAACGAGGGGGTTTTCAAAGTGGGAGAGAGAATGTGGGACGTAGGGAGTTGACTGGTGGTTGCCAAGAGGCGGCCAGGGTACTGGCCATTCTCAAGGAGAAGGTGGCTAGAGGTCTGGCTGTGTACCAAACTTGGGCAGCCAAGACCTTTGCCGCCCAGCCAACCTGGGCAGCCATGCACTTGGCCACCCAGCCCATGGGCCCCTAACCCTTCCTCATTTCGATTTCAGGCCCAATAGGTCAAGTGGGCTGGACTTTAAGCACAAAAAATCAATCAATTCATAAAACAATAATGTTACTTATATGGCGGTCTAACTGGAGGTCCGCGGGATGTCCGAAATTAGGCATCTACAAACGCCCCTCCGAAACACCTATTTTGCAAGGGAGCTCGGCAGACTGATAAATGGGTGTTTCGTTAAAGAAACGAGCCTAATTAGGACATCCCACTCAGGGAGATTCTTGAGCGGAAAGTGAGCTTTACATAAGAGCGAACAAACATAATGTGAAAAGAGAGGTCATCAAAAGGGGGAGGAAGGGAAAAAGTATCATAAAGGGCTTGTATCCACAGTCCAAGGGACCCCAGGAAATCGCACGTGAGACTTGGGCATATTCCGAGATGCATCGCAATCCAGTCCAAGGAGATACAAGACACCCAAAACAGGAGTAAGTTACTAAATCAGGATAAAGGAAAAATTACCTTCTAGTCTCAGTATGCTCATGGTGATCATATACAAAACATACTCTCAACTTGTCGAATCGAAGTGGAATAATGTAGACTCATTCATGTAAGCTCCGTGGAATCCAAAAATGCGGATGATTGACGTAGGGGAAAGAACCCACGGGGAAGCCAATGATAAACCCGCACTGTCTCCCTAGTTTCGTTGCACGATATCCATATGCCATGCATGCATTTTTTTTATTTTGTCTTGTTTTGACAAAAAAAACCTATATGATGCATGCTAGGTTTAAAAGGAAAAAACCTATCAAATGCATAATTGGAGGATTTATTTGACTGGCTCCGGGACGATTCAGTCAAGAGTTCGAGAAGTTCATCATCCTGACTTAGCAACAAGTGTAGTTAGGAATCTCATGGAGATCCATCATCCTGCATTTGCCACTGAGCATGGTCGAGAGTTCGGAAGTCCGTCATCCCGTAGTCTATGGATACCAAGCGACTGTCGAACAACTTAGGGACAATAAACTCTTCACGATTTTTATTAGAGAGGAACTCGGAGTTTATGCGTGAAGTTATCATCCTCCGGGGTTGACAACCTATAGATGCATTTAAGGTCGATGACGATGTCGTACAACCCTCCTTGCTTGTGCTTTTAGCTACAGCTGCATCAACACACATTAGCGAGGTTCTCGTAGGAATAGTAAATTATGTATGGGCACTAAGAGCAAGTCAGAATAATAATGAATTTTTAGTTTTACAACGTGGTAAGCACAGTCCACAGCAGATGAGGATGGCGGCCAAGGGAGCTTCTGTTCCTTAGTTGTGGGTGGCCAGGGTACTGGCTGCCTATGTAAGACCTTGAGTCTTTCGGATCTTTATCGGAGAGTTTCGGATCGCTTTTGTGGGTCCTGAGTTGTGTTTTACGATCTGCGTGGGTTTTTCTCTCGTACAAGTTACGGAATCCCGTGGTGAGTTTATTATTCAATTCATCGACTCGAGGACACTACAGTCGCGTTGCATTCTTTCCGAGGATCGTTTAGACTATTTTTCTGTATTTTTTGAATTAGTATATTTTTGAGCTAAAAATCAGATTTTTCAAAAATTAGAAAAATTCCTAATTTCTTTTCTTTTTATTCCCTTTCTCTCCTTCCTTTTTTTATAGGTTTTTTTTTTAATTTTTTAGGGGAGGGGAAAAGTGGGGGCCTCACCTCCGGTGGGAGGGCCGGCTCGAACCCGCGCCCTCCTACCACCTGCGCAGGAGGGGGGAGGGGGGGATGTCCACCGCGCCACTGGCGGGGGGACCTTTCTCTCCTTCCTCTCTCCTCATTCGCGCACACGTCTCTCTCTCTCCCGTTCTCTCTCCTTGTTCCCCCTCTGCTCTGGCTGCAGACAGAGGAGGCTCGGGAATGCTGTGGAGATGCCATGGAGTTGATCCGGAGCATGCTGGTGCGAGGATCGGAGCGTGGTTGGTGCGATCCCGTTCGATGGATTCAAAGCCGGCGGTTGAGCTCGTGAGATAATTTTCGACGTGGTTTAGTCATTTCGGTGCGCTAGAACATCAGTGGAGGTAGGGAGATGGATGCCCTACTCTTCTTCTACGTTTCCTCGCGATTTCGAGCAATCTGGTGCGAGAACGAGCAAGTTTTACTTCAATTTGGGCAAAGCATGCTTTGGGGGGTGTGAGACGAGTTCGCCTCTTTCGGCGATAGTTTCTAGCCTAATTAGTCTTATTTCAATCCCTGGCATGTTAGCATTCCATTTCCACTGATTTCATTGTGATTGGTTGTCATTTGGGACCGGTGTGAGCCCGGGAACCCATGTGACTCATTTAGGGTCGATTCGGTGGAATCCCCCGTTTCTTCTATTTTTGGTGTCAAACTAATCCCTTCCGGTCTATGGAAAGCTTTATTTGCATCTAGGGTTGTATCCCCTTTGTTTAGAAGCGATTGGGGCGTGGAACGGCCGGGATCGGCCATTCCCATGTTTCTTCCGCCGTATCATCTTCGCGGTCGTTTTAGAGACCGTTTCTTGCTTCTGGTGGCCCTATGGTGGACCGCTAAGCTATGTGGGTTGTCGGTTTAACGATAAGTCGGTGCGGCTCTTAAGCGGTCATATGATTGACCGTTTACGTCGGCTAGTGGCCCAATAGAGGACCGCTAAGCCCTGTCCAGCGGTCTATTGTTAGACCGTTAGGAATTATGTGTTAGTTGGTTTGGCCAAGCGACCTTACGATAGACCGCAAGGCTGGTCTTGGTGGTCCATCGTTAGACCGCTAAGTGCCATTTATGTCGGTTCGAGGTTTTAAGTCGGTTGGGCTAGCGGTCCTAGCTCCGACCGCTTAGTGGCTTTTGGCGGTTTAGTGTTAGACCACTAGGGTCTATTTGACCGGTTATGTCTGTTTCACTGTAGGGGGTTTGACTGGGTCTAGCGGCCAGGGCCTTGACTGCTACAGTCTTCTGGCGGCCCTGCGATAGACCGCTTGCCCCTGTGGATTTCAGTTTTGTCCGTTTGAGTTTTTGAGTGAAGCGGCCATGCCCTAGACCACCTAACTCAGTGAGACGGCTTGTTTATAGGCTGGTTGTCTTGGTGCGGCTCTCTTTCTTGACCGCCCAGTGTTTGTATTCTCTGTGTGACGTAGCAGTTCCGTGGCTGACTGCTTGGTTTACCTAGCAGCCTGGCATATGACCATTTACTTCCCAGAGCTTGGTTTTCCCATTGTTTGGCCTCCATTTGTCTTGGCCTTACCTTGTGGTTTGCCCGTAGTCCCGTGGATATCTTGGATGTCCTATGAGGGTGATGACCATGTTGTGAGGTGGCCAGGAGTGCCATTACATCGCGTGGTATTCCGTGCTATTTCAGAGTCATGATTGGTGTCTGGTCAATCCGATGTGATCCAGTGGTTGACATGTGACTCGTGGTTATCTCGATGGCCCTGTACGGATCGAGAGATGATGTTGGACGCCTTGAGGTATCGTCTTACCTGGGGTTGCATGGCCATGTGTTTTGAGGGTCTCGATGATCCTTCAGGTCTCCGTGGTTCGTGTTATGCGGAGGTGTGGATCAGGTGATCCTGTGTCATTTCCTTTATCGATGTTTTATTGTGATGTTAAGGCTTAGGAATTAGACCGATTGGCGGCTTGTTACCGCTCTTGTGCGATGATCTTGACCCCCAGTCTTCTGACTCAAGGATCGTTGTGTCGGCATGTCTAGTTATCTATCCTAAGTCCGGTGGCCATCTAGTATGCTACCTTGTGTTTCGTGCATGGTGCTTAGTAGTACGTGCGACATGCATGCTTAGCATATCTGTACTTCAGCACTGATGTTTTGGAGTCTCTGTGTCCAGTGAGCCACCACAAGTCGTAGCCTGATGACGCACGCGTTCCAGTGTGTCAACCCACCTAGGAGTGGTGGCGGGACAGTTCCCGATAGACGGTTCGTATGCTAGTTTCCATGGGCTCCCTTGCCTTACAGTAGCGTCCTACTGGAAGAGAAAGCTAGCTAGAGGCCTGGCTCAAGGCATTGAGCTTGTGTGTGCACACGTGGTCAGGGGTGGTTGGACGAGCGCTGACGAGCGTGACCCTTACTAGTAACTCGTTATTGTTGTTCCTTGTACTTAGTTCAGTGAGTGTCTCAGTTACCGTCGTTCCAGACGTGTGGGAGATACTTGTGGCGCAGTGTAAGACGTTTGTGGACGCATCTGGCTGTTCTTCTAGTGGGGAGGTGCTCTTGTCACTTGACGCATGACTCTAGTGATTCTCATGTCTCGTGACATGTCTTTTCGTCATTGGTTCCCGAGTAGCCTGTATGTGGCTTTACTCGAGGTGTAGTCTTGTATAACGTACACGATGATCTAGTTGTGTATGTTGGCGTCTTTGACTGTGTAGGTCTTTTATAGGGCCTTTTGCCTATTTTAATGGGCTTCAGTTTTGGAGCTTGTGCTCTATTGACAGATCGGTAACGCCTGACTTCATGAGGTCAGGGTTCGCCTTTCTGTTGCCGTTAGGAGTAGCTTAGAGAGCCGTGGTTACATCGACTACCGTGATTCTGGTTAGTACGGCTTTGCTCTTTTCTTCTGTTGTTGTTCTTACTCTTGCTTTTTACAGCTTTACTGTTGTAGTTACTGCTGTTGCTCTTGTCTTTCATGCTTTACTGTTTAGCGCTGTTGTTTAGCGTGTTACTACGTTGTTTCCAGTGGGGATCCGCGTGACCCCTACTGAGCCAATGACACGAGACTCACCCTTACTTTTTAGGTGTGGACTTCTTCTTCCTCGTGGTTCGTGACGCTGTGCGCCTATTGTAGTTGCCAGCGTTCTCTGTGTCGGGCATTCCCCGACTTCAGTGTACGTTTTCCTTTCTGTTGGGCTGTACTTATCTTTATTTTGGACTGGACTCTATTAATTTCAATTGTTAATTAAAAATATAATTTTTATTTCTACTACTTTAACAAACCTGATCCATGAAATATTAATTGCTTACTGCTTTATCTGGGACTTCAATGTACTACACACACTCCTTTTATCCCTTCGAAGCTTTTTTGCTCTTGGGAGGCCTCGCAGGATCCAAGTGTTATCGGGTTTACCCGGTATCCAGAGCCTGGGTTGTCACAGGTGGTATCAGAGCTCTGTTGTGTGTAAGGTACATGGGAATTCGAGATATCGCAGTATTCAGAGTCCTTAAGGTCCAATACAGCCGGCAGTTGGCATTAGCGTTTGCATCGATTTTGCAATTGTTTGTCGCTTTGTTTTCGCGTATGTTCTTGTGTGTGCTATGTTGGCACGGTGCGAGATGGTTCTGCTCTCGTCAGGATGTGATGGAGTGCGTTTCTTTTTCTGTGGTGTTTATCTCGGTTATGCTGTACTTGGCGGATTTCGCCGACAGGCGTGAATCTGTGTTGCGGTATTCACGATTTTTTCGTAATTTGTTCAGGTGGCTGGTGACTTTCTCGTTGGTGTGATGGCCGTGCACATTTTTATGTTGCTTTGGTCATCCTAGATTGAGATTTTTTCAACTCCTGAAGTGTTAAGTTGTGTTGAGGTGGTTGATTAGAGGCCTTGTTTGGAAGAATGCCCGAGCAATTCTGGAGCGAACCTAGGATTTTCCTTTCTGGTGAGCTATTGTTGGTCGAGCTTGATTCTTCTCACCCTATTTGGTGGCATCTTTTCGAGGTAAGCCTTAGAAGTGCTGTCTTGGTGAAGCCTTTGTCCTTTGTCTGCTTAAGTGTGGACTGTGTTAATTCTGAGCATGATTTGCACTTGTTCGACGGATGCTTGGCTTTGGACCCAGATTTTGTGTTTGGGAGCCGTTGTGCACCGTGTTCATTGTGCCGTGTTGAGTGGGTGTTGTGCTATAAAGGTTCAGTAATCATTCCAGGACGTAAGGATAAGTTGAGATTAACGTTCCTTTGTGCTTTGTGCTGAAGCTAGTGCTCTTCATGGTATGCACTTTGGCGACTTGTGATCGGCTGTTAGCAGGATCGGTACTCGAGGCGTTGTATATTGCAATTTCATGTATTGCGATGACGCCGAGTGTGTGCTGAGATGTGGATGCCGAGTTATCTTGATGCCTGTGTGCATGTGTTGAGCGTGCAACGGAAGCGTGTGGGCTGACAACCCACGGTTCAGGATCGTGAAGTGGGCAGATTCTCGTTGGCGGAGAAGTTGTTTCCTCGATGTGATTGTCGTCTTGGCTTTGTGTGCCTTGATATTGTTAGTTGTCGTGCCGTTGCTGGAGACATTATGGCTGTTGGCACTGGCTTATTGTGAGGATTAGGGGAATCTGTCGGCATGTTTACTAGTTGAACACCCTTTCCTTCCTTTATATTTTTTCTTAGATGTCATGCTCTCGGGACGTGATCAAGGTCCTCGATGTAAGGTTTCGATTAGAGGAGCAGCGAAAACAACGAAACCCTAAGAGGCAGATCATTGCTGGCGATCAAAATCAAAAACTATTTCATCGAAGAACCCGCTTAGGAAGAACAGTTCTATACCTTTGCGGGATTAATTAATTCCCAGATGCCCGAAGACGATCGAGTAGAGGCTCGTCGGGCTGCTAGCCGTCCAAGTGTCTGGCCTCTAGATGTATCCACACGAGCAGCGGGAACAGACGGGGTCTCCTTCTTGATCTCCACACGTCGGCCACTCCTCAGCACCACCATCCACCACCGTAGGAGGAGAGAGAGAGGGGTACACCCAGGTCAGGGAGGAGAGAGAGAGAGGGGGCGGCCAGAGGAGGAACCCTAATGCTTGGCTAAGGTTTCTCTCCTCAGCGTGTATTTATAGACTCTGGCATTTTTCACAAAAACCCAGAAACAATCTATAATTACCATCCTCATCCATCTTATCCACTACTCTATTGTGTGTGACCCTCTAGGCCCAATAGTCTGTTTGGTTTTCTGGCCCATTAAGCTAAGAACTCTTCTTAACTTAATTAATTATAATCCAATAACTCTTAATGGATTTAACAAGCTTTCCGACCACGAACGGCACCAAGCAACACCTCGTGATCCCAAATGACTTTGGGAGGGATGCAACCCATATTGAACCTTTCCGTCATCAGATTCCACATAGTTATAGATCCCCATTCATACAATGCTCCAATCAGAATTAGGGTACGGTCAAACTGTCAAACCCTAAAGCATCCTGATCTTATGGACCCTTGTACCCTTAAGTACAGTTCACTAGAAAACTCATTTTCTCAATGAACCCCCATACCCTGGCCAGGGATTTCTAAGTACATGTCCATAGAGCATTCTCTCTCTTAATCCATGTAGAGAGTGAATGATCCCTTGTTGTCCACCAAAGTATTTTCACATGAATCCCACTGAGTCCGAATAGCTAACTATTAAGAACCACAAGATTGAAGTTCATAAGTCAGCAATCAAACGCTCAGTGGAGTCCATGCAAAACCTCTTTAGTGACTCAGGTCAAAGATCCAACTATGCTACTGTGGCACTAGAATCTCCTGATTGACAGTCAGCATGATTACCATTCAGGAATTCTAGATCGGGTCAGTTCAGTGAACTCATTCCACTAACGAGCACATGCACGTGTACCTTGATGTCACCACACCGGTGATTATGAGATCAACCACCCTCATCACATGAGTGAGCACCACGTGCACCGGTCTATCCGAATCTTCAATGTCCCTTCTTGAAGATCCTACGACCAGGAACATTTAGAATATAAACATCTAGATGACTGATCTCATTATCACAATCTCATCATGATCCAGTCATCATAGCTCATAATCAAGGACTTCATCATATTACAACAAACATACTATAACGTGCTAAGAATATAATGAAGAAAATGCCATTAGCATATTGAATGAAATTGTACAAGAAATGTCACCATCACAACACTTGTGATTGGCTTGAAGGGCATATATCTCTAACAATCTCCCACTTGCACTAAAGCCAATCACCCACATGCTTGATCCCCATCAGCCCAAGGTGACGCTCAAACACACTTTGAGATAAAGGCTTAGTCAATGGATCTGTAATATTATCAGCAGAAGATACTCTATCTACTATCACATCTCCTCTAGCTATAATCTCTCTGATCAAGTGATAATGCCGTAGAATGTGCTTGGACTTCTGATGAGACCTCGGCTCCTTTGCTTGCGCAATTGCCCCATTGTTGTCACAAAACATAGGGACAGGATCAGAGATGCTTGGGACAACTCCCAATCCATCAATGAACTTCTTCATCCAGACCGCCTCCTTTGACGCCTCGGCAGCAGCTATGTACTCGGCCTCGGTTGTTGAATCAGCAGTGGTTTCTTGTTTGGAACTCTTCCAACTCACTGCCCCACCATTGAGAGTAAAAATGAACCCAGAGGTTGACGTGCTGTCATCTTTGTCAGACTGGAAACTAGAGTAAGTGTATCCTCTCAGTTTCAAGTCCTCTCCTCCATAAATCAGAAATAGATCCTTAGTCCTTCTCAAGTACTTAAGGATACATTTCACAGCTATCCAGTGTTGTTCACCTGGATCCGCTTGATACTTGATCGTAACACTTAGAGCATAAGCTATATCAGGCCTAGTACACAACATCGCGTACATGATGGACCCTATGGTAGAGGCATAGGGAACCCTACTCATGTACTCCCTCTCTTCTAGAGTTTTAGGGGACATCTCCTTAGAGAGGTAAACTCCATGTCTAATCGGTATTAGACCTCTTTTGGAGTCTTACATGCCAAACCGTTTGACAATGGTGTCTATGTACATCGATTGGGACAAGCCTAGCATCCTCTTTGATCTATCTCTATAGATCCTAATCCCCAACATATAGGATGCTTCTCCCAAATCCTTCATGGAGAAATACTTTGACAGCCAGGCTTTGACTGATGATAACATACCTACATCATTCCCAATGAATAGTATGTCATCCACATACAGTACCAAAAAGGTGATTGCACTGCCATTTGTCTTCTTGTATACACATGGCTCATCTTCGTTCTTAACGAAGTCATAAGATTTGATTGCTTCATCAAACCTTATGTTCCAACTGTGGGATGCTTACTTTAGTCCATATATGAACCTCTGAAGCCTGCACACTCTATCTGGATACTCTTTGGATATGAATCCCTCAGGCTGTGTCATGTACACTTCTTCCTCAAGGTTTCCATTGAGGAACGCCATCTTCACATCCATCTGCCAGATTTCATAATCATAGTGTGTAGCAATGGCAAGTAAAATTCTAATGGATTTTAGCATGGCTACAGGAGAGAAGGTTTCGTCATAGTCAACCCTTGCGTTTGACGATATCCCTTCGCTACAAGCCTTGCCTTATAGGTATCAACCTTTCCATCCACTCCAATCTTTTTTTTAAAGATCCACTTGCATCCAATAGGTACAATACCCTCAGGTGGATCCACCAAGTTCTAAACTTGGTTGGAGTACATGGAATCCATTTCAGATATCATGGCCTCTTACCATTTCCTAGAGTCGATGACACTCATTGCCTCGTAGGTCTTACGATCATCATCCTCATTATGTGATACCTTACCAGAAATATGTCCTACATATCTATCTGGTTGAACAGGTATCCGGCCTGACCTACGCACAGTTTGTGGGTCAGTTTGTACTGGATCTTGAGAAGGTACACTGATAGGTTGTGGTTCTAGAACTTCTTCTAGTTCTACCGAGCTCCCATTGTTCCCTTCAAGGATATACTCTTCCTCAAGGAATACATCATGTTTAGCTACAAATACTCTTTGATCGCTAGGCTGGTAGAAATAATATCCATAAGTTTCCTTAGGATATCCCACAAACCTACACTTCTCAGTCTTAGATCCCAGTTTATCAGAGTCATGTTTGTTTACATAGGTAGGGCAACCCCAAACCTTAAAGTGCTTAAGATTTGACTTCTTTCCTTTCCATATCTCATATGGAGTGGAGTCGACAGACTTCGATGGGACTTTGTTCAACAAGTGTGCAGCAGTCTCCAAGGCATAACCCCAGAGGGACAAGGGTAAACCAGCAAAACACATCATGGACTGTACCATATCTAATAGGGTACGATTCCTCCTTTTTGCTACACCATTCAGCTGAGGTGTATAAGGAGGAGTCCATTGAGACAATATTCCATTATCCCTTAAAAACTGTGTGAACTCCGTACTCAAGTATTCACCCCCTCGATCTGATCGAAGAGTTTTAATACTTTTCCCGGTTTGTTTCTCTACTTCATTCTTAAACTCGACAAATTTCTCAAAAGCTTCATATTTGTACTTCATTAAGTTCATGTATCCACATCTTGAGAAATCATCAGTGAATGTAATGAAGTATGAATAACCTCCTTTGGCATGTATGGACATAGGTCCACATATATCAGAGTGTATGAGTTCAAACAACTCATTTGCTCTTTCTCCATGTCTAGAAAATGGAGACTTGGTCATCTTACCCATGAGGCAAGATTCAAAAGTCGTGAATGATTCATAATCAAATGGATCAATGTATCAATTCTTACATAACTTTTTCAATCTTTCCTCATTGATATGACCAAGCTTACAATGCCAAAGATAAGCTTGATTCACATTGCCTCTTTTTCTCTTAAGAGGTCTGTCCACACACATCACAGGAGATGCCACATCTAAAATATACAAACCATTCATTAAGTTCCCACTGGCAAACAATTCACCATTTAATAATAAAGTACAACCATTGTTTCTAAAACTTACAACAAATCCATATTTATTTAAGCAGGAAATGGAAATAATGTTCTTTATTATAGAAGGAACATAATAACAGTCTATAAGCTCTAGTGTAACTCCTGTAGGCATCTGGAGGTTCACCTTCCCGACCGCGAGCGCAGCAACCTTTGCTCCATTTCCCAGTCGCAAGTCAACCTCGCCTTTGTTCAATTGCCTACTGCTTGTCAGCACCTGCAAGTCATTGCAGATATGAGATGCACATCAAGTATCTAATACCCACGATGTGGATCTATAAGACAAGTTTAGGTCAACAATCATGAACATACCTGAAGCTTTTCCAAGCTTCTGTTTTGCCTTTTCTGCAAGATACAACTTACAGTTCCTCTTCCAATGACCATCCTTATGGCAGTGGAAGCATTGGCCCTTGTCCTTCTTAGCCTCATCCTTCTTGGCAGTCATTCCCTGCTTATCCTGCTTTTTCTTCTTATTTTTCTTAAAAACAGATTGATTCTTTCTCTTCTTGTTGGTCTTACCAACAAGTAGCACAGAAGATTTCCCATTATTCATTATCCCCTCAGCTGTCTTCAACATATTAAGAAGCTCTGCTAGAGAGCACTCTATCTTATTCATGTTAAAATTCACTATGAACTGGGAGAATGAACATGGGAGAGACTGCAAGATTAGGTCAATGCACAAATCCTTGTTCATTTCAAAGCCTAATTCTTTCAGCCTCTCAATCCACTCTATCATTTTGAGAACATGTGTCTGCACAGATGTTCCCTCAGACATTTTGGCCCCGAACAGATTCTTAGATATCTCATATCTCTCTGTTCTACTCTGAGCTCCAAAGAGCTCCTCCAAGTGGAATAGGATGGATCTAGCATCCATCTTTTCATGCTGCCTTTGTAACTCATTAGTCATGGAGGCTAGCATATAACATTGGGCCAGAGTGGCATCTTCCTTATGCTTCTCATAAAGAATCACCTCAGTCTCATCGGCATCATCAGCAGGAATAGGAGGAACAGGCTGCTCAAGGACATAGGCTATTTTCTCAGCCCTGAGAATAATTCTCAGATTCCTGAGCCAATCGACATAATTTGGACCAGTCAGTCTGTTGGCATCCAATATGCCTCTCAATGGGTGGTTCGTCATTGCGGTCTACAAGAGAAAATAACAGAATTTAGAACAACATTACAGACATTCATGATATTAAATTAAGACATGGACTTTTGTCCTAACTTAATACTCCCACTAACTTTCGATGATTTTGCATAACCCCTAATATGCAAAGACGGGACACAACGACTGTGTCCTAGTAGGAGTGGGTACTAGGATCCCATTAACATTATGGAAGTAGTCTTGTGGTAGCACAACAAACTACCCCATACTTAATGGGTAGGCAACTATTGCCAATTACAACTCCTTGTAACTCCCAGTAATTTAGCCTCCAAACGCTTCGTGATCTTGTGGTAGCACAACAAACCACGAGCGTTGGTTAGGTCCAACCCGTTGTTACGTTATGAGAGTGGGTTTATGACATAACTCTTGTGGTAGCACAACAAAGCCATGCCAGTCCCCATCCCAAGGTTCGGTCCAAGCCCTAGCCTAAGTCTCCGTCCCCTTGCTGTGATAGTCTTGTAGTAGCACAACAAACTCCCACAGTCTAAGGACGGCTCACTTTGACTATAACAACGGAAGGCTACGTGGAGCATTCTTAATGTCTCACACTTATCGACCTAATATTTGATTGAAGGGGATTTGAATATTTTGGTCTCATCAATATAGGTGCTACATATATATATAATAATTTGGAGTATCGAATATACTCTAAAAATATGTATATATATATAATTAGTAGCACAACCACATATATCAAATATATGCTGTAACACCGATGGATGATCATGGACTTTAAACCTAGCAACATTACCAGAGCCAGTTGGTAATGTACACACAACATGGTAAATTCATAAAGACTTGGAGCATCCAATGCTCTCACGAGATGTGAAGATTCTCCCGAGCCACCGAAGTCGGTCTCCTTCTTAGTCTCCATCCGCTTCTCATTATTACAAGTAAATTTGAAATTTGGGCACGCAGGCCCATAAATATACATCAGATAATAATAAGAAACCTTGAACCAATCAAGGGGAGTACAACACAGGTGGGAGATAGAATGTACAACCCGGATTAATAAGAGAGAGAGAAGGAGGCACGCAGCCCCCAATAATCACATCATGATCCATTCACCACAAACCATACCATCACATGATATCTAAGTCCATGACCATCCATCCACACACATGACACATCACATGCATCATCAAGTAATTATCATATAATTACAGCGAGATATAACCTTGATTTCAAAATAATAGTAATTAGTTTTGAAATCATTCAACAAAAATTAACTAAACAATTTAGTTAAAACAAACAAGTCTAAACAACTTTAGACAATCGTCATTCACATTCACTACATGGGCTCAATAATAATATACTGTTAATTAACCTCATAAGAATCACATTCTTAAAGTAAGTAACATCTTTTAATTAGATAATGGGAAATACTTAAAACTATTTTAAAATTCCCATTAACCAATTAACCAAGGGCAATATAATGAAAAATACATTAATAAGTTGCTAAAACTATTTCAGAACTTATCAATATAATTTTCAGAATTTTTTTGGCATTTTTTTGAATTTCCATGCATTTTAAACACTTTAAAATGCTGAAAAAATCAAAAAAAAATTATTAGGGGGGGGGCTTATCGGGCGCGGATCCGGTGCGGGCCGGATCCGCCCGCGGGAGACCCGCGGGGGGGTTGTCTCCCCCGCCCGATCGCGAAGGGGAGGGGGGGGGTAAAACCCTAGCCCCCCCAGTGGCGGCCGTAGGGGGCCCGGCCGCCGACCCTGGCCACAGCGGACCGCCGCAGGGACCCCGACGGCAGGCCCGCCGGCCACCGCCCCCTTCGCCGTCGCCGGAGAAGAAGCCCGTGAAAAAAATGGCGCCGCACCGCCATGTTCACCGCGAACCTCGCCGGAGCCCCAAATCCGGCCCCCACACGCCAGAGGACGCCGTGGGACGCCATGGGGAATCATCCAGCAACTCTTGCTATCCCCATGGACATCCCCTATCGGAGATTAGCAGCCTAATATGGCCACCGTCTCCTTGTGCGAACGACGACCGTGGCCGCGAAGACATGTTCGATTCGCCCTCACCGTAGGGTCAATCAACGCACCAAAACGTGCGTTTTGATCCTCTTACTACCAGGAACAATTCCACAAGATCAATTGACCGAGATCCCTCCGTGAGAGACTCAATCGAACATCCTAACATTGAGCCCTATGCACGAACGTGAAGAATGAAAAATAATATAATAATCTCAATTTTGACCAAACCAGCAACCTGGCTCTGATACCACTGTAAGGTTTCGATCAGAGGAGCAGCGGAAACAATGAAACCCTAAGAGGCGATCGTTGCTGGCGATCAAAATCAAAAACTATTTCATCGAAGAACCTGCTTAGGAAGAACATTTCTATACCTTTGCGGGATTAATTAATTCCCAGATGCCCGAAGACGATCGAGTAGAGGCTCATCGGGCGGCTAACCGTCCAAGTGTCCGGCCTCTAGATGTATCCACACGAGCAGCGGGAACAGACGGGGTCTCCTTCTCGATCTCCACACGTCGGCCACTCCTCAGCACCACCATCCACCACCGTAGGAGGAGGAGAGAGAGAGGGGTGCGCCCAGGTCAGGGAGGAGAGAGAGAGAGGGGGCGGCCAGAGGAGGAACCCTAATGCTTGGCTAGGGTTTCTCTCCTCAGCGTGTATTTATAGACTCTGGCATTTTTACAAAAACCCAGAAATAATCTATAATTACCATCCTCATCCATCTTTTCCACTACTCTATTGTGTGTGACCCTCTAGGCCCAATAGTCTGTTTGGTTTTCTGGCCCATTAAGCTAAGAACTCTTCTTAACTTAATTAATTATAATCCAATAACTCTTAATGGATTTAACAGGCTTTCCGACCACGAACGGCACCAAGCAACACCTCGTGATCCCAAATGACTTTGGGAGGGATGCAACCCATATTGAACCTTTCCATCATCAGATTCCACACAGTTATAGATCCCCATTCATACAATGCTCCAATCAGAATTAGGGTACGGTCAAACTGTCAAACCCTAAAGCATCCTGATCTTATGGACCCTTGTACTCTTAAGTACAGTTCACTAGAAAACTCATTTTCTCAGTGAACCCCCATACCCTGGCCAGGGATTTCTAAGTACATGTCCATAGAGCATTCTCTCTCTTAATCCATGCAGAGAGTGAATGATCCCTTGTTGTCCACCAAAGTGTTTTCACATGAATCCCACTAAGTCCGAATAGCTAACTATTAAGAACCACAAGATTGAAGTTCATAAGTCAACAATCAAACGCTCAGTGGAGTCCATGCAAAACGTCTTTAGTGACTCAGGTCAAAGATCCAACTATGCTACTGTGGCACTAGAATCTCCTGATTGACAGTCATCATGATTACCATTCAAGAATTCTAGATCGGGTCAGTTCAGTGAACTCATTCCACTAACGAGCACATGCACGTGTACCTTGATGTCACCACACCGGTGATTATGAGATCGACCACCCTCATCATATGAGTGAGCACCACGTGCACCGGTCTATCCGGATCTTCAATGTCCCTTCTTGAAGATCCTACGACCAGGAACATTTAGAATATAAACATCTAGATGACTGATCTCATTATCACAATCTCATCATGATCCAGCCATCATAGCTCATATTCAAGGACTTCATCATATTACAACAAACATACTATAACGTGCTAAGAATATAATGAATAAAACGCCATTAGCATATTGAATGAAATTGTAGAAGAAATGTCACCATCACAACACTTGTGATTGGCTTAAAGGGCATATATCTCTAACACTTGAGATACGTTCCCCAAGATTATTGTTGTTGTGGGTCCATGTTGGTGAGCTGTTCGTGGCATGGCTTGCGCATGTTAGCCGTGTGTTCAGCTGTAATTGTGTCTTGATGTGACCCAGCTTGCAGTTGTGTCCCGTGATTCTGTGTCGAGAACGGAGCCGGGATTCTGCGAGTGTTGTTATTGCTGTTGTTGTTGTCGTTCGTTGGCGGTTGTGTTCAGCTTGGGAGGAGTTGTTCCCTGTGAGTCTGATTTGGCATTGTGTGGACCGAGATCTTGTCGGTTAGTTTTGTTGTACTCTCCTATCATGGTAGAGTTGGCATGCAACTCGAATCAGATGTAATGTCTGAGTGAGGACTGACTTGATTGTGCTCATGGTCGAGTGCTGTCATTGGTGTTCTGCGTGCCAGTCTTGTTGTTCTTGGCGTGGGAGTTGATGTTGTGGAGCAGTCAGCTGAGGACTATGTTTCCTTGGGTAAGATGATGCTTGTTGTGTTTTCTGAGCGTGTTGTCGATAGCTATTTTTGTGGCATGAGTCATGTCTCCTTTTCCTGCGAGACGAAAGCGATGTTGCCTTGTTTCGGAGGTGTCAGACTTGTGTTCACTTGGGTGCCGTACTCATTCTGCGGATCGATTTGTCTTGAGATCCAAAGCGTGTACCTGTGATTGTGGTCTGATAGTGTCCCTCTAAATTGTGTTTTTTGAGATTTGTGTTACCGTGTTCTAGGTGCTGGTGTTGGCTAATGCTTGGACAGCATAGCCGATGTTTGGGTTTGTTCTTTCCTACTTCTTCCTTGTTAGCTCCTTTAATTTCGAGGATGAAATTCTTGAAAGGGGGGAGGACTGTAATACCCTGAGTCTTTCAGATCTTTATCGGAGAGTTTCGGATCGCTTTTGTGGGTCCTGAGTTGTGTTTTACGATCCGCGTGGATTTTTCTCTCGTACAAGTTACGGAATCCCGTGGTGAGTTTATTATTCAATTCATCGACTCGAGGATGCTACAGTCGCGTTGCATTCTTTCCGAGGATCGTTTAGACTATTTTTTCATATTTTTCTGAATTAGTGCATTTTGGGCTGAAAATTAGATTTTTAGGAATTTAGGAAAATTCCAAATTTCTTTTCTTTTTATTCCTTTTCTCTCTTTCCTCTCTCCTCATTCGCACGCACGTCTCTCTCTCTCCCGTTCTCTCTCCTTGTTCCCCCTCTGCTCTGGCTGCAGACGGAGGAGGCGCATGAATGCTGTGGAGATGTCGTGGAGTTGATCCGGAGCGTGCTGGTGCGAGGATCGGAGCGTGGTTGGCGCGATCCCATTCGGTGGATTCAAAGCCGACGGTTGAGATCGTGAGATGGTTTTCGGCGTGATTTAGTCACTTCGGTGCACTAGAACTTCGGTGGAGGTAGGGAGATGGACGCCCTACTCTTCTTCTATGTTTCCTCGCGATTTCGAGCTATCCGGTGCGAGAACGAGCGAGTTTGGCTTCAGTTTGGGCAAAGCATGCTTTGGGGGGTGTGAGACGAGTTCACCTCTTTCGGCGACGGTTTCTAGCCTAATTCGTCTTATTTTAATCCCTGACATGTTAGCATTCCATTTTCACTAATTTCGTCGTGATTGGTTGTCATTTGGGACCGGTGTGAGCCCGGGAACCCATGTGACTCATTTAGGGTCGATTCGATGGAATCGCCCGTTTCTTGTGTTTTTGGTGTCAAAATGATCCCTTCTGGTCTGTGGAAGGCTTTATTCGCATCTAGGGTTTTATCCCCTTCGTTTAGAAGTGATTGGGGAGTGGAACGGACGAGATCGCCCATTCCCCTGTTTCATCCGCCGTATCGTCTTCACGGTCGTTTTAGAGACTGTTTCTTGCTTCTGGCGGCCCTATGGTGGACCGCTAAGCTGTGTGGGTTATCGGTTTAACGATAAGTCGGTGCGGGACTTAAGCGATCATACGATTGACCCTTTGCATCGGCTAGCGGCCCAATGGAGGAATGCTAAGCCCTGTCCAGCGGCATATTGTTAGACCGTTAGCAATTATGTGTTAGTCGATTTGGCCAAGCGGCCTTACGATAGACCGCAAGGCTAGTCTTGGCGGTCCATCATTAGACCGCTGAGTACCGTTTATGTCGGTTCGAGGTTTTAAGTCGGTTGGGCTGGCGGTCCTAGCTCCGACCGCTTAGTGGCTTTTGGCGGTTTAGTGTTAGACCGCTAGGGTCCGTTTAACCGGTTAAGTCGGTTTCACTGTAGGGGGTTTGACTGGGTCTAGCGGTCAGGGCCTTGACCGCTACAGTCTTCTGGCGGCCCTGCGATAGACCGCTTGTCCCTGTGGATTTCAGTTTTGTCCGTTCGAGTTTCTGAGTGAAGCGACCATGCCCTGGACCGCCTAACTCAGTGAGACGACTTGTTTATAGGCCGGTTGTCTTGGTGCGGCTCTCTTTCTTGACCGCCCAGTGTTAGTATTCTCCGTGTGAGGTAGCGGTTCCGTGGCTGACTGCTTGGTTTACCTAACGGCCTGGCATACGACCATTTACTTCCCCGAGCTTGGTTTTCCCATTGTTTGGTGATGCGGGACGGACCACGGACTCGACTCCAATTGGATATGCAATCCTTGGACTCTATGTAAGCTCGCGATCGTCCCTTTTCGAGGGAAGCGTCGGACGTGCGCGGTTGAGAAACCGGCAAGAGCTAGGGTGGTCAATTCTTTCTTGTGCCTGGGTCGGGTCACGGGACGATCTCACTCTCGATCGCAGCAATGGTAATGTAATAATATGAAGCGAGCTAATTACCCTATCATGCTCTCTAGCAGCGGCATATGAAATATATACGAATAAAGCAAGGTGCCAAGCAAGGAGCGAATACGATACCTTCAAGATCTCGGCGTGGGGAAGACGGTCCCGGCCGAATTCGGTAACTCCCGGTAACAGTAATGAATTAAATTACAACAATGAAATATCGCCCACTCCACGCAGGGAGGTAAATGGCTACACAAGTGGGCCCGGGAGGACCGATCCCGGGTTAACGGGCTGCACTTCATCACCCCATCGGCACGGTTCGGACGGCGTGTGCTGCTGGTTGTGGGGCCCACGTGCTGGTCGGTGGGGCCGTGTGGGACCGGGGCGGCACCATTGTGGTGGAGATGCCTGGAGGGACGCTTCCTGGGATGGCGATGCGCTGGTTCACCGGCCGGAGGCCGGGCGGCTCTGATCGGCACCGGTCGGAAAGAGTGCCCACGGATCTGCTGCTTCGATTTTCAGGCGCGTGATCCGGAGAGATCGGCTGCTGCGATCAATCCTGACGTCGGATCAAAGCACAAAAGGTATCGTTGGAAAGATCTTTCGAAGTACTTTGATCTAGGGCCAGAGAAAAAAACTGGATATGCACGGATCTGGCCTTAGTCTATTTTTGAAGTTGCTGTTGGACAGTGTCTGAAATCTCAGGGCAGCAGAGAAGTTTCCTGAGAACTACCTTTGACTGTGGAGTAGACCTTAGATTCAGACATCGATCTCTTCATGAAAGTTGTGGAGGGGAAAGAGAGGAAAACGGCAATAATTTTTATGAAAGGTTTTGTTGATATTTTGGTGGTGAAAAGTATTTAAGACTGGCGGGTGGTCGAATCTGGACATAGGTAGGCAGAACTGTAGAGGGATCTAAAAGTGAATTTTAGAAAATAGGTGGAGGCCTGTGGAAATTCCACGAAAATTCTTGGGTGGACAGGATGGTGGGCAAAACTGGCAGTAATTTTGGGGGTTCCATAAAAAATCAAAAAGGGGACCAAGAAGGTGAAACTCAGGGTGGCTGTGACTAGATCTGAACAAAAGGTCGAACTGGTGGGTGGAGATGCACGAAAATGGAAAAATATAAAACAGGTCTATAATTTTTTTTTCAATTGTTCTCGAGGGTTATGATGAACCCTTGAACATACCGTAAAAATATCAGCTCGAGAAGATGAGAGAATTGGGAGCTAAAATTCTCGGAGTGGCCTTCTATCCAGCAAGATAGAACCTAGACAGAACTTCCGACGGTGGCTCATGGCGGCTCGATGGCGGGACGAACGACGGCGGCGGCGGCACAGAAGGAAATTAGATGTGGAGGGGCTAAGATAGAAGGGTCACAACCCTGAAATACAGATGAGGGAGATGGAATTCCAGAGGGGAGAGGTAAGGGGGGCACCCTTGCTTGGAGCATTCAACCAAATTTCTGAAATTTCATATGATTAATTCTACTAAAATGGAAATATAAGCCTTATATAATAAATGACACAAGACTCAAACTAACCCTAGATCTAGAATTAGGAGGGGTAAAAGGGGGACATCACATTTGATTCAAACAAAATAAAAAAAAGAAAATCCTAATTAATTCTAAAGGGGGGGGCGCCCCCTTGACTAAGGGGAGGGTAGGTGGCCAACCTTTGAAATTTTAACCCCTTTGTCTCCCATGTAGTCAATTGACTTGTCAAACATTCTAGATGCCACCTAGGAAGTTTGACCAGCCCCACATGGATGAGGTGGACCAATGGGGATGGGGAGAGGGCCCCCCTAGCTGGACCTACTACACATTTGCACAAAAATCCAAAGAATTCAAGGGAACGACATATTGGCTTACAAAGCCTTACAATTGTACATATACTTTCCCAAGGATATAAAAGCAAACTAAAGGACACAAATGTAAAATAAAAAGTTAGTACTCGGCATCGATTCCCATCAACTCTCCCCGGGTGGGAGGAACTCGACCCCGTCGAGTAGGGGTGCGGCTTCTCGTGAAGCCGACGGATCCGTCATCCTACCTGGAAGCGCGGAGTACGCTCCACTCCAAGTAATCGACACCTGCTCATCCCGTATAGATTCGATATGCGCACGCTGCCATGGGAATGAGGCTAGAGGTGGACACTCCGGGTGGGGTCACTCTCAAAGGAAGGAAGGCGGCGCGAAGACTCACTAGGAATCACCGCTTGTCCCTTGTGTGACTAGTAGAGCCGATGCCAATAGTCCGACAAGTCTCGAACTCGAAAGGGACTAATAACTCGAGCATACAAAGACCGACTCGACTCGACACATACATGTACAAACACACGACGGACAAACGAAACCAAGACCCACAAAGACCCTAAACAGACCTAATGTTAGTCCGACCCGTACATGGGTGACGGTGGGCCAGGACACCCGAATGTGTGCCATGCATGCATTTGACGTAACTGGCGGTTGGTGGAATGTGGAATTCCTAGACCTCCTACTTTGCCCCTAGCATGTGGCTGCCAATTAGATTTGGGAGACTTGGGAGGGTTAGGAGGGCCGGATGTAGGTGGGTCGGGATTGGTGGATGTAGATGACCCGGCTCGTGGGGTAGGGGTGTGGCACTGGTCTCCCTCGAAGAAATGAAGTATATATGGAGGGTCTAAGGGTCCACTAGGGAATGGCTCAAAGGGATCAAAGAAGGTATGACCCCTTGTGGTGGATTCCCACAAGTCACGGTCCCCGGTATAGAACTCTTGAAGGTGTGGGTAGTCACCTTCATGCATTGTAGGTGGGACGGTGATCATGTGTAGGATGTATGGTTCCTCCCTCGGGCGAAAGGTTATGAAGTCGGGTTCGGCCGACATGGGGAGGAATAAGAGAACCTCTGTGGTGATACAACCCACGGTGCACACAGAGGTAATGGACCCTAAGGCTGGATGGGTGAAGCTAAGACTAGCGGGTTGGTTGAAGCTTCGGGCCAACGAATGCGTCAACTTCCATTGCGTGTCTAATCCTATAATAAGGTCATACAATATATCAACATGGTGACTAGACCGAAAGGTAGTGTGGTAGGAGTTGACGGGCACTATAGGTAGGGTAGGGTCCATAGATGGCTAAGGAGGTGGGACCAAGCCATCCTTGAGCCAACTAAGTAGTGGCTGGGCGATGAAAAGCGTACCCGTTAGAAACACGGGTGGCTCGGGCCTTGGTGGCTCCAAATGGGAGGGCTCCGAAATAAGATCGGAAGGTGAGGGTGACAATGGAGCACTCTCGGGTGGTGAAGGATTGTCCTCCTCGTGGAGAAGGGGTCCTTGGGGTGACACCGAGATGTACGGCTCGGACAGGCCTAGGCCATCCACTCGCGGACTCAACCCTTCCATCCGATCTACCGCTGTGGTAAACCGATATAGGCTTGTGCTCAACCCATCTAAACTTGTATTCAACCCTTGCATTTTCCCATAATGGATTGGAACATTGCGGCCACAGCTGACGCATCGAGACTAGTGGCTCGGGGTGTTGCCATGGTGGCAAAGATGGGGTTGGATCCCCTAGGAATGGGTATGCAAGGCCATTTTTTTTGTTTTTGTTAATGCAAGCACCTAGACACGACTTAGAATGAGATGCACATGCAAAGTTAAAATGAGACTCGACTACAACCTAGACAAAACCAAGACTCGGTACGTGACGGAGTTAATCGATCCGAAGATCACTCGCGCAAGTGTGCGGCCTTCCCGATAGGCGTAGCCTAACGTTTGGACAACACCTTTTTATATACCGAACAATGGTATGCGGATGCAACCTTAGACCGACTAACACTTAGACTCGACGTAAATGACTCTTTTTATGTGTGTTTTGTTTCGGACTTAGACACAATGACTACCCTAGACTCAACTGGCGCTCTGATACCAAATTGATGCGAGACGGACCATGGACTCGACTCCAATTGGATATGCAATCCTTGGACTCTATGCAAGCTCGCGATCATCCCTTTTCGAGGGAAGCGTCGGACGTGCGCGGTTGAGAAACCGGCAAGAGCTAGGGTGGTCAATTCTCGGCTGCTGCGATCAATCCTGACGTGGGATCAAAGCACAAAAGGTATCGTTGGAAAGATCTTTCGAAGTACTTTGATCTAGGGCCAGAGAAAAAAACTGGATATGCACGGATCTGGCCTTAGTCTATTTTTGAAGTTGCTGTTGGACAGTGTCTGAAATCTCAGGGCAGCAGAGAAGTTTCCTGAGAACTGCCTTTGACCGTGGAATAGACCTCAGATTCAGACCTCGATCTCTTCATGAAAGTTGTGGAGGGGAAAGAGAGGAAAACG
The DNA here is from genome assembly GCA_022559845.1 of Amorphophallus konjac. Lineage (NCBI taxonomy): Eukaryota > Viridiplantae > Streptophyta > Magnoliopsida > Alismatales > Araceae > Amorphophallus > Amorphophallus konjac. The sequence goes on from CM040127.1 coordinate 269,946,992, forward strand.
GCAATAATTTTTATGAAAGGTTTTATTGATATTTTGGTGGGGAAAAGTATTTTAGACTGGCGGGTGGTCGGATCTGGACAGAGGTAGGCAGAACTGTAGAGGGATCTGAAAGTGAATTTTAGAAAATAGGTGGAGGCCTGTGGAAATTCCACGAAAATTCTTGGGTGGACGGTATGGTGGGCAAAACTGGAAGTAATTTTGGGGGTTCCATAAAAAATCAAAAAGTGGACCAATAAGGAGAAACTCAGGGTAGCTGTGACTGGATCTGAACAAAAGGCAGAACTGGTGGGTGGCGATGCACGAAAATGGAAAATTATAAAACGGGACTATAGTTTTTTTTCAATTTTTATGGAAGGTTATAATGAACCCTTGAACGTACTCTAAAAATATCAGCTCCAGAAGATGAGAGAATTGGGTGCTAAAATTCTTGGAGTGGCCTTTTGTCCAGCAAGATAGAACCTAGATAGAACTTCCGACGGTGGCTCGTGGCGGCTCGATGGCGGCACGAACGACGGCGGCGGCGGCACGGAATGAAATTAGATGTGGAGGGGCTAAGATAGAAGGGTCACAACCCTGAAATACAGAGGAGGGAGATGGAATTCCAGAGGGGAGAGGTAAGGGACGCACCCTTCCTTGGAGCATTCAACCAAATTTCTGAAATTTCATATGATTAATTCTACTAAAATGGAAATCAAGCCTTATATAATAAATGCCAAAAGACTCAAACTAACCCTAGATCTAGAATTAGGAGGGGTAAAAGAGGGACATCACATTTGATTCAAACAAAATAAAAAAAAAGAAAATCCTAATTAATTCTAAAGGGGGGGGCGCCCCCTTGACCAAGGGGAGGGTAAGTGGCCAACATTTGAAATTTTAACCCCTTTGTCTCCCATGTAGTCAATTGACTTGTCAAAACTTCTAGATGCCACCTAGGAAGTTTGACCAGCCCCACATGGATGAGGTGGACCAATGGTGAAGGGGAGAGGGCCTCCCTAGCTAGAACTACTACACATTTGCACAAAAATCCAAAGAATCCAAGGGAATGACACATTGGCTTACAAAGCCTTACAATTGTACATATACTTTTCCAAGGATATAAAAGCAAACTAAAGGACAGAAATGCAAAATAAAAAGTCATTACTCGGCGTCAATTCCCATCATTTGGCCTCCATTTGTCTTGGCCTTACCTTATGGTTTGCCCGTAGTCCCATGGATATCTTGGATGTCCTATGAGGGCGGTGACCATGTTGTGAGGTGGCCGAGGAGTGCCATTGCATCGCGTGGTATTCCGTGCTATTTCAGAGTCATCATTGGTGTCTGGTCAACCCAGTGTGATCCAGTGGTTGACATGTGACTCGTGGTTGTCTCGATGGTCCTGTACGGATCGAGAGATGATGTTGGACGCCTTGAGGTATCATCTTACCTCGGGTTACGTGTCCATGTGTTTTGAGGGTCTCGATGATCCTTCAGGTCTCCGTGGTTCGTGTTATGCGGAGGTGTGGATCAGGTGATCCTATGTCGTTTTCTTTATCAATGTTTTATCGTGATGTTAAGGCTTAGGAATTAGATCGATTGGCGGCTTGTTACCACTCTTGTGCGACGATCTTGACCCAGAGTCTTCTGACTCAAGGATCGTTGTGTCGGCAGGTCTAGTTGTTTGTCCTGAGTCCGGTGGCAGTCTGGTATGCTACCTTGTGTTTTATGTCTGGTGCTTCGTAGTACGTGCGACAGTGCGTGCTTAGCCTATTTGTACTTCAGAACTGGTGTTTTGGAGTCTCTGTGTCCAGTGAGCCTCCACAAGTAGTAGCCTGACGACGCACGCGTTCCAGTGTGTCGGCCCACCTAGGAGTGGTGGCGGGGTAGTTCTCGATAGACGGTTCGTAAGCTAGTTTCCGTGGGCTCCCTTGCCTTACAGTAGCGTCCTACTGGGGGAGAAAGCTAGCTAGAGGCCTGGCTCAAGGCATTGAGTTTGTGTGTGCACACGTGGTCAGGGGCGGTTGGATGAGCGCTGACGAGTGTGACCCAGGCTACTCACTCGTTACTGTTGTTCCTTGTACTTGGTTCAGTGAGTGTCTCAGTTACCGTCGTTCTAGACGTGTGGAAGATACTTGTGGCGCAGTGTAAGACGTCAGTGGACGCATCTGGCTATTCTTCTAGTGAGGAGGTGCTCTTATCACTTGACGCATGACTCTATTGATTCTCGTGTCTCGTGACGTGTATTTTCATCATTGGTTCCTGAGTAGCCTGTATGTGGCTTTACTCAAGGTGTAGTCTTGTGTAACATACACGACGATCTAGTTGTTTTTGTTGGCGTCTTTGACTGTGTAGGTCTTTTATAGGGCCTTTTGCCTATTTTAATAGGCTTCCGTTTTGGAGCTTGTGCTCGGTTGACGGATCGGTAACGCCTGACTTTGTGAGATCAGGGTTCGCCTTTCTATTGCCGTTAGGAGTAGCTTAGAGAGCCATGGTTCGATCGGCTGGCGTGATTCTGGTTAGTACGGCTTTGCTCTTTTCTTCTATTGTTGTTCTTACTCCTACTTTTTACAGCTTCACTATTGTAGTTACTTCTGTTGCTCCTGTCTTTCCTGCTTTACTGTTTAGCGATGTTGTTTAGCGTGTTACTGCGTTGTTTCAAGTGGGGATCCGCGTGACCCCTACTGAGCCAGTGACACGAGGCTCACCCCTGGTTTTTAGGTGTGGACTTCTTCTTCCTCGTGGTTTGTGACATAGTGCGCTTGTTGTAGTTGCCAGCGTTCTCTACGTCAGGCTTCCCCCAACTTCAGTGTACATTTTCCTTTCTGTTGGGCTGTACTTGTCTTTATTTTAGACTGGACTCTGTTAATTTAAATTGTTAATTGAAAATGTAATTTTTATTTCTGCTACTTTAGCAAAACTGATCAATGAAATATTAATTGCTTACTGCTTTATCTGGGACTTCAATGTAGTACACACACTCCTTTTATCCCTTCGAAGCTTTTCTTCTCTTGGGAGGCCTCACAGGATCCAAGTGTTATCGGGTTTACCCGGTATCCAGAGCCTGGATCGTCACAGCCTACCCAACTCAAGGCGGCCAGTGACCTGGCCACCTACCTATTAAGGCTCCGTAACATGAGAGCCCAAACGGAGTAGGACTCATGGCTTTATACTGGGGTAAATGGCTCTGTGCCTTATCAGAGAGATCGAAAGCCATGAAGAAAGCAACCACTACCAGAGAAGAGCAAACCCTAGGATGGCTTCTTCTTCCTCCCAACCTTCGAAGAATGTTCCTCACGAACCCGGCGTGCTCTCCAACATGGAGTGGCAGTTAAGCCAACTTGTGAAAGATGGCCATGTATTCTCTAAGGGAGGGCGTATGTGAATTTTGATGCAGGGAATTTCTTTAGGTTCGATTGCCAATCTCTCTCTTCTCTCTTCTTCAGCCCACCCCGATCTTCCCGGGGCTAGGCATACTAAGAGATATGGATGACTACATGACCTGATGGCAATAATCACACCTGACATGAGGGTCTACATGCATCAATGGCATCTAACACGCCTGTACGTTATGGCGATGAGGCTCAACATCATTAAGTGGAATTGGGAGGCACTAGGCATGCTACTAGAGTTGTGGCATCCAGCGACCCACACTTTTGTGTTCCTCCAGTTTGAGGCTTCTGTGTTGCTAGAGGAGATTGATTTTCTCTTCCAATGGAGCAACCTAGACACTAGGGCTCTGCTGGACCTTTCTCCGTGGAAGGAAATCTTGGCCGAGATTGTTCGTGATAAGCGGGAGGTTCGACGGATGATAGACCAGCGCTCTTGTGCAGTCCCACACCAACCTTTAACCCTTTTGAGCATCGCGGCTCATGGGTGGCGGGCTAGGATTTGGGATGTTCTGGTCCTTTACCGGTACTCAGATTCTGGGTCATTACAGTGAGCCTGAGGAAAAGAGATATGCTTGGGTTAGAGCCCGGTTGGAGGGAAATCCTGAAGAAAAGAGATCGGGTTAGAGGCCGTTCAAAGGGCGGGCCCGAGGAGTAGTGATGCGTCGGTTAGAGCCCAGTTGGAAGGCGAGCTCAAGGAAAAGAGATACATTCGAGTTAGAGCCCGGTTCTCTTGGGAAAATGTCTTTCCCACAAATTAATTATTTTGTATTTATGACAAAACAAACTTATTTTATGTATCTCCATTTTAGATATAATAAAAATATGAGTAATTGTACTTATATGTTTAACTTATCTCAGGTCTCCTGTACACTTAGCCAAAAAATTAAGGTTTGATTTAATATGTAGAATATCATCTAATGAACAGACTAAAGGCTAGATGATACATCATCTACTCTGGTGAGATAAATGATGCAATGTCTATTTATAAAAGTTAAAAGAACTTCATCTAAGTTGCAACCACTGAGATGGATTTAGATGATATTTCATGTAAGTCTCAAAGATAGATGAAAGGTTAGATGATATATTGTATAACGTAAATAAGATAAGTGAATGGTCAGATGATACTTTGTCTAAGTTTAAGCAGATAGACGATACTCCATCTAAAAGAAAGAAAATGATAAACTAGCAATAGATGATACTTCATCTAAGTCTAAAAATAGAAGGAATGTTGGATGATACATTGTCTAAGGCAAAAAGGATAGATGATGTGAGAAGCAGATAGAAGAAACTCCGTCTCAAAGGAAAACAACAGAATCTACAATAGACGAAACTTTGTCTAACTCAAAAAATAGAAGCAATAGACAAAACTTAATCTAAAGTCTTACAAATAGATGGAGAGATAGATTATACTTAGTCTCTCTAAGAAAATGACAAAACCAAGGATAGACAATGTTTCATCTAATATAAAAAAAATATGCATAGAATGCTCAGATGAATTGGTAGATGATATTTCATCTACTCTCACTAAAAGTTAAACCCCATTGCCTTACTTTAATCTTCCATTTAATAGGCGATATATCTTACATAACTTGGTCAAAACACATTTCTATTGATTGTGCTCATCCAAACATACTAAACGACAAATTATACAGTGAAGCACCTACTCCAACACTTATATATATAGTGCCATGCACAAAGACAATAGACAATAATCTCATTGTCTAGACTACCTAAAATAGCTTGATGCCTAGACGATGCACGTCTGGACAAAAATACTAGAAGGTCAAACGGTCATATATACGTCCTATAGAGAAACCATTGTGCACTTTTATCCCAAGATGTAAAACATATCATATTGCATCCTCAAAATATAATGTCACTTTTTGAGGGTGAGATACAACTTATTTACATGGCCAGATTTATTTTATTCATGTATTCAAAAGATAAGAGATGTATTTTTAAATTTCATTAATTTATCTCAGGTCAGTCTAATAGTTGCATATGGAAGAAATACTTTTAGCTTATATAGGTGTTCGCGCTTACAGGGTCTCTTCGACTCCTGCAACGGTGACATACACTCGCCTTTCGGATGGCTGAGAGGGGTCGATTTGGCATGCATGCTTCCAGGGGTAGTGACGGGGAAATACAAAGAAAGGAAATGACTGGGTCATGGGTAGCTAGATGGAATGTGGCCGTGCCAGTTGATTTCTCGATGATCACCTACGGAACTGAATTTTGACTAGGGAAGTGCCACCAGGGCACGGCACGTGGGCACGGGATGTCGGGTGACACGTGGAGAGAAGAAGGTTCTGCTGGTACAAGTGGAGGTGATTGTGGGGATTCGTGTACAGGATGTCTTCCCCACCTACCGCAAGCAATTAGTGTTTATTTTACATCAGATTGAATTCGAACACCTTTCTTTCTTCTACTGAAGGAGGACTAGGGTACCCTAGAAGCAGTTAAAGGGACATGGTTCACACTGCAGCTAGAACTTGACCGCTGGGTCCAGCAGATCGGGTTGGAGGCACTAGGTTATGTATTGATTAGGTGAGACATAAACCGGAGTGGGGCTGCAGACACTGGGTCAGTAAGGAGCATGTAGGGACTGGCCCGAGAGATGGATGGCACTGGGGGCAGACATGCAGAGACATTAAAGTGTGCCAAGAGAGGTGAAGATTCAGGTTTTTCAAGTACACTTCACTACAATAAGCCATAACAGGCAGTATAAAGAGGTGCTAAAAGGCCTTAGTACATTGGAGCAAGCCATAGGACAATTCCGTCTTGAAGATCGGTTCTCGGGTGGTTGCACAATAAAGTAGGTTTTCCACTATCTTACAAAGTGTCCTCCGAGGGACTACAAGCGCTATAGAGCAGTCATGACTGAACTGGGTACTGGGACACTGGTGCTGACTGGAAGGTGTATGGGCCAGGCGTCAGTGTGTCTAAGAGTTAGGAATGGGCCTCGGGAATGATACTTTCGGGTTAGGGTCTAGCTAACTCAGGCCGGTAGGTGGAATAATCGATCACCCACTCGGAGAGAGCAATCGAAGACTGGACTAATGATACTAGAGGTCCCGGCATGAGGGCGCCGATGCCGTTACCATGATGTCCCATACGTAAGCGAACCCGATGTATGGGTGTCTTCACCATTACCATGGCGCCTCATACGCAGAGGGGAATGTTCATGTGTATTGGCTAAACGCCATATGAGGGGTGTTGATGTGACATACCCTCGGTGTATATTTAGCCAAACACAAACAAACACACTAGGTTACACTCCTTGATGCTCCAAGTGCTTCAACATTGATGCCCTTGAATGCCCAATTTGTTCAATTGGTGCTCGATGCTTGACCCTTGGCGTTCTAGGGGCTTTTATAGGTGAAGGGGGTGGCTGAATGGAAGGTTTAGGAGGGTTGAGGCATCACCCCATGTAAAGGAGTTTACGGGGGCTGGGTTTAAGGGTGTTGGCTGGGTTTAGGCGGGTTGGGTGAGGAGAGAGAGAGAGAGCACTAGGGGCTGGGTTTAGGCAGGCTGGGTGGGGAGAGAGAGAGAGCGCAACGTTTAGGGGGGTTGGTTTCACCCCGCCTAAAGGGGGGGTTTAGGCGAGTTGGGCCGGTGTGGGCCATGGGTTTAGGTGGGTTAGGGTGATGTGGAGGGTTCAAGCAGGCTGGGTTGGAGGGAGAGAGTGGTGCAAGGGCTTTATGAGGGATGGTTTGTGTGGGGCCCACAAGGGGTTTAGGTGGGTTGGGTTGGAGAGAGAGGGGCGCAAGCTTTAGTTAGGTTGGTGAGGTGTGGGCCCCACAAGCGGTTTAGGCGAGCTATGTTGGAGGGAGAGTGGCGCAAGGGCTTTAGGTGGGTTGGTGAGGTGTGGGCCCCACAAGGGGGTTTAGCCAGGCTAGGTTCCCCTCTCTCTCTTCCCCTTTATTTTTTATTTTTATTTTTTTGTGGAAATAAGGGGGAGCCCAAGTTTAGGTGATCCGGGACGGACATAGGGACCGACTCTAAGTGATGCGAACCTTGGACTCTACGTGCAGACGCGACCAGCAACATACGAATAGGAGAGATACTTTGGCCCGACATTAAGAGTTCCTATGGGCTATACGTCGCTAACAGAAATGCAAGCTCACTCATCGTCCCAAGCGAGGGAAAGCGTGGATCCGCGCAGTTGCGAAACCGGCAGAGTCAAGGGTGGTCGACACACTTCCGTTCTCGGATCGAGCCACGGGATGGGTCACTCTATCGCTCACAGCGGTGACATGAACTCACGGGATAGATTCCTAATGCACTCACAGCAACATATGACCATATACTAGCTAAGCAAATGTAATGCCAAGAAGTTAAGACCGTACCTCCACGCTCCCGGTGTGGGGAAGACAACTCCGGCCAAATCCGTACTCCCGGTTAATAAATTTTTACTACGGTACAAAGTTTCGACCCACTCCACGCAGGGAGGTAACAGGTCATATGTGGGGCTCGGGAGTATTGGGAATTGGGTTGACGGGAAGCATCTTGATGTCGCTCCGTCGGTGCCGAAACCCGCATTTTGGTGCTATCCGGACGGCGCGATCTGTGGGTTTGTGGAGCCCACGTCCTACTCGGTCCTCCGGATCTGACGGGGTGGGTCCCGCTGTGATGGTGACACCTGGTGGTGCGCTCCTCTGGACGGTGGCCGGGCTGGAACACCGGTCGGAGGTCGGGTGGCTCCGATCTTCACTTGTCGGAGTTGCTATCCACGGATCTGAAACTCTGTTTCAGACCCGCGCGCTCCGGCGAAAAGGCTTGATGCGACCAGCACCAACGTCGGATTGGTGCGAAACGGGCGTCGTTGGAACGCTGACTCGAAATCCTTCGACCCTCTGTGGTTCCAAAAATTTCTTCGGGGCCATAATTTTGATGGCAGATTTTTGAATAGGGCTGTGCTCAGTCTCAGATCTGGTCAGGCAGACTGAGATCTGATTGAGAAAAGGCACTGACCGCAATGTAGACCTCCGATATGGGTATTGAGTTCTTCATGAAAGTTGTAGAGGGGAGAGTGGGGAAGATGGGGATAATTTTTGCGAAAATTAAGGTGGAGGTTTGGAAGGGGAAAAGTATTTTATAGCACAGGGTGGTCGGATCTGGACAGCAGAGGTAGAACTGATTTTGGGATTTGACATTGATTTTTAGAAAATACAAACGAGATCTTAAATTCACAATAAAATTCGTGGAAGAGGGGTTATGTGGACAGAATCCCTTATAAAAATTACAACTCATTCAGACATGGGGAAGGTGAGTTCATGATCGATCTACTTGGTTGTTGTGACACTAGACAAATTGCAGGCATATCTGGAAGGAGGGAGAGTACGAAAATGGAAAAATGGAAAATAAAGGCTAGAAATTCCACCAATTTTCTTGGGACGTGGGTTAGACCTCTAGAACTCACCCTGAAGATTTGGAACCCAGCAGATCTCGAGGCTGAAAGCTAAAATTCAAGGAACAGTGGGCTGTCCTGGGTGGACAGAACTCCGGCAACGGTGGCGGTGGTGCGACGGCGACACGATGGCGGCGGCGATGGCGATCTCACGAACTGATAGAAGAGGCATCTCACCTCAGAAACACAGCCTTCCCAGCTGCAGAAGGGGGAGAGAGGAGAGAGATAGGGGGCGGCCCTTGCTCTTGGAGGAAATTTCACAATAATCTTTGCATTAATTCCAATCAAAATAGAAATACAAGGGTTTTATAGAAAATGAAAAAAGACTAATTCTATCCCTAGATCTAAGGTTGGGGAGGGGTAAAAGAGGGAGTCCACATTTTATTCTCCCATGTGATTTGGAACTAAATAAAATAAACTATAAATCCTAATATAATACTATATATGGGGGGCGCCCCCTTGACTTATGTGCTTCCAACTTTGAATTTTTTTACCCTTTGTCCCCCCCTTGGTTCAACTCTTCTAGAAGCCCACCTTGGAGGGTTGACTGACCCCACATGGGCCCAAGAGCTGAGGTGGATCAATGGGAGAAGGGATGGGGGGCCCGCGGGACCCAGGTGGTCCCAAATTATAAATAAACCCCTTTAATAATCCGAATTACAGTTTGAGTAAAGCCAAATAAACACACATTACACACAAATAAAATCCCAGTAAATATGATAAATACTAAGACTCAAGGGGGAGTCTCCAGACTATCTCCGAGCCAGATGGAAGCTGATGTAGCTCGAGTGGTGCTCCGCGTACGGTACCGACGGCTCGCCAGTTCGTGCTTCTCGCTCGATCTGGTGTCCACACCAATTCTCCCCGGGTGAGAGAAACATGACCATGTCGAGTAAGGGTCTGCATCGCTCTGGTAGCGCTCCAGTAGATCCGGATCTATCCTCTGTAACTCTCCACGGGTGATCCAAGTATCCTCGGTGGCGGGTCACCCTCTCCATCGCACTAGGTAGCGCGGGTAGGATCCACTCCTAGTAACAGTCACCTGCTCATCCAGTATATGATCTATATGCTCTCGCTGCCGTGGAAATGTGGCTAGTGGTAGACACTCAGGTATGGGATCACTCTCAATGGGGGGAGATGACTCAAAAGGCTCACTAGGGATCACCGCTGGGTCTCCATATGCAACTAGATCTGACACATTGAAAGTTGAGCTTATACCATATTCATCGGGCAGGTCCACAACATACGCATTGGATCCAATGCGTTTGAACACTCTAAATGGACCGGCTCCGCGAGCTTGCAATTTCTTTACGGTTCCATAGGGAAACCGTTCAGGTCTTACCCTGATCATGACATATTCACCCTCTTGGAACTCACGGTGGTGTCGATGGGCATCGGCTAACTCCTTATACCGTGCATTGATGGCCTCAATGTGACGACGGATGTCGTCATGCAGACTCCTAACATGCCTAGCAAATGACTCGGCAGACTCAGACACTCGTGCATGAAGGGGCATGGGGACAAGATCCACTGGCTTCCTAGGCCTACGACCTGTGACAATCTCGAATGGACTCTTCCCGTTAGACCTGTTAACCGAATCATTATATGCAAATTCTGCCAGTGGTAATATGAGATCCCAATCCCCTACACGGCCCCTGACAAGACACCTCAAAAGGTCACCCATACTCCTATTGACCACCTCGGTCTGACCATCTGTCTGGGATGATATGCAGTGGAGAACTTGAGGTGAGTGCCCAACATATGCCACAATGTCTTCCAAAAATAACTGGTGAACCTAACATCCCGGTCAGACACTATGGTACGAGGCAACCCGAACTTGCACACCACATGAGTAAGGAAAAGGCGGGCTACCCTCGAAGCATCCGAAGTCTTCGAGCTGGGAATGAAAAGGGCCATCTTCGAGAATCGGTCAACCACCACATAGACCGAATCATGCTTCCTAGAGGTACGTGGCAATCTCAAAACAAAATCCATGCTAACATCATGCCACGGGGCATCAGGCACGGGAAGAGGCGTATAAAGACCCAAGCTTTGCTTCTTCATTTTGGCCGTAGCACATGTACGACACTGGGTCACAATATGAGCAACATCTCTCTTCAAACTCGGCCAATAAAATCTGTGCTCAACAGCCTCGATAGTCTTGTTCCGACCAAAGTGGCCGGCTAGACCTACCGCATGTAGTTCCCAGACAAAGAAGTCACGAACCGAACTTCGGGGAACACAAAGTCTACCTCCTGGAAAGAGGTAACCCTCCTGAAGCACATAATCATCACGGTCTCTCGAGGGTCCGGCCTGGAGAGTGGTATAAATCTGACCGAAGTCAGGATAGTCAACATAGGCCTCTCTCATCTTCTCTAACCCTATGACATCGGCACTCATGGTGGTCAACAGACAAGCACGCCGACTCAAGGAATCAGCCACCTTGTTCTCTACTCCAGCCTTATGTTTAAGCACAAATGTGTACTGCTGGAGATACTCAACCCATCGGCTATGACGCGCATTAAGCTTCTTTTGAGAATGGAGGAACCTCAAAGCTTCATGATCGGAGTACAAGATAAACTCCTGATGTAAAAGATAGTGCCTCCAATGCCTAAGAGCCTGAACAATTGCGTAGAAATCTTTATCATAAGTGGAGTATCGCAGTTTCGCGTCATTCAGCTTCTCACTAAAATATGCAATCGGGTGGGTCTCCTAACTCAACACTCCTCCAATCCCAACACCTGACGCATCACAATAGACCTCAAACACCTTCGAGAAATTTGATAATCGAAGGATCGGTGTTTGGGTCATGCGCTCCTTGATGTCCTTGAACGCAGCAGTAGCGGCCTTCGTCCATACAAACGTGCCCTTCCGAATACAGTCCATGATCGGGGCAGTGACGGAGCTAAATCCACGGATGAAACGATGATAGAACGTCGCGAGGCCATGGAAGCTGCGGACATCATGGACCGTACGGGGTTTTGGCCACTCAACAATGGCCCAAACCTTCTCCGGATCAGCGGAGACCCCGGTACTAGACACAATAAAACCCAAGAAGGTAAGCAGAGGTGTCATGAAGGCACACTTCTATGGGTTCGCAAACAACTGCTCTCGCCTCAAAAGTAGGTAGACCTGCCATAGATGGTCCAAGTGGTCCCCTTTAGTGCGACTATATATAAGGATATCATCAAAATACACAACCACAAAGACTCCAATGAATGGTCGAAGGACCTGAGTCATGAGTCGCATGAAGGTGCTAGGGGCATTGGTCAACCCAAAGGGCATAACCAACCACTCATATAGACCATCCTTGGTCTTAAATGCGATCTTCCACTCATCACCTGGCCTAATCCTCACCTGGTGGTAGCCACTTTTAAGATCGATCTTCGAGAAGATAGTGACACCGGCCATCATATCTAGCATATCATCTAGGCGGGAAATAGGGAACCTGTACTTCACGGTGATTTTTTTGATGGCACGACTATCAATGCACATTCTCCACGTGCCATCCTATTTTGGGACGAGTAATGCGGGAACAGCACACGGACTCATGCTGTCCCGAACAGACCCTCTCTGCATCAGCTCATCGACCTGCCGCTTTAGCTCGGCATGTTCCGTGGGACTCATGCGATAGTGAGGAAGATTGGGTAATGAGGAGCCCGGAATCAGGTAGATAGCATGCTGAACATCCCGCATGGGTGGGAGTCCCTCGAGAAGCTCCTCGGGAAAGATATCAGCGAACTCCTGCAGAATAGGAATGACATCGTGTAGGAGTTCACCCTCGGACTTTGGCTCCACTTCTCGGACCGTAATAGTAAACACAGGGCTGCCCCTACTAGCCTCCCGCTCCATTTCTCGGGAGCTAATCATCATCAACCTCCTAGAAGAGGGTTCGCCTGTGCTCGATGTAACGGTCATGGCCCTAGCTACGGATGGGGTACTGGGTCTCGGGACGGAAGTCTCTGGAGTACTAGGACCAATAGGACCCCTAACTGAAGGCTTCTTGGGCTAAGAGGGGTGGACCATGGTCGAAGGTACAGGTGTTCGACTGGCCATGGAGTGTGACATCCCGATCAAATAACCACGGCCTACCAAGAATAATATTGCCCACCTCCATGGGGAGGACATCACACCAGATCTCGTCACGGTAGGTATGGAACTGCAGCGGGACCAAACACCGTAGCCTGATTGGAATGGAGGTGGAATCCACCCATGATACTCGATAGGGGCAAGGATGGTCCACAGGAGTAAGACCAAGATGAGAGACAGTGCCCATGGAGATTGCATTGATACAACTCCCACTATCGATAATCACCTTACACACTTGCCCGCCCAGCCTACAGTATGTATGAAAGATAGTGGTCTGACGCCAGTCATCACTGGCCTGTGGCTGGGTGAGAATACACCTGATGACCCCCAAGTGGGTATCGTCCAAATGCTGGGCATTCTGGCCATCACCTTCAATCTCATAGAACTCGTCAGCTAGCTCCGGATCTGCTTCATAGCGGACTAACACAAGATCTGAAGAGGTGGTGTCCCCGACCTGTGTGTCTCCAATGACAAGAGACTGGCGAGTGGAACACTAGTTGGCAAAATGACCAAATCCATTGCAGCGATAACACTGCTACCGTGATCTACTAGGCTCCCCAATCAAAGGTCCTTTCCCCTTATCCTCCCGACGGATAGGAGGTGTAGGCAACAAAGGATGAGCAACGGGTGCGGGTGCCGGTGGATGGGCCGTGGGTGCCGTGGGTTGGGGATGAGGAGGGATATCCCTCGGAGGTGGAGGGCAAGGCCTAGGAGCGAATGGCTCGGGACGAGTGGGCTCCTGAGGTCGAGCCATGGGGGCCCTCGGATACGTGCTTGAAGAGCCACGGGGCTCGACACTACGAAGGGGAAAGGGGCCCAACCGATGGGTAGGCTCAAACTCGGCCTCGAATTGCTCCAATTTGAGAGCAGCCTGATATGCATGTTCTAAAGTGGTCACATTGTGGCGGAAAAGTTCATATTGGGAGTTCGGCCGTAGACCTCTTCGAAAGCGCGAGATGGTCATGGTGCTCTCTTCCGTAACTCCACACCGTAAATAATACTCATCAAACTCGGCGGTGTACCCAGTCACAGATCGGCTCCCTTGGGTGAGACTTTGCCATTTGTCTATGAAACGTTGGCGGTATGTGCCAGGAAGGTATTTCTGCCTCAACTTGATTTTCATGTCATCCCAAGTACCGATCGGGGGTTGATGTCGCTGCATTAACATGCTCTCCACATTTATCCAATAAGTTTGGGCCTGCCCATACAACTTCATCTTCACGTACCGAACTCTTCAATGGTCCGTCATCTCAAATCACTCGAAGTACAGGTCCATGCCGGCCTCCCAATCTAAATAGACCTTCGGGTCCAGAGACCCGTCAAATAGGGGAGGGTCCACACACACGCTCCTAAGAACGCGGTCGTCATCATTATCACGATTCCGTCGCTGGTTTCGACTACCATAACCCCCCTGTTCATTATCAGATGCATAGTCATCCACCTCGTGCACCTGCTGCCTCCCAACATCTACCCTATGAGCCCTTGGCGCAGCAGGTTGCTGAGCCAGCTCTTGTTGGCCATTCGTCGGCGTGGGTTGCGCCGCCACTGGGGCCCTCTCAAGGACAGCAATCCTCCCTACAAGACCCTGAATGGACTGGTCGGGTGCTTCGGCCCGATCCTCTAAGGCTTTCATCCTTCCTTCTAGACGCGTTCCTACACCATCTAGACACGTACTAAGGCCATCCATACGTGTATCGAGACGATCCATGAGGGCTCGGAACATCTCAGCCGTCGAGTGCTCATCGGAACTACGAGCTCGAGAATCCGCCATAGGTGGTGGTGGCGAGTATTGGGTGCCTCGACGGGTGGGCATGCAAAGACACACGGCCTAGGAGACACAAACTAATGCAAAGATGGTGCACCTAGACTTAGCCAATATCCGGTACGTGGCGGAGGGTTGACCCAAAGATCTCCTCGACGCGAGTGTACAGCCTTCCCGACAGGCCTAACCTAACGTTCGGGCGATACCTTTTAATATACCGGGTTATAGGGATGAAATACGACTTAAAAACACTTTTTTTTATTTTAAAATAATGATGATCCTAGACTCGACTTAGACCATGCTATGGTGACTACCCTAGACTCGACTGGTGCTCTGATACCGAACTGATGCGGGACGGACATAGGGACTGACTTTAAGTGATGCGAACCTTGGACTCTATGTGCAGACGTGACCAGCAACATATGAATAGGAGGGACACTTTGTGTAACGACCCGAGAATCTGATTACCGGGAAGGCCCGATAACCCGAGACTCGCATCGCCGCCCACGAGCCGGGAGGGCTCGGAAGGGCTAAAAGGGGTGTGGAGGCACAAAGAAATAGGAGATAAAGCAGGACAATACAACAATTAACAAAAATAAATAAACAACTACAGCTATAACAGAGTCTAGTCCAACAGAAAGTACAGTCCAAAGTAGTAAAGCGTACCACATGCCAAGTGAACACTCGGCCAGGCAAGCTGGCAACTGAGAACCTCCGCTCCGCGCCCTCGAACCTCGAGGAAGAGCCGCCACACCTGAAAAGCAGGGAATGAGTCTCCAAAACAGAGACTCAGCAGGGGTCCCGCGGAACCCCAACCAAAAATAATGGCGGTAGCGGAAAGGAAGGCTACAAGAGCAACCGCAACAGCAGGAACAGTAAACTCGGTGGCCGGTCGAAACACGGCACTACAACTACTCCTACTGTACCAGAAACACACCCTGACCTCGCGGTCGAGGCTATCGGACTACACTAGTATCGCTTACCGAAGTAAAAACCCACGGCAACCACACCGTAGAGGCCTGTCTCCCAAAACACGGCCAACCTGGACACGCTGTCCAAAGTGCAACCCTGACACCTGGTCACGGGTACCGCACGATAAGACGCAACCTCGGTAGGGCCACTAGCACTAGTCCCACGGTGCGAAAACCAACACACGCGTCACAGCGAAACAACCGAAAACACAACGGTCGACACGACCAAAAACCGGAAGGTCGAAGTCACGGAAACTGACAGTCTGTCACTCTCAACTCGACAGGAGTACCGCCCACTAGAAGCATAGCCGGTAGTGTCCCCTGACGTCTTACACCGCGCCGCAGGTGAACTGCCTGACGTGGTAGCGCCTACCAAAGGCACGAACACCGAACAAGTAACAACAAACAAGTGACTAGCTGGGGTCACGCCCGTCGACGTGGGTCCAACCGCCCCCAACCATGTGTGCACACACAGACCGCGCGTCCCTGGTCTGGTCCTCTGATCGGTTTTCCCCTCAGCCGGACTCTGGCTGCAAGACGTGGGGCCCGACGGCAACCGGTCCACAAACCGCCTCTAAGGGTAAGCCCATACACCACCCCCTGGTGCGACCGGTACCGCGTACTGGTAGGCTACGACTAGTGGAGGGTCACTGAGAGAGTAGACTCTCAAGTCAACGAAAAACAACGTCCGAACCTGACGAAGTACGGGGACCATCCCACGTACCGGCACCATCGCACGACGACCACAATCGGAGAAGAAACAGGACTTGCAGTCCACGGCCACACACACACCCTGCGCGAAAGTCGAGAAAACTCAAGTGGCGCTAAGCCACAGGGCTCTGGACAGTCCTCTAGACGCACTACACCCAACGGTCCTTGGGTCACAAGACTCGGGGTCAAGACTGTTGTATGCAACAGCACGAGGCCGTCAATCTAGTCCCATCTCTAAGTTTAAAACCACGGTAGCACGAATACCGAGACAACTCACGACCCGCCGAGACCATTCTCTCGGAAAGGGAACTCAAGGGGCTAAGGCCACACACACGTCCTGCTTGGAAATCACTTTCCGGAGAAACCCACGGCACGCGGGGAACCCTCGCCACACTCACACCGACGTACGGTGACACAGGTCGAGAACACGGCAACCCGAGACCACACCATACCGTGACGTCTGGCCACGACGAACTGCACAGCATCCGTCAGGCCACGGGTCGGCAGGTGGATCGAGACCTACATGCCTGGGACTCAAACTGGTCAAAATGGAAACGCCAGCTAGACCAGCCCCTTGGGCGGTCCACTCTGGGCCACTCAGGGACGTACGGTCAGGAAGGGGCCGCACCAGGGGATATACGGCCAACAGCAGGCCGTTCTTCTCCTGGGTCAACGAGGCACAAGCGGCTGGTCCCCAGCCGCACCAAGGTCGAACGGCTGACCCTCAGACGCAACTGGGGGATGAACGGTCCAACGCGGTCGTTCGTCCTCCAAACGGGGAACACATGTATGGCTAGTCCCTAGCCGCGCGAGGGAACGGGCGGCTAGGACCTCGCCGCGCAAGGCTTGTGCGGTCAACCTCTGGTCGCACAACAGCCCACGGCACCAGGGGATGTATGGCCAGCTCATAGCCATACAAAGTGTTATGCGGCCAGACCCTAGCCGCACAGCCCAGCAACGATCAAAACCGAAGGGAGAGGACGGCTCAACCCTGGCCGCACTTAAGTTATGCGGTCGCACGATAGACCGCATAACCCTCACTGTGCGCCAAGTCGAACACTGCGCGCCGAGTAGATGAATGGTCAAGACGGGGCCGCCCATGGGGATGGACGGCCCTGGTTCGACCGCCTATCCAACATGGCGAGCAAACCGGGGGGTTGGCCCAATGGTGACCTTTCCATGCCCCGTTCGTGCCAAAACGAAGGGGATACAACCACAACCACCCTGGTAATCACATGGACTCCGACCGGAGTCAAAACGATGCACGAATCGCGAGAAACGAGCGATTCTACCGAAGTTACCCAAAAAGGGTTACCGAGCTTCCCGGAGCTCTACCGGTCCAACGGGACCACCAATCGAGACGAAATTGGTGACTATAGAACGCCCTCGTCGCAGGGAGTCTATTGACAGTAACCGATCCTAAAACCGTCGCCATTTTCAGACGAACCCTACGAATTCCACAAAAACATGATTTCGCTAGAACGGACCCAAACACAGCTGTTTCCTCGCCGAACGACGTGCAATGGCAGGGGAAACGAGCAGAACGCAGCAGTGTTCCGTCACCCTACCTCCACCAAAGAAACCGTGCGCCGAAGCGACTAATCCACGCCGAAAACCGCCCGGAACGCGAACGACGCCATCTCGGAATCCACCGAGGGATCACGCACGCAAGCGCCTCGATCCTCGCCCATCCTCGCCCGCATCCTCGCCCGCGCCACCTCCACCTCACCCCCACCTCGCTCCGTTGGCCGCCGGAGAAGAGAGGGGAGAAAGAGAGCGTGAGAGAAGAGAGAGGGAGAGAAGCGAGAAATGAGAGGGGAGAGAGAGAGAAAAGGGTTATATATAGGAAAATCCGGGTTTTCGGAAAAATCCCAAAAAATAGAAAATCACACCCTCGCGATCCTCAGAACGCACCGATCGCAACGGTACCACTCGCGCCCAAGTGAACGGCCCGGTTCACCCGCAACGAGGTTCCGAAGGAATTACCGAAATACACACCGGGAATCAGAAAACACACGCGGAACACATTCCGGTCTCCGAAATAGCTCCGGACCGCGCCGATCCGAACACGGAAGATGTCCAAAACATCATTTCAGACACAACGGAGCCAAATACACCGGAAACGCAGATCCGAGACCCGAGAAGAAGGATCCAAAAAATCCGGGGCATTACAGCCCTCTCCCCTTAAAAGAATTTCATCCTCGAAATTCAGGACCTAGCACGAAGTCACAGGGGAAGAACACTGAACCAACTGACAACGCTGTCAGAGCCCCAGCACAGGAAATCTCGATTCTCACAAAAACACAGATCTTGGGGGACACAACCAGACTTACAATCACAAACAACACCTCGCTCTACGCGCCGTGCACACCAGCCATCAGAGCAGGCATATACCAGAGGACACAATCCAGCATCACCTCAGACAACATGAGAATCCACCATGGTGCCGCAACCACAATCTCGCTCACCAAGGAATCACAACCCTCGTCACGAGAATCAGCTACCGATCCATCCAATGGTCGGCAGACAAATCGCACATCAGCTTCACAACCAGCTGACAGGTCGCACACCCTTCGCAAGGGAACAACCAACACAGAGCCTCCATCGGCTCACGCAGCCATCTCAACAGACCGTAACCAGAACATCGGCTCAACACCGTTCACAATGCACAACCAACAGCATCTTCTGCCTGTGAAAAGACCATCCACTGGTCGCCAGATACACATCAACGGGAAACCTCCACCGGCCCAACGGGCACGATCCAGCCCCGCAGCAGGTCATCTGCTGACTCACACACAGATAATTACCACAACTCGAGCCACACTCCTCTCGGATTCCTCATCCGATCTCGATCATCACACCAACTCGACCCTCTCGGGGAGCACGATGAAACCAAATGACAAGATCCTTGTGTCTTCAGTCATCACCTCTCTTGACTCAGACTTATAGGGAACCATCCCACGCTGGTCACCAACCCAGAGATAACCATTGTGACACCAACACCCCATCAAGGACCACCATCCGACGCCAATCTCACAAAAGGCCTCCGCCCACAGGCGTCACTCTTCCATCTGGTCTCATCAAATCCTTCGATCAATCCAGGTGGACACTTACCAATCCCGATTCCGCCCTTACCATAGAGCCACGGGACACCACCTGAACAATGCTCACGGGTCCCCAAAGCAACAAACATCTCACCGTGGTCGGCTACGAGACTAGCCTTACCAGTCACTCGCAGCTACCAACAGGAACCCACAGCCTGCCAGAGATCACTTCTCCAAAACGATCTCATCCGAGGACACGACTGAGAACACAAGTCGGGCACCAAGCCACCGTGATGGGGACATCGCTTACCACTCCCTATTTCTCCAAGGGTCCTGACGCTCGCCATTATGTTCAGCTTGATTTTCTGAGTCTAGCTATATAATTTTCATATCTTTCTTGAGTCATTTTGATGTAATTTCCCCTTTGTTTTTAGTCAAGTCCCTAGGTTATCATGTTATTTACCTAAGTTTGTGTCTTCATATTGGGTTAGTATGTCTAATGGGCCCATTTAGAAGGGCCTGGCCCAGGGTGCCCTTTTCCCTTTCCCCAGCTCTCTTGGTTATCTGTTATTTGTACTTTTCTCAGGGACTTTTTGTAAAAGTTGAGATTCCTATAAATAGGACCCCAATCCCCACTTGGAGAAGCTAATGAAGTATTAAAGAAAGCATTAGCCATTGGCATTGTCCCCTCTTGTCTCTCTCTCTCCCTCTTACTCTCTCTCTCTAGCTCTCTCTCTCTCTCTAAAGGGGGCGGCCCCCTCTCTCTCTCCTCCCCTCTCTCTCCAAATTTCACCTCCTTCTCTCTCTCTTCTCCTTGCCACATCACCCCACCCCACCCCTTCACCTCCCCAAGGCCATTAATCATCATAACTCCCTTCCCCTTCCCCATACAACCCTTCCCCTTCCCCATACAACCCTTCACTTTCCCAAGAGAGAATCCCCTCTCCCAAGTAACCTTTCCCCTCCCCAAGACAACCCCTCCACCTCCCTAGGCCACCATTAACACCACCCATTAACCCTCCACCCAAATCAAGAAGAAGCCTCCCCACTTCCCCAAGCCCATTTGCGCCCCCTCCACTCCACCTCCAAGAGGGAACTCCCTCTCCCCACCACCCACTCCCCACCCCCACTAGCTGCGCCCTTCTTCCCCCTCAACTGCTCCTCTTTGCCCTTCCCCTCCATTGCACTCCCCTTCCCACGTCCATTACTCTCCCATAGCCATCCATCTTCTTCCCCTTGCCCCTCCACCACCATCTCCTCCATCCACCCCTTCCAATACTAGCAGAACCAGTTCTGGTTCGCAGGCAGCAGAGAAAAGGCAACTTGCAGAAGCTGCTCCGGTGTCCTTCGGCATCATTTGAAGGCGTGGCCTACATCGACGGAAAGCTCTACCAGTCAGCTTCGCATCGGCGGTGGTCTCATCCCCATCCAAGATCCGTGCTACCCGGGAGGTCCGATCTCCCCCGACTGCGCAAAGATCCCCCTGGATAGTACCTGAACCAGAGGAGAAGCTGTACCACGATGAACCGCGGAAGAATCAGGCAAAGAGCTCTTCTACAAAGTTCTTCCTCGTCCAGTCTGCTCTCAGAATCAGGAAGCAGAACGTCGATCGGCGTCCGGAGACCAAAGTTACCATTTTTCTCCCTCGGCTGCACGGGTCGGCCACCCACAGTCTGCAACGACCTGCATCCACCATTCTGAGTCCCCCAGCCCTCTCCGACATCAGAAGGCTTCCCCATCAGTTTTTCTGTGAAGAGGACTCGTCCACGATTCCAACGCCTCCAACGGTTCATGATTCAGAGTACGGGAGCGATCGGGGCAGTCTCTGCAAACTGCTGTCAGAAATAGGAAGCTGCCGCGCCCAGATTTTGTCTCCCTGATCGAACCTCGTCCCGGACCCGCAACTTCATCAGAAGAATTCAGAAAAATTCAGAGGCATCCAGGTTCCAGATACAAAGCGCTCCCCACTGGTCTCGCCATCAGAAAAATTCCAGAACGGGATCTACGGCCTCGACTCCAACTATCAGTCAGCTATCGCAGAGAGCAGGCAGATTCGGCCACGGCTTCACCTTTCGCGTTTCCGGCGAATCTCCCCTCCCCGCCTGGCCGGCTCACCGCCCCTCCCTGTGTGGAGGTAGTGTTTGAATTGTAATACAAACATCCCCACCCCAAGTCCGCCCTCCTGTGTGAGGTGTAGTGATTGTATAAGTTAATCAGGGATCAAGTTTCATCGGCGCAGTGTGCGGGGAACCCACACTTCCCCGCTCGCCCTCGTCTCCGAACGGGGTTGGTTTCTTCAAACCAACCAGGGTAAGCTCCGAACTTTGCTCCCTCATTAGTACTTGTTCAGCCAATATCCGTGGTATTGCTCCGTTGAGCAAGAGAGAGAGCGCCCGACCCCGTGTGATCCACTTACGAGCGGTCACCGTGGGCTGTGTGAGAGAGGGACCTAGTGCCCCAATTGGCACCCAGCCAGCCCCTTAAGTATGGGCTTCGTACCCTCGAGAGGGCAACCCTAGCCCTGCTGGCACTCTACTAGCAAGGGCCTTAATCCATCATCTCCACTTGGCATCATCAAGTCACCCGGGCTCGTGTCTGTGCGACGGCGATTCGGCCCAATATAGTACTTTATTGCTTTGTGTTTGTGCTTGCGGAATAGGTCCAAGGATCTTTGTCCTTTTGCTGCATGCCCCTAGTTGTGTCACATCACACCGACTCTGACCAACATGTCCTCGACCATCGTCAGGCGACATCCTCAACAACCCCATCCAGGTCCAACACCGACGCCTGACACGGCTTCCAACACAGGAATAGGGTACTCATGCAGCGCACTAGCCAGCACATTCCCCAACACTCCATCCTGCCAGTGCCAAGAACCACAATACCTCAAGCAACGACACGGCAACAACACGTTTCACACCAAGGAACCAATCCTCCGATGCTCAACGCAAACTCAGGAATCCGCCCGTAGCAACCAACGCTACGATCCTGAACCAGTGGGTCACAAGCCCACCTTGCTTCCACTGCGCACTCTGATCTGCGCACACAGCCATAAATGCGAACACCGCCCAACCAGCACTCGTCCTTTCAAAAAAGCGCCAACACACCCTTACACGACAAGGGAATGGGCACGACTTCTCACAGGCAACCACCTTGCCAAGATAAGGAGCACGTCTCACACGGACTTCACGGCACACAAGGCCAACCAATCCAAACACACAATGCAAGATGACGAACATTAGCCCAACACAATCTCTCCAACCAAAGGAGAAACCAAATGCACTTCCGACCAACGGAAGAACTCAACGCTCGACCTGACCACGAACCTCACGCACGCTGGAAACAGCACCATCCAGCACCAAGGAAAACCATCGCTTCCATCAGGTCAACGCCTCTGACACACTCGACGAGGGAACGTCAGACCATAATCACAGCATCTCTCGATGCACCACCGCTGCAATTCCTCGAACTGCAACACACCACACCAAGAGCCGCAACACGAGCCATAACGACAAACGCCGACGCTCATCCTCGAGTCCCGAACTCACCGTGGAGCCTTCACATCTCAAGCCAACTCCAGGGTGAACACAACCCATTCACACACAAGAGCGCAGGAGCAAAGACCTACTGGGACATCTCTGCCAAATCCTGCCTCGAAATCCATAAAACAACCGGGCCCGACATGTCAAATTTGACGCCACAGAGCACGACAAGGACATCAGGCTCGACGAGACAGTAGCTCACCGAGAAGATATTCCGCTCTCCCGAGCACACTTCTCGATCAGAACACCTCAGGAGCTGGACAAACCACAAGCTGGAGTGCCCAGAACTAACAGCAGCTCCCTCGAAGCACGCTCACGGCCACTTAACCACGAACAATCCTCTCCAGCCACCTGACCACGCTGCAGATTCCTCGAATGCAGCATCGTGAGCTCACGCCTGCCAGCAACCTCTGCCCAACGCAGCACAACCAGGGCCACCACCGATGAGGAGAAGGCTCTCGACCTCGATCCTTAGACCCCATGCTAGCACGAAAGTCGCGGACATCAACCACCTTCACAGCGCCGCACAGCGCACTCAAGCTCTCGAGCGAGAAACTAGGCGAAAAGCTTACACAAAACCCTAAGCCAGTTGCCGACTATACTGGACCTTATGGACTCTGATCACTGCAATATTTCGAATTCCTATGTACGCCCACAACCTCCGCTCTGATACCAGCTGTAACGACCCGAGAATCCGATTACCGGGAAGGCCCGATAACCCGAGACTCGCACTGCCGCCCACGAGCCGGGAGGGCTCGGAAGGGCTAAAAGGGGTGTAAAGGCACAAAGAAATAGGAGATAAAGCAGGACAATACAACAATTAACAAAAATAAATAAACAAATACAGCTATAACAGAGTCCAGTCCAATAGAAAGTATAGTCTAAAGTAGTAAAGCGTACCACATGCCAAGTGGACACTCGGCCCGGCAAGCTGGCAACTGAGAACCTCCGCTCCGCACCCTCGAACCTCGAGGAAGAGCCGCCACACCTGAAAAGTAGGGAATGAGTCTCCAAAATAGAGAGACAGCAGGGGTCCCGCGGAACCCCAACCGGAAACAACGGCGGTAGCGGAAAGGAAGGCTACAAGAGCAACCGCAACAGCAGGAACAGTAAACTCGGTGGCCGGTCGAAACACGGCACTACAACTACTCCTACTATACCAGAAACACACTCTGACCTCGCGGTCGAGGCTATCGGACTACACTAGTATCGCTTACCGAAGTAAAAACCCATGGCAACCACGCCGTAGAGGCCTGTCTCCCAAAACACGGCCAACCTGGACACGTTGTCCAAAGTGCAACACTAACACCTGGTCACAGGTACCGCACGACAAGACGTAACCTCGGTAGGGCCACTAGCACTAGTCCCACGGCGTGAAAACCAACACACGCGCCGCGGCGAAACAACCGAAAACACAACGGTCGACACGACCGAAAACGCAAAGGTCGAAGTCACGGAAACTGACAGTCTGTCACTCTCAACTCGATAGGAGTACCACCCACTAGAAGCACAGCCGGTAGCGTCCCCTGACGTCTTACACCGCGCCGCAGGTGAACTGCCTGACGTGGTAGCGCCTACCAATGGCATGAACACCGAACAAGTAACCACAAACAAGTGACTAGCTGGGGTCACACCCTTCGACGTGGGTCCAACCGCCCCCAACCATGTGTGCACACACAGACCGCGCATCCCTGGTCTGGTCCTCTGATCGGGTTTCCCCTCAGCCGGACTCTGGCTGCAAGACGTGGGGCCCGACGGCAACCGGTCCACAAACCGCCTCTAAGGTAAGCCCGTACACCACTCCCTGGTGCGACCGGTACCGCGTACTGGTAGGCTACGACTAGTGGAGGGTCACTGAGAGAGTAGACTCTCAAGTCAACGGAAAACAACGTCCGAACCTGACGAAGTACGGGGACCATCCCACGTATCGGCACCGTCGCACGGCGACCACAGTCGGAGAAGAAACAGGACTTGCAGTCCACGGCCACACACGCACCCTACGCGAAAGTCGAGAAAACTCAAGTGGCGCTAAGCCACAAGGCTCTGGACAGTCCTCTAGACGCACTACACCCAACGGTCCTTGGGTTACAAGACTCTGGGTCAAGACCGTTGTACGCAACAGCACGAGGCCGTCAATCTAGTCCAATCTCTAAGTTTAAAACCACGGTAGCACGAATACAGAGACAACTCATGAGCCGCCGAGACCATTCTCTCGGAAAGGGAACTCAAGGGGCTAAGGCCACACACACAGCCCGCTCGGAAATCACTTTCCGGAGAAACCCACGGCGCGCGGGGAACCCTCGCCGCACTCACACCGACGTACGGTGACACAGGTCGAGAACACGGCAACCCGAGACCACACCATACCGTGACGTCTGGCCACGATGAACTGCACAGCATCCGTCAGGCCACGGGTCGGCAGGTGGATCGAGACCTACACACCCGGGACTCAAACCGGTCAAAACGGAAACGCCAGCTAGACCAGCCCCTTGGGCGGTCCACTCTGGGCCGCTCAGGGACGTACGGCCAGGAAGGGGCCGCACCAGGGGATATACGGCCAATAGCAGGCCGTTCTTCTCCCGGGTCAACGAGGCACAAGCGGCTGGTCCCCAGCCGCACCAAGGTCGAACGGCTGACCCTCAGCCGCAACTGGGGGATGAACGGTCCAACGCGGTCGTTCGTCCTCCAAACGGGGAACACATGTACGGCTAGCCCCTAGCCGCGCGAAGGAACGGGCGGCTAGGACCTCACCACGCAAGGCTTGTGCGGTCAACCTCTGGCCGCACAACAGCCCACGGCACCAGGGGATGTACGGCCAGCTCATAGCCGTACAAAGGGTTATGCGACCAGACCCTAGCCGCACAGCCCACAACGATCAAAACCGGAGGGAGAGGACGGCTCAACCCTGGCCGCACTTAGGTTATGCGGTCGCACGATAGACCACATAACCATCACTGCCGCCAAGTCGAACGCTGCGCTTCGAGTAGATGAATGGTCAAGACGGGGCCGCCCATGGGGATGGACGGCCCTGGTTCGACTGCCTATCTAACACGGCGAGCAAACCGGGGGGTTGGCCCAATGGTGACCTTTCCACGCCCCGTTCGTGTCGAAACGAAGGGGATACAACCACAACCACCCTAGCAATCACATGGACTCCGACCGGAGTCAAAACGACGCACGAATCGCGAGAAACGAGCGATTCTACCGAAGTTACCCAAAAAGGGTTACCGAGCTTCCCGGAGCTCTACCGGTCCAACGGGACCACCAATCAAGACAAAATCGGTGACTATAGTACGCCCTCGTCGCAGGGAGTCTATTGACAGTAACCGATCCAAAAACCGTCGCCATTTCCAGACGAACCCTACGAATTCCACAAAAACACGATTTCACTAGAACGGACCCAAACACTGCCATTTCTACGCCGAACGACGTGCAATGGTAGGGGAAACGAGCAGAACACAGCAGTGTTCCGTCACCCTACCTCCACCGAAGAAATAGTGCGCCGAAGCGACTAATCCACGCCGAAAACCGCCCGGAACGCGAACGACGCCATCTCGGAATCCACCGAGGGATCGCGCCCGCAACCGCCTCGATCCTCGCCCATCCTCACCCGCATCCTCGCCCGCGCCACCTCCACCTCGCCCCCACCTCGCTCCATCGGCCGCCGAAAAGAGAGGGGAGAAAGAGAGCGTGAGAGAAGAGAGAGGGAGAGAAGAGAGAAATGAGAGGGGAGAGAGAGAGAAAAGGGTTATATATAGGAAAATTCGGGTTTTTAGAAAAATCCTGAAAAATAGAAAATCACACCCTCGTGATCCTCGGAACGCACCGATCGCAACGGTACCACTCGCGCCCAAGTGAACGGCCCGGTTCACCCGCAACGAGGTTCCGAAGGAATTACCGAAACACACACTGGGAATCAGAAAACACACGCGGAAGGCATTCCGGTCTCCGAAATAGCTCCGGACGGCGTCGATCCGAACACGAAAGATGTCCGAAACATCATTTTGGACACAACGGAGCCAGATACACCGGAAACGCAGATCCGAGACCCGAGAAGAAGGATCCAAAAAATCCGGGGCATTACACTTTGGCCCGTCACTAAGAGTTCCTATGGGCTATACGTCGCTAACAGAAACGCAAGCTCACTCGTCGTCCCAAGCGAGGGAAAGAGTGGATCCGCACAGTTGAGAAACCGACAGAGTCAAGGGTGGTCGACTCACTTCCATTCTTGGATCGAGCCACGGGATGGGTCACTCTCTCGCTCACAGCGATGACATGAACTCACGGGCTAGATTCCTAACGCACTTACAGCGGCATATGACCATATACTAGCTAAGTAAATGTAATGCCAAGAAGTTAAGACCGTACCTCCACGCTCTCGGCGTGGGGAAGATAACCCCGGCCGAATCCGTACTCCCTGTTAACAAATTTTTTCTACGGTACAAAGTTTCGACCCACTCCACGCAGGGAGGTAATAGGTCACATGTGGGGCTAGAGAGTATCGGGAATTGGGTTGACGGGCAGCATCTTGATGTCACTCCGTCGGTGCCGAAACCTGCGTTTTGGTGCTGTCCGGGCGGAGCGATCTGCGGGTTCGTGAGGCCCACGTACTGCTCGGTCCTCCGAATCTGACGGGGTGGGTCCCACTATGATGGTGACGCCTGGTGGCACGCTCCCCTGGACGGCGGCAGGGCTGGAACACCGGTCGGAGGCCGGGTGGCTCCGATCTTCACTTGTCGGAGTTGCTATCCACAGATCTGAAACTCTGTTTCAGACCCACGCGCTCCGGCGAAAAGGCTTGTTGCGACCAGCACCAATGTTGGATCGGTGCGAAACTGCCATATTTGGAACGCTGACTCGAAATCCTTCGACCCTCTGTGGTTCCAAAAATTTCTTCGGGGCTGTAATTTTGATGGCAGATTTTTGAATAGGGCTGTGCTCAGTCTCAAATCTGGTCAGGCAGACTGAGATCTGACTGAGAACAGGCACTGACCATGATGTAGACCTCCGATCTGGGTATTGAGTTCTTCATAAAAGTTGTAGAGGGGAGAGTGAGGAAGATGGGGATAATTTTTGCGAAAATTAAGGTGGAGGTTTGGAAGGGGAAAAGTATTTTCTAGCACCGGGTGGTCAGATCTGGACAGCAGAGATAGAACTGATTTTGGGATATGACAGTGATTTTTAGAAAATATAAACGAGATCTTAAATTCACAAGAAAATTCGTGGAAGAGGGGTTATGTGGACATAATCCCCAATAAAAATTACAACTCATTCAGACATGGGGAAGGTGGGTTCATGATCGATCTACTTGGTTGTTGTGACACTAGAGGGGGAGCACGAAAATGGAAAATAAAGGCTAGAAATTCCACCAATTTTCCTGGGACGTGGGTTAGACCTCTAGAACTCACCCTGAAGATTTGGAACTCAGGAGATCTCGAGGCTGAAAGCTAAAATTCTAGGAACATGGGGCTGTCCTGGGTGGATAGAACTCCGGCGACGGTGGTGCGACAGCGGCACGATGGCGGCGGCAGCGGCGGTGGCGCTCTCACGAACTGAAGGAAGAGGCGTCTCACCTCAGAAACACAGCCTTCCCAGCTGCAGAAGGGGGAGAGAGGAGAGAGATAGGGGTGGCCCTTGCTCTTGGAGGAAATTTCACAATAATGTTTACATTAATTCCAATCAAAATGGAAATACATGGGTTTTATAGAAAATGAAAAAAGACTAATTCTATCCCTAGATCTGGGGTTGGGGAGGGGTAAAAGAGGGAGTCCACATTTTATTCTCCCATGTGATTTGGAACTAAATAAAATAAACTATAAATCATAATACAATACTATATATGGGGGGCGCCCCCTTGACTTATGTGCTTCCAACTTTGAATTTTTTTACCCTTTGTCCCCCCCCTGGTCCAACTCTTCTAGAAGCCCACCTTGGAGGGTTGACTGACCCCACATGGGCCCAAGAGCTGAGGTGGATCAATGGGAGAAGGGATGGGGGGGCCGCGGGATCCAGGTGGTCCCAAATTACAAATAAACCCCTTTTACAATCCGAATTACAATCTGAATAAAGCCAAATAAACACACATTACACATAAATAAAATCCCAGTAACTATGATAAATACTAAGACTAAAGGGGGAGTCTCCAGGCTGTCTCCGAGCTAGATGGAAGCCGATATAGCTCGAGTGGTGCTCTGCGTACGGTACCGAAGGCTCGCTAGTTCGTGCTTCTCGCTTGCTCTCGTGTCCACACCATTAGGTGGGCAAGGTGGCTAGCCCGCCTAAACCACCACCCAAGGGGGTTTACGTGGGGCGGGGCAGCCAGGCCGCCCTGGCCTGCGTGAACCATCCGTAGGGGGTGTTGGCCACCCTGGCCTGCGTAAACCATCCCTAGGGGGTGTTTACATGGGGTAGACTATAAGGCAGAGGGAAAAAATATTTAAACCCATGTGGACCCCTCTTGAAACCCCACTTGCGCATTTTGGACTGGTTTTCTGGTGTTTTGGAGTGGCTTTGGATGGGGTATTCACACCTGGAAGGTAGAGATTGGCAGGGCTACATGAGCTTATTTCTCGCGCCTCGTGCTTCAACTCAGACTTTTCTTGGATGCTCCTCGTGGTGAGTTGAACCTGCTCAGACCATAACAAAATGAATTTAAGTGCTTGGAACTCAGGGATGGATAGGAGAGAGAGGGACAACGCGTCCTCCCCCAGGGCCTGTGGCGACCCCAGTGTAGGGCGCATCTGTGGCTAGGAGCCGGGGCAGGTGACCTCGGGGCTTGTCCCCTTGTCTTGTCTCGCTAGTTGGTGTCTCATGGTTTGTGCCTTGTCATGAACTTTAAGGTGTGATTGTAGTGTGGCAGCCTTCAAGGTGTTCGGGGCAATTCCCCAACCTCGTCGGCTTGTTGCATGACGTAGCTAGCGGCCCAGGTAGCCTACTAAAAACTTAATATTCATGTCCAACAGTGCTTGGGCAGTGAGAGGGAAGGTGTTGTGGGTGTGGGAAACCAGCCTTAACATCGCGTCATACTATGTGACAAACTGGCATATAGCCTCGAGTTGGCCCGAGCGCTATAAGGAAGGTGACTCACCGCCGCATCTCTGGGAGTCGGGGTAGTCCCATCCTTTTTTAGTGTTGCTATATGGCACAGTGAACGTTCCTGAGCCGTGGGTCGGCCCGATTTCATGGTGAGATGGCAGGAAATGAGAGCGCCCGCAAGGTGTTCAGAATAACTCCCGACTATCATCCACCGGCTACATAGGCTAGCTAGTGACCCCAGGGCCAAAATTTGAGTGGGCAACCGAGTCCACTAGTGTTAGTTGGCTAGAAAGAGGCTTTTTGAGGAGATCCTCAGCCTCGTGGCTGGTGTCACATGTGTAGATGATTTATCTACCCCGCCCCCAAACTAAACAAATATGCATTTGGGCATGAAAGTATGATCAAAGGGGTGATAAGAGATATATGAATGAACCGTGATCGCCACCCAAGGAACAACAATTGGAAGGAAATTCTATAAGAACATAAGACCTCTTGCGTACCTTTGGAAAAGAAGAGAAAACCACGGTCAAAGGAGACCGCTACAACGTGATCGCGCTTGATGAACGGGGTGCGGGGAACGATGTGGGATCAACCTCCTCGCCTTCCATCCGGCTAGAAGAAGAGGGCCTTACGTCAAGCTCATGCTCTCCTACAAAACAAAGCTAAACAATAAGGGGAACCCATTAGAAACCGAAGTGTAGCATCCAATCCTGTATGTGATAAAGTAACATGAAAGATTAAGGGAGAATGCACTGGGAGGAGATTTTTAACCCCTGTGGAAGGGTGGAAAAGATAGGTGTGTGTATTGTGATGAGAATGAAACAAATAGATTGAAAAATCACGCAGCACAACTGCGGGAATATGCTATGCAATATGAGGAAAAGTGCAGATGTAGCAGAAAAATAGCAAACTGTGATGATTTTTGAAAATAGGAGGGAAATAACTAAGAGAATAAAGAGTGATAGAAAGCCCTTGAACATGAAAAATGTAGCCAATACTTCTCTCTTCAGGTCAGGGTCGAAGAGACGAGTCGGAGATGCGGCATGACTTCGCCCCGAACCGAAGAAGAGCCCCCCTTCGCGCCCTGTGAACTGGATTCTATTTATAGGGGTTGCAGAAACCCTAGGGTTTAAATCCGAGGATAAACACCCAAAATAGAGATTTAGATTAATAAAACTCGTGGATAATAGTGGGAATATATCCCCAAGGTGGATTAGAAGCGATCTGGAGGGATATTATCTTTAAAAATAGATCAAACAAGGACTCCAAGGAGTTCTCGGGCGAAGAAATCAGAATTCAGGAGGTTCTGGACTCTGCAACGAAGAAACAGTCTATCGCAGGGCCGCAACTTGAAGAAACGGTCATGGGATGACTGCCATTTTGATAAAAACGATCATAGGGGTGACCGCCGGGGGACTAGGGGCGACCGGGAGGCTTCTGGGTGAAAAATTGAAGAAACGGTCTTCCTGGGACTGCTACTTGAAAGTGACGGTCTTAGGAGGACCGTCATTTGATAAAAAAAAAATAATAAAAATAAAATAAAAATTTAAAATTTTACTGTTCATGGAGAACGCGGTCGCCTAGGAGATCGCGTTCTGATGAACGTGGTCTCCTATGAGACCGCCTTCTGGAGCCTGCACGGTGAAGTTCTGGGCGCCCGTTCGACCATCCAGACAGCCCCAAATGGACCCAAAAGTTGGGGAATGGAAGATAAAGGCCTCCAAATTTCAATGGGCTTGAAAAATGGTCAAGAAATGGACTCGAAATAGGCTCAAAGAAGGTTCCAAAATAATGATTAATTCAGGGTATTATAAAGGAGAATAAGAGAAATAACTCGACTTATTAGCTGAAAACGGGTGTCAACAGCATGCCGTGGCATATTACTGTGAGCCCCCGAGTAACTAAATTGTTGACGGGCGAATGCCACTTATTGAAAGGTCAGAGTTGGTTCCCGCTTTATGTAGGTTACCATATGGTGTGGAAAGTAATCCAGGACCCTTGGTTGACCCTGGGTTGATGTAGAATAGCTAGAAATAGGGCACCTTTAAGGTGTTCGAGATAATTCCCGCATTTTGTTAAGAGCCATATGAACTAGCTAACGGCCTCAAAAGCTCGATTTGATCAAGAGTTCCCAAACTATTAGTGTTGAATTACTGGGAAGAGGCATATTGGGGTGGTCTCGAGTCTCACTACTGGGTGCGACATGTTGTGGCTCGTTGTTGGGAGCCCTCTGGTTGGCCCGGGTAGCTAAGTTGTAGGCGGGCCGACGTGATATGTCGAGTAATCAGGGATGGTCCCCACTTGTTGCTGAAGTTGTCGTAAGCCCCGGGAGCCAGTTCGGGCCCACAATTAGGCCTGAAGTGTTGTAGAAATGTTGAATAAACAATATCCACAAGATGTTCGGGCATGGTTCCATGCCTTTAAATCTGGGTTATTTTCTGGGATAAAATTATGTCCAACAACATGTTGTGACAATAGAGACGTATAGCATGCAAAGGGGAAAGATATTCAAAAGGATATTTGTGGTACGCGCCTGACTCACCTACCGCATCGACAAAAATGACGTACACAAAGAACGTTGAGTTCCAAGAAGGAGTTAGGACCACCAAATGTTGTAATGGGTTGAAAACTACTTGAGTCTAACAGATGGAAGTTCCAGGGGTCTACAAATATCCTAGACATCAAAGAATGAAGAAC
Organism: Amorphophallus konjac; assembly: GCA_022559845.1. Lineage (NCBI taxonomy): Eukaryota > Viridiplantae > Streptophyta > Magnoliopsida > Alismatales > Araceae > Amorphophallus > Amorphophallus konjac. Next base: position 269,979,618 of record CM040127.1, read on the forward strand.
CTTTTGCATGCCAAACATCTAACGAGCTCTATAGTGCTCCCTTAGCAATAAGCTTCCTGCGCACTATGCTTACAAGGGACATAACTTCATTCACTCTAATCCCTAAAGTCTATCACTTTAGGAAGTAATCAAGAGGAGGAAGAAACTGTACTTCAATGAGATTCTTTATTTCCTCCTCTTCCTATCTTTCATTATTTTCATTTATTTTTGTTGTAAATTGTAACTGTCTTTATGATAGGGATAAGAGCATTTGTTGCTCTTGGGGATAGCATTACATGTGCTGGGTTAGTTTGTTGAAATATAAATCAATTAGGCGACTAGCTCCTGGAAAGCTAGATTGTGCAAAATCACCAAAAAAATTAAGTCACTTTATGTGACTCGGTGATTTGCTGAAACATAATCAAAATCAACTAGGTTACTTATTCAAACAAAACAAGCGGGGAAGGTTTGTTGTGACCTATAAAGATCAGTCAGGGAGTTAGGCCCGGTAAGATCTAGCTGGTGTAACTTTGGTCAAAGAATTAGTGAAATCCTTTGCGAGTTGCAAAAGGACAGGACGTAGGTTTGTCTACGAGGATAGATTGAACCAATATAAAACTCTGTGTTTTGTGGTTAGCTTGCTTGCCTATGTGTTTAATTTCTACTATGTTTCACGTTTAAATTTTGAATACATGATTATTTTTTAAAGTCACACCTATTCACCTTACTCTAGAGTGTCTCCGACTACTAATAGGTTAGAAAGCGAGCCCGAGGGAAAGAGATCTGCTTAAGTTAGGCCCATGCAAACTACACTTAGGTCAAGGCACGATCAAAGGGCGAGCTTGAGAAAAACAGATATGATCTGGTTAGAGCCCGATCAGAGGGTGAGCCTAGGAGAAGAGATGCTCGGGTTAGAACCTCCCCTATTCAGTGCAGAGGACGTGTCTGCTGATAGTCTGAATAGAGCTTCACCTTCAGCCCATACAGAATTGGAACTGATCGCTGAGCCTCTTGCCATTGTACCTCATGTCCCTAATAATACTGTAGATGCTCCTGAGTCCTCTCATAAGGGGGCATGCTTGGTGCCCCTCCTTTGCATACTGGAGTTCCTTCCCTTGGACCAGAGGCTTTGGTCTATTCCACTGAAGTGCGCCCTGCCACCTCTAACACAATGGCTGCAACATGTGTTGGTCCAGCGGATTCTCTGCTGGTTGTGAACAATATGGTATCCTGCACTGGCAACTGCCAGAGTGCTACCGATGGGCTTATGCAATCTAAACAGGTGATGTCTTCTTTCAAGGGCGGAGTGGGTGATCTATCTATTTTTTATCAGTCCCGGTCTAATAACATTTTTATGCCCAGTGTTGTTATTGTTGAGGACCAACAACTCATTTTGTCATCTGCATCACAGAATCACAATACAAAGCTCCTCTAGCTTGATACAGTGATTGCCCACCAGGCGCATCCACCTGTTACTTGGTCCAAACTAAGTCCTTAGGTTCTGCTGCCAACCACCCACATATGTCCCAATCATCAGTCTGGAGTATCAGAGGTATTGGTAATGCAGCTTCTCTACGTAGCTTAAAGAAGCATGTGCGATGTCATGGGTTTAGATGGTTGCAATTCTAGAACACAAAAATACCTGTGAGCAGGGTAGACAAAATTCGGCTTAAACTAAAGTTTGATTCTGCCATTGGCAATGGGGAGGATAATTCAAAGATCTGGCTTTTCTGGCAGTCCACTATGAATTTGGTTATTGTACAGCAGCATCCTCAGTTCATCACCATGGGCTTGCAGAATGGTAGCAACATTGACTGCTATTTTTCTTTTGTTTATGCCTCCTGTGAGGCTTCTGCGCGTCGCGAGCTGTTTGACGCTCTTATTTCTTTTGGTGGCAATCTTGACACGGCTTGGGTCATGGGAGGCGATGTCAACGCCATCCTGTCCCCAACTAAAAAAATTGGCAGAACTTTGGGTTATATTGACTCTATGATAAATTTCTCGGGCTTCACGGCTGCGGCTGGCCTCCTGGATGCTGGTTTCTCGGGGAGCGCCTTCACTTGGACTAACAAGTAGGCTTGCTCTGCTTGTATTCACACCTGACTTGATAGAGTTTTGCTTTAACTCCAGAGGGGCAACTTTGATGCCTCTCCTTTCAGTCAAACACCTGCTGAGGGACCCGTCAGACCATTCGCTCCTATTGCTCTCGTGCTCCTCCCCACACACGCATTCGAGCAGATTTGTGTTTCAACAAATGTGGACTGAGGATACATCTTTTAAACCTCTGGTGCAAACAACCTGGGAATCTTTTCACATTCCCCACCCTAACCCCTTCTTTGTGTTACAGGGGAAGCTTAGAGCACTTCAAGATGTTCTTCAACATTGGAAGAAGGAGCATTTTGGAAATATATTTGATGGCATTTCTAAAGTAGAGGATGCGGTAGCAGCTGCTGAACATAGGTTTGATCATGATCCCATCGAGATGAATAGGATGTCCCTGCATGCAGCTCAAGCAGTTCTTCGCCAAAGTTTGCACAGAGAAGAACGGTATTGGAGCTAGAAGGCTCAGTTGAATTGGCTGAAACATGGGGACATGAATTCCAATTTTTTTCATTTGTAGGTGTAGCAGAGGTGCTGTAAGACCCATGAGTTCAGATTTTACTGGAATTTTTAAATTGGAATTTATATGCAATTGTGGTTGATTTTATAGAGGAAAGTGTTATATATGTTAAATTTATATGGAAATCATGAGGGCATAATTATAATTTTGGTTAACTTGAAGGTTTCTAGCATGATAAAAGAAAAGAAGAAAACAAAGAAAGAAAAATAAATAAAAACCCTAAACCCTACGTTGAGGGCGCCCTCCCTTTCACTCCCTCTCACTCTCGACAATCTCTCTTTCTCTCGTTCTCCACGGTTCTCCCTCTTCCCCGGCTACAGACAATGCGTTGAGAAGATCTTACCGAGCTACGGAGCAGTGGAGGAGCGATCGTGAGGTCGAGACGGCGGGGATTTCATTGGCGGGGTTGCACCTCGCAAGTGGGATAGAGTTTGGCGCGAAGAAACGAGGTTAAACGATGAGGTTTTCACATTTTCGGTAGGGGATGGAAACTTACCTCTTCCTATCGTGATTTCTCTTAATTTCGTGTTGTTAATCACTTGATAGACTAGTTGAATCGTTGGAAAAATGGTTATGACTTGAGTTAATTATACGCTCTTGATGTTGATCTCTAATATTTATGTGTTCCATGTGTTTTTGGGACTTAAATGCTTGTATTTCAAGGTATGAGATCAGGAAACAAGGTGTGAATGTTTTTCCCCTCATTTAAGTCGAGTGGGACAGGTTTTAGGGTAGCTCACAATTGTTCAGAATGGAAGCGTGATCGTGGTCAGTCTTCCGACCACGATCAGCCTTTGGATGATGGTTGCGTCAGTTACAGAGACCGCAATCAGAGCCTATGGGTAGATAGTCAGTTCGTTGAATCACGGATGTCTGGGAGACCGCGTTCATGAAGACGCGGCCTAACTACTGACCGTGACTCTGACTATCGCGGCTCTTACTATGACCGCATTTTGTGTTGTTGCAGTTTTGAACCCAACCGCATTTACCCTTGGATTCCCCACATGCTTCTTTTGACTTCATGAGGTCTGATAATCGTGATGCGTTTTCACGGCTGTAGTGAGTGAGTCTTTTCCTCCTAAGTGACCATCCACTAGTCGTAGCCTTCTGTACAACACACGGTGTCAACCCACCTGGGAGTGGTGGCGAGGCAATCCCAGAGTGACAATTTCTAGGCTGATTACCGTAGGGCCCCTTGCCTTGGCAGCCTGAGTCCGACTGGGGGGAAAATCAACTAGAGGACCTGACTTAGAGCAGTGAGTCTGTGTGTGCACACGTGGTCGGGGGCAGTGGACGCATGCTGACGAGTGTGACCCTGACTAGTCATTGTTCCTTGGTTCTTGTTACGGTGTCTCTGTTACTATGTTTGAGGTGAGTGGGAGACACCCGAGGTGCAGTATAAGACGTTTGTGGATGCATCTTGCCTTTCTTCTAGTGGACTTTTTCTCCTATCACAGGAGAGGTAGTGACTCCTCCCTATTAGTTATATGGTTATCCCACAGTTACTTGTGTGGTTTGGCTTAGAAATGGGTTATGTGATAATCATGTTTAGCTATGTTATTTAGTTGTTTATTTAGTTAATATTTTTACACAGCTCCCATTCTTATAGCTTTTGCCTTATGCCTTTGTGGATATTTATTGAGAGTGGTGACGGGGACATTCAGCCTAGGCCGAAGCGCGCCCACGTGGATGCTGGAGCAATGAAGGCCGGGGAGTCCTCTCGCGGCCCCGGGGTAGATGGCCATATTGAGGCAGAGTCGGCTTTGAGTAAGTGCCATGTCCAACCCTTCGCCTTTTGCCGGTTTAGTGATTATGGTTGACTAACCTTATGTTGCTTGGCCGGTCTTTATAGCTTTGTTGGAGGCTGGGGCGGAGGTGGCTTTCTCGCCACCCCTGGAGACTGATTCATTGCTAGACGACGAGATCGAATGTGATATCAACGTCGATGAGGTTCCTCGCGTGATGAACGAGACCAGCCCCAACGTCAATGTATTTCTTGACTTTGAGTCATGGAAGACTCCCAGGGGCGTTCAGCCTGGTAGGTCCCCCGGGACTGGTAATGCTCTATTCATAGCAATGTTTTCATCTGGAGACTTACATTGCCATGCATTCTTATGCAGAGACGGTGGAGACGTCAAGGGCTTTTGTCTCTTCCGGGACAAGAGACAAAATGCCTACTTCTGTTGGTGGGCAGAAGCCTGGGGGACCCCAGGATGGCTCAGGTAAGTGCTAAGCCATTGCAGGAAAGGTTAACTTCCTCTTTCCTTGTTCTTGTTGTACTGGGGTTGTTGACTGAATTTGTTGTTTTGCCTGCCAGCTGATGAGCATGCTGCTGCCTTGGAGATGGTCCAGGAGCTGGTTAGGATCGGACTGTCAGTGGAGCTTCCCTCTTTCGAGGTTGAGCCGGGAGTAGCTGGCGGTCTGACGGCCATTGTTGCTGGAGCCCCAATCCTTCCGTCGTCGCAGCCGACATCGGTGTTACCTATTCCTCCTTTGCTGGCAGTTGTTTCGACCTGTACTGTGGGGGCTGGTCGGGTCTTCCATCATGGGACTCTTAGGTATGTGACTGGCCACGTAGATGTTCATGGTGGCCTTTCATGTTATTTTCCAACACTAAACTTTTCTCGGGTATTGGTTACAGGTACCTTATCTCCTTTGGAGGATGGTGAGCTTCCTCCCGACATTGCTGGAGCTGCAGGGGGGAGCCTACAACTTTGGCTCCGACTAGAGAGGACGAGGAGATCATTGACATAGAGGGGGTCTCCAACAGAGGTGCCTCGACCTGTGAGCTTTGTTTAAAGCTCTTGGGTTGGCCAATTTCTTTTTCACTAGGTCAGATTGTGTGTTGAGCTTGTGCTTTCATTGGTCCACAGGGGCTTCTAGTTCTGCCGCCTTCGGAGACTCGTCGGAGACTTCTTCAGGCTCCTCGGGCAGTGGTAGTCTTGCCATGGAGACAAAGGAGAGTTCAGGCTCCTCCTCCTTTGGGGCCTCATCCGCTAAGGGGGCAGAGACGGAGGCTACTATTGCAGGTCCGTGGGGCTCTTTCCCTCCCCCTTAGCACTTACTTATGCTTTCTGGCAGAATGCTGATGCTTCTATTTTGTATGTAGCACTAGCGTCAGAGGAGGAGCGCATGCTGGCCCCTGTTGCAGATTGCCAGGAGGAGCTGTTGAGTAGTGGACAGCAGATCTAGAGAGGAGGGGTGAATAGATCTGCCCCTCTTTTCGCAATGTAACCCTCTTTAAAGCTAGATGATGATAATAGCATCGGAATATAACTAGCTTGATGAAGAACACAAATGATTTTCTTAGCAAGATGATTACGTAATATAGATATTAAACCTAAGCATGCATCTAACATAAAGCAATCACACAAGCAAACCACAACACACGAGATTTTAAGGTGGTTCGGACTGAATCCCTAGTCCTACGTCCACCCCTCACCAAATCCGGTGAGGCTCCACTAGTGCCACGCACTGAACCGTAAAAAAACCTCCGATTGCCTTCCTACTAACCACGGGTAGGGACGTCAACACCGCAGATCAGAGAACTTCTGATTGCCTTCCTACTAACCACCGGTAGGGACGATCTTCAGTTTTGATTGTTTGAAAGAAATGGAAAGAGAACAAATAGAAATCACTCAAACAAGATATAGAATATGCTCAAAGTAAAAAGATCTTGTCTGGGTTGTAGGAGCTTGAATCTGATGCTTCGATGGTGTCTTCTTTCTTGAGAGATGATCTTCCTTGAATCTCTTCTAGTTGGTGAGGATGACTATGGATGTAGCTTGGATCTTCCTTTTGATCTTCTTGAGTTGATGAAGAGGTTTGAGGATGCAGTTTAGATCACCCTTGAGATGATGAAGAGGATGAAGTATGCAGCTTTATCTTCTATTGGCTTGGGCTTGATCTCCTCTTGAAGTAGCTTCAATCACTTGAGGATTTGATGAAGAACTTCTTCCTGGAGTACTGTTCACGGTTACAGCACTCGAACTCCTCTCCCTTGAACACACCCTTGCAGCCTCCCTTGAATCCCCTTGAAGCATTAGGGTTTCTAACCCTCCTTGTGTTGGTTTTATAGACTTTGAATGGTCCATAGACATCCCCCAGACCAGATCCACAAATCATGGGAGATTAGGTGAGTTTTGATTAAACAAATCCAAGGAAAGGGGTTAGCCTCGAGGTGGAAATCGAAGTCAAACATGGCTGCATCGGGGATGGCGGTCGACCTGTGGCTTCTGGTGGTCGACCTCTACTGAGAAACGCTGTAGATGAATGTTCCCTGGGATTTCCGATCGACCGCTACTGGGCTGGCGGTCGATCGCCACTGAGAGAGATGCAAACTGGGGGTTGCTGACTGGGGTGGTCGACCGCCCCTGTGCTGGCAGTTGACCGCCAGCTGGGCAGACCCCGGTTCATCCTGGGTCGGTCTGTTAACCGCTTTAGCTCCGTCGCTTGAGTCCTTTAGCAGCCCGTTCATATCTGTGGCATCTCCCTTGATAGTCTAAAAGGTATCAACTGAGTCTCTGGTCTTGGATTCTCTTGACTGTACTTCTTTGTGCATTGACCTTGGATGTGTGACGAGTCGAATATCACATGTCGACTTTTGCTTGTGTTTGCATCCTTGCTTGGGCGCGATCAATGAGCTTTCACTTTTGCCATCCTCACTGAATGCCTTGTCCATTCATTGGCATATCTGTCATGAACAGAACATCACATATGTTAGTCACATGAGAGTGGAAACATCAATGACTAGTAGTGTTTAACCATTATCAAAACCAAGAATACCACAAAACTCATATGACCATATGATGATGTCGAATGACCCCAGTGACCATAGGATAACTCAAATGACCACAGGGGTACAACATTCTCCCCCTTTTTGATGATGGCAACACTGTGAGTCATTATATGGCAGTAATATAAAGAATGGCAAAAGTTATAGCAAATGCAACATATGCAACTCAAGATCCATGATAATGAGAATGTGGGAATACAGATATGAATGCGGATATGAATGCGATGTAATTATGCAAACCCCATCACATACACATATTAAGACTCCCTCATCACTCATACATAAAAGCGCACAAAGGTTTCTCCCCCGTACACAATTCACTCATCCCCCAATGACAACTCACAAAGCAAGGGATGACTCACAACAAAATATTCTCTCCCCTTTGACAACGCGATAACGCAAAACTCTTACAAAGGACTCACACAAAGAATTCTCCCCCTTTGACAATAGCAAAAAGCGAGGGATAAGGTAGAGAAGGGGACTAATGTCTGAGAGACCAGAGCTGAATGAGAGTAGAGAGTAAGCAATTATATGCAAACCTGAAACATACCGTGAGCAACATAGATGGTTCAAAGCTAATGAAATCTGAGATCATCAACAGAGTTCGAAAAGCAGCTACATCCAAGATTTAATAGAAATGAACCAAAAATGCATATCATGACGGTGTGTAATCTTCCCTTATCTTATATATCCATATTCAATAACTACAAAGAGAATAACACAAAAGCATGTATTGAGGCTAAACAAGCAAGACTGAAGCATGGAATTTTATGATTGCAGTAACTTCGATTGGCAGTATCTTTTACATTTGAAGGCGCATGACTCACTTTTTACGAGCAATCAAGTCTAGTACATGCCTCCAAGCCGTAAGAATACACATTGTTTAGACGCCAGTATTCCTAGGTATTTGGTAAGACTGACTGTCATGCTTCAGGATGAACAGAGATAGCAAAGTCACGTCATGACATATCCTGTCTCAATTCTTTGATGAGAGGATATATTTCTCAGCAATTATGCCATTGATCTGCCTAGAGTCCAAAAGTATTAAGACAGAGATAACAGGGGCACATCATGACATATCATTCGTCACTTGATTTGATGACGTGACATATTTCTCTGTGCAACAATATCATTGCTCTGTCAAATTAATTTTCAAGAATTCCAGCTCATCAAGATGTTTAAAAACAATACTAAGCCTGAGTGTATCACCAAGATTGTCATGAGGTTTGGATTTTCAGATTTCAGGGTAGTCATTCAAGACATAACATGCAATCTTTAGTTAAAGTCTATTAAAATCACAGAACATAGATGATTTCAAACAAAATATATCAGAACTACAAGGAAATCATTAAATTTGAACCATTTTCATTGAATAGACAATCATCAGTTCATATAGTAGAAAGCTCTCACACCATATGTTTGTCAGTCTCATGATCTCATATTCAGACTGTAAGCCATGGAAGCACAAGAAATTAAGAAAAGCATCAAGACTCCCCCTAAGGATATGCAATGAATGCACTCAAGGAGTTATGTGTGCAAGCAAGTGTAATGATAACTGTCAAGAGGAGAATGACCTGAAACATGCAGGGGTTGACATGAATTTGGCAGACATGAGATGCATGACCCAACACATGGTTGTACACTTATTAAATGCAACAGAATGAAGATGAAACATATGCATGAATGCTGCACAAGGACAACTCCCCCTTACTATATGGCCTATATGCGACATTGACACATGGTACTTGGCGGAGGTGAAACCTCACGCATATTGAGTTCTTCTAGGCAAGCATAACCTGCCTTTCCATACATCAACATTTAATATACCATGGCCATGCAAGAAGGATGCTACACAAACCATGCAATACATTATGAACATGAATTCAATTTTATTATGCATCATGACATGCAATGCTACACCATATGCAAAATGACATATTTGATATATAAACAATGCATGAACACACCAATCAGCACAAACACACAACTAGATTGAACATGATCGTCATTTCAATTTTTTAGTGGCCTGAGGTCTGCAGAGACCAAGCTCCCTTCTGAGTGTTGAAAACCTGTCATTACACAAGGACTTGGTGAAGATGTCAGCAATTTGATTTAGAGTATCAACAAAATGTAGCTCAAAGTTTCTCTTAACGACCTCATCTCTAATGAAGTGATGCCTAATCTCAATATGCTTAGTCCTAGAGTGCTGGACTGGATTTTTTGCTAGGTTGATAGCACTAGTGTTATCACACAGAATCGGGACACAACCAAGATCCACTAGGTAGTCTTGGAGTTGGTGTTTAATCCACAACACTTGGGTGCCACAGCTCCCCGCAGTAATATATTCTGCCTCCGCAGTTGAGAGGGCAACCGAGTGTTGTTTCTTGGAAGCCCAAGAAACTAAACACCCGCCTAGAAATTGGCAATAGCCACTAGTACTCTTACGATCCAGCTTGCATCCTCTTAGCGCATCAAAGAGTAATATAAAGGGGGGGAGGATGAATAGATCACTCTCGATTTTAAAAACTTCAGCGGAATATTAGTTCAACAGTTTGTAACCCTTCAGAAACAACACAAAGAGTATTGCCAACACAGTCACTAACCAAGACAGAAAGAGTAAGAGCGATTGAACGAGCTGTCCACAGGCAAACACAATGTCAAGCAGATGGAGAGCACAAACGATAATAGCAAACCACAAAGGAGACAAGAATTTTTAAGGTGGTTCGATTGTAGTCCACAATCTACATCCACCCCTCACTCCAACCAGAGTGAGGCTTCCACTAGCCACGGCTAGAAACTGTAGACTCAGTCTGCGAACAAGATGCTGCCACACAGCTTGACCAGGGGAACAGCCTCCCCTCTTCCTCCACACCGGAGGGATACAACCAGTGTCAACAGTCACTAGCAAACTAGAGACCGAGGTCTCTCTTCCTCCACCCAGGAGGGAACCCACAAGCGACTCCCTGTCACTTGCAGATTGGAGGATCAATCCTCCTTCCTCCGATCACAGGAGGGTAACAATATTCGATAAGGAAGATGAAATGAAAAATGAAAACTCAAAAATCAAAGAACAAAAATCCTCTCTGAAAATAGGAAACAATGTAGCTTCCGAAGAAGCAATTCTTCAAACCACAGACACTGCTCTCTCTCTCTCTCAAATATATTTCACTCAGATCTGGATGAAATAGAATTCTCTGCTCTCTCTCTTTTCTGGATCGTGCAGCCTCACAAGAATGCCTTCTGCTCTTTCTTTCACGAAAGCTTCTGCTGAAAGAGGATGCTCCATATATATAGCAAATTTTGGGCGTGTGTCCTTCAGATTCCCGCCCAGAGAGCACCTCGGATCACGTGCCAGGTACCACCTCGGATGACGTGTCCAATCATCAGCTTGAAACATACTATAGGCAGAGACAAAAGAAATGTATCGAATTAGATCAGTTCAAGCTTTTAACAAGGCGTGTATAGACTTTAGAACAGCATATAGGCAAGTATATACAACGTCAGAATGTATAGACTTGAAAACCTTTCAGCGACCTTAGTGTATAGACTTGCAGAATGTTGCATTAACATAACAGAGGGGAATGTGTAGACTTCAGTGCAATTCATGAAGCAATCGAATGTATAGACATGAAAAGAAAGGACAGCAGTGTACAGACTTTGTGATGCACAAGCATAACCAGTGTATCGACATTGATGTAAAGGCTTGAGTTACACTAGCAATGTATAGACTTTAGGTAATGCATGCAATGCAACACAATGTATATACTTAGTTGCTGTGCAACCAATGTTCAGACATGTTATGCTTGCTGTGGGAGATGTATAGACTCTGCGTCTATCAAAGTATGCACAAAGGAAAAAGACACCTCTTTCCTAGGCGTTTATTTCAGAAGTGACGCCACTTCTGGTGGGCGTCAGATTTCGAGCTTAAAACAATGTATAGACATGATGTGGCTGTATAGACTAGCAAACGCATGAAGTAGCAAGCCAATGTATAGACACTACTGAATGGACTTTAAGCGAACGCTATACAGACTTGACAATTGATGTATGAACATTACAGAAGGGAATGTACAGACTTTTGAAAGCTTGAACACTGCTATGTATAGACTTTGTACTTTGAACGACAAAGCATGCTGTACAGACTTTGAGCATTGTATAGACTTTACGAAGCACATGCCAAGGCTGTACAGACTTCAGACTTTGAACGTGTGTGCTGTGAATGATGTATACACTTGGCCCTTGAAGGATGTACAGACTTGAAGAATCGAAGCCCACGATGTATAGACTTGGATGCCCAAAGGTAATGTATAGACTTGCAAGTGTGAGACACTGAAAGAGACGGTGGATGTTCAGACTTTGGCAGTGTGCAGACTTTGCCTACATGTGAATGTATAGACTTGAGATGAGACACAGCATGAGACGATGGATGTACAGACTTGGGAATGGCTATATGGACATTGGAAGATGATGCATGAGATGAAGAACAATGTATAGACTTGGTGTGTAGCTAAAGCAGCGAACGTAGGAAAAGGTTGGAATGTATAGACTTACGTTCGATCAGCAATGTATAGACTTCAACTAAGCAAGCTACAGTGCAATGTCTAGACTTAATGATGCACGCGATGTATAGACTTTGGAACGCTTGAAGTGATGTACATACTTGGTGAGCGCCAAGTAATGTACAGACTTGGAAACCGATGTGCAGACTTGACAATGCAGTGTATTCATGAGGGCAATGTACAGAGTTGAGAATCTTGAGGGAGTCGACCCATCTGGAAGGGGGGGTCGACCCACTTCTGTCCAGACTATGCTGTGTGTGTGTGTGTGCATATGCCAATGTATATACTTTATGAGAATGCTTGGACTATGCACATGAATGAAGGCCACTCTCGCTGTACAGACTTGATGGAAGGCATGTGCAGTGATGTATGGACTTGCTAAGTGATGCACTGATAGCCACATGAACTGCACTGTCCTAAATGATGAAGCATGAATTGATCCAGAAATAGACAGATTGATTTATAGTGTGAGACATCATCAAAACCGTAGGGATGCAACAATCTCCCCCTTTTTGATGATGGCAACACTATGAATCAAGCAATATCAAGGCTTAAAGGAAATCAACTGTAGCTTTAACAATCAAAGCAAATTCAAGGCAAGCTCATGCAGAGAAATTAAATACTGCTACTGAAACACTTCTTTCTCCAACACCACTCCCCACAACTCACTCTCAGCTTCCCCACAACTCATTCTCAGATATTTCCATGACATTAATTCTCCCCCACAACTCATGAACAAAACTCACAAAACTCCCCTTAAACTCATGGCAATTCATGACTTACAGATATTGCAAAACCTCTCTCCCCCTTTGACATCAGCAAAAGGAAATGCAGAATATATGAAAGTGCTGGAGACATGAGGAGGAAGTACAGTTAACATCTTAGTGTAGAAAGGCACGAGCAAATCTTAAGAGAATAAGTGAGGTGCTAAACTCAAGTGAAGATTCTTGAACTCCAGTAAATAGTAGAGAAATAGAATGATAGAAAAGTTTATCAGCATACATAGTGTATGATTTAGAGCAGGAGTTAACAAGTATGGCATGATTTAGTTGAATAGGCAACTATCCCAAAAGACAACAAGAGACAAAGTCAGAGAAGGTGTTCTCAAGGTATTGAGGATAAGCAATCCATTAGTTGCATAACTACAAGGGATGTTTGAGATGATTTTCAAGAAGACCAATGAGTAAGTTGGTAATTCACTCTTTTGACATTAGGGAGACACCTTGATTAGAGGCCTGAATCCCCAGTTACTCAGTGTGAGTACCTCATTATCTCCTCCCTTTTTTTTTTAAAGGAACAAAGTTAGTAACTGTGACTTTTGACATGAGGAAACACCTTGCTTAGAGGCCAGAGTCCCCAGTTACTCACCAGCTAGCCACCATTGCTCTGTCATGTCTTTTCATTCATTTTAAGCATTTGACATCTCATGACATAGGAGAAAACTTCATTTCATTGATGAAGCTCCCAGTTTCTCAGTGACCAAAACAGGACATTGTTATTCAGTTAAGCCCTTGTGTTGAGGAGATGGAATGATTGAAAACAATACCAGAATGAGTATTTCTTGAAGTGAATCTTGAAGTCTAGATTTCAAGTTGATTAGGTCAGATATCAAGACATACAGGTTTTGGCCTGAACCAGAATCATTGGCAATGTAGGAAGATATACTTTATACAGTTAATCCAAATCTCTGAAGGAATACTAGAGGAAAGATTCTAGATGGACTTTAGTATCACTGACTTATAGACTTAAGAGATGAGTGAGATTCTACTGTCTGAGAGAACCACACTAATTCAGTCATGAAAACTAGCAATGACACAGATCTGGTCAATCCTTTTGAATCTGTCAAAGAACTCTCCCTCTCATAGCTCAATCAGCTCCCCCTTAATCATAGCAGGACTGAAAGCTAACCAGCAGACATACACAACTCCCCCTCATAAAAAGAACAGACTTCACATTTAAGATAATTTGTATAAGCCTAATTCTCTTCTCAATGTAGTGAATTTTTCATTATCCAGAGGTTTAGTGAAGATGTCTGCAATCTGATTATCAGTGCCTACATGAATCAGTTCAAAATTATTCTTAGAAACCTCATCTCTTATGAAATGATGCCTTATCTCAATGTGTTTGGTGCGTGAATGCAAAACAGGATTCTTGGCAAGATTGATGGCACTGGTATTATCACAATAGATAGGTGTGCACCCCAGGTCTACTTGGTAGTCCTGAAGCTGGTGTTTAATCCATATGACTTGTGTACCACAACTCCCTGCAGTCACATATTCAGCCTCAGTAGTGGAGAGGGCCACATAGTGTTGTTTCTTGGATCCCCAAGAGACTAAACACCCACCTAAAAATTCACAGTGACCACTAGTGCTTTTTCGGTCTAGTTTACATCCTGCATAATCTGCATCTGTGTATGCAATTAACTCTAGTGAGTGTGTAGCAGGAAACCATAGACCAAGTGAGGGTGTAGCTGAAAAATATCTAAAAATTATTTTCACTGCAGCTAAATGTAATTCAGTGGGTCTAGACTGATACCTTGCACACATACCCACACTGAACTGTATATCAGGTCTAGAAGCTATCAAGTAGAGTAAAGAACCAATCATACCTCGATAGAGTTTGGCATTTACTTCTTTACTTGTCTTATCAGCATCCAGTGAGGTGTTTGTACTCATAGGTGTTGTTATATGCTTCAGGTTGATCATACCAAACCTCTTGAATAGTTCCATTGTGTATTTGGTCTGGTTGATGAAGCATCCATCTTCCAATTGTTGTATCTGTAAGCCAAGAAAATATTTTAGCTCACCTACCAAACTCATCTCAAATTCAGCAGACATCATTTTAGAGAATTCAGCACATAATTCACAGCTAGTTGATCCAAACCCAATGTCATCTACATATACCTGAGCTATGATGAGATCGGTATTTGTACTCTTGGTAAATAAGATTTGATCAACTTTACCTCTCTTGTAGCCCTTACTGATCAGAAATTCAGTCAGTCTTTCATACCAAGCTCTAGGGGCTTGCTTTAGACCATACAAGGCTTTGTTTAACCTGAAAACTTGGTTAGATTGAGGAGAAAACTAAAAACCTGGGGGTTGTTCAACAAACACTTCTTCCTTGATGATGCCATTCAAATAGGCACTCTTTACATCCATTTGCTGGAGTTTTATTTCCTTAGAGCATGCAAATGCTAGCAATATTCTTATTGCTTCCATCCTAGCAATAGGTGCATAGGATTCATCGAAGTCTACACCAAATTCCTGACAGTAGCCCTTGGCTACTAGTCTGGCCTTATTCTTGGAAATGATTCCATCTTCATTCATTTTGTTTTTGAACACCCACTTAGTTCCTATGATATTAACACTATCTGGTCTTGGGACAAGCTCCCAGACATTATTTCTTACGAACTGACCTAATTCCTCACTCATGGCATTGACCCAAGCTTGATCAGCCAAGGCCTCTTCTACAGATTTGGGTTCAATTTGTGAGACTAAAGCAATTAGATCTTCATTATTCACATTCCTAAAATGAGACCTAGTCCGAAGAGGATCTTTAGGGTTGCCTATGACATTATCTATCGGATGGTCTTTAAGAAATCTAACATTTATTGAAGACTCACCTGTTTCTCTTAGCTCTTCCTGGTTGGGAAGATTTGATGTTCCACTCGGCTAAGTCTTTTCTTCTTCTTGGTCTTCTAGGAATTCCCCATCTTGATTGGAATCCCTGTCAAAATTTTCAATGTTAGAAACACCTTTCTTTTCACTAAAAATGATGTGTGGAGACTCTTCAACCTTCTGGTCTATTTTGTTAAAGACCCTATATGCCCTAGACACTTCAGAGTATCCTAAGAATATTCCAGGGGAGCTTTTAGCTTCGAACTTATCTAAATCTTTCTTGTCATTGTTATGAATAAAGCATTTAGCTCCAAAAATTCTGAAATGAAACAAGTTTGGTTTCTTACCTTTTAGTAGCTCATAGGGTGTTTTCTTGTGAATGGGTCTTACCATGGCCCTGTTGATTATGTAAGTTGCTGTATTGGCCGCCTCTGCCCAAAACTTCCTTGGTAATTGACTTTCAATTAGCATGGTTCGGACCATCTCCACAATAGTTCTATTTCTTCTCTCCACAATTCCATTCTGTTCAGGTGTCCTGGGAGAAGAAAACCTGTGTGTTAGTCCCTCTCTTTCACAAAGATTAGAAAACATGGAGTTTTCAAACTCACCTCCATGGTCAGATTGAATAGAGCAAATTTTGTGTTTTCCTTCTTGTTTGACCTTATTGAAAAATTGATTAAACTTTTGAAAAGCATCACTTTTATTGGCTAAGAAAAAGATCCATGAATATCTAGAATGGTCATCAACAATCACATAGCCAAACCTATTCCCATTAAGACTCTGAGTTCTATTGGGACCAAAGAGATCCATATGGAGAAGTTCCATTGGTCTAGTGGACAATGGCTCAGATCTTAGCTTGAAAGAATTCCTGGTCTGTTTGCCTAGAGCACTGGCATCACATGATTTTGAAATAGAATTGAATTTAATTCTAGGCATGCCTCTAACTAAATCATGCTTGACCAATTTATTTAAAGTAGAGAAGCTAGCATGACCTAGACGTCTATGCCATTCAAAAGCATCATTTTCAGAATTAGCAGATAAACAAAGATTTGATTTAGATTCTGCATCTAAGTCTACCATGTAGACATTATTAATCTTGTTGGCTACAAATTTAACCACATCAGAATTTATTTCAAAGATTTTGCATGAACTATCATCAAACACAACCCTGTGACCCTTGTCACATAACTGACTAATGCTGATCAGGTTGTGTTGAAGACCTTCCACAAGTAGAACTTTTTCAATGGAGTTTGTGGAAGACTTACCTACTGTGCCAACTCCAATTATCTTACCTCTGTTCTTTCCTCCAAACTTGACCAGACCTCCTACCTTCATC
Source organism: Amorphophallus konjac (assembly GCA_022559845.1). NCBI lineage: Eukaryota > Viridiplantae > Streptophyta > Magnoliopsida > Alismatales > Araceae > Amorphophallus > Amorphophallus konjac. The sequence goes on from CM040127.1 coordinate 269,996,524, forward strand.
TCTATCTTGCTGAACTTGGATCAGTCTCCTGTCATGTGCCTGGAGCAGCCACTGTCGAGGTATCACTTGTTGTCTTCAGCTGCCAGGCCGACCTACATAAACAAAATCAAGCAAAGTGATTTGGAACCCAAGATGAGTTGGGTCCAAGGACATTATTCAAATCTCTAATCAAATGTTTAGGTATCCAGATTTGCTTCAGCATGGTTTTCTCTGGCACCTTTACTTCTGGTTTATTGTAATTATAACCAGGGTTCTGTCCAGCTGGTCTGGAGAAGTAAGCTCTATTCCAGTCATTGGGCTTCCCATTCCTGGGATATCTCATGTGAACTTGTTGATTAACAGATTTTTGAGAATGATAGTTGTTTCTCCAGTAGTTTCTGTTTGGACCCGTCTGTTTGTAGTAATTCCATTTTCTATCCTGATCCATTTGCTTGGTCCATTTACCATTTATATTCTGATAAGTGGGCTTAGTGAAGTTCTTCACAAAATTCATTCCAATTTTAAATGGTTGACCAGCACTGTTTTTTAAAGTTTCTTTCTGACATTGAGCTCCTTGACTGCTGTTTGAGCTGGATGGTGTGTCCAGCTTCTCTTTTCCCTTCTCTGGGCAGAAGGTGATGGTTTTGAATTGTAGGGGTCTCTTGTTAGTTGGGTCATAGCCTAGACCCTCCTTATTGAAGTTAACCCTAGTCCCTAGTATAGCATCCAGACTAGTTTTTCCTTGCACAAACTTTTCCAAAACTTTCTGTTTGTCTTCCAGCTCTTTTTGCAGAGACTCAGAGTTTTTTAAGAGTTCAACATTCACTTTCTTAACAGCTTCATACTTCTCTGAGGTTACTCTATTTTCTTTCAGGCTTTCTTCCATTTTCATTTTGAGTTCATTGAGCTGGGTTTGACTCTCCTAGTATTCTACCTTGTGTTTTTCATTTTCTTCTCTCAAGGATGTCATTTCTTCTAACTCTTTCTTTAATGTCAGTCTTTCCTCACTGATTTGGGTTAGTTCTTCAATATTGGTATTGAATTTTCTCTTGAGGACCCTATGCTCTTTACTAAGAGAATTGAACTTATCTAATAATTCAACATAGGCATCTTCCCAGTCATCAATAGAAAAATTTTCAAAGACATTGGTTACCTCCTCTTCGCTATTTGCCATAAGGCAAATTCCTTCTTCATACTCTTCTGAGGAAGTGCTTTCTAGATCTTCTTCCTCCTCGCTCCACGTGTAGACCATTACCTGTGGCTTCTTCTTTTTCTACACCTTTGAGCACTTCTTCTGAAAGTAGGGACCCTTCTTCTGGAGATCTGGGCATTCCCCTTTCATGTGTCCCTGTTTGTTACAATGAAAACAAGTTAGTCTCTTAGTATTTCTGTCCTTATGATTGCTAGATTCAACATTCTTACTAAAGGAGTATGGTTTCTTCCTTCTAAAGGTCTTCCCCTTTTTCCTTAAAAATTTACTGAACTGTCGAGTGAGCATTGCCTGCTCCTTCTGGTCAAGATCGAAAAACCATCGGACTCACCGCTACTGCTACTCTTGTTACGGGATGCCTTGAGAGTTACATTCCTAACCTTCCTGTCACTTCCTTCACCACCTCCTTTGAAATTCATCTCATAGGTCATGAGGGATCCTATGAGTTCATTCACTGTCAAAGTCGTCAGATCCTTTGACTCTTCAATCCTTAGTGTGCCATGTTGGGGATAGGGATCTAAGAATTTTCTTGACTATATCTGCCTCAACTAGCTCTTTCCCTAACCCCTTAAGAGCATTCGTGATCAAGGACAACCTGGCATACATTTCAGTAATGTTCTCCTCTGGTTTCATCTTAAACAATTCATATTTAGAGGTGTAGAGATTTACCTTCGAGGCTCTCACTTGAGCTGTACCTTCGTAGATTAGTTGCAGCTCGTCCCACATTCGCTTGGCAGTCTTGTAGGCAGATATGCGGGCATATTCATCTGGGTGAACAACACACTGGAAGATGTTCAGCGCCGTCCAGTTGAGTGAAGATAGCTTGACATGATCATCCGTCCACGCGTCCTCATTCGGTGGCAGATCATACGGCCCAGTTGTGATTACCCTCCACAGCTTGTGGCTCTGTGCCCTGATGAACACCTCCATCCTATTTTTTCAAAAGAGATAGTTATTACCATCGAAGAATGGGGGGAGACTAATGGATTGACCTTCAGGCATGAAAGTTCGAGGACCATTAGCATTTCCCTGACCGTTTGCCCACATGATGCAAACCTGCTCTGATACCAAATGTTAGCGCAACGAAGAGTGATATAGAAGGGGGGATGAATAGATGACTCCTGATTTTAAAAACTTCAGCGGAATATTAGTTCAACGATTTGCAACCCTTCAGAAATAACACAAAGAGTATTGCTAACGTAGTCAATAACCAAGACAGAAAGAGTAAGAGCGATTGAACGAGCTATCCACAGTCAAACACAATGTCAAGCAGATGGAGAGCACAAACGATAATAGCAAACCACAAAGGAGACAAGAATTTTTAAGGTGGTTGATTGTAGTCCACAATCTACATCCACCCCTCACTCCAACTAGAGTGAGGCTTTCACTAGCCACGGCTAGAAACTGCAGACTCAGTCTGCGAACAAGATGCTGCCACACAGCTTGACCAGGGGAACATCCTCCCCTCTTCCTCCACACCAGAGGGATACAACCAGTGACAACAGTCACTAGCAAACTAGAGACCGAGGTCTCTCTTCCTCCACCCAGGAGGGAACCCACAAGCGACTCCCTGTCACTTGCAGACTGGAGGATCAATCCTCCCTTCCTCCGATCACAGGAGGGTAACAATATTCGATAAGGAAGATGAAATGAAAAATGAAAACTCGAAAATCAAAGAACAAAAATCCTCTCTGAAAACAGGAAACAATGTAGCTTCCGAAGAAGCAATTCTTCAAACCACAGATACTGCTCTCTCTCTCTCAAATATATTTCACTCAGATCTGGATGAAATAGAATTCTCTGTTCTCTCTCTTTTCTGGATCGTGCAGCCTCACAAGAATGCCTTCTGCTCTTTCTTTCACGATCAAGCTTCTACTAAAAGAAGATGCTCCATATATATAGCAGATGTTGGGCGTGTGTCCTTCAGGTTCCCGCCCAGAGAGCACCTCGGATCACGTGCCAGGTACCACCTCGGATGACGTGTCCAATCATCAGCTTGAAACATACTGCAGGCAGAGACAAAAGGAATGTATCGAATTAGTTCAGTTCAAGCTTTTAACAAGGCGTGTATAGACTTTAGAACAACATATAGGCAAGTATATACAACGTCAGAATGTATAGACTTGAAAACCTTTCAGCGACCTTAGTGTATAGACTTGCAGAATGTTGCATTAACATAATAGAGGGGAATGTGTAGACTTCAGTGCAATTCATGAAGCAATCGAATGTATAGACATGAAAACAAAGGACAACAGTGTACAGACTTGGTGATGCACAAGCATAACCAGTGTATCGACTTTGATGTAAAGGCTTGAGTTACACTAGCAATAGACTTTAGGTAATGCATGCAATGCAACACAATGTATATACTTAGTTGCTGTGCAACCAATGTTCAGATATGTTATGCTTGCTGTGAGTGATGTATAGACTCTGCGTCTATCAAAGTATGCATAAAGGAAAAAGACACCTCTTTCCTAGGCGTTTATTTCAGAAGTGACGCCACTTCTGGTGGACATCAGATTTCGAGCTTAAAATAATGTATAGACATGATGTGGCTGTATAGACTAGCAAACGCATGAAGTAGCAAGCCAATGTATAGACACTGCTGAATGGACTTTAAGCGAACGCTGTACAGACTTGACAATTGATGTATGAACATTATAGAAGGGAATGTATAGACTTTTGAAAGCTTGAACACTGCTATGTATAGACTTTGTACTTTGAACGACAAAGCATGCTGTACAGACTTTGAGCGTTGTATAGACTTTACGAAGCACATGCCAAGGCTGTACAGACTTCAGACTTTGAACGTGTGTGCTGTGAACGATGTATACACTTGGCCCTTGAAGGATGTACGGACTTGAAGAACCGAAGCCCATGATGTATAGACTTGGATGCCCAAAGGCAATGTATAGACTTGCAAGTGTGAGACGCTGAAAGAGACGGTGGATGTTCAGACTTTGGCAGTGTGCAGACTTTGCCTACATGTGAATGTATAGACTTGAGATGAGACACAGCATGAGACGATGGATGTACAGACTTGAGAATGGCTGTATGGACATTGGAAGATGATGCATGAGACGAAGAACAATGTATAGACTTGGTGTGTAGCTAAAGCAACGAACGTAGGAAAAGGTTGGAATGTATAGACTTACGTTCGATCAGCAATGTATAGACTTCAACTAAGCAAGCTACAGTGCAATGTCTAGACTTAATGATGCACGCGATGTATAGACTTTGGAATGCTTGAAGCGATGTACATACTTGGTGAGCTCCAAGCAATGTACAGACTTGGAAACTGATGTGCAGACTTGACAATGCAGTGTATTCATGAGGGCAATGTACAGACTTGAGAATCTTGAGGGAGTCGACCCATCTGGAAGGGGTGGTCGACCCACTTCTGTCCAGACTATGCTGTGTGTGTGTGCATATGCCAATGTATATACTTTATGAGAATGCTTGGACTATGCACATGAATGAAGGCCACTCTCGCTGTACAGACTTGATGGAAGGCATGTGCAGTGATGTATGGACTTTCTAAGTGATGTACTAATAGCCACATGAACTGCACTGTCCTAAATGATGAAGCATGAATTGATCTAGAAATAGACAGATTGATTTGTAGTGTGAGACATCATCAAAACCGTAGGGATGCAACACATCCAGCGTAGTCCGCATCAGTGATTTGACGGTAAGATATCTTAGGATACGTTTGACGGCAGTCAAATGGGATTCTCTAGGACTAGCTTGAAATCTAGCACAAAGGCATACACTAAATTGGATATCTGGTAGGGATGCAGTCAAATAAAGCAAAGAACCAATCATACCTCTATAGACCTTTGCATCCACCAATTTACCATTTTCATCCGAATCCAGTGAAGTTGAGGTGCTCATAGGAGTTGCAATGATTTTACTGTTTGCCATGTCAAATCTTTTCAGCAGCTCCTTGATATATTTGGCTTGACTTATGAAGCAACCATCTTATCCTTGGTTGACCTGCAAACCGAGAAAGAATTGGAGTTCTCCCATTAGGCTCATCTCAAATTCGCTAGTCATGAGGTTAGCAAATTCCTCACACATTTCAGATTTAGTAGAACCAAACACAATATCATCAACATAAATTTGAACAATCAAGATGTTCTTACCTTGCTTCTTGGTGAAAAGCGTTTGATCTACCTTACCTCGTGTGTACCCTTTTGCAATGAGGAACGCGCTTAGTCTCTCATACCAAGCTCTTGGTGCTTGCTTAAGTCCATAAAGCGCCCTGTCTAGCTTGTATACAAAATCTGCATGGTTAGAATTCTCAAATCCAGGGGGCTGCTCAACATAGACTTCTTCTTTGATCAAGCCATTCAAGAAAGCACTTTTTACATCCATTTGATACAGTTTTATTCTAAGGAAGCATGCAAAAGCAAGTAAAATTCTGATGGCTTCGAGTCTGGCAATTGGGGCATAAGATTCATCAAAGTCTACCCCAAACTCTTGATTATACTCTTGAGCCACCAATCTAGCCTTGTTTCTTATTATCTTGCCATCCTCACTTAGTTTGTTCCTAAAAACCCACTTAGTGCCTATGACAGATTGTGATGAAGGTCTAGGAACAAGATGCCAAACTTTATTTCTCTCAAACTGGTTTAACTCGTCTTGCATTGAATTTATCCAATTTTCATCTTTTAATGCTTCATCAATGTTTTTGGGTTCAAGCTGAGAGACAAGAGCAAGTTGGTCTAATTTTTCCACAATTCTAAAATGTGACCTTATTTTAGGTGGGTCATTCAAGCTACCAATGACATTTTCTAAAGGATGATCCTTAAGAATTCTAATATTTGTAGAATCATTACCTTCTCCTGGAGCTTGATCCCTTGCATTACTTGATTCAGCTAGGTCACCATCTTCTCTTATTTCTTCTTGTGGAGGATCATTCTTTTCCTTCATGCTTAGGAATTCCCCATCTTCATCATTTTTCCTGCAAGAGTTATCATTTTTAGAATCATCATGATATTCATCAAAGGAAACATGGGATGATTCTTCCACAGTTTGACTCTTAATGTTATAAATTCTATAAGCCCTAGATCTATCAGAATATCCAAGAAATATACCTTCATCGCTCTTGGGCTCGAATTTATCTAAGTCTCTTTTGTCATTATTGTGAATGAAGCATTTTGATCCAAACACTTTCATATGTGAGAGAGATGACTTTTTACCTTTCAACAACTCATAAGGAGTCTTTTTAGTGTGTGGCCTTACCATAGAGCGGTTGATAATGTAACATGCTGAGTTTACCGCTTCAGCCCAAAACATCCTTGGAAGTTGCCGTTCAGTAAGTATAGTTCTTGCCATCTCTACAAGTGTTCGGTTTCTCCTTTCAACTACACCGTTTTGCTCTGGGGTTCTTGGTGAAGAAAATCGGTGTGAAATACCTTCGGCCCTACAAAGATTATAGAAGTTAGTATTTTCAAATTCACCACCATGATCAGATTGGATCTTGAAAATTTTAAACTCACCGTCATGCTTTATCTTCATGTAGAGTGCCTGAAACTCATCAAAATCATCATTTTTATGTGTGAGAAAGAAAACCCATGTGAACCTAAAAAAGTCATCCACCAAGACATATCCATATTTTCTACCACTTAAGCTAGCAGTTCTGGTTGGGCCAAACAGGTCCATATGAATTAGCTCGAGTGGTTTGGATGATGTATTTTCAGATCTTCCTTTGAAAGATTTTCTTGTTTGTTTACCTAGGGCACATACATCACACAACTTATTTTCTTGTTTAAATGATAATTCAGGCAACCCTTTCACCATTGAATGCTTTAAAAGTTTATATAAGATATTGTAGCTAGCATGTCCTAGTCTACGATGCCATAGCCAAGCAATCTCAGATTTTGGTGCAGCAAGACAAATGTTTAAATAAGCAGGATCATCTAAGTCAATCATGTAAACATTGTTGACTCTCTTACCAGAGAATTTTACTTTGTCAGATTTTGGTTCAAAGATTTTACATTCATGAGAATTAAACAACACTTTGTGACCTTTATCACATAATTGACTTATGCTGAGCAAGTTATATTTTAAACCTTCAACTAACAACATATTTCCAATGGAGTTGGAGAGATTCTTACCTACATTACCTGTTCCAATGATTTTTCCCTTGTTGTTCCCTCCAAATATGATGTATCCTCCTTCCTTTTCCTCCAAGAGATAAAATTTTGATTTGTCTCCAGTCATATGTCTTGAACAACCACTATCAAGGCACCACCTGTTATGCATGGCTGCAAGACATTCCTGCACAAGCGATTAAGTAATGGTGTTTGGAATCCAACCAAATTTGGGTCCCATCAAACTTTTCAAATTTTAAAATATGAAACCATTTCTTTTGGAATCCAAACCTTCTTAACATTCATGTTTTGTTTGCTTAGAGTAGGGATTTGATTTTTCTTTTCAATCTTGACATTCATTTTCTGTTTGGAGGCTCTTGGTTGGAGTTTGTGGAAGTTTGATGAATTTTGCTTCTTAAGCCATTGAGGTGGTTTGTTGGTTTTGGGTTGAAAATGATTATTTTGCCACCTATGGGATTGATGCACACAGAAGTCACAATTGCCCCAAGAATATGATGGTGTTGGCCTATATGAATGTGTAATCCAGTTTTGGTGATATCTAGAAGGTTGAGCAGGCGATGGCCAAGGACGTGTTGACCTATGCTTCGGGGAAGGTTGACTTTTCTTAGGCTTTTGAGCAATTTTTTTGGGAATTTCAGTTACTGCCTCTTCAATCTTTTCTTTTTCTTTAGATGTTGTTTTTGAGGTTGAAGCATCAGATGAGGAAACAAATGTGACTGTTTTAGCCCAATTGGCCTTTTGTTTGTTGGATCAAAACCCAACCCATCTTTGTTGTGATTCATTTTAGTTCCTAGCAATGCATCTAGGTTTTCTTTTCCATCCACAAATTTTTCCAAAGATTGTTGTTTATCCTTCAACTCTTTTTGTAAGTTTTCAATATTTTGTAGGAGTTGAATGTTGACTTGTTTGATAGCTTCATACTTTTCATTGCTCAATTTGCTATCCTTTTCATAGGTTTGCATTTTTAGCTTCATGCTATCAATCTCATTTCTCAAATCTTCATTTTCAGTTTTCAAGTCAGCCATTTCTTTTCTTCCTCCCTCCAAGTTCTCAATCATTTTCTTAAGATCTTCAATTTCAGTTTCAAGTAGAGCATTCTTATCATTCATATCATGATCATGCACAAATGAGTTAATTTTCTTTTTCAATGATTTATTCTCATTTTTGTACATTTCATATTTTTCCATGAGTTGTATATATGCATCCTCCCAATCATCAATTGTATAATCTTCAAATGGAGAATTTACCTCAGTTTCTTCATCACCTTTAGCCATAAGGCAGAGATCTTCTTTTTCTTTGTCCGTAAGGCTAGTTCCGTCATCACTTTCCTCTTCATCGCTCCATGTGGACACCATGGCCTTGTTCTTCTTCTTGTCCTTCCATTTGTCAACTTTTCTGAATCTGTCGGGACAATCATTCTTGAAATGCCCTGGTTTGTTGCAAGAATAACAAATGATTTTGTCAGATTTCTTAGAGTTCTCAGAATTAGATTTGAAACCATTTCTTACCTTTGACCTTCCTCTCATGAAGCTCTTACCTTCCTTTCTCAGGAATTTATTGACCTTACGTGTGAGCATGGCTACGTTATCCTCATCTCGCTCACTTGCCGAATCCTCACCTTCATCAGAAGAGCCTTGACCGCTGGGTCCTGCTTTAAGAGCTAGGGACTTCTTTTTAGGTGCCTCAGCCTCTTTGTTCTTGAGATTGATCTCATAGGTCATTAATGACTCAATGAGTTCATCTACCTTGGTAGTTGAGAGATCTCTCGATTCTTCAACCATGGTAGCCCTTATGTGCCATGCTGGAGTTAACGATCTGAGAATTTTTCTTACAATTTCTTGCTCTGAATATTTCTTTCCCAAATCAGTTAAACTATTAGTAAGCACAGTTAATCGAGCATACATATCTTGAATTGACTCATCAGGCTTCATGCGGAATATTTCATATTCAGACACTAATATATTGACTTTTATTTCTAGTACCTGAGATGTTCCTTCGTAGATTACCTCTAGCTTGTCCCACATTAGTTTTGCAGATGCGCAGGTAGCCACTCTTGAGAATTCAACTGGATGGAGTGAGCATTACATGATGTGTTTAGCACTCCAGTTGATAGTGGATTGCCTTATTTGTTCTTTGGTCCACAAGTCCTCAACATCCGGCAGCTCATACGGACCTTTGCTGATCACAAGCCAAAGTTCGTAGTCTTAGGCGCGAATGAACACCTGCATACGATGTTTCCAATAGGGATAATTAGCTCCAGTAAAATAAGGAGGCTTATTCACATAATGTCCTTCAGGTAAAAAACCCTTGGACGCTGATCCACCAATTCCCTCAAGGTCGTTGGACCCCATAATGAGAGATTAGGCTCTGATACCACTTGTTGAGTAGTGGACAGCGGATCTAGAGGGGAGGGGTGAATAGATTTACCCCTCTTTTCACAATGAAACCCTCTTTAAAGCTAGATGATGATAATAGCAGTGGAATATAACTAGCTTGACGAAAGACACAAATGATTTTCTTAGCAAGATGATTACGCAATATAGATATTAAACCTAAGCATGCATCCAACATAAAGCAATCGCACAAGCAAACCACAACACACGAGATTTTAAGGTGGTTCGTACTGAATCCCTAGTCCTACGTCCACCCCTCACCAAATCCGGTGAGGCTCCACTTGTGCCACGCACTGAACCACAAATCGGAAAGACCTCCGATTGTCTTCCTACTAACCACAGGTAGGGATGTCAACACCGCAGATGGGAGAACTTCCGATTGCCTTCCTACTAACCACCGGTGGGATGATCTTCAGTTTTGATTTTTTGAAAGAAATGGAAAGAGAACAAATAGAAATCACTCAAACAAGATATAGAATATGCTCAAAGTAAAAAGATCTTGTCTAAGTTGCAGGAACTTGAATCTGATCCTTCGATGGTGTCTTCTTCCTTGAGAGATGATCTTCCTTGAATCTCTTCTAGTTGATGAGGAAGACTATGGATGTAGCTTGGATCTTCCTTTTGATCTTCTTGAGTTGATGAAGATGTTTGAGGATGCAGTGTAGATCACCCTTGAGATGATGAAGAGGATGAAGTATGCAGCTTTATCTTCTCTTGGCTTGGACTTGATCTTCTCTTAAAGTAGCTTCAATCACTTGAGGATTTGATGAAGAACTTCTTCCTGGAGTACTGTTCACGGCTACAGTACTCGAACTTCTCTCCTTGGAACACACCCTTGCAGCCTCCCTTGAATCCCCTTGAAGCATTAGGGTTTCTAACCCTCCTTATGTTGGTTTTATAGACTTTGAATGGTCCATAGACATCCCCCAGACCAGATCCACAAATCATGGGAGATTAGGTGAGTTTTGATTAAACAAATCCAAGGAAAGGGGTTGGCCTCGAGGTGGAAATCGAAGTCAAACATGGCTGTATCGGGGCTGGCGGTCGACCTCTTCTGAGAAACGCTGTAGACGGATGTTCCCTGGGATTTTTGATCGACCGCTACTGGGTTGGCGGTCGACCGCCACTGAGAGAGATGCAAACTGGGGGTTGCTGACTGGGGCGGTCGACCGCCCCTGTGCTGGCGGTCGACCGCCAGCTGGCCAGACCCTAGTTCATCCCGGGTCGATCCGTTAACCGCTTTAGCTCCGTCGCTTGAGTCCTTTAGCAGCCCGTTCATATCTGTGGCATCTCCCTTGATAGTCTAAAAGGTATCAACTGAGTCTCGGACCTTGGATTCTCTTGGCTGTACTTCTTTGTGCATTGACCTTGGATGTGTGACGAGCCGAATATCACGTGTCGACTTTTGCTTGTGTTCGCATCCTTGCTTGGGCGCGATCAATGAGCTTTCACTTTTGCCATCCTCACTGAATGCCTTGTCCATTCATTGGCATATCTATCATGAACAGAACATCACATATGTTAGTCACATGAGAGTAGAAACATCAATGACTAGTAGTGTTTAGCCATTATCAAAACCAAGAATACCACAGAACTCATATGACTATAGGATGATGTCGAATGACCCCAGTGACCATAGGATAACTCAAATGACCACATGGGCACAACAGGAGCTTCTCACCCTCCCCGTGGCTATCGCAGGAGATAGGGCTATGGCAGAGGGCTCCCCGGTCATTGAGGAGTCGTTGCCTTCCCCGACCCCGGTGAGTGACGTCGCAGATGCGGAAGGGCTTGTTCTGGGTAAAGGTTGGAAGTTTTCTCAGGTTTTCCACCTTATTTATCATGGAAAGTTCCACATGTATTTCTCACTTTCCATTCATTCTTTTTGGTACCATGTAGTCCCGACTGATGTGCTGGTGGAGACGGGTGACTCCTCTCTGAGCCTGGGGGTTGAGTGGCCCACCTCCACCCCACCACCGGAGCCATTGGTGGACGGGAGTGTGGGTGCCTCGTTGCTTCAGCGAGCGTGAGGGTACCTTCAGGGTGACCCTCTCCTTTCTCTAGAGGGTTTGAGGCAGCATCTGACTGTCACGCCCCGAGCCTTTAAAACAGCGAAAGATAATCTCGAAAAACGTGAACAGTCGGCATGGTAAGCCTCTTGCAAGTAAGAATAACAAGAGCACAAATCATTCGCACATAAGATGAATGGAGACAATAATTATTCAAAATCTGACTTTTATTGATAAAATCTATCTAGTACATGATCTTGACTCCTTGACTAACTAGACTAGATAAAATAGAAAATTACATCATTGACTATTGACTAGACTATCTATGACTTCTCTTGAATCATCAATCACTCCTGAATCCATCACTTGAGAAATCTGAATCTGACCCACTAGAATTTCCTAAAAAAGATTGGAAAGTAGGGTAATGAGCACACTTGCCCAGTAGGTATCTTCGCATCAACATGAAGGTAATGTTAAAGTAATTAATGTCTTAGCTCTAAAGAACGTAAGATAAATCATGCAATTGCGATAAAACATGCGGACGAAACAAATAACATGGTAACATGATAAGATTATGAGATACAATTGAGTGATGATACATGAACAAGATTGAGTTGAACATAACAAGAACGTAATTTGGCCTTTCATGAAGAAGAATTTGCTTGCATGCATCAAGAACGCACTTTCACTTCCACTTTTCACTTTTCATAACCATAAAGGTTATGCACTAGAATGTCATGTATCAAGCATGTAGCAATTTAATCATGAGATAGTTACTTAGATTCCTCTAGAATTTCACTTATTTATAAAAAAAGTACTCCCAGCGGAATGCGACGCCAGTAGCATCATACCCCATGGTTTATAGTATGTTTTCGACAATCAGCCGAGGGGACTAGCATAGAGCCCTTGAACACAATCAGTGCTCGAACCGCATCTTCAAGTATAAATCAAGTTACTTTCACGAGTATAACAAGAAAGTACGGCAAATAACTCAATTCCAAATAACAAGTTTCATGATCAAGTAACCAATAATAAGAATGCTTCTATTGAGAATAAGATTTTAATAAACACATTAATGTCTAGGTTATGCCGTGGAAATAAATCGACATCATAATGGTATATTTCTTAACTTTCACAGTTTACTTGGGTATCTTTGAAAATATTGTGACAGGTTCTAGATAATCAATTGGCCTATCTAGGATCATAGGAATATTAACCCTAGGGTCAAACCTGTACTAAGGAAAATAGCGGTCATTTACTGGGCCCTTTCTTGAAGAAAGCGGTCTATTTCTAGACCGTTAAGGTCAAGACTGTTCAACATTTGAAGACAGATTATCCGGAGTCTTTAGCGATCAAACAAAGAACCGTCAAGAATCCGTTAGCGGTCTAGTGAAGGTCCGCTATCAGACTCTGGCGGTCAACAATAAGGCCGCTAAGTTCCAGAAATACAAAACACTGGTATAAGTGCTTTCTAGATAATGGGTTTCATGGTAGAACCAACTCGGCGTCCTAGTGGGAATCCCAAGCTCGCAGAGAATTACGGAGGCCTTGAAATAAGATTTCCTAATCCATTGGAAGGAATATCCAAAGGAGAGGTTATCAAGTCCAAGAATATTTTCCTAATATACTTAATGGTCATATACTGGAATATATGCCATGAACTAATAGAAATGACTCTGAGATAGGAATAGAATGTGTACAGTGAGAAATCAACGTTCAATCTCGTCCATACAAGCACTTAAATCATAATTTAATATAAGATTATATGGTTTTTGGCATGAAACTATCATATCTTTAAAATAATCCTAAGAACCATAAAGAACATGAAATCACTGTTATGAATCAGTAAAACAAAACTCAGAGTAGTACATAACATTAAAACACGTTAGAACATAGTTAACTAGGCTTACTTATAAGTTAAATGGACTGTCCTTGAGTCTATCTTGGGTTGATAGAAACAAAATACTAGCGGTCTATTATGGAGCCGTTACAGGAAGTTTAGCGGTTTATTGTAAGGTCGCCGGAGAGATAAAAATGGTCTATTTCTGGTCCGCCAGAAATTTCATAAAAATCGAGTTTACAGAGCTTCTAGCGGTTTATCGTAGGGCCGCTACACAAGGTTGGCAGTCAGGAACTAGGCCGTTAGAACATGTCTGACAGTAAACTAGATATGGCAACTAGATGCTAACTATAACACATCATGTCTGGAAATCAACATAGTTAAACTTCCCTATCATGATAGAATGAAGGTTAAGCTAACAATATGTATGGGTTTCCTGTGAATTAATAAGAAAGTTCTTCTTACTCATTTAGGGTTAAGAATATGCATGAATGCATACTATATGCATAAAATATGAAATTCACGATCTATAAAACATGAAATCAAGTACACTAAGAGGGCTTTTAATCCTAGAATGATATTTTAGCCTTTCATGAGATGACCTACCTCTGCTAAGGCTTCTAGTCTTGGAATTTCAGACTGGAAGTTAACCCTAATCCCGAACTTCCTTGTGGTAAATCAGCAACTTCACGCTACTCTAACTCCTTACTCTCTTGACCTATGGACGTGAAATTTAGAGGGTAAGAAGAAGATATTAAGGGGAACAGAAAGTTCTAAAAGCACTAATGCTAATTACCTCGATTTGGTTGCCTAATTCCTTGATCTTCACCGGATTTTTGCACAGTTTCCTGGGTCGCTAATATGGAATGAACAACTTTGCAGGCTTCTATCTCCTTGTGTGCTTGATCTCCTAGCATGAAATTTTGAGAGATGTTAGTCTTATATACTAGCAATAAAAGCTTCTAAAGAACCTACATGAAATAATGTCATCTTACCTTGGTTTCACGCGAGCTAATGTAAGGGTCGCACAGGTTAAAACTAGGTTCTATTTATAGGATTTTACTAGGGTTTGAGGATTAGATCGATCCTAGAGTCCTTATCAAACTTTAGATCGACTTCAGAGAGTCCTTAAGATGTTTACTAGTCCTACCATCTCGATCTCTAGGAGATAACTCATCAAAAATCTAATCTTTTTGCTCTTTCTTCACTTCACGGAACTGACAGAATGTAGCGGTCGAAGATTGGTCCGCCACATGTGCCTTAGCAGTTTTACGATAGAACGCTATAGATCCTGGGTTCCGAATTTGAAATGAGTTCAAACTCTAATTTTGGTTTATCTATTTAATTATCTATTCAAGGTGTATTTATCCCTAAATTCCGTGAATAGGCTAATTAACCTTCTAGAACATGGGCCAAACTTCATGGACTTGGTCCTTAAATCCCTTGGGCTTTATTTAAATAGGCTAGATAAATTGGTTGTCACACTTGGGCCTTAATAATGATTTATTTAACCCAGAAGTTTAGTTATTATTCCATTTTGGTCTTTTAAACATTCTTATAAATTCCTAGAAAATTCTTAAATACTTCAGAAATATTTTATAAAATTTTCAGGGCATTACACCGTCCCCTACTTAAGAGAATTTGGTCCCCAAATTCAATGTATGGATTATATGGAGAGTGCGTGTGTTTTAAATTTATTTAATATTGTACTAAAAATTAAAGTAAGGTGAATGGGTTAAGACTGTACCTTCAATTATTTTACCTTCCTCATCTAGAATGGCATTTAGTCGGCCTTGTCTCCCACGTCCATTGTTTCCCTTTGAAGATTGTTCCTTTAGAAGAGGACACATGGGCAAGCGATGTTCCCGACTTCTACATTTGAGAGAAGCACCGAGACGCTTCCAACATTCTTCGGCCGAGTGTCCAAACTTTTCACAAAATGAGCAAGTCGTGGCAACTTGCGTTCTTTCTTCTTCCTTAACTCCTTTACCTTTCCCATTGCCATTTCTATTTCTTTTTCAGTTACCATTACCGTTTCCATTACGGGATCTTTTATTATGACGGGGTTCATCCTCATCCACTTCTTTTTCCTCTCGCCTAGCATGTTTTCCATTCAATCCTTCGTCTTTCCCTCGGAGCTTTTCCACCTTTTCTATGGTTCTTTCACATAAATGTGCCCTTTGAACCATCTCGGTATAGGTGCGGATATTTTGAGTCCCAAGTTGCTGAATAAAATCGGGCCTTAAACCATCCATAAATCGGTTGGCTTTTAAGATATCCGTGCTCACCAGATGTGGGGCATAAGGAGCTAACCGAGAAAATTGCAATTCATATTCTGCTACTGACATCATGCCCTGTTTTAGAGAAGCGAATTCCATAGCCTTCTGCTCCTTAACATGCTCGAAAAAATACTTAGCTCAGAAGAGTGTGAGAAATCCCTCCCAAGTATGTGGTGCGTTTGCCGGAGGTGCCGGGATAGACTTCCACCAAGTACGGGCATCCTTGTTCAGTTAGAAGGTGGCCAGACGGTCCTTTTCCTGATCGGTGCATTGCATAACGTCAAATATTCGGGTCATCTCATTGATCCAGTTCTCCACTTCATCTGGGTTAGAAGAACCAGAGAATCGTGGGGGATTCAAGCTGCTGAAATTGGCGTGTAAATTTCCCGTGCCCGCCCTTGGGCCATTTTGAGCTACTGCTTGCAGGGCCTAGGTAAGTCCTGCAACATTTTGTTGCATCTCGTCCCAATTCACACGATGAGCCATGAGAAATTAAGGTACCCGAGGAAATAAACACTTAGTTATTTTCCTTAGAATTAGGAAGATTTACCCTTAAATAATTTCTATCTAACTATCTCATCCCGATCTCAACCCAATTCTCACATGGGTTCTGAAATCTTTCCTAGTCAATAGGTATGGGTCCTTAAATCTTGGACTTAACCTATAACATGACTTTCTTCCCTAGGAACAAGTAAGTCCTAAGACCTATGCTCTGATACCAACTTAACTGTCACGTCCCGAGCCTTTAATATAACGAAAGATAATCTCGAGAAATGTGAACAGTCGGCATGGTAAGCCTCTTGCAAGCAAGAATAATCAGAGCGCAAATCATTCACACATAAGATGAATGGAGACAATAATTGTTCAAAATCTGACTTTTATTGATAAAATCCATCTAGTACATGATCTTGACTCCTTGACTAACTGGACTCAATAAAATAGAAAATTACATCATTGACTCTTGACTAGACTATCTATGGCTTCTCTTGAATCATCAATCACTCCCGGATCCATCACTTGAGAAATCTGAATCTGACCTACTAGAATTTTTTAAAAAAGATTAAAAAGTAGGGTAATGAGCACACTTGCCGAGCAGGTATCTTCGCATCAACATGAAGACAATGTTAACGTAATTAATGTCTTACATCTAAAGAACATAAGATAAATCATGCAATTGCGATAAAACACGCGAATGAAACAAATAACATGGTAACATGATAAGATTATGAGATACAATTGAGTGATGATATATGAATAAGATTGAGTTGAACCTAACAAGAACGTAATTTGGCCTTTCACGAACAAGAATTTGCTTGCATGCATCAAGAACGCACTTTCACTTCCACTTTTCACTTTTCATAACCATAAAGGTTATGCACTAGAATGTCATGTATCAAACATGTAGCAATTCAATCATGAGATAGTTACTTAGATTCCTCGTGAATTTAACTTATTTATAAAGAAAATACTCCCAGCGCAATGCGACGCCAGTAGCATCATACCCCATGATTTACAGTATGTTTCCGACAATCAGTTGAGGGGACTAGCATAGAGCCCTTGAACATAATCAGTGCTCGAACCGCATCTTCAAGTATAAATCAAGCTACTTTCACGAGTATAACAAGAAAGTACGGCCAATAACTCAATTCCAAATAACAAGTTTCATGACCAAGTAACCAAGAATAAGAATGCTTCTATTGAGAATACGATTTCAATAAACACATTAATGACTAGGTTATGCCGTGGAAATAAATCGGCAGCACAATGGTATATTTCTTAACTTTCACAATTTACTTAGGTATCTTTGAAAATAATTTGACGTGTTCTAGATAATCAATTGGACTATCTAGGATCATAGGAATATTAGCCCTTGGGTCAAACCTGTACTAAGGAAAATAGCGGTCATTTACTGGGCCCATTCTTGAAGAAAGCGGTCTATTTCTAGACCATTAAGGTCAAGACTGTTCGACATTTGAAGATAGATTATCCGGAGTCTTTAGCGGTCAAAGAAAGAACTGTCAAGAATCCATTAGCGGTCTAGTGAAGGTCCGCTATCAGACTCTGGCGGTCAACCATAAGGCCGCTAAGTTCCAGAAATACAAAACACCGATATAAGTGCTTTCTAGATAATGGGTTTAATGGTACAACCAACTCGGCGTCTTAGTGGGAATCCTAGGCTCGCGGAGAATTACAGAGGCCTTGAAACAAGATTTCCTAATCCATTGGAAGGAATATCCAAAAGAGAGGTTATCAAGTCCAAGAATGTTTTCCTAATGTGCATAAGTGTAACTAATGGTCATATACCGGAATATATGCCATAAACTTATAGAAATGACTCTGAGATAGGAATATAATGTGTACAGTGAGAAACCAACGTTCACTCTCGTCCATACAAGCACTTAAATCATAATTTAATACAAGATTATATGGTTTTTGGCATGAAACTATCATATGTTTAAAATAATCCTAAGAACCATAAAGAACATGAAATCACTGTTATGAATCAGTAAAACAAAACTCAGTGTAGTACATAACATTAACACAGGTTAGAACATAGTTAACTAGGCTTACGTATAAGTTAAATGGACTGTCCTTGAGTCTATCTCGGGTTGATAGAAACAGAATACTGGCGGTCTATTATAGAGCCGTTACAGGAAGTTTAGCGGTTTATCGTAAGGCCGCCAGAGAGATAAAAATGGTCTATTTCTGGTCCGCTAGAAATTTCATAAAAGTTATGTTTACAGTGCTTCTAGCGGTTTATCGTAGGGCCGCTACACAAGGTTGGCGGTCAGGAACTAGGCCGTTAGAACATGTCTGACAGTAAACTAGATATGGCAACTAGATGCTAACTATAACACATCCTGTCTGGAAATCAACATGGTTAAACTTCCCTATCATGATAGAACGGGTTAAGATTACAATATGCATGGGTTTCCTATGAATTAATTAGAAAGTTCTTCTTACTCATTTAGGGTTAAGAATATGCATGAATGCATACTATATGCATAAAACATGAAATTAATGATCTATAAAACATGAAATCAAGTACAATAAGAGGGCTTTTACTAGAATGATATTTTAGCCATTCATGAGATGACCTACCTCTGCTAAGGCTTCTAGTCTTGGAATTTCAGACTGGAAGTTAACCCTAATCCCGAACTTCCTTGTGGTAAATCAGCAACTTCACGCTGCTCTAACTCCTTACTCTCTTGACCTATGGACGTGAAATTTGGAGGGTAAGAAGAAGATATTAAGGGAAACAGAAAGTTCTAAAGGCACTAATGCTAATTACCTCGATTTGGTTGCCTAATTCCTTGATCTTCACCGGACTTTTGCACAGTTTCCTGGGTCGCTAATATGGAACCAGCAACTTTGCAGGATTCTTTCTCCTTGTGTGTTTGATCTCCTAGCACGGAATTTTGAGAGATGTTAGTCCTATATACTAGCAATAAAAGCTTCTAAAGAACCTACTTGAAATAATATCGTCTTGCCATAGTTTCACGCAAGCTAATGTAAGGGTCACGCATGTCAAAATTATGTTCTATTTATAGAGTTTTACTAGGGTTTGAGGATTTGATCGATCCTAGAGTCCTTATCAAACCTTAGATCGACTTCAGAGAGTCCTTAAGATGTTTACTAGTCCTCCCATCTTGATCTCTAGGAGATAACTCATCAAAAATCTAATCTTTTTGCTCTTTCTTCACTTCACGGAACTGACAGAATGTAGCAGTCGAAGATTGGTCCGCCACATGTGCCTTAGCGATTTTACGATAGACCGCTACAGATCCTGGGCGCCGAATTTGAAATGAGTTCAAACTCTAATTTTGGTTTGTCCATTTAATTATCTATTCAAGGTGTATTTATCCCTAAATTCCGTGAATAGGCTAATTTACCTTCTAGAACTGGGCCAAACTTCATGGGCTTGGTCCTTAAATCCCTTGGGCTTTATTTAAATAGGCTTGGTAAATTGGTTGTCACACTTGGGCCTTAATAATGATTTATTTAACCCAGAAGTTCAGTTATTATTCCATTTTGGTCTTTTAAAAATTCTTATAAATTCCTAGAAAATTATTAAATACTTCAAAAATATTTTATAAAATTTTCAGGGCATTACACTGACGGAGTGTAGCCGAGGTTACCACATCCTCGGCTTTCCACATGCGTCTTGGATGTCAAGGCTGGATGGGATATGGGCGGAGTACCTGCGGCTTTGTCAGACACAAGAGGGGAGAGCTCGGATGCTGGCCACCATCCAGGAGGAGCAGGAGCGGCTGGGTCGGCTTGCGGCGGTCATAGCCGAGCAGAGGGGTCACGCCAATGCGACTTAGACACTCTTCCGAGACCGAGCTGTTCAGCTGGAGGAGGCCGAGAGAAGGTGTAACACCCTCAAATATAACTAAGTTGTACTCTATAACATCGAGGCACCTTTGAAAGTATCGGCTCAGTTCTTGAAAAGAACTTCGAAGTTAAGCGTGCTTAATGGGGAGTAGTACTGGGATGGGTGACCTGCCCGGGAAGTCCCTCATTCTGGAGCCGATCACTGTTAGAAAGGGACAAAACCGTGAGGCCAGTAGACCAAAGCGGACAATACCTCGATGGTATAGAGTACGGGGCGTGACAGAATGGTATCAGAGCTAGACCCCAGCCGAAAGTGTGGGAACTAAGTGCCATGCAGGGCAAAGTGCTACACTATGGGAGCCATCTCTTGAACCCATAATGGGACAAAGTGCTACATAGTGGGAGCCACCTCTTGAGCCTGTAGGGGCCACCTCTAGAGTCCTACCTGCCTGGGGGTTTGATTGTGTGATTGCGTGCTATGTGTGCCCAACGACGAGGATGTCACCTATATAAGAGTGGTAGATTGTAATACCCTCAAATATAGCTAAGTTGATTAGAAAGGGACAAAACCGTGAGGCCAGTAGACCAAAGCGGATAATACCTCAACGGTATAGAGTACGGGGCGTGACAGAAGGACTGAGGCCTTGAGGAAGGCCCTAGAGGAGCATCAGTCAGCCACGGAGCGCATCAGGGCTGGGTGGCGAGAGGCTAGGAGCAAGGTCGAGGCTAGCACTCAGCTCTTGTCCACTCTGGAGGTGGAGCTTGCAGCTACCTAGTCTCGTCGGTGGGCGTTGGAGAGGAGCAAGCCGTGACTTGATTATATCTTCTTTTTCTCATGCTAGGTGTCCGGTTGTACAGACCCGTTTGTTACCCCAACGGCATGTCTTGGGCCTCTCTAATAGAGTATGAATGACAAAATCTTGGATTTCTTTTGTCATTTCTTGTGTCATCACACCTTTTTCTCTTGTGGAATAATGCTGGGTGCATGAGCTGCTGACCACGTACTACTAGTCGTGGTTGATTCTTCTACTGTGTGCTAATGCTGGTGATAGGGTACTGGGTACCTGAACTCGGGTACTGGAGCCGGGGGCTGAGTATTGGATGGTGGAGGTTGGATACTGGGTGCACTGGAGGCTGAGCACAGGGTACTGGAGGCCGGGTACTGGGTACTGGGAACAGAGTGCTGGGAACCGGATACTGGGTATTGGGGGTTCACCCAAGTAGGGCATGTTGACTAGGACTGGCTGGGAACAAGGGGACTGGGAGGTAATACGTATAGGTTCAATAATTCAGGGGACTGGGAACTGGAAACTGGCGGCTGGAGGTTGACCCCTAAGGGGGTGTTGGCCTATGTTGCTGGGAACTAAAGGGGACGGGGGCCAACCCGTAAGGGTATGGTCGCCCGTATTAATGGCAGTTGATAGTTGGCTCTGGGGCGTGTCAGTCAAAGGTCGATTACTGGAAAGCTAGCTATTGACACATTGTTAGCCAGAAATGTAGTTCACATTGGTCTGGGGAACTAGAGCTGGGGCTGGCCGGTAGACCATGGAAAGCATTGTAGCCAGAAGCTGGGACTGGGACTAGACTGGAACTGGGGCTGGAGCTGGGTCTGGAGCTGTCCGGCTAACTACTGATGTATAATAGCTGGAAGACTGGGACTAGTCGGCTGACCGTTGAGGTGTGTAGCCGAACATTGGAGCTGGAATTGGTGATGATCGACCCTCGAGGGTGTAATGGTCACCATTGATGCGGAGTGATGTTGACTCGCCATCGGAGGGATGTCACAGTCGACGGCTTTCATCAGTGCGGAGTAGAGAGGAAGAGAGGGTTTTTTTTATTTATTCCCTTTACCAGCTCTACCGCCCTTGTGAATTTTTGCCAGAGCTGGCCCCCTTTTACTTTTTCTGATGCGCCCTTGCGGGTTTTCACACCGAGAGGTCACCCGATTTTGCCTGAGACGCCCTTACGGGTTTTCACCTCAGCTGGGTTGATGGAAATTTTTGTCCTCAGTAATCCCATGGAGGGAGTTGACTGAGGCCGTAGGGGTAGTATTGTGTCCCTGGTTTTCATGATGGTTTTGATGATAGCAACCATGATTCATTTGTGAGTCCATATGGCTATTGATGATGTCAACTAAATCCTTCTGAATTGATTGTCCATATAGAATATGTTGACTCAGGTTAGTTCAGCTAAGAAAGAAGTTCAGAAATCAACAAACATTTTAGCTATGCCAATTCAGACTCGAGATCTACCAATTCTGTCAGTTCTGCCTTTTCAATGTAGAACACAATTCATTAAATCAACAGCAAGCTGGCTGCAAGGACCTTAGTCCTACAGAAATCCAAAAGCCAAGTCAAGTGTTGGCCCGGTTAGGAAAGCAATCGAGAGGGGGGTGAATTGATTGCGCCCCCTTTTTCACAAACTTAAAATAAATTGTAGAGATATAGATATGAAGAGATGAAGCTCTCTAAATTCAAGTTAATGTAGAGTGTTTAAATGACAATCAAACAACCACTCACAGCTCTCCAATGCTAAATGATGATCACTCGGATGAAAATAAAGGTGCGGACAATTGATTAAACTCTCAGCTCACCATATCACACTCGTAAAATGAGCGGATAGAGTAATACAACAATCCCACAGATGGCAAACCACAGCACAAATGATTTTTAGGTGGTTCGGATGCACCCATGTGCCGTCCTACGTCCACCCCTTTCAACTCGAGAGGATTCCACTACGAATGCTGCACGACGGCAGCAATCAACCACACACACGGACTCGATGGCCCAACACACGTGGGTTCTCGTACGACGATGAGGAACCGCACACACGGAGACAAAGCTCTGAAATCATCTATGAAGAAAATATAATATGAAAATACAATGCCCAGTCCAAATATTATAAGCTATGAACAAATGATAAGAAAATGTTCAGAATAAGATGTTCCCCCTTGGATCTTCATTACAAGTCAAAGATAGGTGGAAGGATGCATTAGAACGATGAAACCGTGAGAGGAAGAAGTCGGCCCCTTGAAAAGATGCACCCAAGCCAGCACCCAGTGAAGAGTAGCGGCGGCTCCCCTTCAGCTCCGAGCTCGGGATCGTGAGACTCACTCCTTGGCGGCGTAGTCTTCCTTCTCCAGCAGATGCACAACCCTTATCCTCCTCTTCCTGCAAGGATGCAAC
Source organism: Amorphophallus konjac (assembly GCA_022559845.1). NCBI lineage: Eukaryota > Viridiplantae > Streptophyta > Magnoliopsida > Alismatales > Araceae > Amorphophallus > Amorphophallus konjac. The sequence goes on from CM040127.1 coordinate 270,019,876, forward strand.
AAGATTAGCCCAAAAAAGATTGTATTCATCATATGAGAACGCAGCATACATATACTCAAAGGGGAGGGATGCAAAAAGACATGAAACCCCATGGAATAATCTCTCAAAACCACACCCAATCAAGGGTAGAAACCCTAAGGGTAATAGGGTAAAAAGGGCAAGCCAATCGGATCTAGCAATGGGCATTTCAAAATCAATCCGCAAATCACGAACCGGACGCGCCTGAGTGGGTGTCGACACCAGGTGCCGACACCTACTTTAAGGTGTTCTGTCCCTTGATAAAAAATTCACACCCAGGGTGTAGGTGTCGACACCTGGTGTCGACACCTAGAACTAAGTGTTCTGTCTGGAGAAGAACAACAGCTCCCAGGGTTATGGTGTCGACACCAGGTGTCGACACCAATTTCACTGGGTTCTGTCCTCATAAAAACCACTCCCCAGGCAGCTAGGTGTCGACCCCTGGGGTCGACACTTGCAGTGGGGAAAATGAAAACTACCTATGGCAGTCAATATAAGCCCAAAAGCATGAACTATGCATCAACCCCATTCAAGGTAGTATGAGTGGAATATAAAAATTAAATTCTCACCAAGGGTCCATGATTTGATGGAAATTTGAACCTGCATGTAGATGAATTGAAATACAACCATGTATACAAGTTCAGTCCATTTGTAATTCAACATACATCAACTTCAAATTAGTTCCAACCCAACCTGCTATTAGGTACCATGAGATACATCACCAAGGAAAGAAAATCAGGATGTTTCAATTGATTTGTAGTACAAGCTCTTCACTCACCTAAGGTTCATGCATGGCTAGGCCATCTCCAACACAAACACACCCAAGCTCTTTTCAATCTAGTTATCAAGCCATACATGAATTACATACCAAGCTGCACTCATTGCTCAAAATAGATCATCACAGCAAAACTGAAGCTATGAAAGCATCTTTCCAAGACATCAATCAAGCCTTCCAAGGCACAATTCAAATATCAAGCATTTTGCTCAGTTCATTGAAAACCATTCATGAGACCTTTCATAATGACTCACTTCATCAAACATATATTCAATGCAAGTCAAAAAACTAGTATAATATGTCTTCATCAAAACATGCCCGGGGCACAACAATCTCCCCCTTTTTGATGAAGATAAAACCCTTTGAATAACCACAAGGATTTGCATGAAAGAACCAATACAACTATCACCCAATGAAACAACCAAGAGAATATAGATTGAGAAAGTTGAGCAGAACAGATATAACTCCCCCTTTATCAAAGCCAGGCATTTTTCAACTTTCATCAACCCATTCAACATTCAAAGCATCATGCAACTTTATTACTCCCCCTTTTTATCAGAGTCAAATAGGGGATTAGGAAAAACACGGAAGTAAAGCCTAAAATCGAGTATGTACAATTAACTCAATGAAATGCATATGAAGTGGAATGAATGAGAATTCAAGCACATATGCATTCATTATTCTATATAGCAGCAAGCATGTTCTATATGAACAGGTTAAGAACAATGCTATCGACCGAGAGCATGAGTTGCATGAGCAAATATTGAAATGGTAGTGCTTACAAAAAGTGGTACTGCATTACCCATGAAATGTGACTGATTCAAAAGGTACATTCACACAATCACTCCCTAGGCATATATGTGAAGGATGAGCAATGAAATCTAAGTAATATGGATTTCCATATTTTCTAAGGAACACAAGTAAGAACTTTTCCTCCCTATACTTCCATACACTGTGCTCGACTTTTGGTAGCTTCGCACAACCCCAAATTTATATAATTTTTTTTAAATAACAAGATGACTAACCTTTTGACACGAGTCATGCCCTTTGTTTCTGGGGCATTTCCCGGTTACTCAGTATCGCCACTTATGATGATGTGGATGAGACACTTTTCAATGTGAGTTTCCTCCTTTATTTTAGGGGAGATTCCCGACTACTCGGTGCCAAATCACACTTATTCAAATTTTTTCGAGGCTGACAATTTTTTCCTCACAAGACACATGTTTTCTATGTAGAGGATCAAGAGCCCTCAAGTGTGTTGAGTGGAATACGTGAAATCCTTATTAGATAGAATCATTTAACTCAAAAGTGCAATTAGTGTGAGAGATTACATAGAATGTAAGAGATGAATTAGTCTATTCATTGTGATGTCTCCCACTAAGTGTATGCATAGTTATAAAAAGGACCTCCCCTTTAATGTGTGCCATGTAACAACATGTCTAAATCAAAGTAATTTTATTTAGCAAGGGAGTTAGGTCATAGGAGGGATCAAAAACTGTAAGGTGTACGATATATACATTCAAGCATGTATCAAAACAGAATTCTCAAGCAGGTTGATTACCGGTACCAGGCGGAGAACGTAGGTCAAAGGACCACCCTCACGCATGGAGAAAGCTTCCACCTGGACATAAAGCAACCTTTAGCAATCAACATTTGATATATCGGATAATCATGACATTCAAGCACACAAGTATGAAGTATATGCATTTATGTACATGTGGATGCAAGAAAATTAGAGTATGTGTGAAAGTTAAATTGTTATTTACTGTGATATGCACAAAAGGAAAGATTAAAATGTAAATGTCATGGAAAATCTCCTTATGTGTAAAAAGTAAAGCAGTATGCACATTTCCTTTATGAAAAGTCTAAGGTGTGTATATACAAGGCAATTCAGAAAGATTTAACTATCTAATATGCACACTCTTAATTCTCTCCTAAGAAAGCAAAACTGTTCAGAGTTCAAAGGTTTTTAAAAATTTCTACAAGTTAGTGTTTTGTATCAACAAAAATTAACTCAAAATCACCTTTATTGATATGATCTCCAATGAAGTGATGTCTAACCTCAATGAGTTTTGTGTGAGGGTGTTGGACAAGATTTTTGGACATATTTATTGCGGAAGTGTTATCACACATGATGGGAGTGTTTTTCAAACAAAAACTAAAATCTAACAATTGATGTTGGATCCAAAGTACTTGAGTTGCACAACTGCCTACAGCCACTTATTTGGCTTCAGCAGTTGATAAAGCCACACAATGTTGTTTCTTTGAGGCCCATGAAATCATGTAGCCCCCTAGAAACTGACAGTGACCGCTTGTACTCTTACGATCCATTTTGCACCCAGCATAATCAGAATCAGTGTAAGCATGTAAATCAAATGAATTATTCTTTGGATACCATAAACTAAGATTAAGTGAACAATTTAAATACCTGAACATTCTTTTCACGGCCAACAAATCAGATTCCCTGGGACAAGATTGATATCTTGCACAGAGACACACATTGAAATGTATGTCAGGCCTACTAGCAGTAAGATACAATAGAGAACCAATCATACCCCTAAAAAGTTTCTGATCAACCTTGTTACCTTTCTCTTCTTCCAATTTAAGTGAGGTGGACATTGGTGTATCAAACGGTTTGGGAGTCTCCAATTGAAATTTCTTCATGATCTCTTGTGTGTGCTTCTTCTGGTTGATGAAGATACCATCGTCTAGCTGCTTTATTTGAAGTCCCAAGAAGAAGTTCAACTCGCCCATCAAGCTCATCTCGAACTCTCCCTACATGAGTTGGGCAAATTCATCATTCATTTTCAGATCAGAGGCTCCAAAAACTATGTCATCTACATAAACTTGAACAATTAAGACATGTTCATCACAAGTTTTAGTAAACAACGTTTGATCTATATTACCTCGTTTGAACCCATTATCTATCAAAAATGAACTCAAACGATCATACCATGCCCGGGGAGCTTGTTTAACCCATATAGTGCCTTATCCAATTTGAAGACGTGGTTCGGAAATTTTTCATCCTCGAAGCCTGGCAGTTGCTCCACGTATACTTCTTCCTTGATAACTCCGTTGAGGAAGCCACTCTTCACGTCCATTTGGAAAAGCTTAATGTTCCTGTGACAAGCATAAGCAAGAAGTATTCTTACTGTCTATAATCTAGCCATAGGGGTGAAAGATTCATCAAAATCAATGCCAAATTCTTGAGTGTAGCCCTTAGCTACAAGTCTAGCCTTATTCCTCACAACCACCCCGGCTTCACTAAGTTTGTTTCGAAAAACCCACTTAGTTCCGATTATGGGATGATCATTAGGGCGGGGCACGAGGAACCACACCCAATTCCATTAGAATTGGTGCAGTTCTTCTTGCATGGCGAGGACCCAAGAATTGTCATTAAGAGCATCATCTAAAGATTTAGGCTCAATCCTGGAAAGTAAAGCTAAATTATCATAAATTTTAACGTCCCTTATTGAAGCCCGTGTCTGAATTCCTTCATCCACATCGCCAATTACATTCTCCAAGGGATGGTCTTTGAGTGTTGTCCATTGGCGTGGTAGAGTCGGGTGTATTTTCTCCTCTTGTTGCTCTTGCTATTTTTCTTTTTCTTGATCTTGATCTCCCGCCTCACCTTGTTTGCTCGATTCTCCTTTCTCAACTTCACTCTCACCTGTAACAAGAAAATGATCATCATCATTTGATTTTCTCAAGGTAAATTCATCAACTACTACATGTGGAGTCTCCTCGACAACAAGAGTTCTAGAAATATAAACACGGTAAGCTCTAGATGTTAGAGAATACCTGAGGAAAATCCCTTTATCACTCTTAGCATCAAATTTCTCCAAGTTAGAGTTCTAGAAATATAAACACGGTAAGCTCTAGATGTTAGAGAATACTTGAGGAAAATTCCTTTATCACTCTTAGCATCAAATTTCTCCAAGTTATCTTTACCATTGTTCAATATGTAACAAATAGATCCAAATGGTTTAAAATGAGATATGTTGGGTGTTTTACCTTTATACAGCTCGTAAGGAGTTTTCTTAAGGATCGGTCTTACCATTGCCCGATTGGTAATGTAGCAAGCAGTATTCACTGCCTCTGCCCATAAATACCGTGGAAGACCATTCTCCGCTAGCATGGTATGCGCCATCTCCACGAGCGTCATGTTCTTCCTTTCGACCACTCCGTTTTGTTGCGGGATCCAAGGTGCTGAAAATTGATGTTTGTACCCCTGCTTCTTGTAAAATTCATCAAATTCTTGATTTTCAAATTCTTTTCCGTGGTCACTTTGGATTTTCTGAATTGAATAACCTTTTTCATTTTGAACCCTTGTACAAAAATCAACAAATTCTTTACATGCACCACTCTTGTTGGCCAAAAATAGAACCCATGCATATCTAAAAAAATCATCGACTATCACAAAACCATAAAGTTTCCCTCCAAGACTGTGTGTCCTGGTGGGACCAAACAAGTCCAAGTGTAACAATTGAAGGGGTTTTTCAGTAGAAACGATGTTTTTGCATTTAAATGAGGTTGTGGTTTGTTTTCCTTTATTACATGCTTCACAGACTTTTGAAGTTTCAAAATTCAAACAAGGAAGACCTCTAACTAAACCATTTCGATTCAACTTCCTAATTACATTGAAACTGGCATGCCCAAGACGGCGATGCCACAACCAAACATCTTCATTTTCATTAGCAACTAAGCACAAGTTTTCAGATGCAATTTCATTGAAATCAACTTGATAAGTGTTGTTACTTCTCACTCTTATGAATTTAACTTCTTGAGATTTTGCATCAACAATGGTGCAGTGAGAAGATTCAAAAATAACCTTGTGACCTTTGTCACAAATTTGACTAATACTGAGCAGATTATGATTTAGACCTCTAACAAGCAAGATATCTTTAATGCAATGGTTGAGGTCCTTACCAATTCTCCCAATGCCAATGATCTTACCTCTATCCTATCCACCAAAAATTACCGTTCCTCCAGCTTTCTCTGCTAGGTCTGCAAAAAGTTATTTATTTCCCGTCATGTGCCTGGAGCATCCGCTGTCTAGGTACCATTTATTTTCCATTGCTTTCATGCAGACCTGCAAGAACTAACATCAAATCTAATTTTGATTTAGGTACCCAAGCAAGCTTGGGTCCGTTGGTGTTAGCATTCATCACAGTATGATTATACTTCTTCAAAAATAAGTCATCATCATACTTCATCAACTGACATATGTACATGTTATGACCTATTCTCCCACAGTAAAAATAGATGGGTCTTTTCCTACCAAAATTGTTTCTTTTATTTACATGTGTAGAAGTAGAGGGGAATCGAGAATAAACAGCTTGTGGGTTTGTGTGTGTGTATGAATATTCTCCATGATTTTGTGAACTTCTAACCTTAAATTGAAATTGATTTTTGTTGCCACGCACAGGACTTGAATTTTTCTCCACTTGTTTCTCTTTTGCCTTCAACATCTTTTCATTAGCAAGTTTCACTTCATTCAATTCTGTGACAAGTCGTTCATTCTTACTCTTGAATTCTTCCTTGACTTTCTCACATTCATTTATTTTAACATTCAATTCTTCCAACTCATTTTTCAACTTTTCATGCTTTTATTGGATTTCTACTTTGAGCTTACATGCATTCTGTTTCTCCCCATCTAAGCATGCAATTTCATCTTCAAACATGATCAATTTTGATTCTAGAGTTTCATTTGCATTCTTGAAGTTTTGAACCTGCATTTCAAACAGACTACATTTTTCACAGGAATTAGGTGAATGCATGATTTCATGAATTTTCTTTCTTAACGTTCTATTCTCATTTTTGACTCTTTTGTATTTCTCATCTAATTCCTCATAAGCTAATTCCCATTGTTCGTTTGTGGAGAGGGGGATTTCTGTAGCCCATCTAAGAGCGGCCGAACTAGGTCCACCAGGACCAAACGAGGCCCAGCTCATCTAAGTGACAGCCCCGCAGGGCCCACTTAGCCTAAAAAGCCCAATAAGATCACTCGGGATCAAGCCCTTCCTCGGCGGCCCTTAGCTCGGAAGGCCCGAGCGTCGGTCCGGTTGGAGGAAGACCCAAGCCCGAGTTTTCCCCCTCGCCAGGATAAAAGGCTAGCGCCCCGCGCCCACTCCGACCGAGCCTGATCCGAGCTATGCTTATCACCCGGAAAGGGCTGGCACTCTTCATGCTTGGGGCAACCGATGATTACTTATCCTCACTGGCGTTGAGAGCCCTTTATGAGCAGGAGTTCACCAAAGGTAAGGGACTCATGACTCCTCAAAGTTATAAAGGTCCCACGATAAGGACATAAAGAGCTCACGTTGAGGACGTAACTCCCGCCTGAAACTCCTCAGCTTATGGGACTCATGAGGCTAGCGCACGATTTAAATCGGGAATTCCCTCCAGCGAAAGGGAAGGCCAACTCACGCCTTAAACTCCCTGAGTAGGAACCACTTCACCACCTTAGTGTAGAGGGATCTCATGCCTCTCTTTCCTCCTCCCTTCATAGCTTCCACCACTGCTCTACTAACTTAGGCATCGGAGGGTTTACCCTAGGGAACCATCTCTGGGCCCCCTGATCCGTTTCCCTTCCTTGCAGTTCACTATTCGGTGATCATCTCCCCAGCTCAGGACCAGCGCGAGATCTCGCCTCTTCATCTGGCGCCGTCTATGGGAAACGACCAAAGAGCTAGTATGGTGCAATGAAGTTCAGAGAGGAGGTCCGCCAGTGACAGGGGAAAGGCCATGGTGGCGGTGGGAGAAGGCCCCTCTCAGGCCTCACAAAACCCTCCCTCTAACGCCAACACCCCAGCCGACGGACCGCCCCCTAGTCCCGCGACGGTGGAGCTACCACCCAACGGGGGCGCTGACGCTTTCCAAGCCCTCAACGCAAAACTGGACATCCTCGTGGAACTCATGAGGACCCAGGCGGCCAGGGAAGGAAGGTCACGCGCCCCTCCGGAGAGCCCTCCCCACGAGAACACGTCCCATCACACTATCGAAGGCCGCTTCACCCTCCGAGGCCGGAAGATTATCCGTAACAGGCCAGGAGGACTTTCACAAGCCCCTCCCCCGGAGCAAGAGGCCTCCTCCACACCGAAAAGGGGAAAAGCTGGAGCACGCCATCCGAACCCAGAGACCGAAGCCCCCGGGGAGCGCCAAGGAAGCCCCCCCAGCCCCACAGTGCAGCGACAACCGGAGTTATCCCTCCGACTGCGAGAATTCGAGAGGCGTTTGCAGAATAGGAGCGCGCCCTACGTGCCTTGCAGAAGGTCTCTCCGGCGGAGGATGAGGAGAAATCCCCGTTCTCCGATTACATCTTGAAGGCAGAGGTATCTCCCAGAACCTCCATTCCGACCTTCAAGTCCTACGACAGCCAAGGCGACCCGGCCGACCACTTCGACAGCTTCGACGCCCTGATGACCCTTCATGGAGCGTCCGACGCCATCAAGTGCCGAGCCTTTGTGACCACCCTGGTCCAAGGTGCCCAAGCATGGTTCAAGCAATTCAGGCGAGTATTTAAGGAGAGTTTCACTGGCAGTGGTCCCCCCAAGGTAGGTAGTGGGGCTATTGGCTCTCAAACAGGCACAAGGGGAGAGACTCCGGGCTTACATCAACCGATTCAAATTGGAAGCCCTGAGAATCCCCCACCTGGATGTAGCCTCGGCCATAACCGCACTAACCGGAGGCACTCGGGATGAGAACCTCCGCCGCGAACTTGTCCTCCACCCTCCCTCGACTCTTGTCGAGCTAGTGACTCTAGCTTTCCGTCACGCTGAGTGCGAAGAAGTCCTCAGCGCATGCCGAGGCGCAACCGGCTCGGGTCGGGAGGGGGACAAGAAGCGGGCACCCGAGCCAAGCTCGGGTCCAGGAAAAAGGCGGAATCGAGATGGGGAGCACAAGTAACCATACCAGAAGTACGAGCGGTACACTCCCTTAACCGCTCCGGTGTACGAGATATATGAAGACATCAAAGGTTCGGGCCTCCTCCGCCAACCCGATCCAATGAGGTCGAAAAGCCGCAATCGCAGTAAGCATTGCCTGTTCCACAGTGACCATGGGCATCACACCAGCGATTGCCACCAGCTCCAGGATGAGATCGAGCGCCTCATCCGCCAGGGACACCTATCCCGATTCGTGGCCGGGCTTGAGGAAGAGCGAGGCGCCCCAGAGGAAATTGACAATGCCCCTCGCGGAGTCCACATCAATGTCATCGCTGGAGGAGCAGCATCAGGAGGAGACCCGAGGAAGGAAGCGTCATGCTGAGTAGGCGAGCTGAGCCGTCAAGCCTCCCAAGGCACCGCCAAGTGAGCCCCAGGTCATAGTCTTCTCCGACCAAGACCTGGAAGGGCTGACCACCCCACATGACGACGTCCTAGTCATATCGGCCACAATAAACCATTGTAACGTAGACAGGATTCTAGTTGACAATGGAAGTGCCCCTGATGTATTATCTTACGAATGTTTCCTTAAGATGGGGGAGAATCCGTCTAAACTCCACCCGATCTGAACCCCCCTTTGTGGGTTCAATGGTCAGGCCACATATCCCGAGGGATCCCTAAGCCTGCCGGTCACTCTCGGTACCCCACCCAAAACCGTTACAGTCATGGTGGACTTCGTAGTGATCAAGTGTATGATAGCATACAACGCAATCTTCGGCCGAGGAATCCTTAGCCGAAGGAAAGCGGTGCCCTCTACCTATCACCAAAAGATGAAGTTCCCCACTAAAAATAGGATGGAGAAGTCCGAGGTAACCAGGCGATGGCCAGAAGGTTCTATAATATCTCGATTGAAGCCACAATGCCGGACGGGAAGAACAAGGGCCCCCGGGAAGTCGAGGAAAAACCCGCAACCTCCGAGCCTAGAGGCGAGCTGCTAACTGTTTTCCTAAACGACGACCCGACCCTAGGAGTAAAGATTGGAGCCGACCTACCGTCTGAGGTTCAGCAGCAATACAAAGAGTTTCTTTCCATGTACATCCGAGTCTTTGCATGGTCTGATGATCAACTCCCTGGAATACCGGAGGAGACGGTGATGCATAAGCTCAACCTCGAGCCGACCGTGAAGCCCGTACAACAACGCAGAAGGAAGCACGCGCCAGAGAAGCAGTTGATCATCAAGGAGCAAGTCACCAAGGGGTAAAAGACTGGTCTTTTTAGACCAGTCCTGTACCCGACGTGGCTGGCTAACATTGTCATGGTGCCAAAAGCTTTGAGAAAGTTGCGAATGTGTGTGGGCTTCACCGACTTGAACAAGGCTACACCAAAGGACTGCTATCCATTATCGAGCATCGACCAACTGGTTGATTCAACCTCGGGCAATGAGATACTCAGTTTCTTGGACGCCTACTCAGGTTACCACCAGATCAGAATGGATCCAGAAGACATCGAGAAGACCGCCTTCATCACCGACTTCAGCGTATACTGCTACACCCGAATGCCTTTCGGGTTGAAGAATGCTGGAGCCACGTACCAGAGGCTGGTCAATCATATGTTCAAAGGATAGCTCGGTCGGAACGTTGAGGCCTATATTGACGACATGCTCGTCAAGACCCCCAAGGCTGAGGACCACTTCGCCGACCTTGCTGAGACCTTCGACACCCTCCTGAGGTACAATATGAAGCTCAATCCCACCAAGTGCACCTTCGGAGTAAGATCCGAGAAATTCCTAGGTTTCTTAGTCACCCAACGTGGGATCGAGGCCAACCCCGACAAGGTCCAGGACATCCTGGACATGCGCCCACCCACCTGCATCAAAGACGTTCAACGCCTTACTGGGCGCATTGCCGCGCTCCCTAGATTCCTATCCCGTGCGGCCGAACGATGCCTACCCTTCTTCAAACTGTTGAGGGGGCCCAAAATAGCATCTGCTACGTTCGCATGGGACGAGGTATGCCAAAGAGCATTCGTCGAGCTTAAGGAGTTCCTGGCTTCGCCCCCGGTGCTTTCCAAGCCTGTCCCAGGTGAAGCCTTGCATCTCTATCTCTCGGCAACTCCATCTACAGTTAGCTCGGTCCTAGTCAGAAATGACTCGGGAGTCGAGAGACCAGTCAACTACACCAGCAAGGTGCTCAACGAGGCTGAAAGAAGGTATCCCGCAACCGAGAAACTCGTGCTAGCGTTGATTACCTTGGCCAAGCACCTCCGACCCTATTTCCAAGGGCACTCCATCACCGTGCTGACCGGCGAACCATTGAAGAAGATCCTCGCTCACCCAACCATCATGCGAGATCCACGCAGAAAGTATCGGCACTTTCCAACTACTACAGATACGCTGAACAAAATATGCCAATGGCGATACAAAAAAGTTAAGTCTTCATCATAATGCTACTACCTTACATTTTTTCTTACACAACAAGGAAGGTTTTCCTTTGAAAAAGGAAAGACATACAAGAAGAGAAAGCAAAGCAGATACATTAGGCCTCTGGCCCACCCTGAAGCTCAGAAGTGGAAGGCTCAGACGGTCTGCCCCCAGCACCCTCGGTGACGGCCGACCCTGGCACTGACCCCACCGGCGTGGGAACTGCCTCGATTGCGCGCCCTCCCGAGGCATCTGGAGTTGGCGATCCCTCGACGAAGAGCCCCCTGATCTTCTTCCTTCAACGCCGAACCAGAGGAACTGGAGGATGACAAGTCCGAGTCATAGCATTGCCCGGACGAGAAATCGATTGTCTCGGATACCTGCTCCTCCGCGTAAGAAATGGCCATGTCATAGCCTTGCTTGAATCCCTTGTGGATGCCCCGCAAAGTGCTGTCTCATAGTAGGGGAGGGCAACCTCCTTAAGATCGACTCGGTAGGCATCCAAGCGTTTGTATCGCTCGAGTGCCTCCACCCCGGCCGATTCCAACCTACCAGCGAGTTTGACCTTCTCCCGCTCTGCCTCGGATAACCTGTGCTTGGCCTCGACCATCTGCTTCTCCGCCTCGGCCCGATTGGCCTCGGCCTCCATCCATAGACGCACGGCTTCCTCAGCCCGGTCCACCAGCTCAGCGCGCTCAGCCTCCCACCGGCCGTCTAGCTCGACGCGAGTAATGCGCTCCTCTTCAAGAAGCCTGCTCTTCCTCTCGAGCGATTCGCGGGCCTTAGCTAGTTGCTCGATCAGTGCCCGGGCATCCGCCTGGCTCGCCCGCGCCAACTCCCTAACTGAGGAAAGCTCCCGCCGAAGCCCATCATGCTCCTCGGTGAGCTAAGCCATCTTCCTGTCAGACCCACCAAGGGTCCAGGCCAGGTTCACCGGCTCTGACTCCGATCGGGCATAAGCTTCTGCCAGAGTGGCCCTCATTTGGGCTGGGATCAAGCCGCCCTCCATAACCATCTCGAGGGCCGCCGGTGGGGAGTGCTGCCTGTCTCCCCCCTTCACCTTCACGGCTATACGGTGACATACCTGGTACAGAGGGCCATGGATGCCGAGCCTCTCCAGGGCCACCGGAATAGAGACCCGCTCTTTGATCGACGTCCCGCCGGTCAGTCCGGATCGATCCGCGGCTTCGTTCGCCCCTCGTGCCTCTGTCGGTTGGGGCTGCGTCACCTTTTCTTGCGACCCCCCAGCCTCGACCGGCTCGGCACCTACACCGCCACCCGGAGCGTCGCCCCCCTCAATCGACGCCCCAATCTCGGCCGTGGTCCCAGCATCGCCCCACTTCAACTCCGGCCCCCTCGGTTCCCGCTGAGGGGAGAGCCGACCCAGTGCCACCACCATCAGGAAAAGCGGCCCCGGCCCCCTCAGCTCCTGCTGCGGGGAGAGCCGATCCAACACCGCCGCCCCCAGAAGCGGCCCTAGCCTCCTCGGCCCCCTCTCGCTTGGCGGATGGGGGAGCCGACCTAACAAAGTCAGCCCTATCTCGCTCGGAAGAGGGGAGAGCTATCGAGCCAGAGCCACCTTCGACAACGGAGACAGACCCGACCTTCTTGGCCCTCTTCTTGGCCTTTACGGCATCCCATATCATACCCTCCATGGGATCCTTGCGTTTGGCCCCCCGCGGCCTGGAAGACCCCTCCTGGGCCATCCCCTTGCCCTTATCTCGGGCTCGGGTGCGCCCCTCGGGAGATCGCGGCTCATCGACGGCCGAATCATCGCTGAGATCGATCACCGCCCGCTCAGCCGCAGGCTCCTCCTCCACAGCCGATCACCTGGTGTCTGCATAGAAGAAAGATATGGTCAGGAAAAGACAATGGTCTCCCCATCCGAAGAAGAAACTGATTCGTGACGTCCGAACCTGTCGGCTGCAGCCGCGCGAGAAGACATCGCTTGATGTTCTCCGGACTAACCAGCTCCTCCGTGGACTGACGATGCTTCAGCAAAATGATCGCATACTCCTCCACGTCCGGAGGAAACTCGTCCTGCCTCGGAGGAATGTTCGGATGAAATTGGGGATTACGGGATACCTCCAAGTCTCCTCCACCGATAAAATCCCCACCCAGAAGAACTGAGTTTTCCACCCCTTGTGCAAAGAATCCTTCGCGGCCAAGGAGACACAGCTCCTATTCCGCCTCGCCTGGATGAAATAGAATCCCTTCCCGGTCGAGGGATGCGCCTTTAACTCGAAAAAATAATGAAAGAGGTCCAGGGAAGGAGGAACCCCGCATTGACGGCAGAGGATGTAAAAGGCTGAAAGAAGAAGATAAGAGTTGGCTACCAACTGTACGGGCGCCAACCGAAAGAAATTGAGAAGCTTAAGAACAAAGGACTCAAAGGGAAGGCGGAACCCACCCTTCCATGACAAAAGGAAGGTGCATATGTAGCCCGTACGAGAGTCCAAGCTTGTCTCGTGCGGGGTAGCCGCGACGAAGTAAAACTTATGGGGCAGACGAAACTGGTGCTCCAACCGTTTCACCTCCGCCTCCCCCAGTTCACTGTAGTCTGGAGCCGTCGCCCTCGCCGAAGGCTCGCCCTCCCACTCTTCGACCTCCGGACGCTGATCCGCCATGGAATCTGGAGAGGAACTTGAAGAAAGATGATCCCGGGACCCCGAAGACTCCGGAGGAAGAGGAAGCTGTCGGACTACCTCCGTAGTTATCTCCGCCAACTCTGCGAACGCCGCTGCAAGCCTCTGCTCTTCTGTCGTATCCTCACGACGCATCAAAGAGCCCCAAAAGCAAGCACGAAGAGAGCCAAACCCTAAAAATGGAGGGAGTTTGGAGCTGACAACGCCTATATTCCCACGCGGAAGGCGACGCGTTGTTCCGACCTCCGAGAAAAGGGGGCCCCTTCAGTTCAAATCCGTCAGGATCATCATTATTACGGGCCCAGGTGACCACGACACGTGGCTTCTTAACACCGCCAGATCTCCACCCACCCGAGCCACGCTGGTCCAAAACCCTAACGGCTACTCTTCCGAGCTTACCAAAGCTCGGAAGTAGGAGGGGGACAAGTGGAGAGGGGATTTCTATAGCCCATCTAAGAGCGGCCGAACTAGGTCCATCAAGACCAAATGAGGCCCAGCTCATCTAAGTGATAGCCCCGCAGGGCCCACTTAGCCGAAAAAGCCCAATAAGATCACTCAGGATCAAGCCCTTCCTCGGTGGCCCTTAGACTCGGAAGGCCCGAGCGTCGGTCCGGTTGGAGGAAGACCCAAGCCTGAGTTATCTTCCTCGCCGGGATAAAAGGCTAGCACCCCGTGCCCACTCTGACCGAGCCTGATCTGAGCTATGCTTATCACCCGGAAAGGGCTGGCACTCTTCATGCTTGGGGCAACCGATGATTACTTATCCTCGCTGGCGTTGAGAACCCTTTATGAGCGGGAGTTCACCAAAGGTAAGGCACTCATGACTCCTCAAAGTTATAAAGGTCCCATGATAAGGACATAAAGAGCCCATGTTGAGGATGTAATTCCCGCCTGAAACTCCTCAGCTTATGGGACTCATGAGGCTAGCGCACTATTTAAATCGAGAATTCCCTCCAGCGAAAGGTAAGGCCAACACACGCCTTAAACTCCCTGAGCAGGAACCACTTCACCACCTTGGTGTAGAGGGATCTCGTGCCTCTCTTTCCTCCTCCCTTCATATCTTCCACCACTACTCTACTGACTTAGGCATCGGAGGGTTTACCCTAGGGAACCATCCCTGGGTCCCCTGATCCGTTTCCCTTCCTTGCAGTTCACTATTCGGTGATCATCTCCCCAGCTCAGGACCAGCGCGAGATCTCGCCTCTTTAGTTTGTAATAAGTTCTGAATCAGAAATTACCTGTTCTTGATCACTATTCGCCATGAGACACAGATTCTTGACCAATTCTTCAATGTTTTCCTCTTCCTTGGATGTTGGCTCGACCTCATCCTCATCGCTCCATGTCGCCTTCATTACCTTGGCCTTTTTGCCTCTCACCTTCTTGCCCTTTTTCTGGAGCTCAGGGCATTCACCTCTCATGTGCCCCATCTTTTTGTACTCATAGCACATAATCTCGGCAGCTTTAGATGGAGCACCCTTCTACCTAAACTGCCTCTTTCCCTTCCTAAACTTTCTGCTGAACCTTCTTCTTTCCCGCAAAAACTGTCAGACCTTCCTTGTGATCATGGCAACTTCCTCATCATCAGTGTTGTCCATGGATTCCTCTTGACTTGAGATAAGCTCTGGGTATGCTTTCAATACGATTGACTTCTTCTTTTTGGTATCCTCTTCCGTCCTCTTGATGTTTATCTCATAGGCCATTAAATACCCTAGGAGAGCATCCACAGTGAGGGTGGAAAGATCCTTCGAGTCCTCTATCACCGTTGCCTTGGTATGCCAGCTTGGTGATAAGGACCTCATCACCTCCCTCACCAAATCAGTATCCTTGAATTCCCTTCCGAGTGATTTCAAACCATTGGTGATCTCCATGAGACGTACGAACATATCAGAGATGGTCTCTTCCTGTTTCATGTGGAATAGCTCATAATCCCGTATAAGCATGTTTGCCTTTGTCTCCTTGACCTCTGTAGTGCCTTCATAGATTAGCTTGAGCTTGTCCCACATTTCTTTCACGTTCCTACACATAGATACATGAGCATATTCAGTCGGGTGAATGGCACACTGAATAATATTTAAGGCATTGAAGTTCACAGTGGACTTCTTAATTTGTTCTTCATTCCACTTCGACTCATCATCCGGCAAAGTATGTGGGCCGTTGTTAACAACACTCCATATTTCATGGCTTTGATCATGAAGGAAAACAGTCATCCTATTCTTCCAATATGTGTAATTGGTACCATCAAAGTAGGGAGGCCTATGAATAGAATGCCCTTCGGGCATTAACCCCTTGTTAGCCATTCCTAACAGATCTCTCTAAACCACTAGGTTTCAGAATAAAATAGAGTCGAGGCTCTGATACCAATTGTTGGCCCAGTTAGGAAAGCAATCGAGAGGGGGGGGGGTGAATTGATTGTTCCCCCTTTTTCACAAACTTAAAATAAATTGCAGAGATATAGATATGAAGAGATGAAGCTCGCTAAATTCAAGTTAATGTAGAGTGTTTAAATGATAATCAAACAACCACTCACAGCTCTCCAGCGCTAAATGATGATCACTCGGAGGAAAATAAAGGTGTGGACAATTGATTAAACTCTCAGCTCACCATATCACACTCATAAAACGAACGAATAGAGTAATACAACAATCCCACAGATGGCAAACCACGACACAAATGATTTTTAGGTGGTTCGGACGCACCCAAGTGCCGTCCTAAGTCCACCCCTCTCAACTCGAGAGGATTCCACTACAAACGCTGCACGACGGCAACAAGCAACCACACACACGGGCTCGACGGCCCAACACACGTGGGTTCTCGTACGATGACGAGGAACCGCACACATGGAGACAAAGCTCCGAAATCATCTATGAAAAAAATATAATATGGAAATACAATGCCCAGTCCAAATATTATAAGCTATGCACAAATGATAAGAAGATGTTCAGAATAAGATGTTCCCCCTTGGATCTTCATTACAAGTCGAAGATAGGTGGAAGGATGCATATTAGAACGATGAAACCGTGAGAGGAAGATGCCGGCCCCTTGAAAAGATGCACCCAAGCCAGCACCCGGTGAAGAGCAGCGGCGGCTCCCCTTCAGCTCCGAGCTTAGGATAGTGAGACTCACTCCTTGGCGGCGTAGTCTTCCTTCTCCAAAAGATGCACAATCCTTCTCCTCCGCTTCCTGCAAGGATACAACAAGATTAGCCTAAAAAAGATTGTATTCATCGTATGAGAATGTAGCATACATATACTCAAAGAAGAGGGATGCAAAAAGACATGTAACCCCATGAAATAATCTCTCAAAACCATACCCAATCAAGGGTAGAAACCCTAGGGGTAATAGGGTAAAAAGGGCAAGCCAATCAGATCTAGTAATGGGTGTGAACATGTCACATAGACATTTAAAAAAAGAGGAAATTTGATTTCTTAAAAGGGACTAAATAATATATAAGAGATATGATGATGGGAAATAAGGAAAAGGAATAAAAGAGAGCATGTGATGCTCTAGAGGAGTGTGATCGCCAGAGGGGTTGCCTCAAAAAATAAAAGGATGATCGCATGTACCTTATGAAGAAGCGGGTGAGATTGAGAGTCTTTTCTTCCTCCTTCTACCGGCCGGCCGATGAAGGGGATTCCTATCTTGATTACCCTTGTGAAACAAGCAAAGACAAACAAACAATATGGATTAGCCAAAGTGTAGTATCAATGCTCTAAATGACTAAGATTATGCAACGTGGGCATGAACACACCTAGTGTGTTTTGTTTAAACCCCTAAGAGGAGTAAAAGGATGGGAGATATATGCTATGGATGCAAACAAATAGTATGTGATATGCAGAGAAGTATATAATGATATATGATGAACATTTCTCCAGCAAGATAACTAGAGAGTGTGAGATGAGCAGTAAAGAAAACTAAAGAGAAAGGGTGCCCTTTCTGCTGTTGCTATAGCAGTAAAGGAAGAAAATAGAGAGAGAGCTCGGTCATAGTAGGAAGAACACAAGAGGAAGACCACCATAGGAACAACAAGAAACCCCTGCAAGGAAGTTCTTAGTGAAACCAAAACCTGATCTCTCTACTCTTGAAAAAATGAACTTCTTTTCTCAACTGGAATCTCTCTTCTCTACTAGATCTCTCTCTCTCTCTCACGGGTGGCCTTCAAGGAAGAGTATTTATAGAGCTGAAGACCTAGTTCTAATGAAATTAAAACTAGGGATAAAACTTCCTGGATATAGATTTACTTCCATGGAAAGGATCGAGATCAAAAGATAGAAGGATTGCATTGCGAGGAAGCAGCAGCAGAGACGGACACGGATGCCAAATGACGACATCAGGGTGGTCGCTAATTAAAATGACACCCGTGCACGCAGTCGCTAATTCTTGGATTAATTTATAAAAATTAACGACTTTCCATATTTAAAAAAGAGGAAATGACGCCTTCGTATCATGGCGTCAATTAATGAGCGCCTTTGAGCCAGACGTTAATTCCCTGGATTTGATTTTAAATGGAATTCGTAAAATCAGGAAATGACACATGTGTGTGCGGTCGCTAATAAATTAAATAACGACACCCATAGAGTCGTCAATTAAATGACGCCCTACTAACAGTCGCTAATTACAAATATTCCAAAAAAATTCTAAATAAATTAGAAAAACTTCGTATTAAGCCAGTATCGAAGTCCACTTTAGGGCATCACGTCGTGACATGAGATTTACACATCATAGTATCGATTTTAGCGTGTCTACAGTGTCCCGCCTTGGCGTCTGCTTTGCAGGGGAGTGAGACGGAATGAAGCGAAAGTGCAACAAGCAGAATGAAGTAAGAACGGACTAAAAAGTAGATGCCAAGGTGTCATGTGACACGCCTCCGACACTAAGCGTTGGAAACCTTTCCACGATTCTGAATGAAACAACCTCGAGTGATTACGAGAAAGTAACGATTAACTGGATGAAAGAACTAAACTAACGAAATGAAATGTGCACGCGGGCACGAAAGGAAAGACACCATTGGAGAGCGGTTACCAGCCAATGTGGACGTGCTACAACCAAGGTGAGTTTGCAGAAAAATAAAGTGAAGCAAGGTAGGAATCCAGTGAATAAATGCTTCCAAGAACTGTTGCATCCCTACGGTTTTGATGATGTCTCACACTATAAATCAGTATGTTTCTATCTCTAGATCAATTCATGCTTCATCACTTGGGACAGTGCAGTTCATGTGGTTGTCATATAGACATGCATTACTTGAACAAGTCTATACACTGCCAGCATACACGTTCAAAGTCTCTGCATTGAAGTCTGTACATTGGCCATGTCTGTACAGACTCTTTTGCATTCCTTCATATCAAGTCTAGACATTATGCATTCCTTCATATGAAGTCTATTCACTTCATGCTACAAAGTCTGCACATCCTGTTTGCACCAAGTCTGTACATTATCTGTGCCTTCAAGTGTCTGGTTGCATGAGTCATTGAAGTTTATACATCGCTTGGCGCTCACCAAGTCTGTACATCACCTTCAAGCTTTCCAAGTCTGTACATCCACCGTCTCATGCAGTGTCTCATCCAAAGTCTCACACTTGCAAGTCTATACATTGCCGTTGGGCATCAAAGTCTATACATTGGCAGCACTGTGCAAGTCTATACATTGCCTTTGGGCATCTAAGTCCATACATTGGCAGCGTGTCTGTGTTTCAAGCCATTCGTCAAGTCTATACATTCCCAGTCTTTACCTACGTTCAGAACCCCAAGTCTATACATTGGTAAAGTCTGCACATTGTGCTTTAAAGCTGCACCAAGTCTATACATTGTCTCGCCCGCATCTTTAAAGTCTGTACATACGATCGTCTCTTCCAGCGTCTCACGCTATCAAGTTTGTACAACATTTACGTACAGTGCATCGTCATCCAAAGTCTGTACAGCCAGCTCTGTCTCACCTTGCGTCTCTTCAAGTATGTACAGCCTTGGCGTATGCTTTCATAAAGTCTATACATCGTGGGCTTCGAGTCTTCAAAGTCTATACATTCTTCAAGGGGTAAGTCTATACATCGTTCGCTTAACTCCAGCCTGTGCATCGTATAGTCTATACACTCCCTTGTTTTCATGTCTATACATTCGATTGCTTCATGCATTACACAGAAGTCTAGACATTCCAATCTGTTATGTTAATGCATCATTCTGCAAGTCTGTACATTGGGGTCGCATGAAGGCTTTCAAGTCTATACATTCTCACGTTGTACATACTTGCTTATTTGCTGCTTCTAAAGTCTATACACGTTGTGTTAAAAGCCTGAACTAACTAGTTACATTTCTTTTGTCTCTGCCTGCAGATGATTTAGGTTGATGATTGGGCACGTGATCCGAGGATGATGCTTGGCACGTGATCCGAGGATGCTCTGGAAAAGGAGGGAACGAGCCTCACTCCTACCACTCGTGTGAAGTCATGGAATTCAGGTCGGATGTCATATAAAAGGAAGCCTTCTGCGATCAATAGAACCAGAACTGGAGGAAAAAGCTGAGAAGAAGAATCCCTGAGCAGAAGAAGAAAAGAGAGAGCCTCCACGTTCCAGAGAGAAGACAGAGAGAAAAGATTTGAGAGAATTGTTCTGAGAGAAAAGTCTGAGTGAGAGAGAAGTGTCTAATTTGCTTCTTCGGAAGCTACATTGTTTTGGTTTTTCAGAAACGATTGTCTTCATCGATTGTCTTGTTTTTCAGTTTCTTTCTTCATATTTCTGATTCCGAATTGTTACCCTCTAGTGTTTGGAGGAAGGGAGAGTTACTCCGGTTTCCCTCTGGGCTGCAGAGGAAGAGATATCTGTGATCTCTGGTTTTGCCAGTGACGGGTTGTCACTAGCAGGTTCCCTCCGAGTTGGAGGAAGGGAGATCCATCTCCGGTTCTGGTCTTGCGGGTAGCAGGTCCAGGTGTCAAGCTCTGTGGGTAGCAGAGTTTGGGTTGAGGGATTTGTTTCCCTTGGTTGGTCAAGCTGTATGGCAGCATATTGTTCGCAGACTGAGTCTGTTGTTTCTAGCCGTGGCTAGTGGAAGCCTCACTCTAGTTGGAGTGAGGGGTGGATGTAGATTGTGGACTACAATCGAACCACCTTAAAAATTCTTGTCTCCTCTGTGGTTTGCTGTTATCGTTTGTGCTCTCCATCTGCTTGGCATTTTGTTTGACTATGGACAGCTCTTTCAATCGCTCTTACTTATTCTATCTTGGTTATTGACTGCGTTAGCAATACTCTTTGTGCTGTTTCTGAAGGGTTGAAAACCGTAGAACTAATTTTCCGCTGAAGTTTTTAAAATCGGGAGTGATCTTATCATCCCCCCCTTCTATATCACTCTTCGCTGCGCAAAACATTTGGTATCAGAGCAGGTTTGCATCATGTGGACAAACGGTCAGGGAAATTCTAATGGTCCTCGAAGTTTCATGCCTGAGGGTCAATCCATTAGCCGCCCTCCATTTTTTGATGGTAATAACTATCTTTTCTGGAAAAATAGGATGGAGGTGTTCATCAGGGCACAAAGCCACAAGCTGTGGAGGGTAATCACTATTGGGCCGTATGATCTGCCACCGAACGAAGATGCGTGGACAGATGATCATGTCAATCTATCTTCACTTAACTGGACGGCACTGAACATCATCCAGTGTGGTGTTCACCCAGATGAATACGCCCGCATATCAGCCTACAAGACGGCCAAGCGAATGTGGGACGAGCTGCAACTAATCTACAAAGGTACAGCTCAAGTGAGAGCCTCGAAGGTAAATCTCTACACCTCTGAGTATGAATTGTTTAAGATGAAACCAGAGGAGAACATCACTGAGATGTATGCCAGGTTGTCTTTGATCACGAATACTCTTAAGGGGCTAGGGAAAGAGATGGCTGAAGCAGATGTAGTCAGGAAGATACTTAGGTCTCCTACCCAAGCATGGCACACTAAGGCCATCATGATTGAAGAGTCAAAGGACTTGACGACTATGACAGTGACTGAACTCATAGGATCCCTCATGACCTATGAGATGAACTTTAAAAGAGGTGGTGAAGGAAGTGATAGGAAGGGCAAGAATATTGCTCTCAAGGCATCCCGCAACAAGGGCAGCAGCAGCAGTAGCGGTGAGTCCGATGAGTTTGATCTCGACCAGGAGGAGTAGGCAATGCTCACTCGATAGTTCAGTAAATTTTTAAGGAATAAGGGGAAGATCTTTAGGAGGAAGAAGCCATACTCCTTTAGCAAGAATGTTGAATCTAGCAATAATAAGAACAGAAATACTAAGAGAGTGACTTGTTTTCATTGCAACAAACAGGGACACATGAAAGGGGACTGCCCACATCTCTAGAAGAAGGGTCCCTACCTTCAGAAGAAGAGCTCAAAGGTGCAGAAAAAGAAGAAGCCACAGGCAATGGTCTACACGTGGAGCGATGAGGAAGAAGATCCGGAAAGCACTTCCTCGGAGGAAGATGAAGAAGGAATTTGCCTAATGGCAAACAGCGAAGAGGAGGTAACAAATATCTTTGAGAATTTTTCTATTGATGACTGGGAAGATGCCTATGTTGAATTATTAGATAAGTTCAATTCACTTAGTAGAGAGCATAGGGTTCTGAAGAGAAAATTCAATACCAATGTTGAAGAACAAACCCAAGTTTGTGAGGAAAATCAGAAACTAAAAGAAGAGTTAGAAGAAATAACTTCCCTAAGAAAAGAAAATGAAAAGCTCAAGGGAGAAAACCAGGAGAGTCAAACCCAGCTCAACGAACTCAAAATCAAAATTGAAGAAAGCCTGAATGAAAGTAGAGTGAACGCAGAAAAATATGAAGCTGTTAAGAAAGTCAATGCTGAACTTCTAAAAAATTCTGTGTCTCTTCAAAAAGAGCTGGAAGACAAACAGAAAGTTTTGAAAAAATTTGTCCAAGGAAAAACTAGTCTGGATGCTATACTAGGGACTAGGGTTAACTTCAATAAGGAGGGTCTAGGATATGACCCAACTAACAAGAGACCCTTACAATTCAAAACCATCACCTTCTGCCCAGAGAAGGCAAAGAGAAGCTGGACACACAATCCAGCTCAAATAGCAGTCAAGGAGCTCAATGCCAGAAAAAGAGTTCAACAAACAATGCTGGTCGACCATTTAAAATGGGAATGAATTCTGTAAAGAACTTCACGAAGCCCACTCACCAGAACATAAATGGTAGATGGACCAAGCAAGTGGTTCAGAAGAAAAGCTGGAATTACTACCAACAGATGGGTCCAAACAGGATGTACTGGAGAAATAACTATAATCCTCAAAAATCTGCTAATCAACAAGCTCACAGAAGATATCTCAGGAATGGGAAGCCTAATGACTGGAATAGAGCTTACTTCTCCAGACCAGCTGGACATAACCCCAGCTATAATTTCAATAAACCAGAAGTAAAGGTGCCAGAGAAAACCATGTTGAAGCAAATCTGGATTCCTAAACATTTGCTTAGAGATTTGAATAATGTCTTTGGACCCAACTCATCTTGGGTTCCAAATCACTTTGCTTGACTTTGTTTGTGTAGGTCTGCCTGGCAGCTGAGAACAACAAGTGGTACCTCGACAGTGGCTGCTCTAGGCACATGACAGGAGACCGATCCAAGTTCAGCAAGATAGAGATGAAGGTAGGGGGGCTGGTCGAATTTGGAGGAAAGGATAGAGGTAGGATCATTGGAGTTGGCACAGTAGGTAAGTCTTCCACAAACTCCATTGAAAATGTTCAACTTGTGGAAGGTCTTCAACACAACCTGATTAGCATTAGTCAATTATGTGATAAGGGTCACAGGGTTGTGTTTGATGATAACTCATGCAAGATTTTTAAAATAAATTCCGATGTGGTTAAATTTGTAGCCAACAGGGTGAATAATGTCTACATGATAGACTTAGATGTTGAATCTGAACCTAACCTTTGTTTATCTGCTAATTCTGAAAATGATGCTTTTGAATGGCATAGACGTCTAGGCCATGCTAGTTTCTCTACTTTAAATAAATTGGTCAAGCATGATTTAGTTAGAGGCATCCCTAGAATTAAGTTCAATTCTATTTCAAAATCATGTGATGCCTGTGCTCTAGGCAAACAGACCAGGAATTCTTTCAAGCTAAGATCTGAGCCATTGTCCTCTAGACCAATGGAACTTCTCCATATGGACCTCTTTGGTCCGACTAGGACTCAGAGTCTTAATGGGAATAGGTTTGGCTATGTGATCATTGATGACCATTCTACATTTTCATGGATCTTTTTTTTAGCCAATAAAAGTGATGCTTTTCAAAAGTTTAACCAGTTTTTCAGTAAGGTCAAACAAGAACGAAAATACAAGATTTGTACAATTCAATGTGACCATGGAGGTGAGTTTGAAAACTCCATGTTTTCTAATCTTTGTAAAAGAGAGGGACTAACACACAGATTTTCTTCTCCCAGGACACCTGAACAGAATGGAATTGTGGAGAGAAGAAATAGAACTATTGTGGAGACGGCCCGAACCATGCTGATTGAGAGTCAATTATCAAGGAAGTTCTGGGCAGAGGCGGCCAATACAGCAACTTATATAATCAACAGGGCCATGGTAAGACCTATTCACAAGAAAACACCCTATGAGCTACTAAAAGGTAAGAAACCAAACTTGGTTCATTTCAGAATTTTTGGAGCTAAATGCTTTATTCATAACAATGACAAGAAAGTCTTAGATAAGTTTGAAGCTAAAAGCTCCCCTGGAATATTTTTAGGATACTCTGAAGTATCAAGGGCATATAGGGTCTTTAACAAAATAGACCAGAAAGTTGAAGAGTCTCCACACATCATCTTTAGTGAAAAGAAAGGTGTTACTAACATTGAAAATGTTGACAGGGATTCCAATCACGATGGGGAATTCTAAGAAGACCAAGAAGACGAGAAGACTCAGCCGAGTGGAACATCAAATCCTCCCAAACAGGAAGGGCCAGAAGAGACAAGTGAGTCTTCAATAAATGTTAGATTTCTTAAAGATCATCCGATAGATAATGTCATAGGCAACCCTGAAGATCCTCTTCGGACTAGGTCACATTTTAAGAATGTTAATAATCAAGACCTAATTGCTTTAGTCTCACAAATTGAACCCAAATCAGTAGAAGAGGCCTTGGCTGATCAAGCTTGGGTCAATGCTATGTGTGAGGAATTAGGTCAGTTCGAAAGAAATAATGTCTGGAAGCTTGTTCCAAGACCAGATAGTGTCAATATCATAGGAACTAAGTTGGTGTTTAAAAATAAAATGAATGAAGATGGAATCATTTCTAGGAATAAGGCTAGACTAGTAGCCAAAGGCTACTGTCAGGAATTTGGTGTTGATTTTGATGAATCCTATGCACCTGTTGCTAGGATGGAAGCAATGAGAATTCTGCTAGCTTTTGCATGTCCCAAGAATATAAAACTCTAACAAATGGATGTTAAAAGTGCCTTCTTAAATGGAGTTATTAAGAAGAGGTTTTTGTTGAACAACCCCCTGGATTTCAATTCTCTCCTCAACCTAACCAAGTTTTCAGGTTAAACAAAGCCCTATATGGTCTAAAGCAAGCTCCTCGAGCATGGTATGAAAGATTGACTGAATTTTTGACCAGCAAGGGCTACAAAAGAGGTAAAGTTGATCAAACCTTATTTACCAAGGGTACAAATAACGATCTCATCATAGTTCAGGTATATGTAGATGACATTGTGTTTGGATCAACTAAGTATGAACTATGTGATGAATTCTCTAAAATGATGTCTGCTGAATTTGAGATGAGTTTGGTCGGTGAACTAAAGTACTTTCTTGGCTTGCAGGTACAACAGTTAGAGGATGGATGCTTCATCAACCAGACCAAATACACAATGGAACTATTCAAGAGGTTTGGTATGATCAACCTGAAGCATAT
Source organism: Amorphophallus konjac (assembly GCA_022559845.1). Classification (NCBI taxonomy): domain Eukaryota; kingdom Viridiplantae; phylum Streptophyta; class Magnoliopsida; order Alismatales; family Araceae; genus Amorphophallus; species Amorphophallus konjac. The sequence goes on from CM040127.1 coordinate 270,045,504, forward strand.
AACAACACCTATGAGTACCAACACCTCACTGGATGCAGATGAGACAGGTAAAGAAGTAAATGCCAAACTCTATCGAGGTATGATTGGTTCTTTACTCTACTTGACAGCTTCTAGACCTGATATACAGTTCAGTGTAGGAATGTGTGCAAGGTATCAGTCTACACCCACTGAATCACACTTAGCTGCAATAAAAAGAATTTTTAGATATTTGTCAGCTACACCCTCACTTGGTCTATGGTTTCCTGCTACACACTCACTAGATTTAATTGCATACACAGATGCAGATTATGCATGATGTAAACTAGACAGAAAAAGCACTAGTGGTCACTGTGAATTTTTGGGTGGGTGTTTAGTGTCTTGGGGCTCCAAGAAACAACATTCTGTGGCCCTCTCCACTGCAGAGGCTGAATATGTGACTGCAGGGAGTTGTGGTACACAAGTCATTTGGATTAAACACCAGCTTCAGGACTACCAAGTAGACCTGGGGTGCACACCTATCTATTGTGATAATACCAGTGCCATCAATCTTGCCAAGAATCCTGCTTTGCATTCACGCACCAAACACATAGAGATAAGGCATCATTTCATAAGAGATGAGGTCTCTAAAAATAACTTTGAACTGATTCATATAGGCACTGATAATCAGATTGTAGACATCTTCACAAAACCTCTGGATAATGAAAAATTCACTACACTGAGAAGAGAATTAGGCTTATTCAAGCTGTCTTAATTGTGAAGACTGTTCATTTTGTGAGGGGGAGTTCTGTATGTCTGATGGTTAGCTTTCTGTACTGCTTTGAGTAAGGGGGAGATGGTTGAGCTGTAAAAGGGAGAGTTCTTTGACAGATTCAAAAAGATTGACCAGATTTGTGTCATTGCTGGCTTTCATGACTGAACTAGTGCGGTTCTCTCAGACAGTAGAATCTCACTCTTCTCTTAAGTCCATAAGTCTGTGTTACTAAAGTCCAGCTAGAATCTTCTCTCTGGTAGTCTTTCAGAGATCTGGATTATTTATATAAAGTATATCTTCCTACACTGTCAGTGATTCTGGTTCAGGCCAAAACCTATATGTCTTGATATCTGACCCAAACAACTTGAAATCTAGACTTCAAGATTCACGTCAAGAAATAGTCCTTATGGTATTGTTTTCAATCATTCCATCTCCTCAACACAAGGGCTTAACTGAATAAACATGTCTTGTTTTGGTCACTGAGAAACTGGGAGCTTCATCAATGAAATGAAGTTTTCTCCTATGTCATGAGGTGTCAAATGCTTAAAATGAATGAAAAGACATGACAGAGCAATGGTGGCTAGCTGGTGAGTAACTGGGGACTCTGGCCTCTAATCAAGCTGTTTCCTCATGTCAAAAGCCACAGTTACTAACTCTGTTCCTTTAAAAAAAAAGGGGGGAGGAGGTAATGAGGTACTCACACTGAGTAACTGGGGATTCAGGCCTCTAATCAAGGTGTCTCCCTAATGTCAAAAGAGTGAATTACCAACTTACTCATTGGTCTTCTTGAAAATCTCCTCAAAATCCCTTGTCGTTATGCACTAATGGATTGCTTGTCCTCAATACCTTGAGAACACCTTCTCTGACTTTGTCTCCTGTTGTCTTTTGGGATAGTTACCTGTTCAGCTAAATCATGCCATACTTGTTAACTCCTGCTCTAAATCATACACTATGTATGCTGCTAAACTTTTCTATCATTCTATTTCTCTATTGTTTACTGGAGATCAAGAATCTTCACTTGAGTTTAGCACCTCACTTATTCTCTTAAGATTTGCTCGTGTCTTTCTGCACTAAGATGTTACTGCACTTCTTCCTCATGTCCCCAGCACTTCCATATATTCTTCATTTCCTTTTGCTGATGTCAAAGGGGGAGAGAGGTTTTGCAATATCAGTAGGTCATGAGTTCATGAGTTTTGGAAGTTTGGGGGAGAATTGTTCATGAGCTGTGGGGGAGAATATCTGAGAGTGAGTTGTGGGGGAGTGGTTTTGGAGAAAGAAGAGTTTCAGCAGTAGTGTTTAATTTGTCTGCATGAGCTTGCCTTGAATTTACTTTGATTGTTAAAGCTACAGTTAATTTCTTGTTAAGCCTTGATATTACTTGATTCATATTGTTGCCATCATCAAAAAGGGGGAGATTGTTGCATCCCTACGGTTTTGATGATTTCTCACACTATAAATCAGTCTGTTTCTATCTCTAGATCAATTCATGCTTCATCACTTGGGACAGTGCAGTTCATGTGGTTGTCATATAGACATGCATTACTTGATCAAGTCTATACACTGCCAGCATACACGTTCAAAGTCTCTGCATTGAAGTCTGTACATTGGCCATGTCTGTACAGAGTCTTTTGCATTCCTTCATATCAAGTCTAGACATTGTGCATTCCTTCATATGAAGTCTATTCACTGCATGCTACAAAGTCTGCACATCCTGTTTGCACTAAGTCTGTACATTGTTTGTGCCTTCACGTGTCTGGTTGCATGAGTCATTGAAGTCTATACATCGCTTGGCGCTCACCAAGTCTGTACATCACCTTCAAGCTTTCCAAGTCTGTACATCCACCGTCTCATGCAGTGTCTCATGCAAAGTCTATACATTCACATGTAGGCAAAGTCTGCACATTGGTAAAGTCTGTACATCCGACCGTCTCATTCAGCGTCTCACACTTGCAAGTCTATACATTGCCGTTGGGCATCAAAGTCTATACATTGGCAGCACTGTGCAAGTCTATACATTGCCTTTGGGCATCTAAGTCCATACATTGGCAGCGTGTCTGTGTTTCAAGCCATTCGTCAAGTCTATACATTCCCAGTCTTTACCTACGTTCAGAACCCCAAGTCTATACATTGGTAATGTCTGTACATTGTGCTTTGAAGCTGCACCAAGTCTATACATTGTCTCGCCCACATCTTCAAAGTCTATACATCCGATCGTCTCTTCCAGCGTCTCACGCTATCAAGTCTGTACAGCGTTTGCGTACAGTGCATCGTCATCCAAAGTCTGTACAGCCAGCTCTGTCTCACCTTGTGTCTCTTCAAGTATGTACAGCCTTGGCGTATGCTTTCATAAAGTCTATACATCGTGGGCTTCGAGTCTTCAAAGTCTGTACATTCTTCAAGGGGTAAGTCTATACATCGTTCGCTTAACTCCAGCCTGTGCATCGTATAGTCTATACACTCCCTTGTTTTCATGTCTATACATTCGATTGCTTCATGCATTACACAGAAGTCTAGACATTCCCATCTGTTATGTTAATGCATCATTCTGCAAGTCTGTACATTGGGGTCGCATGAAGGCTTTCAAGTCTATACATTCTCACGTTGTACATACTTGCTTATTTGCTGCTTCTAAAGTCTATACACGTTGTGTTAAAAGCCTGAACTAACTAGTTACATTTCTTTTGTCTCTGCCTGCAGATGATTTAGGTTGATGATTGGGCACGTGATCCGAGGATGATGCTTGGCACGTGATCCGAGGATGCTCTAGAAAAGGAGGGAATGAGCCTCACTCCTGCCACTCGTGTGAAGTCATGGAATTCAGGTCGGATGCCATATAAAAGGAAGCCTTCTGCGATCAATAGAACCAGAACTGGATGAAAAAGCTGAGAAGAAGAATCCCTGAGCAGAAGAAGAAAAGAGAGAGCCTCCACGTTCCAGAGAGAAGACAGAGAGAAAAGATTTGAGAGAATTGTTCTGAGAGAAAAGTCTGAGTGAGAGAGAAGTGTCTAATTTGCTTCTTTGGAAGCTACATTGTTTTGGTTTTTCAGAAACGATTGTCTTCATCGATTGTCTTGTTTTTCAGTTTCTTTCTTCATATTTCTGATTCCGAATTGTTACCCTCTAGTGTTTGGAGGAAGGGAGAGTTACTCCGATTTCCCTCTGGGCTGCAGAGGAAGAGAGATCTATGATCTCTGGTTTTGCCAGTGATGGGTTGTCACTAGCAGGTTCCCTCCGGGTTGGAGGAAGGGAGATCCATCTCCGGTTCTGGTCTTGCGGGTAGCAGGTCCAGGTGTCAAGCTCTGTGGGTAGCAGAGTTTGGGTTGAGGGATTTGTTTCCCTTGGTTGGTCAAGCTGTGTGGCTGCATATTGTTTGCAGACTGAGTCTGCTGTTTCTAGCCGTGGCTAGTGGAAGCCTCACTCTAGTTGGAGTGAGGGGTGGATGTAGATTGTGGACTATAATCGAACCACCTTAAAAATTCTTGTCTCCTCTGTGGTTTGTTGTTATCGTTTGTGCTCTCCATCTGCTTGGCATTTTGTTTGACTATGGACAGCTCTTTCAATCGCTCTTACTTATTCTATCTTGGTTATTGACTGCGTTAGCAATACTCTTTGTGCTGTTTCTGAAGGGTTGAAAACCGTAGAACTAATTTTTCGCTGAAGTTTTTAAAATCGGGAGTGATATATTCATCCCCCCCTTCTATATCACTCTTCGCTGCGCATAATAGGAACCAGCCTGAGCGGCTTCAAGGAGAACATAATACTCAATTTTTAATGGAATATCTCATGTCAACTCAAATCAAGAGCAAGCTGCCCTCCTTACTAGCTTAATATGAGGATTTTCATCATTAAAGCTCAAAGTCCTACATGATGCATGCTGGGCTAAAAGAAAATTTAAAACAAACTAAAATAGAAAATAATTAAGGATAATATTGTTAAACCATCCAGACTTGGTCAGGAATCCAAATTTCTAAGCTGATACTAAGTCAAAGCCCGTTTATCCACGCACCAACTCAGAAAGTGGAACCGTCATCCCAAACCTTATATGACCCAACGACCTATCCGTGTGATTAAGACTCCCTTGGAACTATCACTATTTTTGATGAAGGGGAACTCAAATTCCAGGTTCATCAGAACCACAAGGTCGTTGATATGCTATAATAGAGTAGGCTATCATATAGTAACAATGCATACATAAGGAGATACAAGGAGGAAATGATGTCACCAAGGAAGAAACCGAGCGTCTCGAGACTTACATAACCTGTTCTTTTCTGCGCTCAAAGATCATTAGCTCAACAAAATTCAAGATATGATGAATTCATCAAGATATAAAATATAAGTTCATCAAATAACCACAAAGCCATAAAATAATTCATAACATAAATCTCAAGAAATGACAACGTTCGTGCAAAGGCACGAGAAAGCTAAATGACGATAGCCACATTGTCGCTAATCAACTTCACTATTCAATTCAGAATCAGACTGGAAATAATGCCTGCGTGAGAGGGCGCTAAATAAATGATGGCATCTCCTGTGTCGCGATTCAAGAAAATAACGACAACCGCCTCGTCGTCAATTAGCTGCAACTTTCGGCGTTCCGTCCCCAGTTTGGAAACAAAACTTCAGAGGCCTATCTCCACTCAAACCTGGCTTACTCTCTTCGACCGCCCGCCAGGGCTTCAACAATTATAAAAGGGCGGCTTCTCTGCTAAATACACATCAAGCTAAAAATTAAGCGTCAAGACATTCAACAGAGAACAGCGACAACAGAGAACAGCAATTTGTTCTCAATAGAAAAAGGAAGACGGAAAGATGATTCAACATCCTTTGAAAAAAATCCAAAGTTGGATTTCTCAGAATTTCAAAAATTGAAGGCCACATCAACAGAAGAATTGCTATGAATCAAGTAAGTATACAGATTTGAATTTAGACTTCTATACTACCCTTTCTTCTCCTAAACTCTGATCATACTCTTCCTTTTCTTCCTCATCTTTTCCTTTTCTTTTTCAGGATTATCCCAATATTCTGGGGGCAAGAAGATTCACCAAGAACAAATGGCTTCCCCTCCTTCTTTCTAAACTCTCCCTAGACATGAGGACTTACCTCTCTAGATGGCACCTTCTAGGCTTAGTGACCCATGCCAAACATTATGACAATGTACACCTAGGTTGGGCCGCTATGGGAGCCCTCATAGAAATATGGCATCCTACCACACACACCTTTTTATTTCCCACCTTTGAAGCCACTATTGTCCTAGAAGAAACGGAGATGCTCCTAGGCTTGAAGAGGATGAAGCAAAGAGATGAAGAGAAGATGGCAAACATGACAAAGAGCATGCGTGCACATGAAATTCTATCAAGCTTGATTCCAAGTTCCAACATAGTGAATCAAATCAAGGCTACCAAAAGAATCAATCTCATGAAGCTTGCGGCATGGGTCTACAAGAGGATGGATCAAGCCAAGGAAGATGATCTAGAGAAGGTAATGAAAGCTTTTGTGATATGCTTGGTGGGAGCATTACTCTTCTCTTCATTGGAGAATTTTCTAGAAGAAGAGCAACTAAGTGCTATTGCTAGTATATGGGAAGGGGAGAGATTAGGACCGGTGGTGCTAGCCTATCTCTATAGTGGGCTCACCTCGGCGGCTATGGGGAGGCCTCTATATGGATCCATGCTCTTATTTTCCAGTTGGGTAGACCTCCACTTAAAATTTGACCCATGTGAGGAAGCTCAACAAGTATCTAGGATCTTCTCTAGAAGTCCACTTCACTACATGACGGGCTTACTAGGATTATGTGAGAGAGTGGTGAACCAGGTACCAAAGGTGAAGAAGAGAGTGGAATGGAGAGAGCACCTAAAGGTTATGCCTAAAAACCTCTTCACATGCGCACCGGGATTCCTTAAAACACAAAACATCCGCACACGGCTCTCATCCGGAGTGGAGCTTCGACTAGTGGGCGCCACCGAGCTAATCCTCTACAACGCTCACCGGTGCCTACCACAAGTTGGTCTTCCACGCCACCACTTTGAGGAAGCATCTCACCTCCCACCTATCAAGAGACGGGATCTTGGTTCTAATGAAGATGAGGAGGAGATCAAGACCATCCAAGCTCTATGGAGGATCAGCAAGTTACACCAACCCATGGAGAGGATTGAAGAAGACAAAGAGCAATGTAAGATCTATGTAATAGCTCTTTGGGGATTGGAACCCAAAGTGGCTCACTAAAAATGTAATGATGCTTTTCTTTAATGAAATAAAGGATTCTTCCTTAATTAAGCCAAAGAAAGCATTTAAAATGATCAATTCTTTCAATTTTCTCTCAATTCTATCTTTACGTACTGAGCCGCGACTGCCATTGAGTCGCTAATTCCTGAAATAACGCCCTTCACCTCGTCGTCAATTACTTTAATCAATTTCTTTTAAATAAATAATAAACCCATGATTGGCACCTCCACAGGCGTTAATTAATTGACGCCCCAATAAATGGGCGTTGATTCTCTTAAATTCTTTTTAGATATTCCCTTAATGTTATGAAATAACGCCTTGATAACAGTCGTTCCTTAATCAAATGACGCCTCTATACATTGTCGCCAATCAATTTCGAAAATAATAATTATATTCGTCCCATCATTATTCTGACAACAGTTACAATTTCCCATGAAATGTGAAATGACGACTCCGTGCGCTGTCGTCTAATCCTGAAATAGCGCCTTGAATATAGCCATTATTCACCATTTATTTCAAAAATTCAAAAATTCCACCAATTAGCGCCTGTGCACATGGGCATTGTTTACGCAAATGACGACACTCACACAGGCGTCATTTCTTTTCGAATGCAACTGCCTGACTTTCCAATTTCTTCTTCCCTTCCGTTATTCATCTTCTTCTTCCTCCATTCCATCTTCTACTTTCTCTGCTCTACTCTCCCGCTGACCTTCTTCCCTTCCATTTCTCATCTTCCATTTGCATTCTCAACCCCTAATCCCTATGGCTTTCATCGGAGGCTCTGGCTCCGGGAAACGACAGCAGGTCATGGCCCCCGCCGTCGTCGACCTAGACGAGGATCAACCCGCCGGTGAGAAACTTCCCCCCGCGGCGGCCGAGGACGCTCCGGCGGCAGAGCACTGTGGAGAAGAAGGAGGAGTTAACAAAGAAAGTGGAGAAGAGAGAGATGAAGGAGAAGAGGACAATGCTGATGACGAAGAAGATGAAAGTGATGAAGAAGACGAAGAAGGAAATGAAGAGGACGGCGAAGAGGACAATGGTGATGATGAAGAGGATGAAGAAGAGGATGAAGAAGATGAAGAGGAAGACGAAGAGGCTCCCCCACCCCGCCGGCCACTGCGGGGAGGCTTGATGGCACCGGAGCCGAGCAAGGTAGGTCCCCTACCCTCACGCCATTTTCTTCTGTAATTTCCTTTTGTTCTTCAATTTTCCATAGCCATCGGTGAACGGAGGACAATGAACCAGGAAAACCAGTAAATGACGCCCCTTAAGGCGTCGTCAATGCAAATGACGACCTAGGTCAGGTCGTCAATTCATTTTTTATTTTCTGAAAATAAATAATAAATAAATGGCGCCCTGAACCATGTCGTTATTTAAAACCATCATATTTATTTATCATTTCCTTTTATTACATCAAACTGCCATTTTTTTTCATTTTTGACATATTCATTTTTTTATTTTTATTTTTATATCATGAACTACACTGTCAGGACAGAAACACCCCTAGAAATAGCGCCCCCCACAAGGGCGTTAATTCAACAAATAACGGCCACTGGGTGGTCGTCAATTAGAACAGTGAAGAAATTAGCCAGCAGCTGAATTTCCTTTTTAGCATATATATATATATATATATATATATGTTCTATTTGTTTGGCAGGGCTTGATGCGGACTCAGATCTCATGGGTCCAAGTCCGGGCAGCATATTATGGGTTGGCAGATTTCCAGAGGGTTAGGGTAGAGGCAATGGGGTTCGACCCCTTTCTTAGCATTGAGCCAGTACGCCCGGACTTGCCTTTGATTCAGGTTTTGAGAGAGAGGTGGGATAGGACCAGTCAGGCATTTCTAAAGCCCTGGGGGCACATGGTGCCAAGTTTGGAGGATGTCGCCCGGATTACTGGGTTGAGGGTAGACGGGGAGGCAGTTAGCGGAGTGACCCTTCCAGACTACGGGGAGCTAGCCTAGAGGCTGTTAGGGCTGGAGACGATCGCAGAGACCCCGAGGGAGTGTAGGACCATCTACCGCACTGATCTGACCCTGGCTATGGGTTTAGGGGATTCTAGATAGAGACCGACAGAGTCTATGGCGGAGTTTTTAGAGAGGTTGATTGGGAGAGCCCGGGTTGCCTACTGCCAGGACCCGGCTCAGAGGGAGCGAGTGGATCATGATTTGAGGAGGTTTTTATTCTTGATGCTCGAGAGGCTATTGTTGAGTACGAAGGGGGATGTGATCAACTGCCGGTTCCTAGGCATCCTCGAGGACCTGGAGGGAGTTGGGAGGTACGCGTGGGGAGCCGCCCTGCTGGCGCACCTGATGGTCGATATGTCCACGGGGACAGGCCGAGAGACGACTGTCAGTGGCTTCTCACCCTTTCTTTAAGTATGCATGTTCCTTTGTTTAAATGCTATGAATATGATTATGCATATCTATGTTTACTAATGCAATTGATGGATGCAGGTGTGGAGCCACTTATATATGCCGATGAGTCGAGCCAACCCCTGACCCGGAGACGAGGGGGCCTTCCCACTGGCGCGGCGATGGTTACCGCTCGTGACTGGAGCACCACACTTCTATGAGCTACGTGTTCTTCGGCGGGAGTTCCGCGACTACCCCGCCTCACTGGTACGCGTGTAAAATATGATGCAATTTCTTTTATTTCCTTCTTTATTAAATATGATGATATGATATGATGTTGTGAATGCAGGTGGTCTGGAGGCCCTACCAGGATATGACCGAGGAGGGTCAGCCCTGGGTCGTAGCAGGCCGACCTCGTTTTGGGCATGAGCTTTGGGTTCACTGCCTAAACGCGATCAATCCGTTATGGCTCAGATTGGCGATGAGGACACTCGGCCTACACCAGGAGTGGGTCGAGGTTGGAGAGCCACGCGGGATCGGCAGGAAGACCCGCGGACGTGCCGTCGCCACGGACTAGCAGATCCGATTCCTAGACCAATACGCTGACCGGCAGTGCGACGGGACTCGAGTTACTTCCCAGGCGGCGGACAACTCAGAGTACCTTCGACGCTACTGGGAGGTTTACGCCGGCCGACCCCATATGAGGGTCACAGGGGTATGTATGAATGTATTCTTTTTCTTTTTCTAAATGATATATGTTTATTATGCAACTAATATGCGATGAATGCAGGATGCACAGGATGCAGTGGTGATGGACATGCAAGTCCATCTCCACAGCCTGGAGGCCTAGCTCGCAGCGACGCGGGCAGACCTGGAGACCCTGGTGAGTGCAACTATCTATATGCAAATGATTCCTAAATTACTGATGTTTAGCCACTGACAATCTTAATGAATGCAGCGTGCCCAGCAGGGAGCGGCAGGGAGAGGGTCGGGAGGTGCCTCCAGCTCAAGGGGGCTGAGTGCAGAGGTCACCGCCCTAGAGGAGTGACTCGCGGGAGCAGTTGCGCAGGCCGAGATGGCAGAGCGTGACCTTGCAGCACGGGTAAGTCAACAAAATTTATTTCAAATGTTTAAGTAATTGAATATGAAACTGATAATTAACTGAATGACACAGGTTGCAGAGTTTCCGGACGCGCTTACTCGGGCTGCTCTAGCCTGCACTGAGCTTGCCATCTGCGACCAGCGGGTTGCAGAGCTCGAGGAGGCGTTGGGGCGGCGAGAGGAGCTGCCTAGAGACGTAACCGAGTTGAGGATCCTCCTCGAGGTGGAGTGGAGGGAGCGCACCAGAGAGAGGGAGGAGCGGAGCCGCAAGAGGGAGGAGCAGATGGCGCGCGAGCGCGAGCTCGCCGACACAAAAGCACAGCTAGCCATCGTATAGGAGCGGCTACGAGTGACAGAGGAGTGCCTCTAGCGAGGTCGAGAGCGGGCACGAGCTGCGGGACACTCCAGCACCTTCGCCAGCATGACTTACTTAGCAGGTTCCTCGACTCAACAGAGGAACAAGGCAGAGGAGCATGCTTGAGCTTCTGCTACTTCCCGGGGGTCCATGGCCCCTCCACGGGCCCGTCGCCGAGACGACGGTAAGGTAGAGAGTAGGAGAGAGGAGGGTGGAGGTGAGAGTTAGAGAGAGAGAGGCTTGTACTCCTCCACCTTCATGTTTTGTACTCAGATATTTATATATATATGAGATTTTGATGTTACATGAGTTGTTGACTTGAGCACTTGTGTACTTGACTTGTCTCTTTTCTTTCTTTCTTCCCCTGTGCTTGTAGTTCACACTTAAACAAACAGATTAATTCATCTGTTCGGCTTGGCCCCTTGTTCAATAAGCGAGGGGTTGTCACTATTTTGACCTTGATGACGGATCAAGGGGTCAAGCCTTTAATTAATTAAGGCAAATAACAAAGATATAGTAAAGTGCAACATGCAAGCAAGCAAATGCAAACTTGAATATAAGAATGCCCACACAAGAATGCAACCAAGCACATGATATGGCAAAAGCAGTGAGCTTAATTCAGGAAAATTTTTTCTTTTAATTTTTTTCTTTTTCTTTATTTTTTTAAATGATGACCCTATGCAAAGTTGTTAATCATGGAAATGACGCCCCCGCACGCGGGCGTTAATTGAAAAACAATTTTTTTTCTTTTTTTTGAAATAACGACATTCAGACGGACGTTATTCATAGAAATGACGCCCTCGCGCGCGGGCGTTAATTGGAAAAAAACTATTTTTTTTGAATTTTGAATTTTTAGATGGCGACATGCCGACGGACGTTATTCACAGAAATGGCGCCCTAACATGAAGGCGCTAATTTAAAAAAAGACCATTTTTTGTTTTTTTTTCTCTTTTTTTCATTCTTTTTTTGTGATGAGGCTTAGCATGGTACAAAAGGTCTTAAAACCTTACACAATCACCATCTTAAATTCATTAATCGTTCTTAAACGATTTAACAAAGGGTCAACATACTTAATAACTTGTGCTTTTACTCATATCCTCTTGCGGCCCATCCTTCTTAGTTAAGTCTTTGCCATCCTTCGAGCTTATAACATACCATAGAGGGGGAAGCGAAGAATAATTTGAGGAAGCTCACGAGAGATTTCAGAGAATCGGGAAGCTTCCCTCCCCTACCCTAGTGCCTATTGGGGTTCGGTCTTTGGCTTAGGGAAATTTTTGTTTGCTCTTTGCCCTTATTCATGCATGCTTACAACTAGGGTTTTCCTTGCGGGGACTTTGCCCTCTTGACATACTTTTCTTTTGTAACTTTACACTTCTTTTCCTCTTTTTTTTCTTTTAAACAAATAAAGGCTTAATTGTACTTGGGCTTTATAGTGTTGTTCCCTCTTAGGCCCTGACTTCCACCTACTAGGGCGGCGGGTAGGTTTGGTGGCATTCCCTGACCCGTACTCCCTCTCGTGAATTGAAGAGAAGAGAATATGTAAAGTTTTTACACTCTTAGTTTGGCTCTAACTTTCCTCAAATTTTTAACTGCTTGAGTTTAAGAGAAAAACGTGTAGTGTGTGCGGGTATTGACCCCAAGTTAAACCATCAAGACTGAAGAATGAATTAGGGATTTTGATTTTTCAGGTTTCGCGGCCTATGCACCATGCCAGCCTGTAACTTTTCAAATTTTTTATTTTTTTTATTTTTTTATTTTTCTTTATTTTCCCCTTTTTAAGACTTAAAGATAGTCTTTATTAAGGTACAATCCATTCCAAGGGTGAGCCAGTTCTTCCCCTTCGGCGTTAACCAGTTTGTAAGCATTGCCAGGATAAACTTCTTTTATTACGTAGGGCCCTTCCCAATTTGGTTGGAGTTTTGAACGAGGTCCACCTGGTTTTACAAAGATTCTTTTGATTACCATTTCACCGACTTTAAATTTTCTCTCAATTACTTTTTTTTGATAAAAACGTGAAAGCCTATTTTGATAAACGCGCGCATGCTCGGCGACAGCCAGACGTTTTTCATCCAAGAGTTCCAACTGAGCATAGAGAGATTCACGGCATTCATCAATAGAGAGCTCCTTGTCCAATTGTACCCTAAGAGAAGGAATATGAATCTCATAAGGAACTACCGCCTCCATTCCATAAGTGAGGGCAAAATGTGTTTGCCTAGTAGGAGTACGAATGGAAGTGCGGTAGGCCTAAAGAGCCTCCACTAGCTTTTCTGGCCAATCCGCGAATCTATTAGCCTCACACGTTTTCTTGATGATCTTGATTAAAGTTTTATTTGTCACCCCTGCTTGGCCATTGCCCTATGGATAATAAGGAGATGAATGATGCAATACAATGTTATACCTGTTGCAGAGATCTTGAAGTTCTTGAGAGATGAATTACGGCCCATTGTCAGTGACGATGGTACTTGGGATGCCGAACCTTGCAATGATATTCTTCATTATGAACTTGCAGATGGCTGACACTTTGATTTTCACGTATGCTTCCGCTTCCGCCCACTTGGTGAAGTACTCCGTGGCCGTGAGTATAAATGATTTCGATTTTACGAGGAGATTTGAATCACCAAGAGGTCCGATGATATCGAAAGCCCACATGGAGAAAGGCCATGGGGAGGACATAGGATAAAGTGAAGAAGCAGGAGAATGAATTTTATCGGCGTGTAGTTGGCACTTGACACACCTTCGGACATAGATAGAGCAGTCTAGAGTGGGCCAATAGAAGCCTAATCTAAGAATTTTCTTAACTAGCATCTGGCTATTGACATGACCCCCACATACTCCTGAATGTGCCTCTTCCACGACCTTCCAGGACTCATCATCCTCGAGGCACCTAAGCAAAACTCCAGTGAGACCTCTTCTATAGAGCACACCTCCAACCAGAGTGTATCTCTAAGCAACTCTTCTGATGGCTTTCTTCTCTTCAGCCGTGGCCTCCTCAAGATAAGATTGATCCTGACAATACTTGGCAATTTCATAATACCACGGCTTTTCTTCATCATCCAACTCTTCCTCTAGATCTAATAACATGATCTCCTTATTCTCAATAATTTCACCTTCCTTAACTTTCTTGAGCACCTCCTCCTTAATACTAAGGAATGCTGGATCTTTAATAGCAGGAGTGAGATGCCTGTGAATGATGATTGAATGGAAGTCCCTTTCGGGAAGGAAAACCAAAGAGAAACAAAGAGAGACGAGAGCATCGGCTAGAATGTTCTGATCTCGAGGAACATGGATGAAGATTAGTTTAGTAAAAAGCTTAGCATAAGCGGAAGCCAGTTCTTGATAGGGTTTAAGTTTAGGATTGAGCGTGCGACATTTGGTGAACACTTGGCGAATAATAAGCTGACTATCACCTACAATTCGTAATTGGGTAACACCGAATTGATGAGCGGCCTGCAACCCGGCCAGAAGAGCCTCATACTCAGCTATGTTATTCGTTACTGGAAATACGAGCTGAGAGGCAAGCGGAATAGTGATACCCTCAAGTGATAGGAGAATAATGCCGATCCCCTTTCCTTGTGAATTCCGAGCTCCATTAAAATGTAATGTCCATATCAAATCGGGTTGATTGACATACATCAGTTCCTCATCTAGAAACTCCGAGCAAATATGGTCAAATCTAGGGAGAGGGTGATGAGCAAGATGTTCTGCTATGGCATAACCTTTAATTACTTTCTGCTGAATGTAGATGATATCGAATTGAGAAAGGAAGCTTTGCCATCGTGCCAATCGGTCAGTGAGAACAGATTTTTCAAGGAGAAACTTGATAGGATTCATGCGAGCAATAAGATGAACCTCGTGAGCTAAGAAATAATGCTTCAACTTCTGCACTACCCAGACTAAAGTAGCACAAGTCTTCTCCATGGCTGAGTACTTCTGCTCACACGGGTTGAGAAGCTTAGACAAGTAGTAGGCTGCTCTCTCTTTTCCTTCTTCATCAACTTGTGCAAGGACATCACCTACAGAGTCATCCAGGACAGAAATATAAAGAACGGGTGGTTTGCCTAGAACCGGCGGCCTCAGGACAGGAGGATTGGCCAAATAATCCTTTAGTCCATCAAAGGCTGCCTGACATTTGTCATCCCAATGAAATTTGACTCCCGATTTAGTAAGCTCGTAAAACGGCCTACACCTTTGTGAATGCTGGGAGACAAACCGGCGAATAAATTACAACCTCCCGATTAATCTTCGAACTTCTATCAAATTATTGGGAGGAGGCATATCTTTTATCACCCTTGCCTTCTTGGGATCAATCTCAATACCCCTTTTACTGACTATGAATCCAAGCAATTTTCCTAACGAAACACCAAACACGCACTTCTTGGGGTTCATCTTTAATTGATACTCCTGGATACTCCTGTGCTCTTTGTAACACCTTGGCTAGAACCCCGGGATGCTCAATCCTTGTCCTTGATTTCACTACCAGGTCATCCACATACACCTCTATAAAAATGTGGATCATGTCATGAAAAATAGCCATCATGGCCCTTTGGCAAGTGGCTCCGGCGTTCATGAGTCCAAACGGCATGACCACATAACAGTAAGTACCCCAAGATGTAGTGAATGGGGTCTTTTCCTGATCCTCTTCAGCCAAGCGGATCTGATTATAACCAGAGATGCCATCCATAAAAGAGAGGGTTGCGTACCCTGCCATATTATCAATTAGCACATCTATGTGAGGGAGGGGGAAATCATCCTTAGGACACGCGCGGTTAAGGTCCCAGAAGTCTGCAAATTCTAACTCTTCCATCTTTCTTCATAATCGGGACAATGTTAGCCACCCAATTAGGATAGAGGATGACTCTAATAAATCTGGCCTTATGAAGCTAATCGACCTCTTCTTTCATCTTTAATAACATGTGGGGGTGGAAACATCTTAACCGTTGTTTGACCGGGACAGATCCTGGCTTAAGTGTGAGACGGTGTTCAACGAGCGCAGGGTCCAGACTCGGCATACCTTCATAACTCCATGCAAACGCGTCCTTATATTCTTGAAGAACTTGAATGAGATCCTCTTCTTCAGAAGGCGGAAAATTTTTACTGATGAAGACAATCCTAGGGTTTTCCTCAGTACCCAGATTAATCTCTTTGGTGGGTTCTTCTACTGAGGTTGATGGTTCGTCGAACCTCCTCATGCCACTAGCAAAAGCATCAGCCTTGTCCTCATATTCTTCGTATTCTTCATCCCCCTCTTCAATAGGGTCTTCATCATTCATAATCTCGTAAACAGCAAACCCTTCATCTATAGAGCACACATCCTCACATTCTATCTCTGGCAGGAAGATCGGATCCTCTAAGAAACCGAGAAGGGCTAAACATGCCTGACATCTTCTAGCTAGATCTAGCAAGAACCTTCGGGGAATATGCTTACCCTTGACTTTCTTATGAGTAGCTATCCCAAGACTCTTATTAGAAGAGGAGGGAGAGGAACAGGATGACAAGCTAGACGAACTACCTTGACCTAGAAAAGGGGAAGGAGAAGAGGAAGACGCAATGGGTACAGGAGGGGGTACAGAAGGAGCCTCCTCATCGGAGGAGAAAAGGGGGTCTGCTAACGAAACTTGAAAGAGTGGCCCTTGGATCGGGGCACACTCATGAGCAAGATAGGAGATCGCTTCAACAGAGATGGAAGATTGGGAAGTTTGAATTTTGGCATTTTTTTTCATTTTCAAGGATAAAGCAATGGGAGGGAGGAATAGGAGGTGGTGTTGTAATTGAAAGATTAGAGAAGGATTGCCCATGCAGTGGCGTAATGGAGAATTGAGAAAATTGCTCAAGGAGAAAAGGAGGAATTGGGGAAGGTTGGAGCATATTTGGAGAGAGGGTAATCAAGACCGCGGGTGGTCTGGGAATATTGGAGATAAAAAGTTTGGAGCACCAGAAGGTGATGAGCGATGGATGCACAGAACTAAGAAAGAAAAGGCCGGCCCACAGTCTGTCCACAGTAAAGCCTTTCTCGAACGGCACATCTGGCTCCCCAGTAGCGGTGTAGTTGCTTAACGACTGCCTCTTATCAGTGATCACTGTCGATTTTTCTATCAGCTCATGAATGAGTGGTGGCCATTCCGGATCAGTCGGCATAAATAGACGGCTTAAAGCAATGATAATGTCATTCATATCAAACCATCTATACCAGTCACATTTCGGGTCATCCATCTTTCTTCTCTTATCCGGCCTCAAAGATTCCAGAGCTTTATATGTAACTAGCGGGGCCACGTGGCAAGCAAATTGTTGTGCATGTACATCTTGATGATCTAACATAGAAGTAACCATTGTGGTTTGCCCGTCATGTTGAGTAGCCTCTTTTAAAAAATGGGTATATAAGGTCCATGTGAGTGGCTGCCGGTCTGTTTTGAGAGTGGAGGTCATGGCGACCCATGGCTCTTCATTATCTATGTCATATTTTTCTTTGCTCGGCCCTTTGTATCCTAGGCCACCTCGAAGAATAAACTTGTGATGTTTTATGGGCTTCACTCTGCCTTGGAGGTTAACACCTAGGCCTTTGCCAGATCTGTACCCCATTTTCATCAAAATATTCCACCCCGGGGTATTCATCATATTCTTCTTTTTCTTCCCCTTGGAGGGTAGGGGTGATATCAAAGCCGATGCATGTGTTGTGTTTGGAGGCCTTGGCAAATCCTGCTGTGGATCGGCAACATCTAACACTGATCGCAAAGGCCTATTAGCCGGCCATATAGAAGGTACTGACGTTGCTGAGTGTATATCATCTGACAGCAAAATAGGCATGCTTGTAACTTTGATGATGCGCCCTTTATGTGGGAACTTTATGCATTGATGATTCGTGGAGGGCACGACATCAAGTTCTTGAATATAAGGGCGACCCAAAATACCGTTGAAGGTCGGATCCATATCCATAATATGGAAGTCTGCGGTAATCGAGACCGGACCCAGCCCAACTTTTAAAGTGATCATGCCCAGCGGAGGTTTCTTTGTATTATCATAAGCAGTGACTATAATAGTAGATGGTCGAATCTGACTGTCCGGAATGCCACACATCTTTAGAGTACTTGGCGGCAACACATTGATGGATGCTCTAGTATCCACTAAACATTGTTTAACTACCACTTTGTTAATGTCAACCGTGATGCACAAGGCATACTTCTTGGCTGGCTTCGGAGCTAATTCATGCTCATGGAAGACAATGGCTGGCTGGTCACTTGTTGGTGTCAAGACCGATGTAATCTATTCTGCTGGAATGCCCTCATTAACCATCACCTTCTGTAGGTATTCTTTCAAAGCCTGCTGGTGAACGGTGGATCTCTTTATAAGTTCTAAGATAGAAATCCTTGCCGGGGTCTTGTCTAACTGCTTTAGCAAGTCATGCTGGGTGCCCGGTATGAATTCCTACTCTTGCTCTTGTTCCTCATGCCCTTGTTCGAGCTCTAGCTCCCTTTGCGAAAATACACGATGGAATATCCATCCACTACGAAGCACCATAGTTTGTGATGATCGCGCTTCTGTCGGGTTGTAGATAGGTGGAGGATTCATGGATGAAGAAGATGGGATGTTGGGGTTAACAGATGTTGGAGGAGTGATCAAAGAAGGAACCCGTGTGAGGGACCTTGTTGGCTGAGGGGTAGTGGTAGTTGGAGAGATAACAGTAGGAGGGGTAGGGGGTGCCTAAATGGCTGAAGGGGGCATAGGCCGAATGAGGAGGGGTCTAGGTAAAAATGAGGGATTTGCGGTTTGGGATGTGGGAATCCTTGCCGGTGGAGGATTGGTGGTAGCAGCGGGGGAATTAGGTGTTGGCGGGGGGCAAATGGGGAGTGGTCTAGCCGGCAAAGGCAAGGAATTGGTGACTGGAGGGTGGGTTTGTTGTGGTGTGGAAGATGGTGGAGGGAGAATGAGGAGGGGTCTAGCCTGTAAGGGGTTAGTGGTAGTGGAGGGAATTTGGTTAGTGGTGCGTAAAAGGGGACAGGATGGTTGGGGAAAAGGTGTTGGATGGAGAGGTGTTCTTAACAGACAGGGTGGTTGAGTTGGAGTTTGGTTTAAAGCCACGATAGAGGCATTCTCTTCATGCCACCCTTGTCCTCTTTCCACCTCGTGGAAGGAAGTAACAGGGTTTACTTGCTGGTTCAGAGGGTGCTCCGGTAATGGATTATGGACAATCCCCATGTCCGGTTGAGGTACAGGAGCTTGCTGCTGCTGAGGAGGAGGAGGAACCTAATGCTGAGGCGGTTGCTGAGCCTGTTGCTGCCGGGGAGGTATTCTAGTCTTCAAAGTTGCAATGAACTGCCTCATTTCATCCCAATTGATACTGCCCTGATCATTCAAATCATAGATATAATCCTTGAAATGAAAGCAATGATCTACATTGTGACTGGGCTGTCGGTGGAAGTCACAATACCGAGAGGTATCCACATTAGAGGGCCAAGCCATTATTTCTTTTGGCAAGGTGAGCAGGTTGGCGGCCATGAGTGCGTTAAAGATATCGGGGAGGCTCTCGGGTAATGGGGGGTAGTGGGCTCTTCTAGGGCCTACGGGTCTTCTCGGCTATTGTGGATCATAATTGATCGGAGGAGGCACATTGTGGTATTGCCGGGGAACCGGAGGATTTTGTGATAGGTTTTGGTTCTGTGGAGGGGGTGGAGGTTGAAAGGTTTGAGGAGGATGGTTTGCTTGTTGGGCGGGATTGAAGAAGGGATATTGTTGTGGAGGCTGTGGAGTCCTTGGGTTGGAAAAATTGTAGAAGGATGCAAGATTACCAACCACGCCTACCTGCTCATTAGTGATGGTGCCCTCGGTTGTGCCACCATTAGTATTGATATTTGTGCTCTTCCTGACCATCCTCAATTTATGTTCAAACAATCCCATGATGGGCGAATCTTTCATCTGGGTCTGTATATATCTAGCTCTCTCATAGAGCTCCTCCATGGTGCTCAGCTTATTCATGGCCAGAATGTGACGGAATTGCAGAGTAGAATTTGATATAATCATCTTGACTTACTCCATTTCCGAAAGGGTGTCTTTCAATTTTTTGGCCATAGCTCTCCACCTATCGGTAAACAAAATGAAGTCCTCCTTGGGCTTCATTTTCTCAGCAACAAGATCTGTGACTGACAAAGATGGACCCACACGGTCCTTATATTTCTGTAAGAACTTCCGTTGAACAATATCAAAATCACTAGCTTCGACCGGCTCCAAAGAATAGAACCATTCAAGTGCCGGACCATCTAGAGACCTTCTAAAGAGATAAGCCAGGGAGATCTTATTGTCCTGCCAGAAGGATGTCTCATACATAAAATCTTTCAAATGAATGAACGGGTTACCCATTCCATTGTAACGCCAAAAATTTGGCATCTTGGAGGGAGGCAAATGTAAAACTGGCAAAGTGGAGAGAGCAATCTCCGGAGCATTCTTTGGTGCTATGACCTTCTTAAGCTACTCCTCCATACTAGCTATCTTCTGGAGGAGTATGGTGTTGGTATCAGACTCGACTGGGGCCGGATTGGAAGGGAACGGATTCGGCATAGGCTTCTTTATCAATTGGGGAGGTGGAGGATATTGAGGCCTAACCACTGAATGGCTTGCCGGTTGGGCTGGCGTAGCCATGATAGGAGTTGGTGGACGTGAAGGAATCTTCTGTGAGACCGCCTGGTCCTTAGGAGATGAATGGCCACCTGCGGCCTGAGGAGGGTTTGAAGATGAAGGGACAGATGTCCTGTTTAGAGCGGCCTGGACCGCCTGATGTTGGGAATTGTCCAGTTGAGACAAAGCGTGAATAAGATCATTGAGATTAAAAGATTGGGAAACGTCCCCAGATGTATTTTGTGTGGTAGGTTGAGCTTGGGAGGAAGGCTCAACCTCTTCAGTAGTGGTGTCAACCACATGAACTTGGGAATAATAAGCATGTGAGGGAGCATAGTTTCCCTCATAATGGGTGGAATCTTGAGGTGGAACCTCATAGGATGAGTCAAATTGACCCTCCTCAGAACCATCATAAGAGTACCCGTAGTTGGCCATGTTAATGATTTTACATGAACGAAGTTGCATGTTTAAAGAAAGGAAAATATCTCAAGCCAACAAATATAAGTAAGAAATAATCGCCCAATCAAACAAATTGTTCATACAAGTTGTAATGAACCCAAGATTTTAAGGTTTCCCTTGAGATTAAGATTTTTATTTAAAAGTATAATCAATTCTCTCTCTTCAATGTGGGTCCTAGTTACAAGTTTGGGCGTAATCTCCGGGTCAACTAAGTTCTTTCTCTCTCCTTACCAACGGATGGGTTGACTAAATTTTGGGTACTTCAAATGGTACAACCGGCCCGGCGTCCGTGAGGGAATCCATGGGTGCGGGGGCTTACGTAGGCCTTGGAAAAGGAATTTCTAGTCTAATGAGACGGAATGCTCAATGGAGGGTCCTTCCGATTCCAAGAAAAGAGTGTGGAATCCTAGGAGTGTAGAGAGAGGAGGTCTCTCAACCAAATTCCCTAGGATGCAAGCTAATGCAGGCAGATCAATCAGCAATAAGCATATAATCAATAAGTGCAGCAAGCAGGTGGAGATAAAGGCTCTGTGGAAATAGAACAAACTGGCGACCTGACAGCAGTCGCTGTCTCAGTAAACCGCGGCTGTATGGTAGCCGCTAATCATAGTGAAACTGTGATAAATAGTGAACAGTAAAGTGAAATAGCGCCTTGGTGTGAGGTGCCGAATATGTAAATAACGCCTCTGTGGAGGGGCGTCAAATAGCAGTGAACTGTGACCACGATAATGAAGAAAATCAACAGTAACCGCAAAATTGACGCCTTGGAGTGAGGCGTTGAATGCAAGAATGACGTCTCTGTGGAGGGGCGTCGATTATAAAAATGATGAAAATATTAAAAATAATGCAAACAACGCCTCTGTGTGAGGTCGCTGATTATTGAAATAGCGGCTGCAGGGCAATCGCTGTTCAGTTCTAGAGAGCAGAAAGCAATGAAAAACTAACAGAAATCAATTTTTTTCTAAAAAAATGCTATAGACAGTTCAAAAATTGGCTAATCCAGTGGGAGGTGTGCACGTCGTGCACAAAGGGAGTGTGCTACGTGGAGCACTAAGAAGGGACACACATGGGTGCCAAAGGAGGGGCATGCGAGGGTGCCAAAGGGAGGGACACACGTGGGTGCCAAAGGAGGGGTAATCAAAATAAAAATAGCAAGGGTCCCACTGTGATCGCCAATTTGTGAACGTGTCACATAGACAGTTAAAAAAAGAGGAAATTTGATTTCTTAAAAGAGACTAAATAATATATAAGAGATATGATGATGGGAAATAAGGAAAAGGAATAAAAGAGAGCATGTGATGCTCTAGAGGAGTGTGATCGCCAGAGGGGTTACCTCAAAAAATAAAAGGATGATCGCATGTACCTTGTGAAGAAGCGGGTGAGATTGAGAGTCCTTTCTTCCTCCTACCGATCGGCCGATGAAGGGGGTTCCTATCTTGAATACCCTTGTGAAACAAGCAAAGATAAACAAACAATATGGATTAACCAAAGTGTAGTATCAATGCTCTAAAGGACTAAGATTATGCAACGTGGGCATGAACACACCTAGTGTGTTTTGTTTAAACCCCTAAGATGAGTAAAAGGATGGGAGATATATGCTATGGATGCAAACAAATAGTATGTGATATGCAGAGAAGTATATAATGATATATGATGAACGTTTCTCCAACAAGATAACTAGAGTGTGGGAGATGAGCAGTAAAGAAAACTAAAGAGAAAAGGGTGCCCTTTCTGCTATTGCTGCAGTAGTAAAGGAAGAAAATAGAGAGAGAGCTCGACCGCAGTACGAAGAACGCAAGAGGAAGACCACCGTAGGAACAACAAGAAACCCCTGCAAGGAAGTTGTTAGTGAAACCAAAACCTAATCTCTCTACTCTTGCGAACATGAACTTCTTTTCTCAACTGGAATCTCTCTTCTCTGCTAGATCTCTCTCTCTCTCTCGCGGGTGGCCTTCAAGGAAGAGTATTTATAGAGCTTAAGACCTAGTTCTAATGAAATTAAAACTAGGGATAAAACTTCCTGGATATAGATTTACTTCCATGGAAAGGATCGAGATCAAAAGATAGAAGGACTGCCTTGCGAGGAAGCAACGGCAGAGACAGACACGAAAGCCAAATGATGACATCAGGGTGGTCACTAATTAAAATGACGCCCGAGCATGCAGTCGCTAATTCTTGGATTTATTTATAAAAATAAACGACTTTCCATATTTGAAAAATAGGAAATGACGCCTTCGTATCATGGCGTCAATTAATGAGCGCCTTTGAGCCAGACGTTAATTCCCTGGATTTGATTTTAAATGGAACTCGTAAAATCAGGAAATGACGCTTGTGCGTGCGGTCGCTAATAAATTAAATAACGTCACCCATAGAGTCGTCAATTAAATGATGCCCTACTGATAGTCACTAATTACAAATATTCCAAAAAAATTCTAAATAAATTAGAAAAACTTTGTATTAAGCCAGTATCGAAGTCCACTTCGGGGCATCACGTCGTGACATGAGTTTTACTCATCATATTATTGATTTTAGCGTGTCTACAATGGGCATTTCGAAATCAATCTGTAAATCACGAACCGGACGCGCCTGAGTGGGTGTTGACACCTACTTTTAGGTGTTCTGTCCCTTGACAAAAAATTCACACCTAGGGTGTAAGTGTCGACACCCAGAACCAAGTGTTCTGTCCGGAGAAGAACAACAGCTCCCAGGGTTATGGTGTCGACACCAGGTATCGACACCAGTTTCACTGGGTTCTGTCCTCATAAAAACCACTCCCCAGGCAGCTAGGTGTCGACCCCAGGGGTCGACACTTGCAATGGGGAAAATGAGAACTGCCTATGGCAGTCAATATAAGCCCAAAAGCATGAACTATGCATCAACCCCATTCAAGGTAGTATGTGTGGAATATAAAAATTAAATTCTCACCAAGGGTCCATGGTTTGAGAGAAATTTGAACCTGCATGTAGATGAATTGAAATACAACAATGTATACAAGTTCAGTCCATTTGTAATTCAAAATACATCAACTTCAAATTAGTTCCAACCCAACCTGCTGTTAGGTACTATGAGATACATCACCAAGGAAAGAAAAACAGGATGTTTCAATTGATTTATAGTACAAGCTCTTCACTCACTTAAGGTTCATGCATGGCTAGGCCATCTCCAACACAAACACACCCAAACTCTTTTTCATCTAGTTATCAAGCCATACAAGAATTACATACCAAGCTGCACTCATTGCTCAAAATAGATCATCACAGCAAAACTGAAGCTACGAAAGCATCTTTCCAAGACATCAATCAAGCCTTCCAAGGCACAATTCAAATATCAAGCATTTTGCTCAGTTCATTGAAACCCATTCATGAGACCTTTCATAATGACTCACTTCATCAAACATATATTCAATGCAAGTCATCTCAAAACATGCCCGGGGCACAACATCAAGTCAGTCCTGTAGAGATGACAGAAGCCAATTCAGTCCCACAGTTCTAAAAATACTAATTTCAGTCTAGTAGTTCTAATTCTGCTGATTTTAGTTCAACAGACCAGCAGGTCAGCCAACAGAAGTTAGTTGTCATGATGATTACTGAGTTTGATTCAGAACCTCCATAGGTTTAATTCTAAAATTTCAATGCTTATTGAGATGACCTTGTGTAGTTTTGTGTCAACTCACTCAAGACTATTCAAATGGGATTCTAAGGAGCTGTTTAACTCAATTCATGATTGAATCATTGTTCCCATGGCCTCCAGCCATTGTGGGTGAAGGATTCAGTAAAATGAAGCCCAAAAGCTAGGTGTTCGAAGAAATGCCAGATACCTACTACAACAGTCCTATGACCACAGGAGGCAGTAGTTAATGCCAAAGAGCTGCCCAATGATATCTTGATCAAGCCAAACTCAATTAATTTAATCAAGGTTAAGTTCTGTGCATTCAACCCCAGCAACCTTCAGTAAGGTGCTGCAATGTCTATGTCAACAGAGGAGCTCAGCTAGCCATATAGTTATGCAGGTCAGAAACTCACTTGCAAGTTGAGTGCGTCGACGCAATCGGGTTGTGCATCAACGCAGCAGTGTACAACAGCTCAGGAAAAACTCAACAGCAGTTGAGTATGGCAATGCAATATGTTTGTGCATCAACACAGTGTACAACAGCCCTCAGGCTGCAGTAGCATTCAGTAGCAGCAACATAAGTTGATGCAAAAGCAGTTTCAGCTGCCTTTTGTCAACCAAATTCAAGACAGCTTATTACAATTAGTTGAGCAACAATATGCATCAAAGTGGGAAATTATGATCAAGAAAAGATTAGTCAAATAGCAACTTCTGCGGGTGTTTGTTGAAATGCCTGAGAGAAGGCAGAACTGGTTTGGCAAGACTCTATCAGGAAACCAGTAAGCCTGTTCATGTAGTAACTCATGGATTCTCTAAAGTACTCACATGGTTTTCATCTATGATGTGAGATGACCCAGGGGTGCAATTGGACCACCCGAGTGATCCTTGGACCTAGACTCGCAAGCACATAGACAAGCAATAGACTCGATGTTGGTGGTAGCGCTCACGTGATGCGCACTCTTCCCGAAGGCAATTCAGGATGGTGGTGAGGGTCTGGGGCGGGACCTCGCTGTTCCGAGAGCTTGGTTATGCTAGGACTGAGCCCCAGAGGGGTTGGGATACCCAAATTCGTGGGGGGACCAGCACGCCAAGGGCGTGGGTTCGTGGGTGGTTCTCTCAACTTACGCCGTGGTGGGGCACACAAGCCAAGTGGATTTGGGGTTCGGGCACTCACTCTCCATTCGACAGCAGTAAGATATGATACTAACTAAGCTAAGAATGTACCAGGAAGGGTTGACTATGTGCTCACCTGATCGGTTTGAAGAAACCGATCCCAGCAGGCGACGAGGATGAGCAGGGAAGCGAGGGTTCATAACCTACACGCTGTGCCGATGCCGCTTGACCTGCGATAATCGATTACACCACTACTCCTCACAGAGGAGGGTTGATCACAGGGTGGGGATATTAGTGTTACAACCAACCAATACCTCCACGTAGGGAGGGGCCCTCAGCCGGCCAGGCAGGGAGGGGAATCGGTGGCGAGATGGAGGTGGTCGAACTTTCAGGCTGCACACTCACTGGCGTAGGTGGGCTGCTCTGGCACCAGCAACTTGTCGGAGGTGACGCTCCTTGTCTAGATGTCCAGGGGAGGCAAGATTGGTGCCCCTAGAAATCTGCTCATCTTATGAAACTATAGGAGGAAGATTCAGCACGTTTGGGGGTCGATGGTGTCAGGAGTGACCGCTCTCGCGAGACTACGCCGCTGCCATTTCCTGTAGGCCAGAGACTCCTTGCTCGGGGCGTAACTTCTAGCTGGGATGTCAAAATGTGATGGTACTGGCTCCATTAGAAAGAGGGACGACCCAAGCTGGGCTATATCATGTATGACAGAATGGAACCTTCTGGTCACCGATAGGGTACAACAGAATGTGAGAATAGGAGAGCAGGCCTAACTTACAGGCAATGTAACTCCCTGATCTGGAGTCAGATGGAGACAGGGCAGATGTTGGCAGAGAGAGGGGCGCCTCAGGGATATCCTAGAACTAGATTGGCTCTGTTTTGACGTGTGGGGCGCCGACACCATCTGTTCTCGTGAGAGTGCATAGCAGGGGCCGTCAGCTAGATAGGGGTACCTTGTTGGGATTGGTCCTCTCAGCCTCAACGTCAGAATGAGATCAAACCGGTGCTGACGTAAAGAGGAAAGCACGATGTAGATCTACACCAAAGGGGCAGAGCTAGGGACATCGGATGGAAACATGGCAGCTTCTGTAACCTGAATGGTCATGGGCTCCCAGAGCAGGGGTGAGCAGTCTGCGCGCTCCTGGGAAGATAGTCGTTCCGGGGTGCTCCGGTGGTCGAATAAGGCCCTTCTTCATGGAAGTGAAAGAGGACTCTTAGGGGAACACCCTGACCAAAGGCCACGACTAGACTCCCGGGGAAGAAGGCGTGAGGGCTTATGCAACTCGTCTCTATCTCCAGCGGGAGTTGATCTGCTCAGCCTAACAGAAATAGGCCTCCCGCCAAGATCAGACCTCGGATGAGGGTGCTCGACCTCTCGTTGCGAAGCTACTTCAGAGTAGAGTCTTCTGATGCTGGGTTGGTTGCCAGGAACTACTTAAGAGAGGTGGTGGTGTCGCTGCAATAGGACATCCGATCTACTGTTGTGTCTGCCTGGGTGGCAGTAAGAGAAAGAGATTGGAAATGGGGAAGATGAGAGAGGGAAATGGGGTGGAAAGGGGTTGGGGTGATCCCTGGCTGTGAGGGGGTCAGGGAGGGGGTGAACCAAGCTGGGGGAAGGGGAAGATGGGGTGCTGGGGATGGATCTAGCAAGGGGTGGGAGTGGGCTGCGAATTGGGTGGTGGGGGATGAGGGGTACAGAGGGAGGGAGCAAATGGGTTGGAGGGAGATGGTTTCTTTGAATTTTTTTGAAATTTCTCTTAATTGGGGTAGTAAATGGAGCCTTGGGAAGGTGGAGGGATGTGTGGGGGAGTGAAAGGGTGCTTGGGAAGGTGGTAGTCTACCTTGGGAGAGATGGAAGACCCTTGGGGCTGGGGTAGGAATTAATGAGGGAGTAATGGGGGTGGGGGATATGAAGAGACAAGGTGATGTGGAGGCTGAGGTGGACGAAGGAGGCTGATGTGGCTAATGAGGTGGAGGAAGGAGAGAGAGAGGGGGGCGAACTAGGGTGAGTGAGGGGAGGAGAGAGGGGGTGCGCCCCTTAGAGAGAGAGAGGGAGAGAGAGAGAAAGAGAGAGCTAGAAGAGAGGGGGAAAAATAGTTCTCTCAAAGGGTTTTCTTTAATTTCTCAAGCATTCAACATTCAACATTAGTTCTATAATGGAGGGGGTTGAGTCCTTTTTATAGGCACCCAATCTTTCACAAGGCCAAACTACCCCTGACTAACAAACATTTGACCAAGCATGTCCAAGGGGGGGGCGGCGCCCCTG
This sequence comes from Amorphophallus konjac, assembly GCA_022559845.1. NCBI lineage: Eukaryota > Viridiplantae > Streptophyta > Magnoliopsida > Alismatales > Araceae > Amorphophallus > Amorphophallus konjac. Next base: position 270,073,321 of record CM040127.1, read on the forward strand.
GGCCAGCCCACTTGGTTCCGTCCATTAGACTTGACTAGCTATCCTAGTGACCAATTAACCACTCAACTGACTTAATTAAAGGAAAAATAACCTAGATAAGACTCAAATAAAGTAAAAATACATTATATGACTCAAAAAAAATGTGGAGAGCACGTGATGTCTTCATCATACCCCCGGAGTGGGGAAAACTCGACCCTGTCGAGTATGGGTCCACCGGGGTAGTGATCCACCATGCCAGATCCAGGTGCAATACGTCCTCCTTGCTCAACCCTACGTCCCTTGTCGGGGGACGGTCCTTCCACCTTACAAGATGGCACTAGTGCACCGTAGTCCTGGTGGCGGTACTCTGCTCGTCCAGTATCATATCCGCGTGCTCGCGTCGGTCCCTCAGGCTGAATGGTGGATTATCACAGGTTGTGTCTCTCGCAAGTGCAGGTATGGGCTCGAGATAGTCACTTGGGTCCACCGCGGGGCCCCTTTGGGGTGCTAGGCTTGCCACAATGAAACTAGGATGTACCCCATAGCCCTTCAGTAGGTCTAGCTCACTAGCATGGTTGCCAAATCGCCTTAGAATTAGGAGAGGTCAAGACCATCATGGCCTCAATGGGGAGGCGGCCCCGGGGAAGAGCCGCTCCATCCTCACCATCACCGAGTTGTCTTCTTGGACATCGGAGTGGCACATAGGAGTATTTGCCCGCTGCTTGCAAGTCTCGTTACCATGCTCTATGTGCTTGCGATGTATGGAATGCAGGGATGCTAGGGAATGGAGACACATGACATGTATGGGTGGGCCTGGACAACCAAACTTGGACCTATCATGCATGGGGTTCCTACCAATTTCGACAGGTGTAGGAGGACCAGGACATCCATATATGAGCCTATTATGCAAGGGTTTGACAAATGTTGGGGGGCTAGGACACCCTGTGAGGACCTATCATGCAAAAGTTGGACAAATGTCGGGGGACCAGGACATCCATGTCTGTATCTATTATATAGAGACTCAATTGGGACGGGAGGACCTGGGCGTCCGAACTTGTTGACTTCCTTACCCTTTGGACTCATGATTACATGCATTGTGATCCATATGATGGGCCTCATGCTCTAAGGGTAGGTGTATGCGGGGGAGGGATTTGTGCCATCCTTGTGTTACCAGCATAGGTGGGAGTGAAGGGACTAATACTTTTACTGGGTTGGAGTGGGAATGATGGCCTCGAGAGTTCACAAAAGAAGGGATCAAAAGGATCGAGGAAGGCTGGGTTTTTTGGGGAAGTGTGCCTTTTCCAACACTTGGCATGTGAATACCCCGTCAACAAGCTCTCCTAGGTGGGTTGGGTCTTTGCTAACCGACGGAGCCCATAACATGGTGGGTCCCTCGAATGGGGCTGAGCATAGGGAAGCATATGGTTCGATCCGTAAGATGGGTGCTGGGCCCAATGGACTTGTGGGGGTGGGGGTGGGAGGTGATGGGTGGTCGATAGGGGAGTAGGAGAGGAAAGGGATAGGATGGTTCCATGATTCCCAAAAGGGATCAAAGAATGGATGGCTTGGGATAAAGTCTTCCCCTATAGGCTCCCACATCACAGGTTCCTCAATGTGTGAGGGGTCATCCCTAAGTGTAAAGGGAGATGGGATATTGGCTTCGATGGGATGGCTTGACTTCTTACCCGAGACAACAAGCTCCAGATTGTGGATAAGGTCAGGCTCCTCGGGTGTAGGGAGGAATAAAAGGAGGTCACTAGTGTAGCAACCCATCATACAAACTGAGGTAATGGACCCGACACTTATGTGAATGAAACCAAGGCTTTTAGGTTGGTCAGTCCCTAGGTTCAACATGCCGGTCAGATCAAGTTGCCATTCTGGACCCTTGATAAGATCATCCAAAGTCTCTACATTGTAGTAGGATTGGATGGTGGTGCAATGGGAAATGAGGGGCTCTATCGGGAGGTTTCGCTCTATGGAAGGGTAGATATGGGCCGTAATATCATGGATCTGACTCTCCTTTAGCCAACTAACAAGGGGCCCACTTAAGATGAGTTCGGTCCCAACTAGAGGGGACAGTGTAGTGTGGAGTTCAAGTTGTAGGGGGAAATGTAGGGCTTCCTCCTCGGCTTGGGCTTGGGTTTCCCCAAGGGTAGGGAGAGGATCCGGGATGTTCTCTATCTATAGATGGTCGGGTGTATGGGCCACGACTTTTTCTACAAAGGGGATGGGAAGGTCTTTGGTGGGTGGGGTGGTAGTAGCTGACAAATGGTGCACTCGGGGTGGGATTGGGTTGGGGTAGGGAGTGGAAGTAGCGGGGGTCTATGATAGGGCCGGGTTGGGGTAGGGAGTGGGAGGTGGGATGGGCAAGGGAGCTTGGGTTGGTTGGTGTTGGGAGGTGTGCCCTTCATGGGGGCAGATGAAGGGGCAAAAGTGGTGGTCGGGGTAGGGTATGACGGGAGCTGTGGGGGTTGGGCTTCTAATGTGGTCATAGGCTGGCCAGACGGGGATAGAGGAGTTGTCATGGTCCTTGGGCTATGACTCTCCGGGTAGGTGGGGGCAGGTCGGGGTGCGTAGTCCTTCCTAAGATTGGCCCTCATATCCTCCCAAGTGTCAATCGGGTCTTCCCCGCTAATCCTCTTTGCACCCTAGACATTTAGCCAATGAATCTTAGCTATTTTGGTGACTTAAGTTTTGGCTATCCTCAATTTTTTAGCTTCGGGCATGGGGTTCCGATCAAAATATTGGTCCATAGAGGCTTCCCATTCTAAGTAGACACACGGGTCATAACATCCGTCCAAGCTAGGGAGTTCAACGTCCCTTGGTGTGGAGCCATTGTCTTTGTCTCGGCCAAGCTGGCTGGATATGGCTTTGAGCTCCCTAAGAGCGGTTGTGACGTCCTCCCTAAGGGTGTCCACTTGGACTAGGAGACCATTCACCCTATTGGTATAGCTCTCTTGGGGGTTGGGACCCATGGAGAGGGCCGAGGATTGGTGATATGATTGGTATTAGGTAGCCATGCAAAAGAGGAGGTGATGATGCACGGGGTGATGAATGCAAATGCTCTAGGATTAGACTTGTAGAGACACGTCTAGAACTTGCTCTGATACCACTTGATGTGAGAAGACCTAGGGGTGCAATGGGACTGCCCGAGTGATCCGTGGACCTAGACTCACAAGCCGATAGACAAGCAACGGACTCGATATTGGCGGTAGCGCTCACGCGATGCGCACTCTTCCCGAAGACAATTCGGGATGGTGGTGAGGGTTCAGGGTAGCGCCTCGCTATTTCGAGAGCTTGGTTATGCCAGGACTGACCCCCGGAGGGGTTGGGATACCCACGTTCATGGGCGGCCAGCACGCAGAGGGCGTGGGTTTGTGGGTGGTTCTCTTAACTTACGCCGCGGTGGGGCATACAAGCCAAGTGGATTTGGGGTTTGGGCACTCGTTCTCCGTCTGACGATAGTAAGATATGATACTAACTAAGCAAAGAAGGTACCAGGAAAGGTTAACCATGTGCTCACCTAGGGAGGGATGATCAAAGGGTGGAGAAATCAGAGTTACAACCAACTAATACCTCCACGCAGGGAGGGGCGCTCAGCCGGCCAAGCGGGGAGGGGAATCGGTGGTGGGATGGAGGTGGTAGGACTTCACACTCACTGGCGTAGGTGGAGTACTCTGGCACTAGAAACTTGTCGGAGGTGACGCTCCCTGTCCAGATGTCCGATGGAGGCGAGGTCAGTGCCGCTGGAAATCTGCTCGTCTTGTGAAACTCCAGGCGGAAGATTAATCATGTTTGGTGGTCGGTGGTGTCTGGAGTGACCGCTCTCACGAGACTGCGCCACTGTCATTTTGCTTGCAGGTCAGAGACTCCTTGCTCGGGGCATAACTTCTAACTGGGTTGTCGAAATGTGATGGGACTGGCTCCGTTGGAAAGAGGGATGACCCAAGCTTGGCTCCACTGAGTTTGACCTCGAAACCCGCTCGTATGACAAAATGGAACCTTCTGGTCGCCGGCAGGGTACAGTAGAGTGTGAGAACAGGAGAGCAGGTCCAACTTACCGGTGCTGTAACTCCCTGATCTGGAGTCAGATGGAGCCGGGTCAGACGTTGGCAGAGAGAGGGGCGCCTCAGGTATATCCCAGAGCTGGATTGGCTCCGTTCTAATGTATGGGGCACCGACACCGTCTGTTTTCATGAGAGTGCGCATCAGGGACTGTTTGCCAGATAGGGGTACCTTACGGGGAGTGGTCCTCTCAGCCTCGACATCCGAATGAGATGAAACTGGTGCCGACATGAAGAGAAAAGCCTGATGTCAATCTACATCAATGGGGTGGATCTGGGGATGCCGGATTGAAAGGTGGCAGCTTCTGCAACCTGACTGGCCCGGGGCTCCCAGAGCTGGGGCAAGCAGTCTACGCCCTCCTGGGAAGATAGACGTTCCAGGGTGCTCCGGTGGTCGAATGAGGCCCTTCTTCCTGGAAGTGAAAGAGGACTCTCAGGGGAACACCCTGACCAAAGTCCATGACCAGACTTATGGGGAAGAAGGCGTGAGGGCTTCTGCAACTCATCTATGTCTCCAGCCGGAGTCGATCTGCGCAGCCTGATGGAAACAGGCCTCCCGCCCAGCTCCGACCTCAGATGAGGGTGCTCGACCTCTCATTGCAAAGCTACTTTGGAGTAGAGTCTTCTAGTGCTGGGTTGGTCACCAGGAACGGCTCAGGAGAGGTGGTTGCATCACTGCAACTGGGTGTCTGATCTGCTGCCGTGTCTGCCTGGGTGGCAGTAAGAGAAAGAGATTGGAAATGGGGAAGATGAGAGGGGGGAAATGGGCTGGGGTGATCCCTGGCTGTGAGGGGGTCAGGGAGGGGGTGAACCAGGCTGGGGGAAGGGGAAGATGGGGTGTTGGGGGTGGATCTAGCAGGGGGTGGGAGTGGGCTGCGAACTGGGTGGTGGGGGTGAGGGGGAGAGAGGGAGGGAGCAAATGGGTTGGAGGGAAATGGTTTCTTTGAATTTTTTTTTTAAATTTTCTCTTAATTGGGGAAGTAAATGGAGCCTTGGGAAGGTGAAGGGATGTGTGGGGGAGTGAAAGGGTGCTTGGGAAGGTGGGAGTCTACCTTGGGAGAGATGGAAGACCCTTGGGGCTGGGGTATGAATTAATGAGGGAGTAATGGGGGTGGGGGATATGAAGAGACAAGGTGATGTTGAGGCTGAGGTGGACGAAGGAGGCTGATGTGGCTGATGAGGTGGAGGTGAGAAGATAGAGAGGGGGGCGAACTAGGGTGAGAGAGGGGTGGAGAGAGGCGGTGTGCCCCTTAGAGAGTGTGGGAGAGAGAGAGAAAGAGAGAAAGAGAGAAAGGGAGAGCTAGAAAAGAGGGGGGCAAATAGTTCACTCTAAGGGTTTTCTTTAATTTCTCAAGGATTCAACATTCAACATTAGTTCTATAATGGAGGGGGTTGGGTCCTTTTTATAGGCACCCAATCTTTCACAAGACCAAACTACCCCTGACTAACAAACAATTGACGAAGCATGTCCAAGGGGGGGCGCCCCTGGGCCAGCCCACTTAGTTGGGTCCATTAGACTTGACTAGCTATCCTAGTGACCCATTAACCACTGAACTGGCTCAATTAAAGGAAAAATTACATTGATAAGACTCAAATAAAGTAAAAATACATTATACGACTCGAAAAAAAATGTGGAGAAGCACGTGATGTCCCTCTCAATCTCCCATGCATGGCACGCAATCCAAGAGCACGTGGTATCATCTCTTAAGTGTTTTTGAGAGAGAGAAATTCATCTCAGATGCAAACTGATCTGAAAGAGTCCTAAAATCAGATAACTGCTTGATTCCTCATCCACAAGTCACGCAAGGCTTCTTTGAGTGACCTTCTTCGAAGAGGACTCTGTGGTTTTCTTCTCTGATCATATTACCACGGATCTGGGAGACCCCCAGAGGTCTACACGGTCCAGATCAACTTCTTCCATCGTGGAGGGCTATGGTTTTTTGGTAGTCTCATACTTACATCGCAAGAACCTTCTTCAGAAGTAGAAGGTTGAGCAGAACCTCTACTAGGAGCCCAGAAGAGCTCGTCCCAAAAAAAGGAGATTCAGGAGAAGAAAATCATACACATCTGAGAAGACAACAAAGGTAGAAGAAAAGGTTGAAAGCGTTCAAGCATCCAGTTCATGCTATTCAAGAAGATGATTCAGAAGAATTTCTAAAGACATATTTTCTCCAGTGAAACATCTTCAACAGAAGCAATCCTGATCCCGTTCAACTGTTTCATTTCATTACTATTAGTTTGCTTGTTGTTTGGATGTATTTTTACTTTTCTTGGTTACTACATTCATATCAACTCTAGTTTTGTTCCTAACCGTACTTGGTGTGCGGTGAGGGGGTTTTGCACAGAACTCTACTGTGCTGGTTTTGGTTCTGGGTGACCAGAACATATGAGGATTTGTTCCTCAGGTCTGATTGTGTGGTTTCACAGTCAGGTTGTGCACCGCGCTTGCTGCATATGTTTCACACTGTGTGTTCAGTGTGGGTGTGAGAATTTGTTCCTCTGGCCAAGCTGTAAGGTAGCGGTTTGTAGTGGAGTGTTCTCCACGTTCTTGCTTTGTGCGAGGGAAGTCTCACTTAATTGAGTGAGGGGTGGACGTAGGTCTGTGGGTTGCAGACTGAACCACCTTAAAATCCTGTATGTAGTGGATTGTCTTTGGTGTGATTGTTCCTTATCCTCTATCAGCCATTCACATGATGGTTTGTTCATGAAGGTAGCTGCTTAATAAGTTCTGCTCAATACTTGTCTGTCTAGAATTGTTGTTACATCATTCTCATCATTGGTATCATTGGTTTAGATTGGTATCTAGTTTATTTTTTCCAAATTAGATTTTATTTGGGGATAGTTTTGCCAAAGGATCTATTCACCCCCTCTAGATCCACTTGCGCACCTAACAATTAGTATCGGAGCGAGGTTTTTTTGAGATAAACAGATCTAACAATCTGCAAAAAAATCCTGGTGTACTAGTGCACTCCTGATAATGGATACTCTCCCTAAGTCTGTGTCAATGATGTCTTTGCCTGTCTTTGTTGGTTTTAATTTTGCTACTTGGATAGGTAAGTTGTGTAGCTTTATTATGGCTATTGATCTCGGTCTATGGAGTCTAATCTCCCATGGGCCACATGAATTGCCTTTGGATCAGACCATGTGGACTATTGAGGACCAACTCAAGAACTGTGAGAATCTCACAGTTCAGAATATAATGAAGGCAACAGTTGACCCTAATATAGTTCCCTCTCTTTTTGATTGCAGTTCAGCCAAGGAGATATTAGATTGTTTGCTCACAATCCATGAGAAGGAGGAGGAACCTAGGTGCATGATGGCCAACAATAGTGATCACATAAGCAGGGTGAGTGATGAGGTAACCTCCGAATCTGATGAAATCTCCCTTGATGATTTGATAGAAGCTTATGATGAACGGTTAAGAAAATACAAGAAAATGAAATCTGAAAACAAAAAATTAAGAACGGAGATTGAACTAAATATAGGTGATTCCCCTTGTGAAAAATGCTCACATCTTGAGGAATTAAATGAATCCCTCTCTTTTGATGTTGAAGTTCATAAAGAATAAAATGCCTTATTAGGAATGAAAACAAAAAAACTTCTAGCAAACATTTCTGAACTTCAACAAACAAAAAAAATTCTAAATGAAAAACTAAACAAAATGGACACAGATCAAGTTCTGGTTGATGAGCTGATTCAAAATGAAGAACTTGTAAAAGAAATTAAAAAACTGAAGGTATTAAACAGGGCCATGTCTGAGAGACTTATGGTTATTGAAAAGGGAAAATGCATTTTGGATGGAAATGAATCTTAAAATGTGCAAAAATTGAAACACGAAATAGAAAGCTTCAAAAGTATGAATGACATTGTTTGTGCGTTCGCACGGTAGCTCCCTGTCCCAACCCGCGAGGGGATGGTAGAGAGGCACGCGAATTGTCAGTGACCACGGTGAGGGAAGGAATAGAGCAATAAAGGAAAATAAGGGAGTTTGATGTATCTTGAGATATTCTCCTTCATAGCCGTATGATTCTCACGGTGGCACCAGGCACTCTCCGTTTACAGAAAGTCAAGAGGGGTCGGATGGCACGAGAGATTTTCGGGAGTTGGTAGATGAAGACAATAGTCTACAAACGACATCATTACTCACTCGGGATGAATGAGACTGGGGTGGCTGGGAGACAGGGTAATTGGACAGGGTGCGGCCGTGCTAGTCGATTTCTCGACAATCACCTGTGGACCCAAGAGTTGACTGGGGAAGCGTCGCCAGGACGCGGCACATGGGCATGGGATATCGGGCAGCACGTGGAGAGAAAGAGAGATTCCATGGGTGCATGTGCGCATGCGATTATGGGTATTCGTGTACGGGATGCCTTTCCCCACCGGTCGTAAGAAACCTATGTTTATTTACATCAGATTGAATCCGAACACCTTTGTTCCGTGCTGAAGAAGAGCATGGATAATTCTTAAGCCAAGGACAGGGACAGTATATACCCTACAGCTGGGGAACTGGTGGACTGGGACCCGAGAAAATGGGTTGCACACTGGTTAGTTGGGGTAAGAAACTGGACCCGCGGTACGGGTATGCGTATGCAATTGGTTTCATGCTTTATAGGTGCCACATGAGCTTTACAGAGGGGCCGAAAGGGCCGAGATACAACTGGTGCAAGCCGCGGGGTAATTCCAACACGTAGGTCGGTCCTCGGGTCTTTGTAAGATAAAGCGGATTATCCGCTGTTTTACAGAGGCTCACCTCGGGGAGCTAGGGGCATGCCCTAATTGCCAAGGGAGGGCTAGACTGGATGGTAGGGGTGGAGTCTCGCTAGCGCCTAAGGGAGGCCAGACGTGACTCGGGACGAGCGGTCGGGTACGGGTCCCAAGTAGGCGAGTATCTTCATGCTGGGGAGAGAGGTTGGTCCCAAGAATGTTACTTCCGGGCCAGGGTCCGGCTAACTCGGGTCAGTGGTCAGGTTGGTCGGTGGCTGACTCGTGGCGAGCGGAGGGCACGCGGTCCTGTGGCGGGGGCAAGTTCGGCATCATGGCACAGGCGTCGTTATCATAATGCCTCATACGCGGGCGGACCCGAGGTGCGGGTGTGTTCACCATTATCACAACGCCTTACACGCAGGGGAATGACTTGAGTGATACGGCTAGACGCCATGTGAGAGGAGTACGTGTGACATACCCTCGGCGTATACGAGCTGATCAACAAGCCAACCAACACGCGCTTAGCTCCTCGCGTTCTTGCCGGAAGCCTTGGGGCTTGAGTCCTTAAGCCGGGGTGCCTGCGGATGTCCAAGTGCTAGTTAGCATGCGTTATATATGTCCCTTGAGATTCAAAGGTGATGCGGGACGACTATGAGACTCGACGCGGACGAGTTGCGACCTTGGACTCTGTAGGACGACGCGACGGGTTGGACGACACGACCAGCAACAACGATACAATGCGACACTTAAAGAGCTCCAGAAGAGGTGATGTGCCCCAAATAAGAAGTGCTAACTCACGGTCATCCCCATCGAGGGAAGCGCGACGATCTGCACGGTTGAGTAACCGGCTTTGAGTCTCGGGTGGTCGGCTTGCTCTCACGCTCGGAACGAGTCGTGGGATGGGTCTTGCACTCACAACTCACAATGGTGATGTATCACGAGCTAGCTAGGAAAGTAACCTACTCACATGCAGCGACATCTAGAACGCATACTAGCTAAGAAAATACGATAAAAGGGGGTGGCGAGTGTACCTCCATGCTCGGGGCGTGGGGAAGACTTCCCGGCCGAGATCCGAAACTCCCGGTACAGAAATAATTAATAATTACAGAAATAATGTTAAGCCCACTCTACACAGGGAGGTAACAGGCGACATGTGGGATCCGGGAGCACCAATCTCAGGTTGGCGGGCAGCAGTCGATGGCGCTCGGGCGGACGCGGTCGGCCGGTTCAGCTCCGTTCACTCGGGCCCACCAAATGGTACGTGTGACCCGCTTCTAGTACGGCGGCGTCCGGGGTGGCTCCTGGCTGCAGTGAATGACAGGGACGCTCCTGGAGTGTCCCGGGTAGATCCCTGGGAGCGGCGGTCGCCGGAGTGGAGGCGAGCAATTTCTTGGGAATTATCTCCCAATGTTGTCCTGCAGCTGTGTTTCTATCCAGATCTACGCGCTCCAGTGAGATCGGCTAGTACGCTCAACTCCGACGTTGGATCGGGACACAAAAGGTACCGTTGGGAAGAGGACTTGAAATCCTACAACATACTAGAACTACAGACTTGTCCAACAGTTGGATTGAAAATGGGAGCGACTGCAAACTGACTGAGCACACAGTCTCGAAATAAAGAACATACAGGACAGAACCTAACCTCCCTGATCAAGGGCTTTGATCAAGGATCAAATGGGCGAATTAGGATCAGATATTTTTATGGTGGGTAGAGGGGAGGGTTACGGAGACGAACATAGCTCATTTGTGAGATTTGGACAACATTTGATGGGTGAGAAAAATCAGCTACTAAGATCTATCCGGCAGACCCACATGCAGATTTTGGGGATGATGAACATGTGGATAGGAAACGGGGAAAACGGGCTCTGATCGACCTAAAAATGGAACCGAAAATGGCATCTGATGGGTGGAGCCTACCCTCAAAGTTTCGCGACGATCCAACGGTCGGATCTCCCGTACTAATTCTTTCGCCAAGCTGGTGTCCTAAAACTCTGAGTTTGGGGTAGCAGGATGAAGACTGGCTCGTGGAGACTGAACGGCGGCACGAACGGCGGCGGCGGCGGTGAACGTTCACAAAAGATAGAGGAAGAAGAGAAGTAGAATAAATATGAGGGAGATAGAAGATTTGGGATCAGATCTAGAGAGAGTTGGGGGTGGGAGGAGGAAGAACACCAAGAACACTCAAGAGGGAGAGGGGAGTGCACACCAATCAATATTCTCTTCAATTTTCTCATTAGTTCTACCAAAATACAACAAGAGGCTATAAATATTAAAACCATAGATCTAGACTCAAGGACATCCACTAACACCAAAGGACATCCACTAACTCCAAAGGACATCCACTAACATTGGTCAAGGGTAGGTGGGAGACAAGCATGGGGGACAAGGAGGGGGCATCTTCTACCTTTGTCTCCTTGGTCTAATAGTCCAAGTCTTCTAGAAGCCCATCTTGGGCCTTGGATAAGCCTTTTGGGCCCACATGTGTAGAAGCCCACAAGGGAGAGAGAGGCCTAATGGGGCTCCTAAAAGTTTGGAGGCCCAATTTAGAAATTGGGCTCCTTACATGAAGTGTAACCCATTTTACAACCTTGACCCATTACACTCATAAATACTCAAATAAATACACACCAATACACTAAACATAAAGAAAGTATCAACACTCAGGGAGGGACTCCATACTGTCGCCCAACCACAACGATGTCGATGTCGACCGAGTCATGCTGCAGGTCCGGTACCGACGGCTCACTGAGTCGGGCCGTACTCGTGCTCTGGTGTCCTCACCAATTATCCCCGGGTGGGAGAGCTCGACCCCGTCGAGTAAGGGTCCGGGTCGCTCTGATACCGATCCAGCAGATCTGGATCTATCCTCTGTAGCTCTGCCCGGGTGATCGAGGTGTCATATGACGCGGGCCGTCCCCTCCAACGCACCAAGTAGCGCTGGAACACTCCACCTCGAGTAGTCATTACCTGCTCGTCTAGTATACATTTTATCTACTCTCACTGTTGAGGTAACAAGACTGGAGGTGGACACTCTAGGGTGGTGTCACTCACAATGGATGGAGACGGCTCAAAGGGCTCACTAGGTATCACCGCTGGGTCCCTATAAGCGACGAGATCCGAGATGTTGAAAGTCGAGCTGATCCCGTAATCCTCTGGCAAGTCCACAACATATGCGTTCAATCCAACTCGCCTCACTACCCAAAAGGGACCGGCACCGTGAGCATGCAACTTCTTCACGGCTCCTGAGGGAAATCGTTCAGGTCTGACCCTGATCATGACAGAATCACCCTCCTGAAACTCATGGTGGTGCCTATGGGCGTCAGCCAATTCTTTGTATCGTGCGTTGCTGGACTCAATGTGACGACGAATATGCTCATGCAACTGTCTAATATGGCTAGCAAAAGACTCGGTTGACTCAGACACACGGGACTGGATGGGAGATGGGACTAGGTCTATGGGTCTCCTAGGTCTACGGCCTGTGACAATCTCGAAGGGCTCATACCTGTAGACCTATTGACCGAATTGTTATAGGTGAACTCGGCCAAGGGTAAGACAAAATCTCAATCCCTGACTTGATCTCGGACAAGACACCTAAGAAGATCCCCCAAACTCCTATTGACAACCTCAGTCTGATCATCGGTCTGGGGGTGATATGCAGTGGAGAATTTCAATTGGGTGCCCATCATGTGCCATAGGGTCTTCCAGAAATAGCTAGTGAAGTGCACATCCCTATCGGACACTATAGTGCGTGGGAGTCCGAACCTGGAGACACAATGTGAAAAAAATAGACGGGCAGCTCTAGAGGCATCCGAGGTTTTAGGGCATGGGATGAATAATGCCATCTTAGAGAATCGGTCGACAACCACAAAGATCGAGTCATGCTTTCGGAGGGTGCGGGGCAATCCTAACACAAAGTCCATGCTAATGTCCTGCCATGGACTATCCAGGACTGGAAGGGGAGTATAGAGGCATGTACTTTGCTTCCTATGTTTGGCCATAGCACAAGTGTGGCACTGGGTTACAATACGAGCAACATCCCTCTTTAGGCTAGGCCAATAGAATCGATGCTCAACCGCCTCTATGGTCTTGTTCCGGCCAAAGTGGCCAGCAAGACCTCCTGTGTGCATCTCCCACGTAAGAAAGTCACGAACAGAAGTCTGTGGGATGCACAACTTGTCACCCCGGAATAGGTGACCCTCCTGTAGCACAAACTCGCTATAATCGCGTGAGGGACCAGCCTGAAGGACGGCATAGATCGGACCAAAGTCCGGACAGTCAACATAAGCGTCCTTCAGCCTCTCTAGCCCTACCACCTCCATGCTCATGGTGGTCAACATCATCACCCGATGACTCAGTGTATCGGCCACCTTGTTCTCCGCCCCTGCCTTGTGTTTAAGCACAAAGGTGTACTCTTGGAGATATTCCACCTAACGACTGTGATGAGCGTTCAACTTTTTCTGGGTATGGAAGAATCGTAAGGCCTCATGATCAGAAAAGAGGACAAACTCCTGGTATAAAAGATAATACCTCCAATACCTCAATGCCTGAACGACTGCATAAAATTCTTTATCATAAGTGGAATAGCGCAGTTTGGCATCGTTAAGCTTCTCGCTAAAGAATGCGATGGGGTGGGACTCCTGACTCAACACTCCACCAATGCCTACCCCAGAAGCGTCACATGTGACCTCAAACACTTTAGAAAAATTAGGAAGTGCAAGGATAGGTGCCTGGGTCATACGTTCCTTGATGTCCTGGAATGCCGTGGCCGCGGCTTTGGTCCATACAAATGCCCCCTTCTTTATGCAATCAGTGATTGTGGCAGTGATAGAACTGAAACCACGAATGAAGCGACAGTAGCACGTCACTAGGCCATGGAAACTCTGAACATCTTGGAGTGTGTAGGGCTCGGGCCACTCCTGGATGGCCCTAATCTTCTCCGGATCAGCGGAGACTCCATCTCTCGACACAATAAACTCGAGGAAAGTGACATGATCAGACATGAAAGCACATTTCTTCAGGTTGGCGTATAAAGTCTCACGCCTCAACACAATGCAGACCTGCCTAAAATGGTCTAAGTGATCCTCCCTAGTGCGGCTGTACATAATAATGTCGTCAAAGTAGACGACCAAAAAAGACCCCTATCATGGGGCGTACGACCTGGGTCATCAACCGCATGAAGGTGCTAGGGGCATTGGAAAGCCCAAAGGGCATAACCAACCACTCATAAAGACCATCCTTGGTCTTGAATGCCATCTTCCATTCATCCCCAGGCCTGATCCGCACCTGGTGATAGCCACTACGAAGGTCTATCTTTGAGAAGATAGTGGCTCCCGACATCATATCAAGCAGATCATCAAGTCGGGGAATGGGAAAACGATACTTCACCGTGATCTTGTTGATTGCACGGCTATCAACGCACATCCTCCATGTGCCATCCTTCTTCGGGGCCAATAATGCGGGAACAACACAAGGGCTCTTGCTGTCCCGAAGAGATCCCCGACTCATCAACTCCTCGACCTGGCGCTGTTGTCACGCCCCGATGCGGAAAATCGGAACGTAGTCGTTTATATCAATCATGTCAATCAGAGCATACATTGCCACAAGAGACTAAACCATCAAGCTAAATAATAAAAAAACAATTAACCCATCGTTATTAATAATAATAAGGGAAAGTATTCAATTACACCCGACTCCTTGTGGACTTCTATCTCATTAATGGAAAATACAACAACTCTAGATAACAACTAAGCCAAACTTGACTTGAACATAAACTCTAAATGCCGCGCTCCTTGAATCACTCGTTCTCATCCCCATCGGAATGCACGTCCTCATCCGAGCTACCTGAAAGGGATTGGAAAGTAGGGGTGAGCAAAGCTCAGTAGGATTTTATATCTCTATCATCAGGCATAATTAAAGTGATTAACAATTTATTAATAACGTTATAACAAAAGCAATGATAAATAAATGACAAGAGATAGATAGGAAAAAGAACATGAGCTTTCAAGTAAAGAGTAAACACAAGAACTTTTCATGTCATGAAATGATAAATGAAATTGGCCATATCAAGCACGCATATCATGTAACACGAGAATTTCAAGTAATTGAGTAAAAGTGGAAATGTCATAGACCAATCACGCTAGTCATGCACTTCGGTGCAATGCCACACCTTGTCATTACAAACTCCCCAGGGCACAAGTACTTTCGGGCGCTCCTCCCAGGACCGGACCGGGCCCTTTATGATGCGTTGGCATTGAAGGTTTGGATCAATGATCCTAGTCTAGACATTCATCACATTAAATGGCCAAGAGTTCCAAGGTTAAGCTCACGAACTTACTTCTAAGATCAAGAGAAATTCCAACAAAATTGGAATGACATCAAGTAGAAAGACTATGAGTCTTTAGGTAACAAGGATGTAAACAAGGATTTCACATGATCTCACAGTTCAAGGCCAACCTTGATAACTGCTTCACGATGATAAAACAAGAAAACCTTATTAATATCTTATCTGTGACGGTCTATAACAGGGTTGTTACAGAAATGTTACGGTCGTACACATGGCCGTTACGTTGATGTGACGGTCCAATGTTGGGCCGTTACAGGACACAGACCAATTTAATTTGGACTGGCCCAAAACACAATTCAAACCACGTTCATGGGTTCAGGTCCTTAGGGTACAACCTGCCCGGCGTCCTGGTAGGAATCCCAGGCTCACAGGGTCTTACGGAGGTCTCATAATAGTGGTCCTAGTCCGACAGAAGGAATATCAGGCGGAGAGTCCCATCTATTACAAGAATTGAGGCTAATAAACACGGAAACCAAGACGGTGCGGTCAGTCAATCCCACCGGAGTGGCATGACTGTCAAACAATAAAGCTAAGATCAAATATATATATCTTACATAAATCAAAATTTATACAAGTGTTAACTAAGGGTTTTTATCAAATTCTTCATGATCATTCAACTTAGGATTTTCTAAACATCTTTCATGTAGATCAATGAAAAATTAATGTTTATGATCATATTACAATATTAACATCACGTTCTGCCTTGCTTATAGATCAAGATATCATACTAGCATAGTAAGTTTCTGGTTTTAAGAATGCATAATCAATAGTTTAAAACACTGTCAGGAGAACATGACGGTCTAAAGAAGGGGCGTTACAAGCATGTAACGCTCTATAGTAGGAGCGTTACGAACCAGAAAAAAAATAGATTAAAATTTCAAAAATTTAAAACACATGGGCATGTGACGGTCTGTCGTGGGACCGCCAGGCTCATGTGACGGTCTATCATGCGGCCGTCAGGCTGTAACGGCCTCTCAAAGATGCGTCACATGACCTGGAACCCGCCGATGATGAACTTCGACATGTTACACTAAAACTTCGATTGCTCATGATAGAATGAATAAAAATTAGGGAAAATACTACCATTCGAAAGAGCATAAAAATTCGTATAAAATAGCATGCTTTGATTTAGATCTAACACAAAAAGATTCAATCTTTAACTAATAATCATGAAAGTTGCCCTTTTGATACACCTCAGAGTAAAACGTGAAATTCGAGCAGCATGATGAACGAAAATTGGGCAATTAGGTATCAAATGAAAGAGCTCATGGAGACGCACAATATGGTATTATTAGATTTTTGTTTGGCCTGAGAGACACCTACCTTTGCTTGAAGGAAAGAAGGATGAAGAAGAGGGGTCGCCAGAACCCTAGGTACCGCTCCTTGAACGCCCAAATTCTCCCTCGTTCGGTCACGATCGATCACGTTGCTTGTTGCTGGTGCAAATAGGGTTCTAGGGTGTCGAAAGCCCTCTATAAATAGAACCTATAGGGACTCCTAGAGATCGAATTTGGTTGAAGAGTTCTCTGAAGAAATTCCGACGAAAACTTAGGATAAGGTTCTAATCCACCGCCGCCGCCGCCGGTAGAAGCGTCTAGACTTAGGGTTTTCGAAGTGAAAGTAAAGACCTAACAATGGGCTAGGGTTTGGCTCGAAACGGAGCACAATTGGGCTAGAATTGGGCCCAAATTGTGATGGTTAAACTAGGCCTTCTAAACCCACGAAAAACTCTTAAAAATGAGAAATTGGGCCTACATGAATTTTCTTTTGGGCTCTTACCTGAAGACAAAGTTGTTACAAATTCGATTTTACACTAGTTTCATATTTTTCCAGAATTTTAATAATTTCTTTAGAAGTTGAGCCAATAAATAATTAATTTATGTGAAAATATTATAGTAGAAACAGACAGGGTGCTACACCCTCCCCCACTTAAGGAATTTGGTCCCCAAATTCACCGAATCCACTAACAACCAACCTTAAAACAATTCAGGATATAATTTCCTGATCGCATCCTCGGATTCCCATGTTGCTTCCTCAGCTCCACGCCGACTCCACTGGACCTTGACCATCGGAATGGATCGATTCCTGAGTTATTGTTGCTTGAAGTCCAATATTTTGATATGCTTCTCTTCATAAGATAAGTCCTTCTTCAACTCCAAATCAGCATGTTGGATAATGTGCGAAGGGTCATACACATACTTCCGAAGCATAGATACATGGAACACATCGTGAATACCAGCTAACTGTGGTGGTAGGGCTAATCTATAGGCAACTTCGCCTACCCTCTCTAAGATCTCAAATGGGCCAACAAACCATGGGCTTAACTTGTCTCGAATTTCGAATCTTCTAATTCCTCTTGATGGTGACACTTTCAGAAATACATGATCTCCAATCTGAAATTCTGGCTCCCTTCTTCTATTATCTGCATAGCTCTTTTGTCGGGACTGGGCGACCTTCAAATGGTCTCTGATAACTTGGATGTTATTTGACGATTCTGAGATAAGATCTGGCCCGAGCCATTACTTTTCACCAATTTCTTCCGAACAAAGAGGGGATCTACAACTCTTGCCATGCAAGGCCTCAAACGGTGCCATCTGAATGCTGGATTAGTAACTATTATTGTATGTAAATTCAATCAAAAGTAAATGTTCATGCCAACTGCCTCCAAAATCAATTATACAGGCTCTCAACATGTCTTAAACAATCTGGTTTGCTCTCTCAGTCTGTCCGTCAGTCTGAGGGTGAAAAGCTGTACAGAAGTTCAAACGAGTGCCTAATGATGCTTGCAGTCCTTTCCAAAAGTGAGATGTAAACCTGGGGTCTCTGTCAGATATGATGGACACAAGCACTCCATGCAATCTTATTATTTCCTTTACATATAGGGTAGCCAAAATATCCACGGTCCACTTTGACTTAACAGGTAAAAAGTGTGTGGACTTTGTCAATCAGTCAATGATCACCCAAATTCCTTCAAGGCCTCCTCGTGTTCGGGGTAAACCCATAATAAAATCCATACCGACACTTTCCCACTTCCACTGTGGTATTTCGAGAGGCTTTAACTTCCCAGCAGGTCTGAAATGCTCAGCTTTAACTTGTTGACATACTAAACACCTGCTCACAAAATCGACCACTTCCCTCTTCATGTTCGGCCACCAGAAAGTCCTCTTCAAATCTCTGTACATCTTTGTAGCTCCTGGGTGTATAGTATACTTAGATCTGTGCGCTTCTTCAAGAATCTTCTTCTTTATTTTTATGGAATCAGGGACACATGTTCTCCCTCGAAATAACAATCTCCCATCATTAACTAACATAAAATCTAGTCGATTAGCCATCTATTTTTTAATTTCAATGAGCACAGGGTCATTATCCTGCAACTGCTTAATTTCTGCTAGCAATTCTGAACGAAGCTAGACATGAGCCACCAAGATCCGATCTTCCCTTTCTGTAATATCTAAACTGGCAAACTGTTCTAACGACTTCCACTCTTGAATCATTATACTGGCTAGTCTAGCAGTCGGCATCCTGCTTAAAGCATCTGCCACAAAATTCCTCTTTCCGGGATGATATTCAATGGAGAAATCGAAATCCTTTAAGTACTCTAACCACCTTCTCTGTCTCATGTTCAACTCCTTTTGAGAAAATAGATATTTCAAGCTCTTATGGTCTGAGTACACTATGAAAGTTTCTCCATAAAGATAATGCTTCTATATCTTAAGAGCAAACACAATAGATGCTAACTCCAAATCATGAACAGGGTAATTCTCTTCATGTTTTCTCAACTGCCTGGAGGAATAAGCTATCACCTTCTCTCGTTGCATCAATACGCAACCTAAACCAATTCCTGAAGCATCGGTATAAACTTTAAAACCTCCTTCACCTAAGGGTAAGGCCAAAACTGGGGCAGTGGTCAAACACTCGTCTGAAAACTCTTTTCACAATCATCCGCCCATTCAAAACAATTCTCCTTACGAGTTAACCTTGTCAAGGGCACTGTAATCTTGGAGAAATCTTTAATGAACCTTCGATAATAGCCTGCTAAACCTATGAAACTTTTGATCTCAGTTACATTCACATGTCTTTCCCAATTACGTACAGCCTCAACTTTAGAAGGGTCTACTACGATTCCCTCTTTAGAAATAATGTGGCCCAGAAAAGATACCTCTTGCAACCAGAACTCACATTTACTAAACTTGGCATAAAGTTGATGCTCTTTTAATGTTTACAATGCCATTCTCAAGTGTTGTTCATGCTCCTCCTTGCTCCTTGAATATATCAGAATATCATCGATAAATACCACGACCCACTGATCCAAGTAGGGCCAAAACACACTATTCATTAGCTGCATAAAAGCTACAGGAGCATTTGTTAGTACAAATGGCATCACCACAAATTCAAAATGCCCATACATGCTACAAAATGCCGTCTTAAAAATATCTTCATCTTTTATCCTCAACTGATGATACCTAGATCTGAGATCGATCTTTGAGAAATATTGGGCTCCTGATATCTGATCAAATAATTCATCGATCCTTGGTAATGGGTACTTGTTCTTCACGATGAGCTGATTCAACTGACGATAATCGATACATAGCTGTAAAGAATCATCTTTCTTCCTTACAAAAAGAACAGGACCACCCCACGGGGAAGTACTCGGACGAATGAACCCACTTTCTAGCAAGTCTAACAACTGCACCTTAATGAACACTAGCACCATGCTTAGATAACCAATCAGCCCCTAAGATTACATCATAATCTTTCATCTTCATGCATACAAGATCAGCAGATAAATTACAACCATTGATCAAAACTTCACTAGAAGGATAATAATATTTAATCTCGGATCCCGAACCAATAGGGGTGGGTATCATAAGGTGTGAATCCAACAACACCGGTTCCACAGATAAAGTCTTAGCAAATTCCAGAGATATAAAAGAATGAGTGGCTCCAGTGTCGAAAAGTATGAATGCTGGCTTGGAAAGAATAGTAAGAGTACCTTTGACATTTCCTCCTTCCTCGGTAGTCTGGTTCTCGGTCTCTGCCTCCTGGAGGGCTTGGAGCCTGCCTTGCCGCTTGTAACTTCCTTGCGACTTATCAGATGCTGCCGATTCATTAATAAGGGGACATTCTAGAATTCGGTGGTCCCTGCTACCACACCTTAAGCAAGCGCCTAACTTGTGCCAACACTTTTCCATCTTGTGACCTGGATGGTCACAGTACTTGTAAACTGCCTTAGACGGCACAACTGGTCCAACCTTCTTCTCGCCTTCCTTGGGTTTCTTGCTTTTAGAAAAACTTGGCCCACCATTGGGCCTCTTCTGACCATTACCGGGTCTGAAGTTCCCGGAACTGGTAGTCTGTTCCTTCTTCTTATCCCGACCTCTAATCCGGTCAGTCATTTCCATCGTATCCTCCAAAACTTGTGCTTTTCTTACAATCTCAGCATAGATATGGATTTCCAAGGGTGCCAATTGATTGATGTACTAAAGCTTCAAACCATTCAAAAATCTTTTAGCCTTCATTTTCTCAGTGGACACCAAGTGTGGGGCATACTTACACAATCTAGAAAACTACGCTTTATATTCCGCAACCGACAAGTTTTTTTGTTTCAAAGCAGCAAACTCGGCCGCCTTCTTCTCCTGTACTCGATCTGAGAAGTACTTGTTATTGAAAAACTTCTTGAACTCGTCCCACGTGGCACGCCTATTCCCAAGTGTGGCTTCCATGGCTTCCCACCAAGCACGAGCATCGCGTTCTAATTGGAAAGTCGTTAGTAGGACACGATCCTGATCTCCACATTGCATAACCTGAAGATCCTTTCCATCTCCTTCAGCCAGTTCTCAGCCTCATCCGGGTCTGAAGATCCACTGAAACGCGGGGGATTCATGCCTTGAAAGTTCCGATGTAGGTTGCCTCCTCCTTGGTGTCCGCCGCCTTGGGCTACTTGCTGTAAGGCCTGGGTCAGGCCCTACACTGTACGTTGCATGTCTCGCCATTGAGCGCGTTCTGTCGCCATCACAGAAATTCCTACAACATAAAAGAAGTAATTAAGAATGTTCTATTGGATCTATCTTCTTATAGCTAGTTAATTAATTAACTAATCTTAGCCCAAGTCTCTACCCAACTCACTGGGTCAGATTCTGACTTTACTAAGGTTAAAGGTTCTATGACACTACTAGCAACCTAGGGTCTAAAGAAAACCTAGGCTCTGATACCACAAAAACTGTCACGCCCCGATGCGAAAAATCGGAACGTAGAAGTTTATATCAATCATGTCAATCAGAGCATACATTGCCACAAGAGACTAAACCATCAAGTTAAATAATAAAGAAACAATTAACCCATCTTTATTAATAATAATAAGAGAAAGTATTCAATTACACCCGACTCCTTGTGGACTTCTATCTCATTAATGAAAAATACAACAACTCTAGATAACAACTAAGCCAAACTTGACTTGAACATAAACTCTAAATGGCTCGCTACTTGAATCACTCGTTCCCGTCCCCATCGGAACGCACGTCCTCATCCGAGCTACCTGAAAAGGATTAAAAAGTAGGGGTGAGCAAAGTTCAGTAGGATTTTATATCTCTATCATCTGGCATAATTAAAGTGATTAACCATTTATAAATAATGTTATAACAAAAGCGATGATAAATAAATGACAAGAGATAGATAGGAAAAAGAACATGAGCTTTCAAGTAAAGAGTAAACACAAGAACTTTTCATGCCATGAAATGATAAATGAAATTGGCCATATCAAGCACGCATATCATGTAACATGGGAATTTCAAGTAATTGAGTAAAAGTGGAAATGTCATAGACCAATCACGCTAGTCATGCACTTCGGTGCAATGCCACACCTTGTCATTACAAACTCCCCAGGGCACAAGTACTTTTGGGCGCTCCTCCCAGGATCGGACCGAGCCCTTTATGATGCGTTGGCATTGAAGGTTTGGATCAATGATCCTAGTCTAGACATTCATCACATTAAATGGCCAAGAGTTCCAAGGTTAAGCTCACAAACTTACTTCTAAGATCAAGAGAAATTCCAACAAAATTGGAATGACATCAAGTAGAAAGACTATGAGTCTTTAGGTAACAAGGATGTAAACAAGGATTTCACATGATCTCACAGTTCAAGGCCAACCTTGATAACTGCTTCACGATGATAAAACAAGAAAACCTTATTAATATCTTATCTGTGACGGTCTATAACAAGCCCGTTACAGAAATGTGACGGTCGTACACAGGGCCGTTACGTTGATGTGACGGTCCAATGTTGGGCCGTTACAGGACACAGACCAGTTTAATTTGGACTGGCCCAAAACACAATTCAAACCACGTTCATGGGTTCAGGTCCTTAGGGTACAACCTGCCCGGCGTCCTGGTAGGAATCCCAGGCTCACGGGGTCTTACGGAGGTCTCATAATAGTGGTCCTAGTCCGACAGAAGGAATATCCGACGGAGAGTCCCATCTATTATAAGAATTGAGCCTAATATACACGGAAACCAAGACGGTGCGGTCAGTCAATCCCACTGGAGTGGCATGACTGTCAAACAATAAAGCTAAGATCAAATATATATATCTTACATAAATCAAAATTTATACAAGTGTTAACTAAGGGTTTTTATCAAAATCTTCATGATCATTCAACTTAAGAGTTTCTAAACATCTTTCATGTAGATCAATGAAAAATTAATGTTTATGATCATAATACAATATTAACATCATGTTCTGCCTTGCTTATAGATCAAGATATCATACTAACATAGTAAGTTTCTGGTTTTAAGAACGCATAATCAATAGTTTAAAACACTGTTAGGAGAACGTGACGGTCTAAAGAAGGGGCGTTACAAGTATGTAACGCTCTATAGTAGGTGCGTTATGAACCAGAAAATAAATAGATTAAAATTTTAAAACACATGGGCATGTGACGGTCTGTCGTGGGACCGTCAGGCTCATGTGACGGTCTGTCGTGCGGCCGTAATGCTATAACGGCCTCTGAAAGATGTGTCACATGACCTGGAACCCGCCGACGATGAACTTCGACATGTTACACTAAAACTTCGATTGCTCATGATAGAATGAATAAAAGTTAGGGAAAATACTACCATTCGAAAGAGCATAAAAATTCGTATAAAATAGCATGCTTTGATTTAGATCTAACACAACAAGATTCAATCTTTAACTAATAATCATGAAAGTTGCCCTTTTGATACACCTCGGAGTAAAACGTGAAATTCGAGCAGCATGATGAAAGAAAATTAGGCAATTAGGTATCAAACGAAAGAGCTCATGGAGACACACAATATGGTATTATTAGATTTCTGTTTGGCCTGAGAGACACCTACCTTTGCTTGAAGGAAAGAAGGACGAAGAAGAGGGGTCGCCAGAACCCTAGGTACCGCTCCTAGAACGCCCAAATTCTCCCTCATCTGGTCACGATCGGCCACGCCGCCTGATGCTGGTGCAAATAGGGTTCTAGGGTGTCGAAAGCCCTCTATAATTAGAACCTATAGGGACTCCTAGAGATCGAATTTGGTTGAAGAGTCCTAAGAAGAAATTTCGATGAAAACTTCGGATATGGTTCTAATCCGCCGCCGCCGCCGCCGGTAGAAGCATCTAGACTTAGGGTTTTTTAAGAGAAAGCAAAGACCTAATAATGGGCTAGGGTTTGGCTCGAAACGGAGCACAATTGGGCTAGAATTGGGCCCAAATTGCGATCGTTAAACGAGGCCTTCTAAACTCACGAAAAACTCCTAAAAACGTGAAATTGGGCCTACATGAATTTTATTTTGGGCTCCTACCTGAAGACAAAGTTGTTACAAATTCGATTTTACACTAGTTTCATATTTTTCCAGAATTTTAATAATTTCTTTAGAAGTTGAGCTAATAAATAATTAATTTATGTGAAAATATTATAGTAGAAAAAGACAGGGTGCTACAGCTGTAGCTCGGCATGGTCCGTGGGACTCATCCTATAGTGTGGAAGGTTGGGCAAGGATGAGCCCGGGACGAGGTCAATGTCATGCTGGATATCCCTCATGGGTGGAAGACCTCCTGGGAGGTCTTCGGGAAATACATCAAAGAATTCCCGTAATATTGTAGCTATCTCCGGGGGATGCTCATCCTCGGACCTAGGGGCAACATCCTCAACGCCCCTGATGATGACAGCTAGAATGGGGTTACCCTTGGTCACCTCCTGCTCCATCTCTCTCGGACTGATCATCATCAACCTCCTGGGTGGAGGGTCAACTCTACTAGGAGCAGTCGAAGAGGTGGATGCCTGTGCCGAGGACAAAGTGGGTGGACCAGCCTTCCCCTGACCAGAAGTGGTCGTAGTGCTGGGGCCAGCTGGTCCGCGGATAGATGAGTCCTTCGGCTGGACTAGGTGGAGGGTAATCTTATGGCCATCATGGTCGAAGGTGCAAGTGTTTGACCTGCCATGAAGGGTGGCATCTCGGTCAAAGAGCCAAGGCCTACCAAGGATGATACTACCCACCTCCATAGGTAGTACATCACACCAGATCGCATCATGGTACGTCTGGAACTGCATCGGCACCAGACACCGCAGTCTGACCGGGATGGAAGTGGAATCCACCCATGAAACTCTGTAAGGTGCAGGGTGATCCATGGGCGTCAAACCAAGGTGCTTGACGGTGCCTGTGGAGATAGCGTTGATGCAACTCCCGCTATCTATAATCACCTTGCAGGCTTTCCCTTCCAGCCTACAAAATGTGTGGAATATGGTGGTGCGACGCCAGTCGTCGCTCACCTGAGGCTGGGTAAGGATGCACCTGACTACACCCAAATGTACGTCATCCTGATATGAGGTACCAGGGACGTCAACCTGCTCGCCCTCCAATGACTCGTCAAAGAATTCCTCAGCCAATTCTTGATCCGGCTCGTAGCTGACTGGCACCAACTCAGGCGTGGGGTCACGGGCCGGTGTGTCGGCAATAACAAGTGCTCCCCGAGTGGGACACTTGCTGGCCAAGTGGCCAACTCCACCACAAGTGTAGCAACGGTCTCGTGTCCCATAGCCCTGAGATGTTCCACCAATCATTGGCCCCTTACCCTTATCCTCTCGATGGACTGGGGTGTACGAAGAAGAGGTCGAGCTGGTACGGCAGGCTGATAAGGCCGAGGGGCAGGGATGGGTGCCTCTGGGCGAGGGGGAGGGTCCCTCTGAGGGAAAGTGCGGAGCCTAGGAGCAGTGGGGTCCTGTTGAGGGGGTTCCGGGGGACGGGCCACCAGAAACTGGCTATAGGAGGTAGGCGTGGTACGAGGGTCGGTCCCACGCTGATAAGTGAACCCTAGGCGCTGGACGGGAGCAAACTCTGCCTCGAACTGCTCCAACTCTAGAGCAACCTGGTATGCATC
This sequence comes from Amorphophallus konjac, assembly GCA_022559845.1. Taxonomy (NCBI): domain Eukaryota; kingdom Viridiplantae; phylum Streptophyta; class Magnoliopsida; order Alismatales; family Araceae; genus Amorphophallus; species Amorphophallus konjac. Next base: position 270,098,795 of record CM040127.1, read on the forward strand.
TTCCAAGGTGGTAACATTGCGGTGAAATAATTCATATTGGTAGTGGGGCCGCAAACCACGACGGAAGCGCAATACAGGCATGGTGCTCTCCTCCGTAACGCCACATCGTAAAAAGTACTCGTCAAACTCCATGATGTAGTCTTACACGGATCGGTCCCCTTGGGTGAGACTCTGCCACATATCAATAAGTAGCTGACGGTACGAGGCAGAAAGGTACTTACGCCTAAGCTTGTCCTTCATCTCATCCCAAGAACCTACCTGAGGTTCATGACGTTGAAAGAGCAAGCTCTCCACATTGCTCCAGTAAGTCTGTGCTTGCCCTGACAACTTCATCTTGACATACCTGACCCTCCGATGGTCCGTCATCTTGAACCACTCAAAGTACCGGTCCATTCTGGCCTCCCAATCAAGATAAATCGTGGGTTCCAAAGGATTGGACCCATCAAACGTGGGAGGGTCTGCACGGACGGTCCTGAGGATCCGTTCATCCCCATCATCCCTGTGTGGTCGGTGACCACGCCTGCGCCAGCCATTTCCCTCGTAATCGTTCTCGGACTCATAGTCTCAAAATGGAGGGCAGGTGGCCGTTGCTCCTTAGCCCGAGGTGGAGCGGGCTGAGCAGTAGGCCCGTGTTGGGCGGCAGGCGTGGGCTGGGTAGCAGGCGCCTGAGGGGCCGGAAAAATGCCGGGTAGGTCCCGGCGAGGGGTTCTCTCCACACTCTCTAGCCTTCCAATCAGACCTTGGACAGATCGGTCGGAGGCCTCGGTGCGGTCCTCCATGGCTTTGAATCAGCTCTCCATATGCTTGGTATGCTCCCTAAGAGTCTGGTCGGACCTGACCATGCGCTCCATGAGTAGAGCTAACAAGTCCTCCAGTGTTCGGCCTCCCGGGTTGGCACCTCGGGGTTCACCCATAGTGTCAGGGCGATGGTACTGGGCACCTCCATGGGTGGGCATGCAATGGGCCTAAAGGGAGCTAAGGGTGACTCACTAGACCTATATGGATGCATCGATGCAAGTTGGGGACCCTAGACTTAACCCGATTTCCAGTACACGGCAGAGGCTATAATCCGAAGATCCGACTAGACGCGAGGGGCTACCTTCCGGATAGGCGTAACCTAACCTTCCAGTAACGTCTTTTGATATACTGGTTATCGAGGTGAAATGCAATTTAAAACACCTTTTTTAAAATAATGACTACCCTAGACTCAAACTGGCTCTGATACCAATTTGATGCGGGACGACTACGAGACTCGACGCGGACGAGTTACGACCTTGGACTCTATAGGACGGCGCGAGGGGTTGGACGACACGACCAGCAACAATGATACAATGCGGCACTTAAAGAGATCCAGAAGAGACGATGTGCCCCAAACAAGAAGTGCTAACTCACGGTCATCCCCATCGAGGGAAGTGCGATGATCTGCACGGTTGAGTAACCGGCTTTGAGTCTCGGGTGGTCGGTTTGCTCTCAGTCTCGGAACGAATCGTGGGATGGGTCTCGCACTCACAACTCACAGCGGTGATGTATTACGAGCTAGCTAGGAAAGTAACCTACTCACATGCAGTGACATCTAGAACACATACTAGCTAAGCAAATACGACAAAAGGGGGTGGCGAGTGTACCTCTACGTTTGGGGCGTGGGGAAGACTTCCCGGTCGAGATCCGGAACTCCCAGTACAGAAATAATTAATAATTACAAAAATAATGCTAAGCCCACTCCACGCAGGGAGGTAACAGGTGACACGTGTGATCTGGGAGCACCAATATCGGATTGGTGGGCAGCAGTCGATGGCGCTCGGGCGGACGCGGTTGGCCGGTTCAGCTCCGTTCACTCGGGCCCACCGAATGGTACGTGCGACCCGCTGCTGGTACGACGGCGTCCGGGGCGGCTCCTGGCTGCAGTGACTGACGAGGACGCTCCTGGAGTGTCCCGGGTCGATCCGCGGGAGCGGTGGTTGCTGGAGTGGAGGCGGGCGATTTCTTGGGAATTATCTCCCAATGCTGTCCCGCAGCTGTGTTTCTGTCCAGATCTACGCGCTCCGGTGAGATCGGCGGGTACGCTCAACTCCGATGTCAAACCGGGACACAAAAGATACCTTTGGAAAGAGGACTTGAAATCCTACAACATACTGGAACTACAGACTCGGCCAACGGTTGGATTGAAAATGGGAGCGACTGTAAACTGACTGAGCACACTGTCTCGAAATAAAGAATAGACATGACAGAACCTAACCTCCCTGATCAAGGGCTTTGATCCAGAATTAAATGGGTGAATTAAGATCAGATATTTTTATGGTGGGTATAGGGGAGGGTTATGGAGACGCACATAGCTCATTTGTGAGATTTGGACAATATTTGATGAGTGAGAAAGATCGGCTACTAAGATCTATCCGGCAGACAAGCACACAGGTAGATTTTGGGGACGATGAACAGATGGATGAGAAAGGGAGAAAACGGGCTCTGATCGACCTAAAAATTGAACTGGGAATGGCCGCTGATGGGGGGAGCCTACCATCAAAGTTTCGTGAAGATCCAAAGGTCGGATCTCCCGTACCAGTTCTTTCACCGAGCTGCTATCCTGAAACTCTGAGTTTGGGGCAGCAGGATGAAGACCGGCTCGTGGAGACTGAACGGCGGCATGAACGGTGGCGGCGGCGAACGTTCACAGAAGATAGAGGAAGAAGAGAAGTAGAATAAATATGAGGGAGATAGAAGATTTTGGATCAGATCTAGAGAGAGTTGGGGGTGGGAGGAGGAAGAACACCAAGAACACTCAAGAGGGAGAGGGGAGTGCACACCAATCAATATTCTCTTCAATTTTCTCATTAGTTCTACCAAAATACAATAAGAGGCTATAAATATTAAAACCCTAGATCTAGACCCAAGGACATCCACTAACACCAAAGAACATCCACTAACTCCAAAGGACATCCACTAACATTGGTGAAGGGTAGGTGGGAGACAAGCATGGGGGACAAGGAGGGGGCATCCTCTACCTTTGTCCCCTTGGTCTAATAGTCCAAGTCGTCTAGAAGCCCATCTTGGGCCTTAGATCAGCCTTTTGGGCCCACATGTGTAGAAGCCCACAAGGGAGAGAGAGGCCCAATGGGGCTCCTAAAAGTTTGGAGGCCCAATTGAGAAATTGGGCTCCTTACATGAAGTGTAACCTATTTTACAACCTTGACCCATTACACTCATAAATACTCAAATAAATACACACCAATGCACTAAACATAAAGAAAGTATCAACACTCATGGAGGGACGCCATATTGTCGCCCAACCACAACGATGTCGATGTCGACCGAGTCGTGCTGCGGGTCCGGTACCGACGGCTTGCTGAGTCGGGCCGTACTCGTTCTCTGGTGTCCTCACCAAAAGGGGGTTTTGAAGTCCCGCGATCAATGACACCCAAGAGGGGGGTGAATTGGGTGTTTACAAAATTTAAGAAAGCTTTTGCCTTTTTGAAGAATGCGATAAAACACTACTTAAGAGATTCAAATCTATTCAATCACAAGTTGGATTTATTAAAATCTATTTAGTGATGAGATAGATTATGCAAGATGAACAAGAATAAAATCTGAACAACAAAGTACACTAACACTCACGTAGAATGGAGGTAGAGGAAATGGACCAAACCACACAATACAAACCACAATGCATAGCGGTTTTTAAGGTGGTTCGGATGCAACGACGATAATCCTACGTCCACCCCTCACCAAACCCGGTGGGACATCACTCGGGGATAAATCCCCAAACGGAGACGACGCTCTAATCACACACGCAGGACGACGCCTGCATACACACACGAGGACACGCCCCAATACACACACACACGCACACGGAGATGAAGTCTCCAACACGATCCGATAACCGGATCACCAACACAAACACCCGCTGCCACAAGTGCAGCAATCCACACACACACGAGATAGAACAGATCTAAATAGACCCACACACACACAAACGCAGATCTAGGAAGATCCACGCACACACATGAATCAAATACGACACACACACACGACCACGGATCCAACAATGATCCACACACACACACACAAGTTCTTCAGTTTATGACGAACACAAATACAACCCCCAAAGCATAAAAATGATGAGGCTTAGTTTAGAAAACTCCTATTTTGGGTTCCCCTTGAATGCATGTTGCGAATCTTGAACGTATCTTCAATCTTCACTTGACCGGAGCTTCAATCCGTGCTTGCTTAGCTTTTCTCCTTTCTTGCTTGCTTAGCTTCTCTTCTTTCTCCCTTAGGCACTCTTCTTGGAATCCTTGCTTGCTTGGCTTCAGATATGCCTTCAATGGGTTGAGAATAGATGAAGAACACTTACTGCACGGAGTACTATTCACAGATACAGTACCCTTCTTCTTCCTCCTTGGACAACACCCTCTTGATCTCCCTTTGAAGCTCTTTGATGGTTAGGGTTTATGACTCCAAATGATATGTTTTACAGCCCTTGAATGGTCCATAGACAAGCCCCAGACCAGATCCACAAATCATGGCTTAATTGGGGTCATTGGGATTAAACAAATGGGTGAAGATTCCTCTCCACGAGCTTGAAATCAGAAGTCAACAAAAGGGGCCTCGGGACTGTCGGTCGACCGGAACACTTGGGTCAGTTGACCGGAAAGTTATAGATTTGAAGCTTTGCAGAGCTGGTAAATTCGGTCGACTAGCCATAGCACTTCGGTCGACCAAACACTGGGTGGTCGACCGGTCATCTCTGGGCAGTCGACCTGACTTTCTGCAGAGATGAGATTTTCGGTTATGGAAATTCTGGTTGACCGGCCAAGGTCCGTTGGTCAACCGAAAAGACCTATACCTACAAAAATGAAGTGTTAGCCCAAAGAAACATATCCATAAGTCAAGAGCTTCATGTCCTTATCAATTCCATGCATTTTGGGTTTGGTTTAACTTAGTTTATGCATTTATAGGATGCAAACCATTTGAGCATATGTCATAACATGAAATGGCCTTAAGTACGGTCAATGCTCACTCTTGAAGTTTATGCATGAAATACGTTTATGAACAATGCAAAGGATTTATAGAACCTTCATTTGCAAGCCACATTCAAGCTAAAGGGTTTCATGTTTAAGGTGCATGAATGAGGTGAATTAAGGAGAGGTATATGAGATACACATGGTGAGATTGATGCTAAAACAAGGTAAGAGTCTCACCAATGGTTCTTGACAGTAAGTGACATATACCACCTGTTTTAGATTGTAGAATAGTAAGGTGCTTATCCACACATTAGGTTTACCAGGTGACTGCCATGAGATTATAAGTTTGATCCTGCATGTAAGATAGTTAAGGTTAATACCATGCTTGTTCATATAAAAGAGATTATGAAACCTCTTGCCTCTTGTAAAACCAACATATGCAAACCAAGGATCAAGACCATGTAACCGTTACCATTTGCCATCTCAACCATACATAGACAACAAGAGCATGAATGTACACAGTTATCAAGAACATGTGCAATCAACATTAAGTTTAGTTATCATCACTTAATCACATATGAAGTTTATTTATCATCAAAATCATAACTCAACAATCATCAAAACCATAACTCAACAATCTCCCCCTTTTTGATGATGACAAATTTAGTGATGATGACAAACTTAATGATGATACAACAGAAAGGCACATATATTCTTCTCCCCCTGTCACACACAATCATCAATATTTCTCCCCCTTTGACATAATCAAAAAGTGGGATAATGCAAATCTTTCTCACATAACAATAATATGATGCAATATGGAAGAAGCTTATGAAGCAAGAACAAGTTTATCTCCCCCTTTGAAACAGCAATAGGACACCTTAGAAATGTAGATGAAGCAAGAGCAGATCATGGACTAACAAATCAATATGATTCCAATCAGATGATGCCAATTGGTGATTATTCTCACAAGGAAAGATGAGTTGATCGAAGACCAACAAATCAACAATCTTTCTCCCCAATGTCCATTCAACACCTTAACTTTATTGAGAAAGTGTAAAGCATTTGAAGTCCATTCAATTAGAAATTTTACTGATTTTTAGATTTTTACATTTTCTGTTGAAATGCATGAAGCTATGTACATGCAAATGAATCATATGAAATGCACACAATGCAACCAGACAGTTACATATAAACATACATGTAATATATCTCCCCCTTACGTATATAAGAAGGGAATGGGTATAAGAAAAATGCAAGAGAGTCATGACAACCGGAGTGCACATGTGTAGCATATAGGAGATTGTGCAGTAATATAGGAGATTCATACAATTGCTAAGGCAGTCAATCAATTTTCTGAATACATAATAAATCAAATTTCCAGATGTGTAAGTAAGTAACATGAAAAATGATAGTTGTAATATGGATATTCAGATTTTCAGATCAACACAAGGGGACATTTTACAGACTACACTTTAATTTTGAGAACAGCGTATTGGAGGCTACGCTCTACCACATTGAGTTTTCACCATCATTTTTCAACTCAACCAATATCACATGATAGTCAGAATTTTTCAAGAGTGATCAGGTTCACATAATTCCTTTTTACGCAAGTAGATGTATGGAGATCATACCAGAATCCCCGGTTACTCAGAATACTGAACCATTTCACCTCATCTTGAACAGAGGTACTTTAGTCAACACTTTTCAGAAATGAACCACATCACGTCTCAGGTGACATGTGCCCAATTTACTCAGTGAGACTGAGCATTGTTTTGACATTCATTTTCATTCTAGATTTTTTAAAAAGGATAGGTAGACAACTTTTTCCTCAACTGTCTCTTCAACATACATGCAATGTAGCATCCTGTCTTTTTCTACTATAAATATTTCCATATAAATTAATTATTTGTTGGCTCAACTTCTAAAGAGATTATTAAAATTTTAAAAAAATATGAATCTAGTGTAAAATTGAATTTGTAATAACTTTGTCTTCAGGTAAGAGCCCAAAAAAAAATACGTGTAGGCCCAATTTCACGTTTTAGTAGTTTTTCGTGGGATTTAGAAGGCCTAGTTTAACCATCACAATTTGGGCCCAATTCTAGCCCAATTGTGCTCTGATTTGGGCCAAACCCTAGCCCATTGTTAGGTCTTTACTTTCACTTTGAAAACCCTAAGTCTAGACGCTTCTACCGACGGCGGCGGCGGTGGATTAGAACCTTATCCTAAGTTTTCGTCGGAATTTCTTCAGAGAACTCTTCAACCAAATTCGATCTCTAGGAGTCCCTATAGGTTCTATTTATAGAGGGCTTTCGACACCCTAGAACCCTATTTGCACCAGCAACAAGCGACGTGATCGATCGTGACCGGATGAGGGGGAATTTGGGCGTTCTTGGAGCGATACCTAGGGTTCCGGCGACCCCTCTTCTTCATCCTTCTTTCCTTCAAGTAAAGGTAGGTGTCTCTCAGGCCAAACAGAAATCTAATAATATCATCTTGTGCGTCTCCATGAGCTCTTTCTTTTGATACCTAATTGCCCAAGTTTCGTTCATCATGCTGTTCAAATTTTACGTTTTACTCCGAGGTGTATCAAAAGACAACTTTCATGATTATTAGTTAAAGATTTAATCTTGTTGTGTTAGATCTAAATCAAAGCATTCTATTTTATACGAAATTTTATGCTCTTTCGAATGGTAGTATTTTCCCTAATTCTTATTCATTCTATCATGAGCAATCGAAGTTTTAGTGTAACATGTCGAAGTTCATCATTGGTGGGTTTTCCAGGTCATGTGATGCATCTTTCAGAAGCCGTTACAGCCTGACGGCTGCTCGATAGACCGTCACCTGAGCCTGACGGCCCTACGACAGACCGTCACATGCCCCTGTGTTTTAAAATTTTTGAAATTTTTATCTGATTATTTTTCTGGTACGTAACGCACCTACTATAGACCGTTACATGCTTTTAACGCCCCTTCATTAGACCGTCACGTTCTCCTGATAGTGTTTTAAAACTTTGTTTATGCGTTTTAACCAGAAACTTGCTATGTTAGTAAGATATCTTGATCTATAAACAAGGCAGAACGTAATGTTAATATTGTATTATGATCATAAGCATTAATTTTTGTTCTATATGAATGATGTTTAGAAAATCCTAAGTTGAATGATCATGAAGAATTTGATAAAAACCCTTAGTTATTACTTGTATAAATTCTGATTTATGTTAGATATATTTTATCTTAACATTATTGTTTGGCAGTCATGCCACTCCGGTGGGATTGACTGACCGCACCGTCTTGGTTTCCGTGTTTATTAGCCTCAATGCTTGTAATAGATGGGACTCTCCGTCGGATACTCCTTCCGTCAGTCTAGGACCACTATTATGAGACCTCCGTAAGACCCCGTGAGCCTGGAATTCCCACCAGGACGCCGGACAGGTTGTACCCTAAAGACTTGAACCTATGAACGTGGTTTGAATCGTGTTTTTGAACCAGCTCAAATTAAACTGGTCTGTGTACTGTAACGGCCCAAGATTGGACCGTCACATCATCGTAACGGCCCTGTGTACGACCATCACGTTCTTGTAATGGCCCTGTTATAGACCGTTACAGATAAGATATTAATAAGGTTTTTCTTGTTTTATCATCATGAAGTAGTTATCAAGGTTGGCCTTGAACTATGAGATCATGTGTGATCATTGTTTACATCCTTGTGACCTAAAGACTCATAGTCTTTCTACTTGATGTCATTCCAATTTTGTTGAAATTTCTCTTGATCTTAGAAGTAAGTTCATGAGCTTAACCTTGGAACTCTTGGCCATTTAATGTGATGAATGTCTAGACTAGGATCATTGATCCAAACCTTTCAATGCCAACGCATCAAAAAGGGCCCGGTCTGGTCCTGGGAGGAGCACCCGAAAGTACTTGTGCCTCGGGGAGTTTGTAATGACAAGGTGTGGCATTGCACCAAAGTGCATGACTAGCGTGATTGGTCTATGACATTTCCACTTTTACTCAATTACTTGGAAATTCCTGCGTGACGTGATATGCATGCTTGATATGGCCAATTCCATTTATCATTTCATGACATGAAAAGTTCTTGTTATACTTGTGTTTACTGTTTACTTGAAGGCTCATGTTCTTTTTCCTATCTATCTCTTGTCATTTATTTATCATCGCTTTTGTTACAATGTTATTCATAAATGGTTAATCACTTTAATTATGCCTGATGATAGAGATATAAAATCCTACTGAGCTTTGTTCAACCCTACTTTCCAATCCTTTTCAGGTAGTTCTAAGGAGGATGTGTGTTCCGATGGGGACGGGAACGAGTGATTGCATGAGCGAGCCATTTAGAGTTTATGTTCATGTCAAGTTTGGATTAGTTGTTATCTAGAGTTGATGTATTTTCCATTAATGAGATAGAAGTCCACAAGGAGTCGGGTGTAATCAAATACTTTCTCTTATCATTATTATTATTATCAATAAAGTTAGGTTAATTGTTTCTTTATTATTGGCTTGGTGGTTAGTCTCTTGTGGCAACGTGTGCTCTGATTGACATGATTGATATAAACTGCTACGTTCCGATTTTTCGCGTCGGGGCGTGACAGTTTTTGTGGTATCAGTGCCTAGGTTTTCTTTAGACCCTAGGTTGCTAGTAGTGTTATAGAACCTTTAACCTTGGTAAAGTCCGAATCCGACCTAGTGAGTTGGGTAGAGACTTGGGTTAGGATTAATTAACTAGCTATAAGATGATAGATTCAATAAAAAAACCTTCTTAATTACTTTCTTATGCTGTAAGAATTTTTCGTGATGGCGGCAGAATGCACTCAATGGCGAGACATGCAACGTACAGTGCAGGGCTTGACCCAGGCCTTACAACAAGTTTCCCAAGGCGACGGACAACAAGGAGCAGGCAATCTACATCGAAACTTTCAAGGCTTAAATCCCCGCGTTTCAGTGAATCTTCGGATCCGAATGAGGCCGAGAACTGGTTGATGAAATGGAAAGAATCTTCAGGGTTATGCAATGTGGAGATCAGGATTGTGTCCTACTAGCGACTTTCTAATTAGAATGTGATGCTCGTGCTTGGTGGGAAGCCATGGAAGCCACGCTTGGGAATAGGCGTGCCACGTGGAACGAGTTCAAAGAGTTTTTCAATAGCAAGTATTTTTCAGATCGGGTGCAGGAGAAGAAAGCGGCCGAGTTCGCTACTTTGAAACAAAGAAACTTGTCGGTTGCAGAGTATGAAGCATAATTTTCTAGATTGTGTAAGTATGCCCCACACTTGGTATCCACTGAGAAAATGAAGGCTAAAAGATTTTTGAATGATTTGAAGCTTCAGTACATCAAATAATTGACACCCTTGGAAATCCATATCTATGCTGAGATTGTAAGGAAAGCACAAGTTTTGGAAGACACGAGGGAAATGACTGACCGGATCAGAGGTCGGGATAGGAAGAAGGAACAGACTACCAGTTCCGGGAACTTTAAACCCGGTAATGGTCAGAAGAGGCCCAATGGTGGGTCGAGTTTTTCTAAAAATAAGAAACCCAAGGAAGGCGAGAAGAAGGCTGGACCAACTGTGCCGTCCATGGCAGTTTGCAAGTACTATGACCGTCCAGGTCACAAGATGTAAGAATGTTGCTGCAAGTCAAATGCTTGTTTGAGGTGTGCTAGCAAGGACCACCGAATTCCAGAATGTCCCCTTATTAATGAACCAGCCGCATCTGATAAGTCGCAAGGAAGTTCCAAGCGGCAAGGCAGGCTCCAAGCTCTCCAGGAGGCAGAGACCGAGAACCAGACTACCGAGGAAGAAGGTGTTGTCGAAGGTACTCTTACTATTATTTCCAAGCCAGCATTCGTACTTTTTGACACTGGGGCCACTCATTCTTTTATATCTCTGAAATTTGCTAAGACTTTATCTGTGGAACCGATGTTGTTGGATTCTCACCTTTTGATATCCACCCCTATTGGTTCGGGATCCGAGATTAAATACTATTATCCTTCTAGTGAAGTTTTGATCAATGGTTGTAATTTATCTGCTGATCTAGTATTCATGAAGATGAAATATTATGATGTAATCTTAGGGGCTGATTGGTTATCTAAGCATGGTGCTAGTGTTCATTGTAAGTCAAGAGTAGTGTTTTTCCCTGGACGTCCGGAGCTTTCTTTCTCTGGCTCTAGGCTATCCAAGTCCATGCCACTCATTTCGGCACTTCGGGCAGATAAGCTGTTAAGAAAGGGGTGTCCGGCATTCTTGGCTTTGATTTCTTTAACTGATAAGAAGGAAGTGGAGTTGAAGGATATCCCTGTTATTCAAGATTTTCTGGAGGTATTTCCAGATGAATTGCCAGGTCTTCCCCCTGAAAGAGAGGTGGTTTTCTCTATTGATTTGATTCATGGCGCCTCGCCTATTTCGAGACCCCCCTATCGTATGTCCCCTGCTGAGTTAAGAGAATTGAAGGTGTAGTTGTCAGACTTGCTAGAAAGAGGGTTCATTCGTCCGAGCACTTTCCCATGGGGTGCTCCTGTTCTTTTTGTAAGGAAGAAAGATGGTTCCTTGAGGCTGTGTATCGATTATCGTCAGTTGAATCAACTCACCGTGAAGAACAAGTACCCATTACCAAGGATCGATGAGTTATCTGATCAGATATCAGGAGCCCAGTATTTCTCAAATATCGATCTCAGATCTGGGTATCATCAGTTGAGGATAAAAGATGGAGATATTTTTAAGACGGCATTCCGTAGCAGGTATGGGCATTTTGAATTTATGGTGATGCCATTTGGACTAACAAATGTTCCTACAGCTTTTATGCAGCTAATGAATAGTGTGTTTCGGCCCTACTTGGATCAGTGGGTCATGGTATTTATTGATGATATTCTGATATATTCAAGGACCAAGGAGAAGCATGAAAGGCACTTGAGAATGACGTTGCAAATATTAAAAGAGTATCAGCTGTACGCCAAGTTTAGTAAATGTGAGTTCTGGTTGCAAGATGTATCTTTTCTGGGGCACATTATTTCTAAAGAGGGAATCGCAGTAGACCCTTCGAAAGTTGAGGCTGTACGTAATTGGGAAAGACCTGTGAATGTAACTGAGATCAGAAGTTTCTTAGGTTTAGCAGGCTATTATCGAAGGTTCATTAAGGATTTCTCTAAGATTGTAGTACCTTTGACAAGGTTAACTCGTAAGGAGAATTGTTTTGAGTGCACTGATGATTGTGAGAAGAGTTTTCAGACTTTGAAGGGGTGTTTGACCACTGCCCCAGTTTTGGCCTTACCCTTAGGTGAAGGAGGTTTTGAAGTTTATACCGATGCTTCGGGGATCGGTTTAGGTTGCGTATTGATGCAGCGAGGGAAAGTGATAGCTTATTCCTCCAGATAGTTGAGAAAACATGAAGAGAATTACCATGTTCATGATTTGGAGTTAGCAGCTGTTGTGTTAGCTCTTAAGATATGGAGGCATTATCTTTATGGAGAAGCTTTCATAGTGTACTTAGACCATAAGAGCTTGAAATATCTATTTTCTCAAAAGGAGTTGAATATGAGACAGAGAAAGTGACTAGAGTACTTAAAGGATTTCGACTTCTCCATTGAATATCATCCCGGAAAGGGGAATGTTGTGGCAGATGCTTTAAGCAGGAAGCCGACAGCTAGGCTAGCCAGTTTGATGATTCCAGAATGGAAGTTGTTAGAATAGTTTGCCAGTCTAGATATTACAGAAAAGGAAGATCAAATCTTCGTGGCTCATGTCCAGCTTCGTTCAGAATTACTAGTAGAAATTAAGCAGTTGTAGGATAATGACCCAGTGCTCATAGAAATTAAAGAACAGATGGATAGTCGACCAGATTTTATGTTAGCTGATGATGGGAGGTTGTTGTTTCGAGGGAGAACATGTGTCCCAGATTTCATGGAAATAAAGAAGAAGATTCTTGAAGAAGCGCACAGATCTAAGTATACTATACACCCAGGAGTTACAAAGATGTACAGAGATTTGAAGAGAACCTTTTGGTGGCCGAACATGAAAAGAGAAGTGGCCGATGTTGTGTCCCTGTGATTTTGATGATAGCAAACACTATAAGTCACTTTGAATGCATACAATTCTGTTTATGGTGCAGATGAATGTTTCATTGGAAATCTTATCTGAATTATTGCTGCATTTAGATATGGCTGTGTGGTGTGTGCTTTGGTGCATTTCATTATTGTTGATGCATTTCATAATTGATTGTTATCTAGATTGCTTGTTATCTGGATATCTTGATGTCAGTCTGTTCAATGGGTCGACCCCCCTTCCAGATGGGTCGACCCCCCAAGTCTATACAACGCCAATCTGTTCATGCATCATATCTCAAGTCTACACACTGCATTTTAGGCAAAGTCTGCATATGGGTAGAGTCTGTACATTGCCTTCAAAGCCTTCCAAGTATGTACATCGGTCTGTTGAAAACTCAAGTCTGTACAGCACCCAGGTTCCTGCATTTCAGGCGAAGTCCATACTTTGGGCCCTTCATCAAAGTCCATACAGTGCACTCTTCATCAAAGTCCATACAGTGCACTGTTCATCAAGTCCATACATTACATAATGTTCGTCAAGTCAATACATTGCACTGTAGATGCATCAAAGGGAAGTATGCACATTGGACTGTTCATATGAAGTCTGTACATTGGAAGTGTGTACAGTGTTCAGTTGCCTTTCTCCAAGTCTATACATCCGATTGCCTTTGCATTGCCTTTGGGCAACGAAGTTTGTTCATCCGACCGTCTTGTTCAGCGTCTCAATCTTGCAAGTCTGAACATTGCCTTTGAGCACTGTAAAGTCTATACAGTCCTGATCGAACGTAAGTCTATACATTCCAACCTTTCCCTACGTTCGCTGCTTTGGCTACACACCAAGTCTATACACTACCTACCTTTACCTACGTTCAGACCACCAAGTCTGTACATTGGGTAAAGTCTACACATTGCCTTGGTCAAACGCCTCAAAGTCTGTACACTGGTGTCGTTGCTTGCCTGATCAAAGTCTATACAGTCATGATCGAACGTAAGTCTACACATTATCTTCGACTTCAAAGTCTATACAGTGGTATTCAACTAAAGTATGTACATTGGACTTATAGGTAAAGTCTATACATCCTTCAGCTGGAACTGTGCAAGTCTGTACATCGTTGCCTGCCAAAGTCTGTACATTGTCATCTGTTCCTACGTTGCACTTCCAAGTCTCCACATTGGGCACTTTACCTACGTTCAGCTTTGAAAGTCTGCACATTGGTAGTTTTATCGACGTTGCCTTGCCAAAGTCTATACACTGTGTTTGTTCAAGTCTGTACAGACTTAGCCTTGTTCTAGTATGTACATAGACCAGCTATATTTGGCAAGTCTACACATCGTGATTTCATCATGTCTGTACAGCCTCTTCATTGAAAGTCCACTCATCACTCAAGTCTATACAATGCACACTTGTTTTCTTGCATAAAGTCCATACACTGCACTTGGCTTGTGTTCTTCACACCAAGTATGTACAGCCTGTGCTCGCAGCAGTCAAGTCTACACATTGCGTTGGTGGCAAGTCTATACATTGGGCTGTAGCTTGCTTGAAGTGAAGTCTACACATTGATTCACTGTTCATGCCTTCACTCAAAGTCTGTACAGCCATTCCTAGAGTTCAAGTCTGTACAACGCTGCATCACATAGTAAAGTCTATACAATGGTTGAGCATCGTAAAGTCTATACATTGGTTAGGCTTGTTTATGCATTGCCTCCACGCCATCAAGTCTGTACATTGCATGAAGTATATACATTACACGAGCTGAATGCTTTCTAAGTCTATACACTTGTTATCACATCTTAAGTCTATACACTCGTGGCTAGCTGTTCAAGTCTATACACTCGTTGGCTAAGTCTTAAAAGTCTATACATTCTATCCTTCACACTAAGTCTGTACACTATGGTCTTCAGTTACCCAGCAAGTATGTACATCCTTCTGATTACTAAAGTGGGCACGTGATACGAGGCTAACATCTGGCACGTGATCCAAGATGCAGAGGAGCCTCCACGTGGACTGAAGCATTTGGGCGAGAATCTTGGAGAGCACACGCCGCCCTAATCTGCTGCTGCTATATATATGTGTCTTCTTCCTCTGAAGAAACGTGTGCGAGTGCAGAGAGTGACTGAAGTAGAAGCAGCCAGAGCTAAGAGAAGAAGTGCAGAAGAGAAAGAAGAGATAGAGAAAGCTGAGAGCCAGATCGAGAGAGCAGAAGAAGAAAAAGAAAGAGAGACAGTGAGATAGAGAGGTTGTGAAGAAGAAGGGAGCTTCATTGTTCACTGGACCTTGGATCAGATCCAACCCAGTTTGTCATTGTGCTTTTCATTTCTCCAGCTTTATGTCACTGTGATTTTTATCTTTTATTGTTTTCCCTTTACCTTGTTTTTCCGATACTCTGTAGAGAGGTCGGGGTCCCTCCTGTTGGTTCAGGAGAAGGTAGATTGCTATCTCCGATTGCAAGTAGCTGGGTGCTACTTGTGGGTTCCCTCCTGGTTTGGAGGAAGGGAGATTTGTCTCCGATTATGGGCTTGTAGGTTTCAAGTCCAGGGGTCCCTCCGATTGGGAGGAAGAGAGGTCCGAGACCTCTGGCTTGCAGGTGACTTAGTGTCACTTGTGCTTCCCTCTGAGCTTCAGAGGAAGGGAGACTTGGGTCTTCGGGTGCAGGTAGTGTTGCTACTTGTAGGTCCCCTCCTGGTCTGGAGGAAGGGAGACTTGCATCTCTGGTTTGCTAGTGACTGGTGTCACTAGTGGTTCCCTCCGGTTGAGCGGAAGAGGGGAGGTTGTTCCCCTGGTCAAGCTGTGTGGTAGCATTTGTTGCAGACTGAGTCTGCTGTGCTAGTGTTACTAGTGGAAGCCTCACTTCGGTTTGGAGTGAGGGGTAGACGTAGGTCTGTTGACCGAACCACCTAAAAATCCTGGTGTCCCTTGTGGTTTGATCTTCTTATATGTTCACTTAGTTGCTGCGTATTAGATGTTTGCATAGGATCGAGTGAGGGCTAATTCTAATGAGTTGTCTTGCCGAGATGATCCTTAGTATTCTTAGAATATAGCTGCAACTGTTTTAATTCTGCATAACTGAGTTTTAAGTTTGTATTTAGGCTAATTTTCAAAGGGGAGATTCATTCACCCCCCCTCTGAATCTATTACACCTGACTCAACAATTGGTATCAGAGCAATGTTCTCTGATTGATCAGATCCAACGATCTGCAGAGGATCCTGTTGTCCCTTGGTGCATTTCTGATTGTACTCTTTGCTGCATTAATTTGCTTACCGATTTATTCAATGGGTTCTCCACCGATTTTTAATGGCTCTAACTTTAACTCATGGGTTAGCAGTCTACATAACTATGTGAATTTGATGAATCCGGATATGTGGAAGTTAATCTCACATGGTCCTCACAGACTGCCAAAAGAAAAGTCCAAATGGACTAAAAGTCATAGATCGAGAAATGAAGAGAATCAGAAAGTTTTGAAATTAATGAAAGAAGCCACTGACAAGGCTCTACATTCTTATTTTTATGACTGCAGGTCAGCTAAGGACATTCTGGATCAGCTGAAGATAGCTCAAAAGATGAATGAGGACAGCTGCCTGATGGCTGACAAGAGCAACCATGGTAGTGATCAAGATGAATCTGAAGAATAGGATGATGAGGAGGTAAACCCTTTCGAGAATTTTTCTTTAGATGACTGGGAAGATGCCTATGCCAATCTGACAAGATCCTATAAAAAACTAGGGAAGAAGTATAAAAGTCTGAAAAAGGAGCTAAAGAATCATGAGAATGCTAAATCTCGAGGTGAAAGCCCTGAAATTCTAAAAACTGAAAATGAAATTTTTAGAAGACAACTACAAGATTTTGATTCTATTACTACAGATCTAGATCATTTGAAATCTGAAAAACATACCCTTATGAAACAAATTGGTTTACACAAAAAGGAGAATCAGGAGCTTGTTTGTGAAATTTCTGAACTAAAGGAGAGGCTTAGTTTAATTGATGATCAGGTTCATCACTATAATGCAGTTTAGAATGAAAAATTGGTGAGAGAATTAGAGTGTGTCAACTCTGAACTTGAAAAAATGAAATATGAAAATGCTTGCAATGCTTGTGCAGCTTTAAGAGAGTTGATAAATGAATTTGATTCTGATGATAAACTTCAAAAGGATTTAATCAAACCTTTGAAAGAAGAAAATAAATCATTGCTAGAAAAGAAAACTGAAGCTGAAGATATGAAATCTGAAAATGAAAGACTCAAAAACCAGTCCAAGGAATTTGAACACAAATTGATGAGTCTTGAAAAAGAAAACAGATTGATTTCTGAAAAAATGGAGGCTGATAGAATAATGAATCTAGAGCTTCAGAAAAATCTCAACAAACCTCAATCTGAGAAACAACAGGAAAACTTTTATGGATGTCAGTCTTCCTTAGATGATTGGATGTTTGATGATGATCTCCTAGAGAAAAATAGGAAATTGAAAGAGGAAATCAACAAGCTAAATCATCTAAACACCCAACTGTCAGATAGGCTATTGACAATTGAAAAAGGCAAGGGTGTGAGCATGAATAATTCTGATAGGTTGGTGGATGCAGAACAAGAAATTGAGAGTCTAAAAACCATCAACTTAATGTTAAATGGAAATGTTAGTTGCAGTGAGCAGAAAATAGCTGGATATGAGCTTACTATCACATCCCTTCAACAAGAAGTTGATGATCTTTACAAGTCCCTATCTGAAGCTGACAAGGAAATAGAATTAAAATAGGAAGTAGAAAAACTCAAAAGTCTGAATGATGCCTTGGATCAACAAGTAATTTCCTGTGAAACAGATTTGTCTAAATATGAAGCTAAAATTGCTGATTTGAATTCTGAGATTAAAGATTTGAAAAATTCTCTATCAAAATTTGTCAAGGGAAAGGACAATCTGAATAAGCTTCTGGGAAAGAGTGATAACTCTCAAAGAGAGGGGCTGGGTTACAGTTCAACAAACAAAAGGATTAATAGCATTAAAGCTTCAACAGTGTTTGTAAAAGCTTCTGATCAAACCACAACTGCTGGTTCTTCTGTTTTTCAATTTACTGCACAAAAATCCACTGTGAAACCCAAAACTGTGGAACAAACTCCAAAACAGAAAAAGGGTGAAAATTCACAGAAAAAGGAAAAAGACACTCATGTTGCTATAAAGAAGACTGCACACAATTCACATGATCTCTCACACACTCACATTAAAAAGGGTTCATGTTATTATTGTGGGAAAGGAGGTCACATAATGGAGGATTGTGGATTGATGTTAAAGGATGAGCATGCTAGTGGAACTTTACATTCTAGAAATTTTTCTGATAGAAACCATGCTGCTAGAAGCCTGATGCTTCATGTTATTATTGTGGGAAGCATGGTCATCTCATGAGTGAATATTTTATCATGAAAGAAGACAATAAACTGCATGCCATATCTTCCATTCATTTTCATGGTCCATATGGATCTAAACATAATTCTAGTCAGCACATTGTGTGCTTCAACTATAATAAGCCCGGGCACAGGGCCGCTGAGTGCTGGTTTAGATCCACTTGGGGTAAAAGTGGTTTCAAAAGTAAGCAAACCAGATGCTTTGAATGTGGGAAAAATGGGCATACAGTCAAGGACTGTTGGTATGTTCAAAAGAATTCTGTTAAACTCCATTTTGTCAAATTCCCTGCAAAACCTTTTGTGAAAATTTCATGCTATAACTGTGGGAAGCCAGGCCATAAATCTGCTGAATGTTGGATGGTTAAGAACAAGCATCAAACTGCTCATGCATATAACAGAAAATCTTATGAACATGTTTATAAACATCACCCTGCTGTTAATATGCATCATAAGAATCAAACACCAGCCATTTCATGTAGATACTGTGAAAATTTGGACATTCTATGGATGACTGTTCACTGATGAAATTTGATGATAATGTTACTATGAAAATGTTTAGAATACCTGTTAGAGCTAACGCAGGACCCAAAGCTGCTTGGGTCCCTGCAGGATCAAGATGATCAAAAACTTTGCAGGTGTGCCTTGGACTGAGGAATAAAGAGGGGTAAAATAAACCAAGGCATCCAAGTTGTAAAGCCCCTTTCAGGTAAATTCTCTGCACCTCTTGTTCTTAGATTTACTGCATAGCATGTTAAATCTATTTTTGCACATTCTTTAAGTTCAGCATTGTCAAATTTGAATTCTCTAAACTCTCCTTATTTGAAGTGTATGTTTTGCACTCAACTCTCTTGATGGAAACTGCATGATTAAGAATTATTTCACATAATTTGTGTTTGAATGATTGTCTGAACTTGCATATGCTGCCATTGAAAAATCTGATGCACTATCATGATTGACCACAATAGTATATTAAATAATAAGCTACTAAAAGGCAGGGAAATCTGTCTGGAGGTTCTTACTATGTGTGAGATGGTCTTGTAGACCAAGTTCTTCGCCTAGTACCATGGGTCATATCTCTTTATAGGGCAGTCTGAATGAGCATAAACCCTGAAATCAAGTTTCAATGCTTTAATTGCATATCATGCACTTTGTAAGGGGGAGTCTTATTGATGTTTGCATAATTCTGATAATCTCATTTGCTGAATGCATGCATGTAGTTAGTTGCATTGCATTTCCTTACATTGAAAAATCAAAAAAAAATTTTGATTCCTTGCATCTAGATAGGGGGAGCATTCTTGTTTCATCTCTTCACCTCTTGAACTCCTTCTTGTCAAGACTGGTCAAAGCTAATCTGATTGATTTTTAGTCTTTAATGCTGGCTTCTGAATTGCTCTATTCTCTCAACTATTGGTATCAGAATTGCTCTCTGCTAATTTCTCTTGACAATGTCATTGATTCAGCCGAATGAGGAAAGATTTAATCAGTGCACCCTAGGCATAAATCAGACACTCTGAAAAGAAGAATCTTCTATTATACTGGCTTAAGAATGTTTTGATAAATCAAATTGATTTAAGCCTAATGTATTTTCTAAGTTTTGATGTAAAGGACTTGAACATATCTGAATCATCATGCTTAATAAATCTTAACCAATTGCCTCATGAATTTCATGCAAAACTTTCTGAAATCTTAAAATTTAAAAGACATGACTTTCTTTGGTTAAGATACATGTAGAAAGTATTGTTCTTAATCATTTCAAGTGTACTAAGCTTTGTTTGAAGAATCTGAAAATAGTTAAAATTTAAAGCTAGAGCAATGACAGTGGTCACAGAGAAACTGTGTTTTCTATCAATGAAATAGAGTAAGCCCATGTCATGAAGTGCCATAGTTACCTCTTTTCAATATGGTTGAAAATCTGGCAGAGCAATGGCATGGTTGTGTTGAGTAACTGGGGATTTTGGCCTCTGATCAAGGTGTCTCCTCATGTAAAAAGATACTCCATTACTAACTCTGTTCTCTTTGAGAGGCAATGCGGTTATCACATTGAGTAACTGGGTCATTTCACCTAAGACGTGTTGTGCCTTATGTAAAAAGGTGTTGACTGAACCAAAATTGCTCAGGAAAAATAAGTGCTGCTGAATTGGTATCAGAAAATTTTGAAAATCTAAAGACAAGCTCAGTCTCATTTATTTCTGTTTAATCTCAATATGATCGTGTGTATTTTCCATAGGAGTCACTGAATTTAAATGAGTAAGATGGAAGGAGGTTAATCATGAATATCAAATGAGTTGTTGGTTCACCTTTATTAAAAGGTGTTTCAGATATGAGTATTGAATTTTCTTGATAAACTTTGAATACATCTCTCTTAAATCATGATGGTCAGTTTAAACTCATTCATAATCTATTATAATTGAAGAATCTGAAATTCGTTTACAAAGATTTATGAATTTGGTGTGCTAACGAAAATCTATCTTCCTCATTTATTCACTGTGATTACAGTCTGTGTTTTGCTGATAGATGCTCATCACTTCACTATATCAATTGGCTTCACTCCATCATCTAATCAGGGGGAGCTTTCCTGTCTTGCTGAGTGTCTTTCTTAAAAGGGAAAATCTAGTCAGCATTCTTGAGTGTCCCTGTGTTTTTGTGGATATTCTCCCTCCATCTCAATTGGTTTCAACCTTCAAAACGTTTCTGATCATATTGCCCTCTATCAATGTATTTTTATTGACATTGGTTCTCATTTATGTGACGCACAACTCTCAGAATTTTTTTTTGGATAACCAGAGTTCATCCTTGTAGATTTCTCTTGCATCATGGATCATAAGGGCAAAATTCTCTGGTCTGTTTGAGACACTATATGCATAAGGGGATAATGTGCTACATTGTCTGATCAATTTGTTTGTCTGCAATAGCTCTATATCTTCTGCCATGTCAAAGGGGGAGTATTTGTTGCATATGCATGACTGCATAAGTTGTTTGACTAAGGGGGAGAATTGATTTAAATGATTCTGATATTGTGTTGCCCTCCTCTGCTGAACTATTTTGACTGTCTCATATGACATCACTAGATTATCAAAGTATTGTTTTTTTTTGATGAAGTCAAAGGGGGAGAATACTTTGATGAGTCTAGTCTGAATATTCCTTTTATTTCATTCATAAGACTCATAGTATTGCCATCATCAAAAAGGGGGAGATTGTTGTGTCCCTGTGATTTTGATGATAGCAAACACTATAAGTCACTTTGAATGCATACAATTCTATTTGTGGTGCAGATGAATGTTTCATTGAAAATCTTATCTGAATTATTGCTGCATTTAGATATGGCTGTGTGGTGTGTGCTTTGGTGCATTTCATTATTGCTGATGCATTTCATAATTGATTGTTATCTGGATTACTTGTTATCTGGATATCTTGATGTCAGTCTGTTCAATGGGTCGACCCCCCTTCCAGATGGGTCGACCCCCCAAGTCTATACAACGCCAATCTGTTCATGCATCATATCTCAAGTCTACACACTGCATTTTAGGCAAAGTCTGCATATGGGTAGAGTCTGTACATTGCCTTCAAAGCCTTCCAAGTATGTACATCGGTCTGTTGAAAACTCAAGTCTGTACAACGCCTAGGTTCCTGCATTTCAGGCGAAGTCCATACTTTGGGCCCTTCATCAAAGTCCATACAGTGCACTCTTCATCAAAGTCCATACAGTGCACTGTTCATCAAGTCCATACATTGCATAATGTTCGTCAAGTCAATACATTGCACTGTAGATGCATCGAAGGGAAGTATGCACATTGGACTGTTCATATGAAGTCTGTACATTGGAAGTGTGTACAGTGTTCAGTTGCCTTTCTCCAAGTCTATACATCCGATTGCCTTTGCATTGCCTTTGGGTAACGAAGTTTGTTCATCCGACCGTCTTGTTCAGCGTCTCAATCTTGCATGTCTGAACATTGCCTTTGAGCACTGCAAAGTCTATACAGTCCTGATCGAACGTAAGTCTATACTTTCCAACCTTTCCCTACGTTCGCTGCTTTGGCTACACACCAAGTCTATACACTACCTACCTTTACCTACGTTCAGACCACCAAGTCTGTACATTGGGTAAAGTCTACACATTGCCTTGGTCAAACGCCTCAAAGTCTGTACACTGGTGTCGTTGCTTGCATGATCAAAGTCTATACAGTCATGATCGAACGTAAGTCTACACATTGTCTTCGACTTCAAAGTCTATACAGTGGTATTCAGCTAAAGTATGTACATTGGACTTATAGGTAAAGTCTATACATCCTTCAGCTGGAACTGTGCAAGTCTGTACATCGTTGCCTGCCAAAGTCTGTACATTGCCATCTGTTCCTACGTTGCACTTCCAAGTCTCCACATTGGGCTCTTTACCTACGTTCAGCTTTGAAAGTCTGCACATTGGTAGTTTTACCGACGTTGCCTTGCCAAAGTCTATACACTGTGTTTGTTCAAGTCTGTACAGACTTAGCCTTGTTCTAGTCTGTACATAGACCAGCTATATTTGGCAAGTCTACACATCGTGATTTCATCATGTCTGTACAACCTCTTCATTGAAAGTCCACTCATCACTCAAGTCTATACAATGCACACTTGTTTTCTTGCATAAAGTCCATACACTGCACTTGGCTTGTGTTCTTCACACCAAGTATGTACAGCCTGTGCTCGCAGTAGTCAAGTCTACACATTGCGTTGGTGGCAAGTCTATACATTGGGCTGTAGCTTGCTTGAAGTGAAGTCTACACATTGATTCACTGTTCATGCCTTCACTCAAAGTCTGTACAGCCATTCCTAGAGTTCAAGTCTGTACAACGCTGCATCACATAGTAAAGTCTATACAATGGTTGAGCATCGTAAAGTCTATACATTGGTTAGGCTTGTTTATGCATTGCCTCCACGCCATCAAGTTTGTACATTGCATGAAGTATATACATTACACGAGCTGAATGCTTTCTAAGTCTATACACTTGTTATCACATCTTAAGTCTATACACTCATGGCTAGCTGTTCAAGTCTATACACTCGTTGGCTAAGTCTTCAAAGTCTATACATTCTATCCTTCACACTAAGTCTGTACACTATGGTCTTCAGTTACCAGCAAGTATGTACATCCTTCTGATTACTCTCTTATGACTGTGTGACAGGTACTGTTCGTGGAGCCTATGCAAAGTGGGCACGTGATACGAGGCTAGCATCTGGCACATGATCTGAGATGCAGAGGAGCCTCCACGTGGACTGAAGCATTTGGGCGGGAATCGTGGAGAGCACACGCCACCCTAATCTGCTGCTGCTATATATATGTGTCTTCTTCCTCTGAAGAAACGTGTGCGAGTGCAGAGATTGACTGAAGTAGAAGCAGCTAGAGCTAAGAGAAGAAGTGCAGAAGAGAAAGAAGAGATAGAGAAAGCTGAGAGCCAGATCGAGAGAGCAGAAAAAGAAAAAGAAAGAGAGACAGTGAGATAGAGAGGTTGTGAAGAAGAAGGGAGCTTCATTGTTCACTGGACCTTGAATCAGATCCAACCCAGTTTGTCATTGTGCTTTTCATTTCTCCAGCTTTATGTCGCTGTGATTTTTATCTTTTATTATTTTCCCTTTACCTTGTTTTTTCGATACTCTGTAGAGAGGTCGGGGTCCCTCCCGTTGGTTCAGGAGAAGGGAGATTGCTATCTCCGGTTGCAAGTAGCTGGGTGCTACTTGTGGGTTCCCTCCTGGTTTGGAGGAAGGGATATTTGTCTCCGGTTCTGGGCTTGTAGGTTTCAAGTCCAGGGGTCCCTCCGGTTGGGAGAAAGAGAGGTCCGAGACCTCTGGCTTGCAAGTGACTTAGTGTCACTTGTGCTTCCCTCTGAGCTTCAGAGGAAGGGAGACTTGGGTCTCCGGGTGCAGGTAGTGTTGCTACTTGTAGGTTCCCTCCTGGTCTGGAGGAAGAGAGACTTGCGTCTCTGGTTTGCTAGTGACTGGTGTCACTAGTGGTTCCCTCCGGTTGGGAGGAAGAGGGGAGGTTGTTCCCCTGGTCAAGCTGTGTGGCCGCATTTGTTACAGACTGAGTATGCTATGCGAGTGTTACTAGTGGAAGCCTCACTCCGGTTTGGAGTGAGGGGTGGACGTAGGTCTGTTGACCGAACCACCTAAAAATCCTGGTGTCCCTTGTGGTTTGATCTTCTTATATGTTCACTTAGTTGCTGCGTATTAGATGTTTGCATAGGATCGAGTGAGGGCTAATTCTAATGAGTTGTCTTGCCGAGATGATCCTTAGTATTCTCAGAATATAGCTGCAACTATTTTAATTCTGCATAACTGAGTTTTAAGTTTGTATTTAGGCTAATTTTCAAAGGGGAGATTCATTCACCCCCCCTCTGAATCTATTGCACCTGACTCAACAGCCGATTTTGTGAGCAGGTGTTTAGTATGTTAACAAGTTAAAGCAGAGCATTTCAGACCTGTTGGAAATTAAAGCCTCTCGAAATACCACAGTGGAAGTGGGAAAGTGTCGGTATGGATTTTATTATGGGTTTACCCCGAACACGAGGAGGCCTTGATGGAATTTGGGTGATCATTGACCGACTGACAAAGTCCGCACACTTTTTGCCCATTATGCCAAAGTGGACCGTGGATATTTTGGCTGCCCTGTATGTAAAGGAAATAATAAGATTACATGGAGTGCCTATGTCCATTATATCTGACAGAGACCCCATGTTTACATCTCACTTTTGGAAAGTACTGCAAGCATCATTAGGCACTCGTTTGAACTTCAGTACAACTTTTCACCCTCAGACTGACGGGCAGACTGAGAGAGCAAATCAGATGGTTGAAGACATGTTGAGAGCCTGTATAATTGATTTTGGAGGTAGTTGGCATGAACATTTACCTTTGATTGAATTTGCATACAATAATAGTTACCAATCCAGCATTCAGATGGCACCGTTTGAAGCTTTGTATGGCAGGAGTTGTAGATCCCCTCTTTGTTGGGAAGAAATTGGCGAAAAGCAATGGCTCGGGCCAGATCTTATCTCAGAATCATCAAAGAACATCCAAGTTATCAGAGATCATTTGAAGGTCACCCAGTCCAGACAAAAGAGCTATGTAGATAATAGAAGATGGGAATTAGAATTTCAGATTGGGGATCATGTATTTCTGAAAATATCACCATCAAGAGGAATTAGAAGATTTGGAATTCGAGGCAAGTTAAGCCCAAGGTTTGTTGGCCCATTTGCGATTTTAGAAAGGGTAGGCGAAGTTGCCTATAGATTGGCCCTACCACCGCAGTTAGCTGGTATTCACGATGTGTTCCATGTATCTATGCTTCGGAAGTATGTCTATGACCCTTCGCACATAATCTAACATGCTGATTTGGAATTGAAGAAGGACTTATCTTATGAAGAGAAGCCTATCAAGATATTGGACTTCAAGCAGCAACAACTCAGGAATCGATCCATCCCGATGATCAAGGTCTAGTGGAGTCGGCGTGGAGCAGAGGAGGCAACATGGGAGTCAGAGGATGCAATCAGGAAACTATATCCCGAATTGTTTTAAGGTTGGTTGTTAGCAGATTCGGTGAATTTGAGGACCAAATTCCTTTAAGTGGGGGAGGGTGTTGCATCCTGTCTTTTTCTACTATAAATATTTCCATATAAATTATTTATTTATTGGCTCAACTTCTAAAGAGATTATTAAAATTCTGGAAAAATATGAATCTAGTGTAAAATTGAATTTGTAATAACTTTGTCTTCAGGTAAGAGCCCAAAATAAAATATGTGTAGGCCAAATTTTGCATTTTAGCAATTTTTCGTGGGTTTAAAAGGCCTAGTTTAACCATCGCAATTTGGGCCCAATTCTAGCCCAATTGCGCACCGATTCGAGCCAAACCCTAGCCCATTGTTAGGTCTTTGCGTTCTCTTCGAAAAACCTAAGTCTAGACGCTTCTACCAGGGGCGGCGGCGGTGGATTAGAACCTTATCCGAAGTTTTCGCCGGAATTTCTTCATAGGACTCTTCAACCAAATTCGATCTCTAGGAGTGCCTATAGGTTCTATTTATAGAGGGATTTCGACACCCTAGAACCCTATTTGCACTAGCAACAGGCGGCGTGACCGATCGTGACCAGACGAGGGGGAATTTGGGCGTTCTTGGAGCGGTACCTAGGGTTCCGGTGACCCCTCTTCTTCATCCTTCTTTCCTTCAAGCAAAGGTGGGTGTCTCTCAGGCCAAACAGAAACCTAATAATACCATATTGCGCGTCTCCATGAGCGCTTTCTTTTGATACCTAATTGCCCAATTTTCGTTCATCATGCTGTTTGAATTTTACGTTTTACTCCGAGGTGTATCAAAAGTACAACTTTCATGATTATTAGTTAAAGATTTAATCTTGTTGTGTTGGATCTAAATCAAAGAGTGCTATTTTATACGAAATTTTATGCTCTTTCGAATGGTAGTATTTTCCCTAATTCTCATTCATTCTATCATGAGCAATCGAAGTTTTAGTGTAACATGTCGAAGTTCATCGTTGGCGGGTTTTCCAGGTCATGTGACGCATCTTTCAGAAGCCGTTACAGCCTGACGGCTGCTCGATAGACCGTCACCTGAGCCTGACGGCCCTACGACAGACCGTCACATGCCCCTGTGTTTTAAAATATTTTAAATTTTAATCTGATTATTTTTTTGGTACGTAACGCACCTACTATAGACCGTTACATGCTTTTAACGCCCCTTCATTAGACCGTCACGTTCTCCAGACAGTGTTTTAAAACTTTGTTTATGTGTTTTAACCAGAAACTTGCTATGTTAGTAAGATATCTTGATCTATAAACAAGGCAGAATGTAATGTTAATATTATATTATGATCATAAACATTAATTTTTGTTCTATATGAAAGATGTTTAGAAATTCCTAAGTTGAATGATCATGAAGAATTTGATAAAAACCCTTAGTTAATACTTGTATAAATTCTTATTTATGTTAGATATATTTGATCTTAGCATTATTGTTTGACGGTCATGCCACTCCGGTGGGATTGACTGACCGCATCGTCTTGGTTTCCGTGTTTATTAGCCTCAATGCTTGTAATAGATGGGACTCTCCGTCGGATACTCCTTCCGTTGGACTAGGACCACTATTATGAGACCTCCGTAAGACCCCGTGAGTCTGGGATTCCCACCAGGATGCCGGGCAGGTTGTACCCTAAAGACCTAAACCTATGAACGTGATTTTAATCGTGTTTTTGGACCAACTCAAATTAATCTGGTCTGTGTTCTGTAACGACCCAAGATTGGACCGTCACATCATCGTAACGGCCCTGTATATGACCATCACGTTCCTGTAACGGCCCTGTTATAGACCATTACAGATAAGATATTAATAAGATTTTTCTTGTTTTATCGTCATGAAGTAGTTATCAAGGTTGGCCTTGAACTGTGAGATCATGCGTGATCCTTGTTTACATCCTTGTGACCTAAAGACTCATAGTCTTTCTACTTGATGTCATTCCAATTTTGTTGAAATTTCTCTTGATCTTAGAAGTAAGTTCGTGAGCTTAACCTTGGAACTCTTGGCCATTATAATGTGATGAATGTCTAGACTAGGATCATTGATCCCAACCTTTCAATGCCAACGCATCAAAAAGGGCCCGGTCTGGTCCTGGGAGGAGCGCTTGAAAGTACTTGTGCCTCGGGGAGTTTGTAATGACAAGGTGTGGCATTGCACCGAAGTGCATGACTAGCGTGATTGGTCTATGACATTTCCACTTTTACTCAATTACTTGGAAATTCCTGCGTGACGTGATATGCGTGCTTGATATGGCCAATTCCATTTATCATTTCATGACATGAAAAGTTCTTTTTATACTTGTGTTTACTCTTTACTTGAAGGCTCATGTTCTTTTTCCTATCTATCTCTTATCATTTATTTATCATCGCTTTTGTTACACAATGTTATTCATAAATGGTTAATCACTTTAATTATGCCTGATGATAGAGATATAAAACCCTACTGAGCTTTGCTCACCCCTACTTTCCAATCCTTTTCAGGTAGTTCTGAGGAGGACATGCGTTCCGATAGGGACGGGAACGAGTGATTCCAGGAGCGAGCCATTTAGAGTTTATGTTCAAGTCAAGTTTGGATTAGTTGTTATCTAGAGTTGATGTATTTTCCATTAATGAGATAGAAGTCCACAAGGAGTCGGGTGTAATCGAATACTTTCTCTTATCATTATTATTATTATCAATAAAGTTGGGTTAATTGTTTCTTTATTATTGGCTTGGTGGTTAGTCTCTTGTGGCAACGTGTGCTCTGATTGACATGATTGATATAAACTGCTACGTTTCGATTTTCCGCGACGGGGCGTGACATGCAACAAGTTTAATATCTCGAGAGTGTTGAAAAGAAATTCATATATCCTTATCTTTAACACTCATTTTCACATTTTGTGCATAAAGTGTGCGAATTTGATTCAGCATGTATACCGAAAATATCATGAATACATAACAGTGCAACTCCCCCTAAATAGATGCACTTATGAAATATGAACTCCCCCAAAATGTACGGCATGAAACACTCCAATAATGACTCAAATGCACCATTATTTATCAAGAAGACATAATGTCATAGAAGTTTCAAGGATGGGGGTGAATAACATATAATTAGCAAGCAAGGACGTAAAGGGAATGTATGGAACATGCAATGCAAATATGCAATGTGATGCACAATTGTTGATAACAATTGAATGGATACCCATTGAATGAACTAGATGCAGCTAATGCATGAGTTCTAATGCAATGCAACCTATGGGCATATAGGAATGCAATGCAGTGTGTAAGTGCAAGATGTAGGAGCTTATTTTTCAAACCATGAAACAGATTTCTCAATGAAATCATCCTCATTCTATTCATGAATCAACAAACATTTTTCATGACATGACCTTTATGAATAAGGGTGCATAAATGATCAAAATTAAGTAATGCAACCCAATTTTCAGAATTGTTCAAAATCAGATTTCAGAAGTCTTTCACAAGTTTTGAAATGAGAAATCATCCAGAAGCCAAATGATTGAATCATTTGATCAGAAACATATTTTCAATTCAAATAGCCCAGCTCAATGATTCATTCACAAATCAACCAATCACAAGCCAGTCAAAATTTTTGAGATTTAGTGCGAGGCGGAGATTTTAGTCTGAAGACCCAGCTCACGCATAGGGAATGCTTCCAAGTGGACATAATCCACTCTTCCACAAGTACCATTTGATATACCATATGTGCAGTTCAATTCTGGTGTCATCATGAAGTTCAAGTTGAGGGATATTCAATAGCCAATCACTTCACACACATTTTTCAAGATCTTCAATTTGATTGAACAAATTCGACAAATTCATCATATCAAACTAGAGCAACGTGTCAAGTTTTCAGAATTGTATACCTCAGTTCAGCAGGCATCACCACATGCCTTCAAGATCTAGAATCACTAATTTCATGAAGATCAACATTTTTGCAAGCCCAATTTTTATATTCTAAGCAATGATGCAGCACAAGCTTTGAACAGATTTCAAGCAACTTACAGCTTCACTTCACATTATGCATGAGTTATGTAAGTGATGTTTTAACAGAAAATCATGCATTCTATGACCTAAATGAACACGTGACTCATGGTACTAGGCGGAGGTACATTCTCACGTATGGTGATAAGCTTCAGATAAGAATGACTTGCTATTCCTCAAGTAACCATTTGATATACCATGTAGTCATGCAATAATAATCAAATAGATGAATTTTTAGATTCATGAAATGTGGGCATCCAATGGTGGTTCATGAAAAGTGCAATTGCATTCTAATGACAAAAACAATTTTTTTTTATTTTCATTCATGGAGACATGGTTGAAACAAATGTGAGCTTTTCAAATAGTGCTCAGAAGATAATTCTCAAAACTTATGTCTTGAGCATCTATCATCTTCCAAGTCTTCCACCTGCAATCCAGAGAAGAATAGAATTCATTTCACTTATTTCAAAATCTCCTTGCACAATCCCTGTAAATTGATCACATAAGGCATTATTAGTAATTCCAACAACAATATCATTCACATATACTTGAACCACAAAAATGTCTTCTACCTGATTTGTCTCGTGAGAGGTGTTTGATCAACCTTACCTATTTAACCTATTCTTAATCAAAAGATGCGGGCTTTTCATACTATGCCTTGGATACTTGCTTTAACACGTACAAGGACTTTCACCAGCTCGTGCTTAAGTCGATCCTGGAGGATGTTCAAGTTCTGGTATCCCATCTCATGGTGGCAATGGAGAAGATTCTCATCATTTTTCATTCTTGCAAGGTATTCCTTTGGTTGATTCAAGATTGACCATAACTACCCCACTTTCACTTGTATTCTTGGGAGTGTGATATGCATCCAAGAATAAATAGATTTGATTTGTCAATTATGATTCATATTTATTAATAATGACATGAAAAATTCCTTTAACAACCAACATCTTCTTTAAGAAGCTCCAGACTTGATGCATGACTCAGGTATGAGCCTAAACACTAAGCTTATATGATGAATGTGGTTTCTCCCCCTTTGTGTGTGCATGAATGCAAGATGTTTAGTAACATCCAAATGCCATGTGTAGTCATGGATATGATGAAGACAAAACATGGATGTTATGAAGGCAAGAGAGTTGCAATTACATTATGGCATGAGTTCATAATGTCGAATTTTGCATGGCATGACAGGATGTGAAAACATATGGCAAACTCAATGTATGTGGTGAAGGTTAATTGAAGGTATACAAACAACTCTTAACAGTATGTCATGTGACACTTGACATACACAAGGATATATAATTGACAATGAATGAAATGCATGTTCAGACATATGCATGATTACATGACTATATGACACAAAATAAATCAAAACATGACACAATCATTGGAGAGAGTAGGAGGGATATCACCTGAGTGTTCAGATTTCAGTTTTGATTTTTCTTTTAACCTTGCTTGAGTCACTTGACTCGTGTTCCTTATCTTCTTGGCGAAAATTGATTTCTTACTTTTCATTGCCATGGGACACCTGCAAAAAGATTTCTCAATTTGCATTCTTAGGTACCCAAACCATCTTGGGTCCTTGTGGGTTAGTAGCAACATAGACATGTGATTTCCAATTTTTGATAGCATTCAAATCATAATTTTTCTTTAGAAAATGATCATGCTTAACATTCCCAGATTTGCCAGAATGATTGGAGGAAACACGTGGCATTACATTTTTCCTTCTCATTGGTTCTACTGGTTTGTGTATGTGAGCATGACGTGTAGAGTGAAAATTCTTTTTCTTCATCAATGACTAGCAGTGTGAGTTTGTGTGACCTCTTCTACCACAATGATTACAATGCATGGAAGCTTTTGTGGTAAATGATTACTTTGTATTTTTCGGATCAGCTTGGTTTCTACATGCTCTTAAGTCATCATTTTTCATAACGAAACAATCATGCATCAGGTGTCTAAGTTTTTCATAGTAAAGACAAGACGTATTTCTTTTGTTGGATGCATGGGATTTCACATGAAAGTTTTTAGCATGCATATTTTGAACATTCACACTATTTTTCAGATTTGCTTGAGTTCTTGGCATAATAGGTTGCTGGGAGTTAGATTTAGAGGTGCTGGGTGTACATGTGCTATGATCAAATAAAGTGTGTAACTTGCTTTCAAATTTCTTTTCATTCACAGGATTGAACCCCAACCCTTCCCTTTGAAAATTCACTTCCATGCCTAACAGTTTGTCCATGTTGTTTTGACCATTCACAAATCTAGACAACGAAGCATTCAAATCTAGGATTTCCTTTTGAAGTGATGAAATGTGTAATTGATAGGAAACCATCTCATTTTCACAAGAATTAACTTGTTCGTGTAAAGTGACATTGATGGTTTTATGACTTTCAATTTCTTGCAACAACGCATGCACTTTTTCAGATTCATCAACATTTACAGATTTTCCTTTTCCAAAAGCAAACAATCTTTCAGAAATGGCCGTGTTTAATTCTTTCAGTTTCTCATTTTCTTTTTCAAGATTTTTATCATGAGCAAACTCATTTTGACCATTGTTCATTAGACTTACTCTCTCTCTCAGCTCTTTGTTTTCATTTCTTAAGAAAGAAATTTGATCTTTGTGAATTTCAATGTCAAACACATGACCATCAATCAATTCCTTCAAGTGTGAGCATTCTTTACAGGGAGAATCACATTTATTTTGTCCAACATTCTTTTTCAATTTTTTGTTTTCAGACTTAACATTCTCGTATTTATCAGTAAGCTCATCATATGCAATCAATAACTCCTCATAACTAAATTCATCTTCATTATCAGAATCAGAATTTACCTTTGAGCTTGATTCAATTTGTTGATCACTCCCTTGATCACTTGTGCCTGCCACAAGACATTCGTCTTCATGCTCTTCCTTGAAGTCTACTAATCCATCCAATATTTCCTTCGCAGATCTGCAATGGGAGACAAAGGGAAATTGATTAGAATTGACTACAACAGTAAATAACTTTAAAACTAAACAATTTTGATCATGTTTAAGCTTTTGATTAGCAGTCAAGACACTTTTATCCTTAGGCAATTCATATGGACCATGTGAAATAAGCTTCCATAGCTTGGGATCATATGAATTGACTAGACTGTGCATTCTTCCTAACCATAAATCAAAATTGCAACCATCAAACACCGGTGAAGAATTCAAAGTGTACATATTGCTAGTCATTGATCTGGATGTCTCTAGATCATTAGATCTATAAAGAATCGAGCCTTAGCTCTGATACCAATGGAAGTCCCGCGATCAATGCCACCCAAGAGGGGGGTGAATTGGGTGTTTACAAATTTTAAGAAAACTTTTGGCCTTTTTGAAGAATGTGATAAAACACTACTTAAGAGATTCAAATCTATTCAATCACAAGTTGGATTTATCAAAATCTATTTAGTGATGAGATAGATTATGCAAGATGAATAAGAATAAAACTTGAATAACAAAGTACACTAACACTCACGTAGAATGGAGGTAGAGGAAATGGATCAAACTACACAATACAAACCACAATGTACAGCAGTTTTTAAGGTGGTTCGGATGCAATGACGGCAATCCTACGTCCACCCCTCACCAAATCAGGTGAGATTTCACTCGGGGATAAATCTCCAAACGGAGACGACGCTCCAACCACACATGCAGGACGACGCCTGAACACACACACACGGGGACGCACCCTAATACACACACACATACACACACGGAGATGAAGTCTCCAACACGATCCGACAACCGGATCACCAACACAAACACCCGCTGCCACAAGTGCAGCAATCCACACACACGAGACAGAACGGATCTAAATAGACCCACACGCACACAAACGCAGATGTAGGAAGATCCACACACACAAACGAATCAAATACGACACACACACACACACGACCACGGATCCAACAATGATCCACACACACACACACACACACACAAGTTCTTTAGTTTATGACAAACACAAATACGACACCCAAAGCATAAAAATGATGAGGCTTAGTTTAGAAAACTCCTATTTGGGTTCCCCTTGAATGCATGTTACGGATCTTGAACGTATCTTCAATCTTCACTTGACCGGAGCTTCAATCCGTGCTTGCTTAGCTTTTCTCCTTTTTTGCTTGCTTGGCTTCTCTTCTTTCTCCCTTAGGCACTCTTTTTGGAATCCTTGCTTGCTTGCTTGGCTCTTCTCTTCCTTGGACGAGGTTGGCTTCAGATATGCCTTCAATGGGTTGAGAATAGATGAAGAACACTTGCTGCATGGAGTACTGTTCACGGCTACAGTACCCTTCTTCTTCCTCCTTGGACAGCACCCTCTTGATCTCCCTTTAAAGCTATTTGATGGTTAGGATTTATGACTCCAAATGATATGTTTTATAGCCCTTGAATGGTCCATAGACAAGCCCCAGACCAGATCCACAAATCATGGATTAATTGGGGTCACTAGGATTAAACAAATGGGTGAAGATTCCTCTCCACGAGTTTGAAATCGGAAGTCAACAAAAGGGGCCTCGGGGCTATCGGTCGACCGGAAAGTTACAGATTTGAAGCTTTACGGTGCTGGTAAATTGGGTCGACCGGCCATAGCACTTCGGTCGACCGAACACTGGGCGGTCGACCGGTCCTCTCTAGGCGATCGACCTGACTTTCTGCAGAGATGAGATTTTCAGATCTGGAAATTCTGGTCGACTGGCCAAGGTCCGTTGGTCGACCGGAAAGACCTATACCTACAAAAATGAAGTGTTAGCCCAAAGAAATATATCCATAAGTCAAGAGCTTCATGTCCTTATCAATTCAATGCATTTTGGGTTTGGTTTAACTTAGTTTATGCATTTATAGGATGCAAACCATTTGAGCATATGTCATAACATGAAATGGCCTTAAGTATGGTCAATGCTCACTCTTGAAGTTTATGCATGAAATACATTTATGAACAATGCAAAGGATTTATATAACCTTCATTTTCAAGCCACATTCAAGCTAAAGGGTTTCATGTTTAAGGTGTATGAATGAGGTGAATTAAGGAGAGGTATATGAGATACACATGGTGAGATCGATGCTAAAATAAGGTAAGAGTCTCACCAATGGTTCTTGACAGTAAGTGACATATACAACCTGTTTTGGATTGTAGAACAGCAAGGTGCTTATCCGCACGTTAGGTTCACCAGGTGACTATCATGAGATTATAAGTTTGATCCTACAAGTAAGATAGTTAAGGTTAATACCATGCTTGTTCATATTAAAGAGATTATGAAACCTCTTGTCTCTTGTAAAACCAACATATGCAAACCAAGGATCAAGACCATGTAACCGTTGCCATTTGCCATCTCAACCATACATAGACAACAAGAGCATGAATGTACACAGTCATCAAGAACATGTGCAATCAACATTAAGTTTAGTTATCATCACTTAATCACACATGAAGTTTAGTTATCATCAAAACCATAACTCAATAATCATCAAAACCATAACTCAACAGGTTTTATAGGGGAATTTGAAGGGTTAGGGGGGTTTATGCAGACCGGGATTGGGGGTGCAATCTGGTCTGTGTTAACCCCATGAAAATGTATTTTTTTTTGTTTTTGAGTGGGGGAGGGGGGTTTACGCAGACCAGGCTAGGGGGGTCAGCGTAGTCCGCGTAAACCCCCCCTAGGGGGTTAATGCGTACTGGGTTGGGTTGGGTTTTTTCACTAAAAAAAACCTTTTTTTGTTTCAGGGGGTTTACGCGGACTGGGATGGGGGTCATTCCCCAAGGTAAAAAAAGTATTTTTTTTGTTTTAATGGGGTTTGCATGGACCAGGTTGAGGGGGTCAGCCTGGTCCGCATAAACCCCCCCCTGGGGGGTTTACGTGGGGTGGACCAGGGGTTTTTACACAATGATCTATAAAAACCCCATTTTGTCTATTTTTGGGCCCATATTGACTCTCTTTGACTGCAAGAAGGCAAAGGATACGGGGCTTGGACTGGCTCGCTAGTCTTGGCGCACGTGGACCAAGGAGTTGATGCTTGTGACCATAAGGCTCAGTCTTCGCGAATCCCTCCATGCGGGTATGCCGATCGACCTTGCACGGGACTGTGATGAATTTTCACTGGAGCTAACCGGGTTGGGTGGAGGGGCCGCCCCCGGGGGAGTTCACCCCCGCCAGGGCGCGGTTGCGCCTGGGGCGAACT
This sequence comes from Amorphophallus konjac, assembly GCA_022559845.1. NCBI lineage: Eukaryota > Viridiplantae > Streptophyta > Magnoliopsida > Alismatales > Araceae > Amorphophallus > Amorphophallus konjac. The sequence goes on from CM040127.1 coordinate 270,134,924, forward strand.
CCCCCTGAGGCGGGCCGTGGCCATGGGGGGGTGGTCCCGGGGGCCTCCTTTTGTTGTTTAGCGTTGTCCTTTGCGGAACTTTAGGCGTCTGGGGTGCTGGTATTGGCCCGCGGGGGTCAATCATTTGGTGTTGTCGCAGCCGCTCGTAAGGTGCTCAGGGGAATTCCTGACACACCTCGGGTCGTCTAACGGCTCGGGTAACTGACTGGCGGGCCTTGGATTTGTCCCCGGGCTGAGGGTGAGAGCTGGCGGGAGCTGAGAGAGGGCATCCTGGGAGTGTGGGCCTGGCCTCATGCCGTATGCCGCGTTGTAAGGAGGGTTGACGGGGTAGCCTCGCGTTGGCCCGGGGGCTGAAAGTGAACGGCTCATCGCAGCTTGTTTGGGGGTTGGGGGTGACCCCGACTTGCTGTAGGGTCTCCGTGGAACACGGCTATGGTGCTGGAGCTACAGGTTGGCCCCCGACTTGCTGTAGGATGGTTGGAATATGGGCGCCCGTGAGGTGTTCAGGAGAATTCCCGACACATGTATGGGCCGCATAAGGGTACTCTGGGTTTCCAAAGCCTATGGTTGACTAAGATAAGTATTCCTTTGACTTTAGAGGGATGGAGGGAGGCATCTTGGGGTAAATCCTGGCCTCGTTCCTAGGTGCCATGTGTCATGGCTTGCTGTTGGGGTGCCCCCGGGTTGGCCCGGGTGACTTGGTTGAAGGCGGGCAAATCCGCAAACTGGGTGATTGGGGGTGGCCCCAATCAATTATTGAAGATGACCTTGGTCACGATGAGCTGGTTAGGACCCACGGTTGGGCCCGGTGTGTCGTAGGAAGGGCTGGGTGATCAACGCCTTAAAGGTATTCGGGAAAATTCCCGAGCCCTCATTTCTTGATATTTTTGCTGGGAAAATGTCTGGGTCCATCCAACAAATGCCTTGCATGGGGTGTGCGTCGGAGGCGGAGACGAGGGCGGACGGCTTCTGCGCTCCTCATTTTGTGTCATTGTAGTTGTATTTTGACACTTCATGTGACGACCTAGATCCCGGATACCGGATATACCCGATAGGACTACCGAGTAGACCCGATACCGCTTGGAACCCGTGAAGCCTCCCAACAGTTGTAAAGCACCAGAGGGAAAAAGGAATGTTGTGTAGTATATTGAAGTCGCAGATGTAATAGTAAGCAATTAAATTTCATTAGATCGGTTTGCTAAAGTAGCAGAAATAAAATTACTTTTTACTTAACAGTTCAAATTAACAATTATACCAGAGTCCAGTCCAAAGGAAAGACAAGCAGTATAGTCAACAGAAAGAAGACGTACACTGAGGTCGGGGGAAGCCTGATGTAGGTACCGCTGGCAACTACGAACACGTCACACCAGGAACCGCAGAAGCAGAAGACGCCACCCACCTGAAAAGCAGGGGTGAGCCTCGTGTCATTGGCCCAGTAGGGGTCACGCGGATCCCCACTGAAAAATAATGTAGTAACACGTTAAAACAGCAAGTAAACAACAGGAGTAGTAAAGCAGGAAAACTAAACTACAAAGCTGTAAAAGAAAACTGGAAATGGAAGGAGTAGAGCAGCTAAAAGAAAAGGGAAAAGAAGCCGTACCGGAAGGAAAACACGGCTGCCGAACTAACCTTGCCTCCCAAACTACTCTAGACAGCAACATGAAGGCGAACTCTGATCTAACAAAGTCAGGTGTTGCCTATCTGCCAGGCCTACAAAGACAAGTAAAAAGCCTAGAAAGGACCAAGACAGACACAGATGGCTTAAAGCATACATGACTCGATTGTCATGCATGCTCTTCTAGACATGACACGAGGCTCACCTTGGGCCTTTGAAAGGACCAAGACACACACGACTAGAACGTCGTGCACATGACACATCACCGACCTTGGGCAAGACCACGAGAAGGCTAACCCGAAAAGGTCACGACGTATGAGAAACGCGAGAGTCACGTGTCACGTGACGGAAGCACCCCCTTACTAGAAGAACATCCAGCTGCGTCCACTAACGTCTTAAGCTACGCCTACACGTGTCTCGTCTACAATGCCGCCTGAAGCACGATACAGACTACGACACGCTCAGAACCAGAACGGGACTACAGTAACGAGTGACTAGATAGGGTAACACCCATCGGCGTCAGTCCAAGACCCTGACCATGTGTGCACACACAAGATCAATGCCTTGAGCCATGCCTCTAGCTAGTTTTCTCCCCTAGCAGGACGCTACTACCAGGCAAGGGATCCCACGGAAACTAGCTTACAAATCGTACCTCGGGAACTGCCGTACCACCACTCCCAGGTGGGCCAACACTGGAACATGTCGACCGGCTACGACTAGTGACGGCTCACTAGACACAAAATTCTGAAAAATAGTACTGTAGTACAGACAGGCGAGGAAGCACTGTCGTACATACTACGAAGCATAGGACACAAGGTAGCACACCAGACTGCCATCGAACTCAGGGCAGTCAACTAGACCTACTACTACAACGATCCTTGAGTCTCACGACTCGAAGTCAAGATCGTTGCGCAAAGTAGAACAAGCCGCCAATCGGTCTAATCCTAAGCCAGAGGAAACGACACATCCGTATAAAATGACACATGGAGACCTGAGGGATCACCAAGACCCTCAGCACATCTGGACATGCAAACCGAGGTAAGACGATACCTCGAGGCATCCAAAACCATGTCTCAGATTGGACAGAACCGTCGAGACACACAAGGTTGTCTGTCAACCACTGGGTAACCTCGGGTTGATCGGAACCAGACAATGACGACTTTACAGTAGGAAAGAGAATCCTACTTCAAGTAAGAAAACTCTTGGCTACCTCCTAACGTGGTCATAGCCCTCATAGGACATCAAAAGATATCCACGAGAATGGTAAACCACAAGGTCAAGCCAAGACATACGAAAATCAAAACGACGGGAAACGACACTCTGGGCATAAGCGATCCATCATTCAACTTCTAGGGAAACCAAGCAGTCAAGGAGGAAGTCGCTACGTGCACAAAGACGAAGATAATGGCGGTCAGGGGTAGAGCCACGAGGTGACTGTAGCGATCAAGGATGAACCACTAGACTCAGTCAACTCTAGCTAGCCTGCCCAACGAACCACCAAGTGATCTATAGCAGATCCGCGACACGGAATAACTAACCATCCTATGACACACACACACACAGACGGACATAGATCAGGCCATCACGACCAATTGACACAACTACGGACTCAACTCACTGGGCGGTCACAGAGGGGCCGCTCAATGGACTGAACGGTCCGAACAGGGCCGCTCAAACGAACAGAACGGTCAGAGACTTGCCGCTCAAAACACAGGACGGCTAAGGGGTCACCGCCCCATGAACCGCCTTAAACTGTTGACCAAAGGTCAATCAGGATGAGCGGTCAAGCCTTGGCCGCCCAACCCCACGGGAAAAACAAAACGGCTGGGAACCAGCCGCTCAAGTGGACTGGCCGGCTCACACCTAGCCGCACCATCCACTGGGCGGTCTGTCGCACGACCGCGCAGACGCCCACCGACCTACACTAAACGGTCCGAAGCCAACCGCGCCAAGCCCTACACGGCTACTGTTAAACCGTGTAGGCGTCACGGCGGGAGAATTGTGGGATCGGCCTGATTGTGGACTTTCCACGCCCCATTCGCTCCGAAACGAAGGGGATACAACGGTGATGACCATACACAACACATGGACTCCAACAGGAGTCGAATCGGCTGAGAAACAGTGAGAAACGGGCGATTTTCCAAAATCAACCCAAATGGAGTAGCTGGACTTCCCGGGCTCCTAACGGTCCCGAATGACCGCCAATCGCGACGAAATCAATGACTATGGAACGCAGACGTTCCAGGGAGTCCATTGACACTAACTGATCTAAAATCCGTTGCCATTTTTCGGCGAACCCTACGAACTCCATAAAACCATGATTTTACTAAAATGAGCCCAAACCCGCTCGTTCTTGCACCGAACGACATGAAACTACAGAGAAAATGTAGAGGGGAAGTAGGTGATCTGTCTCCCTACCTCCACCGAAGAAACCGTGCGCCGAAGCGACTAAACCACGCCGAAAACCACGTCACGAGCTCGACCGTCGGCTTTGAATCCACCATTCGGGATCGCACCAAAACCGATCCGATCCTCGCCCGATCGCGCACCTCATTGACCCCACGCCATTGCCACCTGGCCCATGAGCCTCCTCCGTCTACAGCCGGAGCCGGGAGGGCGAGAGAGGAGAGAAAACGGGAGAGAGAGGTCACGGTAGTGAAATGAGAAGGGAGGAGAGAGGAAGGAAAGAAAAAGGAAAAGAAATTAGGAATTTTCCTAATTTTTGAAAATTCAATAATTGACCCGAAAATGGAGTAATTCAGAAAAATACGTAAAAATAGTCGAAACGATCCTCTCGACGAGTACATCGTAACTGCGGCGTTCACGAGTCGATGAACTGAGAGATAAACTCACCGTAGGGTTCCGTAACTAGTACGAGAGAAAAACCCACACGGATCGTAAAACTCAACTCAGGACCCACAAAAGCGATCCGAAACTCTCCGAAAAGGATCCGAAAGACCTAATAAGAATCCGATAAGAATCTAGGGCATTACACTTCATATGCACTTTTTCTAGCATTCTTGTATACATTGATCCCCGCATGCTTACCATTTTTGTGCACTTCTTTTGGAGCTATGGCAAGATTTGGCAGAGATGACCAGTCTCAGAGGCGTGCGGCCCGCGAGGAGGACCATTGGGTGATGAGGATTAGGCAGACTTTGCCCCCTTTGGGCTCGCCCGTTATCACCATGGCCAACATTGGCAATCTTGACCTGGGGCGTTCACTGGTGGTAGAGGGCCCTGTTGGTGAGGGGACGAGTGGAGTAGGAGCTGTGGAGCTGGCGACACTCTCTAAGACTAGCGGGATTTACACCTACGACCGCTCAGGAGGCTACCCGAGAGAGTTCCCTTTGGACCGGCATTTGTTTGAGTTCATGAGGAGCTTTGTCCCGGCTGGTGTGGAAGGTAGAGATCATGCTGTTGCTAGAGAGCGCCACCGACTAGAGCGAATTATTTTGCTGGGCAGGGACAGCCTACAGGGGGTCACCTACTACAGCTTCCCGAGCTTTTCTATAGATTTGTGGAGGCAGCGACAGTTTCCCAGTGCCGATTGCTTGGGTTTTTTCAGCAGGGCGGACCAATTTGGGGTCCGTGTCGGAGCACTAGGTCCCGCTTCTTGGGACCTGCACTGCCACCACTGGGTCGATACCGAGGGGGCCATGGGGCTGGTGTTTAAGCCGTCAGGGCTACACTTCGCTGGTGAAGGATATGATGACCATAGTCTGCTAGACGGGATCCTTCGACAGACGGTCGTGAGTGACCCTATGAGCTCGTCCAAAGAGAGTATGGACAAGTTTTTGGAATCTTCAATGACTGTGGCTTTTATGTGCCACGCAAGTGGATGGGATCTTAACACCTTCCTCACAAGTTCGGAGTTAGTGTATTCCTTCCCAAGACTCTTGAGACCGTTGGTGATTTCTGTTAATCTTGCGAACATATTAGAAATTGTCTCTTCAGGCTTCATCTTAAACAACTCATAATCTCTAACCAACACGTTAGCCTTGGTCTCCTTGACCTCGGAGGTTCCTTCATAAATGAGCCGTAATTTGTCCCACATTTCTTTTATAGAGCTGCACATGGAAACACGATAAAACTAATTAGGGTGAATGGCACATTGCATGATGTTCATCACATTAAAATTTACTGTGGATTTTTTAATGTCCTCCTGGGTCCACTCGTCTTCATCCTTGGAAAGATCATAAGGACCCTTGTCCACAACCGTCCAAATCTCGTATTCTTGCGCTCTAAGGAAACCATGTATTCTATTTTTCCAGTATGAATAATTTGAGCCATCAAAGTATGGAGGATGGTGGATGGAGTGACCCTCAGGCATCATCCCCTTGTTGGCCATTGATCCAGATCTCTCTTTAGATCGTTAGATCTATTAATAAAAGAGCCTTAGCTTTGATACCAATTGAAGTCCTGCGATCAGTGACACATAAGGGGGGGGGGGTGAATTGGGTGATTACAAATTTTAAGAAATTTTTGTCGATTTAAATAGATATGATGAAACAACCGTTTAGAAACTTAGATCTTTTGTATTATCAATTAGATCTATCAAAACCTATCACACACAGTAGATCCATGGTACTATGGCGGAGGTGTAAATCCAAAGATACTGCTCACCCAAAGTGTTATCTTCCTGACAAGGTTAGCCTTGTCAATCCAAACCCACCTTTCGATATACCAAAGGTTTAATGTGAAAGTGATAAATTATGCTAGATCTAGATGAAGAGATACAAAAGAAATAATCTGTGTGTGTGCTCGCACAGAATGGGGATAGGAGAAAAGGATCAAACCATACAATAGAGAGTGATTTTTAGGTGGTTTGGATGCAGCAACGGCAACCTAAGTCCACCCCTCACGATCTGTGAGGATTCACACACTATCTTGTCAAGGATTACAAGATCAACACACACACACTCGTAAGGAGTTCAGAACTCCCACGAAAGTGCAAGCGCACTGAAACACACACGAATGTGAAAGAAACCACACACACACACACACACACACAAGGATCTGGGTAGATCCACACACACAAATGCTTAGAGATTACAAATAGCACACACTTGAAGCTTGAAGAATTTGGAAGGAGAAACAAAAAAGAAAATTTTTGATTTAAGCTCCTCCTAAGTAGGTGATGCAGATTTTGGACGAAGCTTGAATCTCCACTTGAATGGCTTCAGATAGATCTTCAAAAGCTTGGAGTTGGATTATGAATCCCTGGACGGAGCACTGTTTACGCAGGTGTAGTAGCAGCCTTCTTTCTCCCCTTGGTAGCCTCCTTTGTGTTGAGTAGTGGATGGCGGATCTAGAGGGGAGGGGTGAATAGATCTGCCCCTCTTTTCGCAGAACACCCCTCTTTAAAGCTAGATAAAAAGAATTGCAGCAGAATATAATTAGCTTAGCGTAGCACATAATGATCTGCTTAGCAAGATGAATAAGTAATATAGAGATTAAACCTAAGCATGCATCTAGCATAAAGCAATCGCACAATCAAACCACAACACACGAGATTTTAAGATGGTTCGGATTGAATCCCCAGTCCTACGTCCACCCCTCACCAAACTCGGTGAGGCTCCACTAGTGCAACGCACTGAACCACAAGTCGGAAAAACCTCCGATTGCCTTCCTACTAACCACCGGTAGGGACGTCAACACCGCAGATCGGATAGCTTCCGATTGCCTTCCTACTAACCACCAGTAGGGACGTCAACACCGCAGATCGGACAACTTCCGATTGTGATGTAAAACAAACCTCCGAGTCTGAGACTTTCTTTTCTTTTCATTTTTCTCTCATTTTTTTAATTTCATTTTCTTTTTTTGAACCTCATTTTTTTTCTAGAAAAATTCATCGCTTCATTTCTTTTTTTTTCTAACCATCTCTGCCACCTTTTTCTACCATTTTTTCATGCAACTCACGTGACTAACTTTCTTTACACTTTTCTTTTTTCATGCACATGCAACTCACATGGCAAACCAAGGCACCTTATGTAGCTGCTCCTGCTCCTCTCTTTACATTTTTTTTCTTGTTACACGGCCTTCACGAAGAGAGAGAATAGGATTGAGAGAGAAAGAGGAAGAGAGAGATGGTGAGTGTAGAGAGAGAAGGGGAGAGTGGGATGCCGTTAGCATGGGTGGGGGCTCACGTAAAACTCTATAACTCTTTCCAGGCTTCACAATCTTTGCTGCAGGCTCATGTGTTAACTCGGTCTCAAATAGAGTTGGCTCTCAAAGCATTACTTCATAGCTACACAAGTGGAAATTGCATGATCAGCCTTGTGATATCACTTCAACGAGTTCTAACACTTCAAGTCGCAGGCCTGTTTGATGGTGAGCATGCATGCTGGCCTTCTCGTTGGGGTGGTGCGGCAGCGACCCTAGGTGCTGCAGCGGGTGTCCGGGGTGGATACTTTGACGGGGACAACGACAAGCCAATGTGGGACATGCTGGGGAAGAGCGACGACGTTGACGACATTGCGTGCATGGGCACAAAGACGGCGATGGCGATGGCAGATTGTGTTGCAGGTGGTGGCATCTAGCTCTGCATGGCGGTGCTATGGATGTGGGTGGTGGATGTGGTGCCATCGACGAGAACTCAGCATTCTCAGACTACTGGCGTGCATGGCCGAAGGTCATGCTCACGAATGGTTAGGAAGGTGTCTACGGAGACCAACGAGCTCAGACGGTAGCCTTGCCCGGAGGGGGTGTGGACGAATGTTCTGGAGAAGGCGATGTTGCAGCGGTGTCCTTGGCGGGAGTTTCACCGAGGATGACGACGGAGAGATGTTGACGAGGTAGTGGATGGCGGGGTGCGGCAGTGGCGAGTTGAGGAGACAACATGCGGCTATTGCTAGCGTAGGTTGGTACCGTTCAGGGGCCAGTAGACTTCGCGGCGAGGCTGCAGGACCGATGGTGAGCTTGCCGGCTGCATGGCTCACCTAGGCGACGTGAGTGGGTTCTTGGATGACCTGCGTGAGTGGAGGCGAGGTGTAGCCTCCTGCAGAAGGGACATAAGGGTCCGCGGCTGCTGAGTTGGCGGACAATCGGGCTGGCAGTGGTGATTGGCCAGAGCAAGTGGGCGACGAGGCAACGTGTGCGGTGGCAGTTGGTTGACAGTGAACAAGGTGCGGGTGCAGGGTCCGCAACCGGGTGGGGACTGTTGGTTGCTTGGGGTTCTTGCCATGCAGGTGAAGGGTGGTGAGGATGAGAAGGGCGGTCGGTGGTGTTAGTGTTGCAGAGGAGTGAGGGAAAGAGAGGAGAAGCTCGAGGGTGAGGGAGAGAGAAGGCTGGGAAAGGGGGGTAGTGGAACCTGGCCTGTGCGAGCTTGTGAGGGGAGCAAAGAGAATGGCCATTTCAGAAGAAGTTAGAGGGAGAGGGGGGGGAGAGGAATGACTGCCGTGGCAGGGGAAGAGGGGGGAAAGAAAGCCAGAGGAAGGGGGGTCGGGTAGTTGGCCAAGTAGGTAGATGTGAGGGAGGGGGAGATGGATCGAGAAGCCTTGGGAGAGGATAGAGGAAGAGAAGGCCGGTGCTCAGGGAGGGGTAGCAGGAAGATTGAGAGAGAGAAGAGGAAAGTAGATGGGGAAGAGGTAGAAGACAAGAGAGGGCTAGAGGGGGGGCCGCCTGCGAAGTGGGAAGGCTGGGAGGAGAGAGAGAAAATAACATGGGAGAGAAGGGATGGGAAGAGGGAAGAGAAAGGTGGGAGGGCAAGGGCCTACATTTTCCAAAAATTTAACTTCATTGCATTACTTTAAAGAGAGGTTACATGACATTTATATAGACTCCACATGGAAGATCAAAAGACACTCATTAAAACGTCAACTAATACCTAACACTCATTATACCTCTAATTGGAAGACTAAAAGACACTATTAAAAAAAGACTCTTACATGGATATAGCTTAATTCCTATTAAAAAAACACACATATTAGGCCCACTAATTCGGCCCATAAAACATTTAGAAAATAAAGTTTGATAGTTTTCGACGCCGCTTTGTCGATTGTTTGTCGCTTGTTCATCCTGTGACGATCCCGTCAAACCCCTGCGCTTGGAGGATGTTCGACCTCGAACCTTGTAGCTCAGGATCTCGATCTGATGGAACAGTCCGATTTCCTAAGCTCTGATACCATTTTTATGTAAAACAAACCTCCGAGTCTGAGACTTTCTTTTCTTTTCATTTTTCTCTCATTTTTTAATTTCATTTTCTTTTTTTGAACCTCTCATTTTTTTCTAGAAAAATTCATCACTTCATTTCTTTTTTTTCTAACCATCTCTGCCACCTTTTTCTACCATTTTTTTTCATGCAACTCACGTGACTAACTTTCTTTACACTTTTCTTTTTTCATGCACATGCAACTCACATGGCAAACCAAGGCACCTTACGTAGCTGCTCCTGCTCCTCTCTTTACATTTTTTTCTTGTTACACGGCCTTCACGAAGAGATAGAATAGGATTGAGAGAGAAAGAGGAAGAGAGAGATGGTGAGTGTAGAGAGAGAAGGGGAGAGTGGGATGCCATTAGCATGGGTGGGGGCTCACGTAGAACTCTATAACTCTTTCCAGGCTTCACAATCTTTGCTGCAGGCTCATATGTTAACTCGGTCTCAAATAGAGTTGGCTCTCAAAGCATTACTTCATAGCTACACAAGTGGAAATTGCATGATCAGCCTTGTGATATCACTTCAGCGAGTTCTAACACTTCAAGTCGCAGGCCTGTTTGATGGTGAGCATGCATACTGGCCTTCTCGTTAGGGTGGTGCCGCGGCGACCCTGGGTGCTGCAGCGAGTGTCCGGGGTGGATACTTTGACGGGGACAACGACAAGCCAACGTAGGACATGCTGGGGAAGAGCGACGACGTCGATGACGTTGCGTGCATGGGCACAAAGACGACGATGGCGACGGTAGATTGTGTTGCCGGTGGTGGCGTCTAGCTCTGCATGGCGGTGTAATAGATGTGGGTGGTGGACGTGGTGCCATCGATGAGAACTCAGCATTCTCATATTGCTGGCGTGCATGGGCGAAGGTCATGCTCAGGAACGGTTGGGAAGGTGTCCATGGACACCCCGACGAGCTCAGAAGGTAGCCTTGCTCGGAGGGGGCGGACGAATGTTCTGGAGAAGGCGATGTTGCAGCGGTGTCCTTGGCGGGTGTTTCACCGAGGACGCCGACGGTGAGATGCTGACGAGGTAGTGGATGGCGGGGTGCGGCAGTGGCGAGTTGAGGAGACAACATGCGGCTATTGCTATCGCAGGTTGGCAGCGTTCAGGGGCCAGCAGACTTCGCGGCGAGGCTGCAGGACCGATGGTGAGCTTGCCGGCTGCATGGCTCACCCAGGCGACGTGAGTGGGTTCTTGGACGACCTGCGTGAGTGGAGGCAAGGTGTAGCCTCTTGCGGAAGTGACAGAATGGTCGGCGGCTGCTGAGTTGGCGGTCACTCGGGCTAGCAATGGTGATTGGCCAGAGCAAGTGGGCGACGAGGCAACGTGTGCGGTGGCAGTTGGTTGACAGTGAACAAGGTGCGGGTGCAGGGTCCGCAACCGGGTGGGGACTGTTGGTTGCTTGGGGTTCTTGCCATGCAGGTGAAGGGTGGTGAGGACGAGAAGGGCGGTCGGTGGTGTTAGTGTTGCAGAGGAGTGAGGGAAAGAGAGGAGAAGCTTGAGGGTTAGGGAGAGAGAAGGTTGGGAAAGGGAGGGTACTGGAACCTGGCCTATGCGAGCTTGTGAGGGGAGCAAAGAGAATGGCCATTTCAGAAGAAGTTAGAGGAGAGGGGGGAGAGGAATGACTGTCGTGGCAGGGGAAGAGGGGGAAAAGAAAGCCAGAGGAAGGGGGGTCGGGTAGTTGGCCAAGCAGGTAGATGTGAGGGAGGGGGAGATGGAGAATCCTTGGGAGAGGATAGAGGAAGAGAAGGCCGGCGCTCTGGGAGGGGTAGCAGGAAGATTGAGAGAGAGAAGAGGAAAGTAGATGGGGAAGAGGTAGAAGACAAGAGAGGGCTAGAGGGGGGGGCGCCTGCGAAGTGGGAAGGCTGGGAGGAGAGAGAGAAAATAACATGGGAGAGAAGGGATGGGAAGAGGGAAGAGAAAGGTGGGAGGGCAAGGGCCTACATTTTCCAAAAATTTAACTTCATTGCATTACTTTAAAGAGAGGTTACATGACATTTATATAGACTCCACATGGAAAATCAAAAGACACTCATTAAAACTTCAACTAATACCTAACACTCATTATACCTCTAATTGGAAGACTAAAAGACACTATTAAAAAAAGACTCTTACATGGATATAGCTTAATTCCTATAAAAAGAAAACACACATATTAGGCCCACTAATGTGGCCCATAAAAAATTTAGAAAATAAAGTTTGATAGTTTTCGACACCGCTTTGTTGATTGTTTGTCGCTTGTTCATCCTGTGACGATCCCGTCAAACCCCTCCGCTTGGAGGAGGTTCGACCTCGAACCTCGTAGCTCAGGATCTCGGTCTGATGGAACAGTCTGGTTCCCTAAGCTCTGATACCATTTTCATGCAAAACAAACCTCCGAGTCCGAGACTTTCTTTTCTTTTCATTTTTCTCTCATTTTTTTAATTTCATTTTCTTTTTTTGAACCTCTCATTTTTTTCTAGAAAAATTCATCACTTCATTTCTTTTTTTTTCTAACCATCTCTGCCACCTTTTTCTACCATTTTTTTTCATGCACCTCACGTGACTAACTTTCTTTACAGTTTTCTTTTTTCATATGCACATGCAACTCACATGGCAAACCAAGGCACCTTACGTAGCTGCTCCTACTCCTCTCTTTACATTTTTTTTCTTGTTACACGGCCTTCACGAAGAGAGAGAATAGGATTGAGAGAGAAAGAGGAAGAGAGAGATGGTGAGTGTAGAGAGAGAAGGGGAGAGTGGGATGTTGTTAGCATGGGTGGGGGCTCACGTAGAACTCTATAACTCTTTCCAGGCTTCACAATCTTTGCTGCAGGCTCATGTGTTAACTCGGTCTCAAATAGAGTTGGCTCTCAAAGCATTACTTCACAGCTACACAAGTGGAAATTGCATGATCAGCTTTGTGATATCACTTCAGAGAGTTCTAACACTTCAAGTCGCAGGCCTGTTTGATGGTGAGCATGCATGCTGGCCTTCTCGTTGGGGTGGTGCGGCGGCGACCCTGGGTGCTGCAGCGGGTGTCCAGGGTGGATACTTTGATGGGGACAACGACAAGCCAACGTGGGACATGCTGGGGAAGAGCGACGACGTCGACGATGTTGCGTGCATGGGCACAAAGATGGCGATGGCGACGGTAGATTGTGTTACCGGTGGTGGCGTCTAGCTCTGCAAGGCGGTGCTATGGATGTGGGTGGTGGACGTGGTGCCATCGACGAGAACTCAACATTCTCAGACTACTGGCGTGCATGGCCGAAGGTCATGATCACGAACGGTTGGGAAGGTGTCCGCGGACACCAACGAGCTCAGACGGTATCCTTGCTCGGAGGGGGCGGACAAATGTTCTGGAGAAGGCGATGTTGCAGCGGTGTTCTTGGCGGGTGTTTCACCGAGGACGACGACGGCGAGATGTTGACGACGTAGTGGATGGCGGGGTGCGGTAGTGGCGAGTTGAGGAGACAACATGCGGCTATTGCTAGCGTTCAGGGGCCAGCAGACTTCGCGGCGAGGCTGCAGGACCGATAGTGAGCTTGCGGGCTGCATGGCTCACCTAGGCAACGTGAGTGGGTTCTTGGACGACCTGCGTGAGTGGAGGTGAGGTGTAGCCACCTGCGGAAGGGACAGAAGGGTCGGTGGTTGCTGAGTTGGCGGACACTCGGGCTGGCAGTGGTGATTGGCCAGAGCAAGTGGGCGACGAGGCAACGTGTGCGGTGGCAGTTGGTTGACAGTGAACAAGGTGCGGGTGCAGGGTCCACAACCGGGTGGGGACTATTGGTTGCTTGGGGTTCTTGCCATGCAAGTGAAGGCTGGTGAGGATGAGAAGGGCAGTCGATGGTGTTAGTGTTGCAGAGGAGTGAGGGAAAGAGAGGAGAAGCTCGAGGGTTAGGGAGAGAGAAGGCCGGGAAAGGGGGGGTAGTGGAACCTGGCCTGTGCGAGCTTGTGAGGGGAGCAAAGAGAATGGCCATTTTAGAAAAAGTTAGAGGGAGAGGGGGGGAGGAATGACTGCCGTGGCAGGGAAGAGGGGGAAAAGAAAGCCAGAGGAAGGGGGGTCGAGTAGTTGGCCAAGCAAGTAGATGTGAGGGAGGGGGAGATGAAGAAGCCTTGGGAGAGGATAAAGGATGAGAAGGCCGGCGCTCAGGGAGGGGTAGCAGGAAGATTGAGAGAGAGAGAAGGGGAAAGTAGATGGGGAAGAGGTAAAAGACAAGAGAGGGCTAGAGGGGGGGGCCGCCTGCGAAGTGGGAAGGCTGGGAGGAGAGAGAGAAAATAACGTGGGAGAGAAGGGATGGGAAGAGGGAAGAGAAAGGTGGGAGGGCAGGGGCCTACATTTTCCAAAAATTTAACTTCATTGCATTACTTTAAAGAGAGGTTACATGACATTTATATAGACTCTACATGGAAGATCAAAAGACACTCATTAAAACTTCAACTAATACCTAACACTTATTATACCTCTAATTGGAAGACTAAAAGACACTATTAAAAAAAGACTCTTACATGGATATAGCTTAATTCCTATAAAAAGAAAACACACATATTAGGCCCACTAATGTGGCCCATAAAACATTTAGAAAATAAAGTTTGATAGTTTTCGACGCCGCTTTGTCAATTGTTTGTCGCTTGTTCATCCTGTGACGATCCCATCAGATTGCCTTCCTACTAACCACCGGTAGGGACGATCTTCAGTTTCAATGGTTTGAACAAAATGGAAAGAGAACAAATATGAAAATACTCAAACAAGATATGGAATATGCTGAAAGAGAAAAGATCTTGTCTGAGATTGTTGGAGCTTGAATCTGATGTTTAAATGGTATCTTCTTCCATGTGAAATGATCTTCCTTGGATCACCTTGAGTTGATGAAGAAGATAAAGGATGCAGATTTGATCTCCCTTGAGAAATGAGCTTCATTGGATCACCTTGATAGCCTTGCTTGCGTCTACTCTTCCTTGGAGGTTGTTGGATTGAGATCTGATCTTGAATCACCTTGGAAAGGATGAAGAACTTCTGCACGGAGTACTGTTCACGGCTACATTACCTCTTCTTCCAACCTCTTCTCTAGCCTCTCTTGATCTCTCTTGGATTCACAAAATGATCAACTATGGTTTTCTAACCCTCTTGCATTGGTTTTATAGACTTTGAATGGTCCATAGACATCCCCCAGACCAAATCCACAAATCATGGGAGATTGGGTGACTTTTGATTAAACAAATACAAGGAAAGGGGCTGGCCTCGAGGTGGAAAACGAAGTCAACAATTGTTGGCTCGGGGCTAGCGGTCGACCGGAGGTAGGTGGCGGTCGACCACTACTGAGAAAACCTGTAGCAATTTTGGTTCTGGAATTTTTGATAAACTGCCCTGGGCTGGCGGTCGACCGCCACTAAGAA
Source organism: Amorphophallus konjac (assembly GCA_022559845.1). Classification (NCBI taxonomy): domain Eukaryota; kingdom Viridiplantae; phylum Streptophyta; class Magnoliopsida; order Alismatales; family Araceae; genus Amorphophallus; species Amorphophallus konjac. The sequence continues at coordinate 270,150,074 of CM040127.1, forward strand.
ACCTGCTGACAGGTGGTCCCTGGGAATTTCGGTCGACCGCCCCTGGGCCAGCGGTCAACCGCTGGCTGGGGAAATCTCGGGTTTGCCCAGTTCAGTCCGTTAACCCCTTTAGCAGCTCATTCACGTCTGTGGCATCAAACTTGGCAGAATCTTGAGGATTTCTACTGAGTCTTTTGACTCTTGAAGTTAACATATTAAAGGCATCAAACTTAGCAAAATTTTGTTCCGGGGGCTCCGACCCCAGAAACCCCCCGCAAGGGGCGCTGCCCCCTTGACTCCCGCGACCTGATCCGCGTGCGAGGGAGCAATCATTGAGCTTTCATTTTTGCCATCTCCACTCCATTCCTTGGCTTATCTGTCATGAAAGAACATCAAGTATTTCAGTCATATGAGAGTGGAAAGCATCAATGACTTATAGTGTTCAGCCATTATCAAAACCATGAATATCAAATCACTCAAATGACCACAGGGGCACAACACTTTGATCTCCCTTGAGTGATTGGGGTTCCTTAGCCAAAAATGTATTTTTATATCTCTTGGATGGTCAAGGGACATGCCAAGACACAGATCCATAATTATTGGCATGTTTGGAGGCTTTGGGACTCAAAAGTTGTAAAGAGAAGGCTTCCCACGTTGGTGAGAAGCAAAGTCAACAAAAAGCTACCTCGAAGGGTTCGGTCGACCAAAATTTCCTATCGGTCGACCGAACTCTGAGAAACCTGTAACTTTTCACGCTGGGAAGACCGAACTTTGTCAGAGTTCAGTCCCTTGGTTGCTGGAGAATTTGGTCGATCGAACCAGTCTCATTAGTCGACCGAACTCTGCTTCTTCTGTAAAACAAGCTTGTTAGCCCAAGAAAACATGTCTAGATAACAAGGCCTTATGTTTGAAAAACTTTAACATTCATTTGGGGTTCATTTAGCTCAGTGTATGCATTTTGAAGGCTTTAAACATTTGAGCATTTGACATGATGAAAATTGGCCTTAATCGCGTACAATGCTCGCTCTTGAGTAGTTATGCATGGCATGAGAGGAAAACCAAGTCTGGGCTTTTGTTATCATCAAAATCACCTGGAGAGACTCAACAATCTCCCCCTTTTTGATGATGACAAAACTCTAGATCATTAAGTGCATTGGCATGCCTTTAAACATACTTGAACCTTTATGCATCCTTTACATCACAGAGTACAACATTGCATCCTTGCAATTTCCCACACGGTTCTTGTACGAGGCGGAGTTTACACTCACGTATAGTGAAGGAGTTTGGACAGGCGGACCTATCTTCATCCAACACCATTTGATATACAAAACCAATTGAGGGGCAATAAACAAAACAGTCCGCATGGCAATCCATTCACAAAAAACCATCCGTCAAGCCAATACCAAGTGGAGCCATTCATTCATATGTGCCAAATTCACATGAGAGGAAATGAAAGTGAAGAACACACATTTATGTCAAATACTGAGTGCATTTCATTCATTCCAAGGTCATTACATATTACATTGACACTGGTTGACACAATGTGACTCCTTGACACAAGGACAATCCAAAAGAACTACAAATGCACATGACACTCACAAATGACACAAATGCTAAATGGCAAACATGCATACAAACACTTACACACATGCATAATATATATTGATTCCTAGCCTAACTATTTCTCCCCCTTTGGCATCATCAAAAGAGGGGATGGGAGACAAGAAAAATGGACCAAATATGAACCAACGGACCCAAAAACAAGCACTAAAGAGATGAAATAGACCATCCTCAGTTGCCGTCTGCAGGAGGCGGCTGATAGCCAAGGCGGCATAGGATATCAACAAGAGTGTGATCTTGAAACTGAATGCGGTGCTGAACATTGGTAAGGGTGTTCTCATGAGCCCAGCTACGGTGCTGGATGTCTACAAGAGTGCGGTTCATAAGGTGAAAGGCTTCTCGCAAGTCTTCATGGCTGGTGGAGAGGGTAGTCATCAGAGTGGACAGGGTATCCAAGACTGTGGAGAAAGTGTCCATTTGGCCAGTCACAGTGTGCATGAAGGTGTCCAGTCGGTCAAAAGAGGTGTCAAACCGATTCCCAAGGTTGGAGACGTGCTCCCCAAAGGCATTCATACGAGTTTCCAATCTAGAAAAATGCCGATCAAAAGTCTCATAATCTACCCATGAAGGTTGGCTGGCACCTTGAGTGGAGGACTCCCCATGATAGAACTGTGGTGGAGGTGGCATGTCCCGATCTGCATGTGGAGGAGGAGGTGGCTGCTCCTCGGTCTGAACTGGAGGCGGGGGAGGTGCTTGAGCCTCCTGCTATCCCTCCTCTTCTTCTTCTTCCCATTCCTGTCCATAGACTCGCACATCTCTATGTAGCTCTCCATCGGGACCCCAATAATAGCCAAAGTTTGTGAACATCTTGTGTTTGTTATATATATCATTCTGTCGCACTAGAATAGACACTTCATTGGCTAAATTGATCCCGACATAAATGAACACTCCGGTTAACTGAGATGCATAAGGCAAGGAGCGCCTTCGTTGGGTACGGCATGACCCAATTAGATAGTTCATAAGACGACCCATGTTGATGGTCACTCCATTCATCACATGATAAAACAAAAACCTATGTACTTCTGCCACCTCATTTCGGCTTCCTCCTTCTGGATAGATCAGTGTAGTAAACATATGATGCAAAATTTGCTGCAATGGAGGGAATTAGTTGGAATTCATCACGATCAAGTTGCCAACTCCATGCACGTATTCGCTACAGGTCATGAGGAGGAAGGTTTCCTCAACGGAACCATAACAAAAAGTCATATCTGCGCTCCTAGCGGACACTCCTAGGGCCCTCTCAAATAGTGCTGAATTGACCGTAATCTCAATGCCTTTGACAACCATGTAGAGACGGTCATTCCTCATGTCCAGGTTCCCATAAAACTCTTGCACAAGACCAGGATAATACCTAGAATATCTTGTAACAAAATCGACCCAACCATTCTAAACCTCAAAAATAGCACCGAGATCAGGGAAGAGTTCACTCATCTCACCATAATCCACCAGACGAGGGTCCAGGATTAGCCGTGGGCGCATCAACAGTGCACGTGGAGGTGCAGGAGACTGATGTGGGGGAGGAGCCAGGGCCTCTCCTATCTTAGCACTGGATTCCCCTTGGGTAGACCTTCGAGAACTTCTTCTAGGCCCCATCAGACAAGAAATCGATGTGGAAACCCTTAGATCACTAACCTCTTCACTTGGGATGAAGATGGGCCAGAAGACACACCAAAGGCTTGTTAAAAGAGCTTCTCTACAACCTGGAACCCAAGGAATGGCTTCAAGGTCGCACAAGCCACCGCGAAGATTTCATCCCAAAACGATGACGAAGAAGCCGGATCTTGTGCGGATGGAAGAAAGAGGGGTTTTGTCACGCCCCGAGCTTTTAATACAGCGGAAGGAATATCGGAACGTGAATAGTCAACGTGGTAAGCCTCTCGTAAGCAAGAAATTAGAGCGCAAGACAATCACATAAAAGTAATTGCACAAGTAAAATTTTCCAAAATTCCCACTTTATTTCATACTAACAACCATAAGTACATTAGATTCATGACTTAACCATTCTTACATCATAGACTCAATAAAAATCAAAATTACAATAGGACTCGACTAGACACTTGACAACTAGGTCTTCTCTCAATCCATTTGACTTTCAATCACTCTCGGACCCGCTACTTGTATATTCCAAATCCGATTCACCTGTAATTCTTGAAAAATTGAGAAAGTAGGTATGAGCACACTTGCTCAGTAGGTATCTTCGTATCAATATGAAGGCAATATTTAAGTGATTAACGTCTTAGCTCTAGAATTAAGATAAAAATAAGAATGCGATAAACAAGCGATATAAACCAAGATAACCAAGAATCACGAAATAACTGAGCAAGTAGATGTGAATAAGTATCGATCATGAATAAGCAAGATTAATCATGTAGATGTAAATGTGGCCTTTCATGAACAAGAATGCACGAGCATGTAACTAGAAAGTACTTTACACAACCTTGTAAAGGCTATGCATTAACAAGCATGTAATTTTCATAACGAGCCTCGTGAATTTCACTCATTTATAAGAGAAAGAACTCCCAGCACAACGTGACGCCAATATCATCATACCCCATGGTTTATAGCACGTTTCAGACCATCGGCCGTGCGGACTAGCATAGAGACCTTAGACACAATCCGTGCCCGACCTTGCATCTTCAAGTTATAAATCCAGCTACTTTCATGAGATATAATAATAATGTCAGCCAATAATTCAATTTCAAACAACAAGTTTAATGATCAAGTAACTAAGGTATAGAACGTACCAAAATTTGATTTGATTTCAAAGAATGATTTTAAAAGGACATTATGCTACAATGGTAGTCCGGCAGCACAACGGTATATTCATTAAATTTCATAACTTAATGTTAACCTCCTTAACATAGTATGGGTACTCCAGATAATCCTAAGATCATCTAGGAAATCAAGAAAATAACCCCAAAGGTCAAACCTTGGGTTAGACTAAATCAGGAAATAAGCGGTCGTTTATTGGACCATTTTATGCAGAAAGCGGTCAGAGTCTAGACTGTTTCATAAAATAGAGTTGATGCACGAAAAAGAAGTGTCGACGCAATGAAACCTTCTGGAGCTTTGCGCTCTAGTGAATGGCCGCTAACCAAAACTGGCGGTCGTCCATAGGGCCGCTAAGGTCCAGAGTACATAAAACACCAGTAAAGTGCTTTCTAGACAAATTGACTTTGATGGTACAACCAGCTCGGCGTCCTAGTGAGAATCCCAGGCTCGCGGAGTCTTACGGAGGCCTTGAAACATAATCCCCTAGTCCGACAGAAGGAATATCCGATGGAGAGGTTCATAAGTCCAAGAGAGTGTGCCTATAAGTGTAAAGTGTAACTAATGGTCACATACCGGAGTATATGCCATGTACTTTAAGAAAATGACTCATAGATGAGAAAGATCATGGTAAAACAGTGATCAAGTTAAAACTAGACAAGTCGTGAACCACGTGAAATGTAATTATAAAAGTATAAGGTTTTGGCCATGAATTTAGCATAAGTTTAAAATAATCCCAACGTGCATAAGGAACATGAAATCTGCTAGAATAAAGAATAATATAGCCAAGTGTATGAAAACAACACTTAATACAGGAATAACCTAATTATCTACGCTTAACATATAATATATAGGGCTATTCTGCATTTTGTTTCGGGTTAGCAATTAATATAGAACTCAAAATCGTCAAATAGTCTCGGGAGGACCGTTTCCTGGGCTCTAGCGTTCTATCGTAGGACCGCAAGGATTCTCAGGCGGTCTCAGGAAGACCGTTTCTTCATGTCTACTGAAAACAGTAATAAAACCAAAATATATACTAAGCTTAGGCCATTAGATGCAAAGTAAAACATGACAAGAGATAAATATGGCCTAATAACACCATATTAAGACATGGAGATGCATGGGTTGAATTAAATAAACCGAAATGATCATTTTCTTATTTTAAGGGTATGGTTCATGCATGCTATATAATCCTATATGCATAGTCAAAATAAAAACCCAAATACTCCGTGTATAAAATATGAAATTGACTGCAAGAAGAGGGCTTTTATTCCTAGCATTGAGTTTAAGCCTTTCAAGAGATAACTTACCTTTGATCTAGGCTTTAGTCTTTGAATTTAGTGCTGGAAGTAAACCCTAGTTTCTGCTCGTTCAAAACTGAACCAGCAACTTCGTGGCTTTCTATCTTTCGATTCTCTTCACCTAATACCATGAAATGTAGAGGGTAAGAAGAGGGTACTAAATGGAACAAATAACTCATTTACAGCTTCTAATTTGCTGTTCAATCCGGCACGTTAGCATAATTTCCTGAGATTCTTGTGCCGAACCAGCGACTTTGCAGACCTCTAACTCCTTGGAAGTTTGATCTCCTAGAATGAAATTTTGAGGGTAGTTAGTCCTTAATATTATGAACCAAATATTCTAAAGAACCTACCTCAGAAAATGCTTCCTTACCTTAGTTCCACGCGAGTCAAATGTAAGGGTCGCGCATGTGAAACCTTAGGTCTATTTATAGGGTTAGCTAAGGTTATGTGGATTAGAACGAACCTAGAGTCCAATTTAGGTTTTCAATTCGATCCTCTATCATTCTAGACTCTTCTAAGTAAGAGATAGCATCGATCCTAGGTGATTAGGATGTCAAGGTTCCCATTTTTTCATGCTTTCTTCCATTCATGGAATCTGCAATGCCTAGCTGTCTAGTCTTAGACCGCTTTATGCCCCATACGGTAGCCCGATAGACCATTTATATTGTTGGGCGCCGAATTTGAATTGATTCCAAACTCTTTTGATATTATCTCTTATTATCTACTGAAATTCCGTAAATATGATATTTTAAGCTTCTAGAATATGAGTCAAGACTTATGGGCTTGGTTTTGGGTCTTTTGGGCATAAAAAGATTAGATTTATTTAAACAAATATTGGGCTTGTTTTAATTAACTATAATTAATTAAATAGCCCATTACTCTTGAATTAACTTCTATTTATTTCCAAAAAAATCTAGAAAAATCCTAATATATTTGAAAAAATTCAAAATATTATTTACTAAATCATGGGGTATTACACCCTCCCCCACTTAAGAGAATTTGGTCCCCAAATTCAATATATGGAATTTACGGAGAGTGTACCTACAGTTGAATAGCTCGGTAAAGCTTTTGCGCATAGCTTCTTCAGTTTCCCATGTTGCTTCATGTGGCCATAATTTAGTCCATTGGACTTTGACCATTGGAATAGTCTTATTCCGAAGTTGACGTACTTCCCGTTCAAGTATTCTTATTGGCTTTTGCTCGTACATCAAATCCTTCTTAATCTCTAGGTTGTTATAAGTTATGACATGAAATGGGTCCGAGACATACTTTTTAAGCATTGATACGTGAAGTACATCTTGAACTCCAGCTAGTTGAGGGGGCAAAGCTATTCGATATGCAACTTCACCAACCCTTTCAAGAATTTCAAAGGGGCCAATGAATCTTGGAGTGAGCTTGCCTTTAATACCAAATCTTTGAATACCTCGACCTGGAGAAACCTTGAGAAACACATGATCTCCCACTTGGAATTCCAGGTCGCGCCTTCTGTTATCAGCATGTGATTTCTACCTGTCTTGGGCAGTCTGGAGTCTCTCCCGAATAAGCTTTATCTTCTCGGTAGTATCTCTTATAATATCAGGCCCGAGAAATTGCCTTTCTCCTACTTCATTCCAACATATAGGTGAACAACAGCTTCTGCCATACAGTACCTCGAATGGTGCCATCTGTATAATGGCTTGGTAGCTATTGTTGTATGCAAATTCCACTAGAGACAGGTGGTCATGCCAATTTCCTCCAAAATCGAGAGCACAAGCCCTCAACGTATCCTCTACTACTTGATTGGTTCTTTCTGTCTGACCATCAGTTTGTGGATGAAAAGTAGTGTTGAAATTCAATCGGGTTCCTAGAGAATGTTGTAGCCCTTTCCAAATTATGAAGTAAATCGAGGATCTCGATCAGAAATAATGGTGACAGGGACACCATGTAATCGAACGATCTCCTTTACATATAAAGTAGCTAGGATATCTACAGACCATCGGCTTTTAATAGGTAGAAAATGAGTTGATTTTGTTAAACGGTCTATGATTACCCATATTCCATCATGTCCACCTCTTGATTTAGGCAGTCCCATGATAAAATCCATTCCTATACTCTCCCATTTCCATTCCAAAATTTTCAAGGGATGTAGTTTTCCAGCATGCTTTTGATGTTCTGCCTTGATTTGCTGACAAGTAAGGTAACGTGACACGTAGTCTGCTATCTCTCTCTTCATATTGGGCCACCAATAATTTCTTTTAAGATCTTGATACATCTTGGTAGCACCAAGATGGACCGTATATTTTGACTTATGAGCTTCTTCTATGATCATCTTCTTAGTATCAACATGATCTGGGATACAAATACGGCCTCGAAACAATATTCTTCCATCATTTGCAATGGAGAAATCCGGTCGTTGCTCCATATCAGCCTTAATCTCCAACAATACTAGATCATTTTCTTGTAACTTTACTAGTTCTTCAATCAATGTTGGTTGTATTCTAATATTGGCTATAAAGTAATCTTCTGTCTTCAGATCAACATCTAAATTCAACTTAGCAAATTTAGAAATAAGATTGGACATACCTTTCAGACTGGATAATTTCCCTATCGGTTTCCTGCTGAGCGCATCGACATCATCATTTACCTTTCCAAGGTGATATTGAATAGCAAAATCAAAGTCCTTGAGATACTCCAACCATCGTCTTTGCCTCATATTCAACTCCTTTTGAGAAAAGAGATATTTCAGGCTCTTGTGATCTGAATACACAATAAATTTCTCTCCATAAAGGTAATGGCGCTAAATCTTCAAAGTGAATACCACAGTAGCCAGATCTAGGTCATGAACATGATAATTTTCCTCATGTTTCTTTAATTGTCTTGAAGAATAGCAAATCACCTTGCCATTTTGCATAAGTACACAACCTAGACCAATGCCAGATGCATCGGTATAGACTTCAAATCTGCCACCTTCTACAAGCAATGCCAGTATCGGTGCCATGGTGACATGCTCTTTAAGAGCCAAGAAATTTTCTTCACATTCCTTTGTCCACTCGAAATGATTTTTCTTTCTAGTGAGTCTGGTCAAAGGAGCCGCAATCTTGGAGAAATCTTTGATAATTCACCGATAATAAGCAGCCAAGCCAATGAAACTTCGAATTTCAGATACCGTGTTCGGTCGGCTCCAGTTCTTAACAGCTTCAACCTTAGAAGGATCTACTGCAATACCTTCTTTAGAAATGATATGGCCAAGGAAGGAGACCTCCTTAAGTCAAAATTCACATTTGTTTAATTTAGCATAAAGTTGGTGTTCCCGCAACGTTTGGAAGGCAACCCTTAGATGTTCCTTGTGTTCTTCCTTTGTCTTTGAATAGATGAGGATATCATCAATGAACACGACCACAAATTGATCAAGATATGGTAGGAACACGTTGTTCATTAATTGCATGAATGCAGCAGGTGCATTAGTTAAACTGAACGGCATAACCACGAATTCATAATGTCTGTATCGACTTCGGAAAGCAGTCTTGTGAATGTCTTCATCCTTGATCCTCAGTTGATGATAGCCTGACCTGAGATTGATCTTGGAGAAGTACTCCGCGCCAGACAGTTGGTCAAACAGCTCATCAATACGCGGCAGTGGGTATTTGTTCTTGTTGGTGAGTTGATTCAAATGCTGGTAGTCAATGCATAGTCTGAGGGAACTATCCTTCTTCTTGACAAATAAGACTAGCGCACCCCAAGGGGATGTGCTAGGTCGAATGAAGCATTTTTCTAGCAGCTCCTGAAGTTGCTTCTTTAGTTCCTTCAATTCCGTGGGGGACATCCTGTAAGGAGCTATTGACACAGGTGCTGCTCCGGGTGTGAGTTCGATGGTGAAGTTAACCTCCCTTTCGGTCGGTAAGCCAGGTAACTCTGAAGGGAAAACATCAGGGAACTCCCTAAATACAGGGATTTCTTCTATACAAATTTCCTTAGACTCAATAAATCCTACGGAGGCAAGAAAAGCTTCACATCCTTGCGAGATTAGTTTATAAGCGTGAAGAGAAGAAATAAGAGAGGGATGCTTCCGATATTTGATGCCAAGAAAGGAAAATCGTGGGACCTGGTTTTCGGAAGGAAACTATTCTACTGCGATAATTTATATAGGCGTTGTGGTCCACAAGCCAATCAACTCCTAATATAGCATCGTAGCCTTCCATATCAAGGCATACGAGATTAGCAGGAAGATTATGTCCTTCTACAATTACCTCACTATCGGGGTAATAAGTTGTAAGCCTAGTTCCGGAACCTAAGGGTGTGGCAATAGCTAGGTCCGATGGTAAAGGAATCGCTGAAATTGGTAAGGTTTTTGCAAAGGTAGTTGATATAAAGGAATGAGTAGCACCAGTATCAAATAACACGAATGCGGGATGGGATTAAATGTGAATAGTACCTTCAATAAGCCCATCATCTTTGGGTGCTTCCTCATCATCTAGAACGGCGTTGAGACGAGCCTGTCGCTTCCGTCTACAACTGGAAGACTGATCTTTCATAAGGGGGTAATCCGGCATGCGGTGCTCCCAGCTTCTACATCTTATGCATGCACCTAAGCGCTTCCAACATTCTTCGGCCGAATGATCAAATTTTTCGCAGAATGAGCAAGCGGTTGTAAGAGCCTTCTCTTCTTCCTTTATCTTCTTATTCTTGTGGCTTCCGCTCTCGTTACCACTTCGGGACCTCTTCTAGTTGTTATCCCGGGATTTGTAGGTGATGCTGAATTTTTCTTCTTTCTTTTCTCGTCGATCCGACCTTCGGCTAGACTCCTCCCCTTTTCTTTTAAGTTTCTCGACCTTTTCCAAGGTCCTTTCACACAGATGAGCTCGTTGGACCATTTCGGTGTAGGTCCGAATATTCTAGGAGCCAAGTTGCTAGATAAAAATGGGTCACAGCCCGTCTATAAAGCGATTTGGTTTAAGAAGATCCGTGCTCACTAGATGCTGAGCATAGGGTGCTAGGCGAGAAAATTGTAATTCGTACTCAGCCATCGTCATCATACCTTGACACAATGAAGCGAACTCTGTCACCTTCCTCTCCTTAACATGCTAGGAGAAATATTTAGCTCGAATGAGTGTGAGAAATCCTTCCCAGGTGTGTGGTGCGTCCGCAGGTGGTGCAGGTATAGACTTCCACCATGTACGTACGTCTTTGTTTAACTGAAATGTGGCAAGGCGAACCTTCTCTTGGTCAACACATTGCATGACTTCGAAGATACGATTCATTTCGTCAATCCAGTTCTCTGCTTCGTCTCGATTGGAAGAACCATTGAATCGCGGAGGATTCAAACTCCAAAAATTACGGTGCAGATCACCAGCTCCTGCCCTTGCGCCAGCTTGGGCCATAGTTTGCAAGGCTTGTGTGAGACCTGCAACGGTTTGTTGCATTTCATTCCAATCGACACGATGAGCCATTTTAAAAATAAGGTACCTAAGAAGAGCAATAAATTTGTTAATTCTAATGGAATTGGTGGGTTTAATCTTAAAGAAAATTTCTAATTACTAGCTCATCCCAGGTTCTACCCAATTTCTCTCATCGCTGGGGAATTTTCTTTCCATGTTTCATAGGCATGAGTCCTTAAACCTTGGACTTAACCTATGACATGACATCTTTTCTTACGACTTCCAAGCCTAGGCTCTGATGCCACTCTAACTGTCACGCCTCGAGCTTTTAATACAGCGGAAGACATATCGGAACGTGAACAGCCGACATGGCAAGTCTCTCGCAAGCAAGAAATCAGAGCGCAAGACAATCACATAAAAGTAATTGCACAAGTAAAATTTTTCAAAATTCCCACTTTATTTCATACTAACAATCACAAGTACATTAGATTCATGACTTAACCATTCTTACATCATAGACTCAAGAAAAATCAAAATTACTATAGGACTCGACTAGACACTTGACAACTAGGTCTTCTCTCGATCCATTTGACTTTCAATCACTCTCGGACCTGCTACTTGTATATTCCAAATCCGATTCACCTGTACTTCCTGAAAAATTGAGAAAGTAGGTATGAGCACACTTGCCCAGTAGGTATCTTCGTATCAACATGAAGGTAATATTTAAGTGATTAACGTCTCAGCTTAAGAATTAAGATAAAAATAAGAATGCGATAAACAAGCGATATAAACCAAGGTAACCAAGAATCACGAAATAACTGAGCAAGTAGATGTGAATAAGTATCGATCATGAACAAGTAAGATTAATCATGTAGATGTAAATTTGACCTTTCATGAAGAAGAATGTGTGAGCATGTAACTAGAAAGTACTTTACACAACCTTGTAAAGGCTATGCATTAACAAGCATGTAATTTTCATAACGAGCCTCGTAAATTTCACTCATTTATAAGAGAAAGTACTCCCACCACAATGCGACGGCAGTATCATCGTACCCCATGATTTGTAGCACGTTTCCGACTATCGGCCGTGGGGACTAGCATAGAGCCCTTGGACATAATCTGTGCCCGATCTTGCATCTTCAAGTTATAAATCTAGCTACTTTCACGAGATATAATAATAATGTCGGCCAATAATTCAATTTCAAACAACAAGTTTAATGATCAAGTAACCAAGGTATAGAACGTACCAAAATTTGATTTGATTTCAAAGAATGATTTAAAAAGGACATTATGCTACGGTAGTAGTCCGACAACATAATGGTATATTCATTAAATTTCATAACTTAATGTTAACCTTCTTAACACAGTGTGGGTACTCCAGATAATCCTAAGATCATCTAGGAACTCAAGAAAATAACCCCAAAGGTCAAACCTTGGGTTAGACTAAATCAGGAAATAAGTGGTCATTTACTAGACTGTTTTATGCAGTAAGCGGTCAGAGTCTAGACTATTTCATAAAATAGAGTCGACGCACGAAAAAGAAGTGTCGACGAAATGAAACCTTCGGGAGCTTTACGGTGTAGTGAATGGCCGCTAACCAAATTTGGCGGTCGTCCATTGGGCCGCTAAGGTCTAGAGTACATAAAACACTGGTAAAGTACTTTCTAGACAATTGCCTTTGATGGTACAACCAGCTCGGCGTCCTAGTTGGAATCCCAGGCTCGCGGAGTCTGACGGAGGCCTTGAAATATAATCCCCTAGTCCGACAGAAGGAATATCCGGTGGAGAGGTTCATAAGTCCAAGAGAGTGTGCCTATAACTGCAAAGTGTAACTAATGGTCACATACCGGAGTATATGCCATGTATCTTAAGAAAATGACTCATAGATGAGAAAGATCATGGTAAAACAGCGATCAAGTTAAAACTAGACAAGTCGTTAACCACGTGAAATGTAATTATAAAAGTATAAGGTTTTGGCCATGAATTTAGCATAAGTTTAAAATAATCCCAACGTACATAAGGAACTTGAAACCTGCTAGAATAAATAATAATATAGCCAAGTGTATGAAAACAACACTTAATACAGGAATAACCTAATTATCTAGGCTTAACATATGATATATAGGGCTATTCTGCATTATGTTTCAGGTTAGCAATTAATACAGAACTCAGAATCGACAAACGGTCTCGGGAGGACCCTTTCTTGGGCTCTAGCGGTCTATCGTAGGACCGCAAGGATTCTCAGGCGGTCTCAGGAAGACCGTTTCTTCCTGTCTACTGAAAATAGTAATAAAATCGAAATATATACTAAGCTAAGGCCATTAGATGCAAAGTAAAATATGACAAGAGATAAATATGGCCAAATAACACCATATTAAGACATGGAGATGCATGGGTTGAATTAAATAAAGTGAAATGATCATTTTCTTGTTTTAAGGGTATGGTTCATGCATGCTATATAATCCTATATGCTTAGTCAAAATAAAAACCCAAATACTCCGTGTATAAAACATAAAATTGATTGCAAGAAGAGGGCTTTTATTCCTAGCATTGAGTTTAAGGCTTTCATGAGATAACCTACCTTTGATCTGGGCTTTAGTCTTTGAATTTAGTGCTGGAAGTAAGCCCTAGTTTCTGCTCGTACAAAACTGAACCAGCAACTTCGTGGCTTTCTATCTTCCGATTCTCTTCACCTAATACCACGAAATTTGGAGGGTAAGAAGAGGGTACTAAACAGAACAAATAACTCTAAAGAACCCCTATATAGTTACCTCATTTAGGGCTTCTAATTTGCTGTTCAATCTGGCCAATTAGCATAATTTCCTGAGATTCTTGTGCCAAACCAGCGACTTTGCAGACCTCTAACTCCTTGGAAGCTTGATCTCCTAGAATGAAATTTTGAGGGTAGTTAGTCCTTAGTATTATGAACCAAATATTCTAAAGAACCTACCTCAAAAAATGCTTCCTTACCTTAGTTCCACGCGAGTCAAATGTAAGGGTCGCGCATGTGAAACCGTAGGTCTATTTATAGGATTAGCTAGGGTTATGTGGATTAGAATGAACCTAGAGTCCAATTTAGGTTTTCAATTCGATCCTCTATCATTCTAGACTCTTCTAACTAAGGGATAGCATCGATCCTAGGTTATTAGGATGTCAAGGTTCCCATTTTTTCATGCCTTCTTCCATTCATAGAATCTGCAATGCCTAACGGTCTAGTCTTAGACCGCTTTATGCCTCATACGGTCGCCCGATAGACCATTTATACTGTTGGGCGCCGAATTTGAACTGTTTCCAAACTCTTTTGATATTATCTCCTATCATCTACTGAAATTCCGTAAATAGGATATTTTAAGCTTCTAGAATATGGGTCAAGACTTATGGGCTTGGTTTTGGGTCTTTTTGGCGTAAAAAGATTAGATTTATTTAAAAAAATATTGTGCTTGTTTTAATTAACTATAATTAATTAAATAGCCCATTACTCTTGAATTAGCTTCTATTTATTTCCAAAAAATTCTAGAAAAAGCCCAATATATTCCAGAAAATTCAAAATATCATTTACTAAATCTTGGGGTATTACAGGTTTCTAGGGTTGGAGGGATGCTGTGAGGGTGAATGGGGGTCGAATGGGTGAAAGAATGGAGTGAAGATCCCTTTAAAAGGGGGTTCGGACGTGGGTTCGGCCGGTCCGGTTCGTCGGATTTGGTCGACCGAACCTGGGCATCGGTTGACCAAAATGGTCGGCCAAGCCCTATTTTCATCTTTTTTTTTGTTTTTTATAACTCCTTCAAACTTGCTTTTCCTTTTCTTTTTTAATAACTCCTTCTCCCCTTTTTGTTTCATTTTTTTATATCTCCTTCAACCTTTCTTTGATAGTAGAAGGGAATTGACTTGAACAAGGAAGTAATGGGGCATTCTGAAATAGCATTGCTGTAGAAGTCCCTCTGACTCTCCCCCTCAAACAGTGCCTCTGATCCTCAGGTCACTAGGTCCACATTTATTTACCAAGGAATATTTGGTCTTAGAAGTTTTTCAAGGAGGGGCTACATATATATAAATACAATCAAGAATACAAGGTGGTATCATACAAGAACTAAAACAAAAAACACACAAGATATGCATGCCTTTCCCCCAATCTACCTTTCATGCTACTGACTTTTATACATATGCAACACTCAACCTAGTATAGACCTAGGTATGTATGCTCTCACCCTTGCACATGTCGAGTTCTCTTCTTATTTTGCTGAATTGTTCCTGGTTTAGGGGTTTTGTGAAGATATCAGCTAACTGATTGTGTGTGTCAATGAATTTCAATTCAAAGACCCCTTTTCCAACATGATCTCTTAGAAAAAGATACCGAATGTCAATGTGCTTTGTCCTAGAATGTTGTACATGATTTTTTGACAAGTTAATTACATTGGTATTGTCACACAAAATTAGAACACATTTCATTTCAACATTCAAATCAAGTAATTGATTTTTGATCCATAGTACTTGGGCTCCACAATTTTCGGCGGCTACATATTCTGCCTCGACTGTTGAGAGAGCTACTGAATGTTGTTTATTGGAAGCCCATCAAACTAGGCACCCCCCAAAAAACTGACAGTACCCACTAGTACTTTTACGATCAACAATATATCCAGCATAATCCACATTGGTGTATGCAATCAAATCAAATGAGCTACTAATGGAAAATCACAAGCCAAAGTCTATTGTGCCAATAAAATATCAAAAAATCCGTTTAACAGCTAATAAGTGAGATTCTTTAGGGCTTGACTGAAAATGAGCACATACACATACACTGTACTGAATGTCAGGACGACATGTTGTTAGGTACAGTAGTGATTTGATCATACCTTGAAATAGTGTAGGATCTACTATTTTACCCTTTTCATCTTTGTCTAACTTCATGGTTGTGGCCATCGGAGTTGACATGGGTTTTACTTCTGCCATCCCGTATTTCTTTAATAGCTCCAAGGTGTATTTGGCTTGATTTATAAAAATGCCTCCAGACGTTTGCTTCACTTGTAATCCAAGAAAAAATGTAAGTTCCCCCATTAGACTCATTTCAAATTCTCCCTACATTATCTGTGCAAAATCATCACATAAGGTGTTATTAGTAGCTCCAAATATTATATCATCAACATACACTTGAACTACTAATATGTCTTTACCTGATTTTCTCGTGTAGAGTGTTTGATCAACCTTACCTCTTTTGAACCCATTTTCAATTAGGAATGAAGTGAGCCTTTCATACCATGCCCTTGGTGCTTACTTCAGTCCATACAAGGCCTTATGCAGCTTATACACATGTTGTGGATGTTTTGGATCTTCAAAACCAGGAGGTTGTTCTACAAAAATATCATCTTTGATGTACCCATTAAGAAAACTAGATTTAACATCCATTTGAAATAATTTTAAATTCAGTGAGCAAGCATAGGACAGGAGAATCTGGACTGCTTCTAATCTAGTAACCGGTGCAAATGACTCATCAAAATTAATACACATCTCCTGGCTATACCCTTTGGCTACGAGTCGGGCCTTGTTACTAACAACCAATCCCATGTCATTTAGTTTATTTCTAAAAACCCAACGGGTTTCAATGACGGGATGATTTTTAAGACGCGGCACAAGAGTCCACACCTTGTTTCTTTCGAACTGGTGTAACTCTTCATGCATAGCCTGGATCTAGGATTCATTTTGAAGGGCTTCATAGACATCCTTAGGCTCTTCTTGAGAAATAAAGGCCATCAAATCCTCTTCTTCTACTTGCCTTAGTGAAGATCTAGTTCTTACCCCATCTTTAGGATTACCGATAATGTTTTCGGCGGGGTGATCTTTCAAGATCGTTGTAGCTCTTCGCAAGTCGGGGTGCTGCACTTGTTGTTCTTGAAGTGTTTCAAGTGATAGATCTTCATTATCTTCATCTTTGCTGGAGGTTCCTTCTGTTGGTTCATCCTTAGCCTTAGATGATCCAGCATCACTTGGATTTTTTGAAGCTTCATATGCATCCACAATTGGAGTAAGTTGACTTGTCAATTTTAATTCAGATTCATCAAAAATCACATGAGGACTTTCTTCAAAAACCAAAGCCCTCTTATTAAACAATCTGTAAGCTCTAGAATTCAGTGCATAACCAAGGAAGATTCCTTTATCACTCTTCTCATCAAACTTACCTAGGTTGTTCTTACCATTATTCAATATGTAGCATGGACATCCAAAGGGTTTAAGGTAGGAGATATTTAGTTTCTTACCCTTGTAGAACTCGTATGAGAATTTCTTTAAGATGGGCCTTACTATTGCCCTGTTGATGATGTAGCATGCAGTACTTACAGCCTCGGCCCAGAAGTATTTTGGTAGAGAGTTTTCGCTCAACATGGTCCGTGCCATGTCTATCAAGGTTCTGTTCTTCCTCTCCACTACACCATTTTGCTAAGGCATCCTTGGTGATAAGAAGTTGTGCGTATATCCCTACTCTTTACAAAAACTGCTGAAATCATGATGTGAAACTCACCACCATGATCACTTTGAATTGTGGTGATGAGGTAACCTTTATCATTTTGCATTTTCATACAGAATACTTGAAACTGCGTCAAGGCATCACTTTTATTGGCTAAAAATAACACCCATGTAAACCTGGAGTAATCATCAACAATAACAAAACCAAAGGATTTCCCTCCTAGGCTGGATGTCCTAGTGGGGCCAAATAAATCAAGATGCAGCAATTCTAGAGGCCGGGAGGTAGAAACAATATTCTTATTTTTGAAGAAAATGCGTGTTTGCTTGCCTTTTGTACAAGCCTCACTGATTTTGTCACTTTCATATTTTAATTTTGGCAATCCATTCACCAAATCATGTCTAGACAATTTGGAGATTACTCCAAAACTAGCATGACCTAGTCTTCGGTGCCATAGCCACGTATTTTCATTGTTGTTAGCCACCAAACACACATCATCGCATGAAACATCGTCAAGATCGGTGTATACATTATTGTTCCTTTTTCCAATGAATTTTATTTCATTTGTGATTTTATTCATGACAAGGCAGTGAGTTTCATCAAAAATAATTTTAAAGCCCTTGTCACACAATTGGCTTATGCTCAATAAGTTATGATTCAAACCCTTCACCAAAAGAACATTCTCAATTAAAGTTTTAGAATTCTTACCTATGTTGCTAATCCCGATGATTTTACCTGTATCCTTTCCTCCAAAGGCAACAAAGCCTCCTTCCTTATCTTGCAGTGTAGAGAACACCTTCGTGTTCCCTGTCATATGCCTTGACCAACCGCTATCCAAATACCACTTGCTCCCCCTGGCTTCAAGACATATCTGCAAGATACAAAATTCTCATCCAATTGATTTTGGTACCCAAACTAATTTGGGTCTACAAGAGTTAGTCCAATTTTGCACATATCTCTTTTTGATCCAGACAACATGATTTCTTTGAGTATCTTGTTTGAACCAGCAATTTGCTATAACATGACCAAATCTACTATAGTGAAAGCAATTAAGATTTGAAAATCTTCTTTGGAATTTGCGTGGTTTAGATTGGACATGTTTTGGCTTGGTGTGTGAGCAAGATTCACGATTGTTTTCTTTTTCATGAACATATGATGTTGTAATCTTGTGCTCAAAGGATTTTTTGTATTGGGGAATGTACACCAAACCTTCTTTCTGGAAGTTAACTTTAACTCCCAACAAGTTATCAAGATTTTGTTTGCCTTTGACAAACCTAGAGAGGGTGAACTGCAAGTCAGTCACTTCTTTGGTCAAGCTCACATTTTTATTTTCAAGTTCTAAAATTGAAGATGTCAGAACTTCTTTTTTATTTTTCAATTTTTTAGAATTTTTTTCTACTTCAGACATTGTTGGGCATGTGTGTATCATGCTTAATTCTATTGTTTTGATAATGTCTTACTATGATCCATTAATGAGTCTGACCTGCAATTGATAAATCCATATTCATATACTTCAGGTCATGACAACATTGGCAAGATTCTGTGTAAGCAAAGTTTGAAGGAAAAATCAAGTAAGGCACAGAAATCAAGGCATTGGCAACATAGAATTCTAGAGAACTGCAGACCAGAGGAAAAGTGACGGCAGGTCAACATAGGTCACAAATGGTCAACGTAGGTCAACGCAGGTCAACGCCACTATTCAAGAACTGACAGCAGGTCAACGCTATTGATCAATTGTGAGTCAGCTCTTTAATATATAAGGTCAATGCACATCTCAGACTCAGGCATAAAGGTCGATGCACATGAAGGCCTGAAGATCAAGGTCTGAGCTTGTCATTGTTCACAAGACCAAGGTCGATGCACATTTCGCTAGCACTAGACCAAGGTCGGTGCAACTCTTGTTAGCACGCAGTAATGGTCGATGCACCTCTCGCTAGCCTGAAGACCAAGGTCTGAGCATGTCACTGTTCACAAGACCAAGGTCGATGCACATTTTGCCAGCACTAGACCAAGGTCGGTGCACATATGAAGACAAAGTCGGTGCACATTGAGCCTGCGTAGAATGAGGGTCAGTGCACATCGAGCTGGCGCAAGACCAAGGTAGGAGCAGGTTTTGCTTCAGTGCACAAAGTTTGAGCACATGTGATCTCCAAGGTCGGTGCAGGTTTTGCTTCAGTGCACAAAGTCTGAGCACATGTGATCTCCAAGGTCGGCACAGGTTTTGCTTCAACACATAAAGTCTGTGCACACATGTGCTCCATGGTCGGTGCATGTCTGCCTTCAACGCATCAAGGTCTGAGCTATGCTTGCTTTCAACATATGAAGGTCCATGCACGTTTGCTCTCCAACATATCAGGTCTCTGCATGTCTACCTTCTGGCAAGACAAGGTATGTGCAAGTTGCTGAAGGTCCATGCACATCTGAAATCAAGGTCGGTGCACATAACAAAAGGTCTGTGCACATGTGAAATCAAGGTCGATGCACGTTTGCCTTCTGGCAATATTAGGTCTATGCATGCTTACCTTCTGGCAAGACAAGGTCTGTGCAAGTTGCTGAAGGTCCGTGCACATGTGAAATCAACGTCGATGCACGTTTGCCTTCTGGCAACATCGGGTCGGTGCATGTTTTCTTTCAACACTATCAAGGTCTGCGCACATATCAAGTCTGAGCACAATTCAAGGTCTATAGAATAGGCATTTCCTCGTACAGGTCGGGAGATCCAAATCTCAGTAATTGGTTAAACTTAAAGACTGACACATTTGGATATCTATCTCCAGCGATAGAATGGCATGTGATCCAAGATGAAGTGGCACACTCTTCCAGAGAGTTCTAGAGAAGAATTTTTGAGTACCAGGTGGACGAATCAAAGGTCACTAGGCCTCTGCCTCATCATCCTTACAGAGGCCCTGTTTTACTTAAAGGGTGCATGCTCCTTCAATAGTACAAGTTTTGGAAGACCGGTTGGCAGAAAAGATTCTTACTTTCCAAGTGGACCAATGGCAAATCACCTAGAAAGGGTCTCCATCCGAAAAGGGGTCATACCTTGAGGAGATAGTCTTGTACTTGACAAAGATATGCTGGCCAGCTAATGAGAACTATTATGTACCGCATGAAGCAGTCTGGCCAGCCAATGAGAACCCACTGCACCTTATCACTTCTGAACCAATCAGAGGTCACCCTGTTTTAGCATTCAGGAAATGGATGGCCCAGATTACCTCTTACCAAATCAGGGCCTACCAACCTTGTGCGTTGCATGAAATAAGAAAAGAATGTCTTCCCCAAAAGTATACCAGCTGGGAGACATACTCTGCAAAAGTAGATTGCATAGCAAGTTCAAGACAGAAGGTGGGTTTGTTCAAAGATGGAAAGAAAAGCTAGAAGAAGAAGCTGCCCTCGAAAAGCACTCAAGCTCACATCGACATATGCTTCAAGGGAAGAAGATCTTGTGGTGAGAAAATTTTCCCCTGGCCTTCCTATATATATGAAGCTTCCTCAAGAGAAGAAGTTGCTACTGCCTTGGAAGAAAGACATCCCCTTGAGCATCCAAGAAGAACCTGTGAGAAAGAAAAGAAGAGCGCAACGCAGCACTAAGGGCGACCCAGTCCAGTATTGTAAGAGCAAGAGAAAGAAGTGAGATCAGCCTTGAAAGAGCGCAGCCCTGCAGTCTACCATTGCTTGAAAAGTCAGATCTTCGGATCTGAAATTGTAGCTACAGTCACCAACTTCCAGATCTGTATCTCAAGATTCAGTTGGTGTTTTCATTTCTCTAGCTCTTATTTTTCTATTGCACTTGCAGTGTTATCCTTTTTGTGTTTTTTTTTGTTTCACTCATTTCACCTTGAACCGTCCCTACAGGCAGCTATAGGAAGACAGACAGAAGGTGGTTCTGTTCTGTGGGTTGGCTTGTGAGCCCGTAAGCTGTGTGTCAGCGATTGGCTTTGTGAAGCCCGTAAGCTATGTGTCAGCGGTTGGCTTGTGAGCCCGTAAGTTATGTGTCGGCTTGGCTTTGTGAAGCCTGTAAGCTATGTGTCAGCAGGAAAGTCTCACCGGGTTTGGTGAGGGGTGGACGTAGGTTGCGGGTCTGCAACCGAACCACCTTAAAAATCTCCTATGTTGTGGGTTGTGCATCTTGTGCAATTGCTCCATATTTTCTATCCCCATTCAAAGGTTGATATGCATACTTCATTGTATGCAATGTGAGTTATTTCCACCACACACTTAAGCGTTGTGGTTTCTATTATCCTGTCTGCACATTGCTTATCCTCTGCACTGTATTTACATTACCTTGGCTGCCTGCTGCACGCTTGCACACAGGCACTAAGGAGCATACTCCAGCAAAGGAGGATCACCTTGCATACTCACACACACACTTTAGTTGACCATTATACCACACACCCCTTGAAAGCTTGTGTATTTATATTCTGTTGATGTGTGGTATGACCCTTGCTGGTTAGTGCTACAGATCTCAGCTGTTCTAATCGTAGACTTGTGCTTCACTATCAACATGAGCGTATCTACCTCACCTATCCAATGCTTTGACCTGTGTGGTCTTTGGACCGTGCCTTATCATTTCCATCTGAGCCATTCCTATTCATTCTGTTGTGTTTTGCATCTAAGTGTTTTATGTGCTTTATAGGAGTGGTTTACCATCTTGGTAGCTAAGATTTAAATAAGCCAAACTTCTTGATAGGATCTATTGAACCCCCCCTTCTAGATCCGAATGCACTACGTGGAACCCAACAAGTGGTATCAGAGCGGGTTCTGCCATTCAAAGATCCACGATCTGTAGAGAAAGATCCCTATGCTTACTAATCAAATGGCTTCATTTGTTACACGTGC
Organism: Amorphophallus konjac; assembly: GCA_022559845.1. Classification (NCBI taxonomy): domain Eukaryota; kingdom Viridiplantae; phylum Streptophyta; class Magnoliopsida; order Alismatales; family Araceae; genus Amorphophallus; species Amorphophallus konjac. The sequence goes on from CM040127.1 coordinate 270,172,393, forward strand.
TTCGATGGCTTCTCCGCCTATTTATGATGGTTCAAATTTTTCTATATGGGCAGGGAGAATGTTTGTCTATGTCAAATCCATAGATCCACAATTGTGGAACCTTATATACATTGGTCCTCATAAGCTGCCATCAAATTCAGATGAATGGTCAGCTAATCACGAGACCAAACATAATGACAACCTCGCTACATTCAACTTAACAAAAGCTGCAGTTGATTTCAGGTTACTTCATCGTGTCCACCTGCAGCACAGCTAGGCAAGTTTTGGATGTGTTGGTAAACATCCATGAGAAGGGAGAAGAACAAGCGCATGAATGCCTCATGGCTGACCGATCAGAGTAGTCAAGCAATCCATCCTCATCTCAGGTAAGCTCTGACTCCGAGGACTTTACTTTTGAAGAACTCATTGAGGCCTATGATGAGTTGAGTAAGCAATACAAGAAAGTGAAATCTGAGAACCGAAAGTTGAAAAAGAAACTTGAAAATAGCACTTGTGAGAAGTCCTTTAGTAATAATTGTTCTGCCTTTGAAGAGGTAAATGATGCTTTAACGAACGATGTGGACTTGCATAAAGAGAAAATAGATTTTTTGAGAGACGAAAATGGATCTCTTAAAAATGAAATCTCTGAGCTGAAACTGAAATTCGAATCAATGTGTTTTAATCAAACTATGTCTAATAAACTGATACATGATGATGGTCTGATTGAAGAGAATAAAAACTTGGAAGAACAAATAAATCTCATGACTGAAAAGCTGGTTGCTCTTGAAAAAGGCAAATCTGTTATTGATAATTATTCTGAAACAGTGCATGTCCTAGAGCTAGAAATTGAGAATTTTAAAAGGGTGAATGTCATGCTCAATGAGCAATTGGTTGCATGCAAAGAGGACCTTGCTAACTCCGAACTGAAAATCTCTTTTTTAAAAAATGATGTCAAAAATTTAAATGTCTCTCTGTTTAAGTTTGTGCAGGGTGAAGAAGATTTGGACATACTCTTGGGAACAAAAGTCAGTCTTCAAAGAGAGGGTTTGGGCTGCAAACCTATGAACAAAAAATCTTTTGGAAGCAAGGTCCACACCTCATCCGTTACTGGCTTACACAAAGCTAGTACCTCTTATGGTCACCCAGAATTGAATGCAGCTCAAAGGAAAAACTAAAATCAGTCTGTTCGTCCTGATATACACAATAAGAAGTTCAATCCTAAAAACCATGATCCTCATAAAATGAATGCTCACTATTATTAATGTGGTAGGCATGGACATGTAGTGCATGACTATTTTATCTTAAGGAGTGATGAATTAAAAGCATGCAAGATCAGGAGAAACGGTGCAGATGGATGTGCCAAAGCAAAGGTCTACACTGGGAGAAAGGTTGCTCAACACACTACCGTTCAAAAGCCCAGGTATGACCCTTTGCATCGAGGCACCTATCAGGACAGATTGATGCACTTCACAGGTGCCAGAAAAAGTATGCCTCCTTGCTGCCACCATTATGGTAAAATTAGCCACACAGTCAAGGACTGTTGGTATCTGAAATGTAAGACTCATTCTCCTGGCCAATATGGTGGTATCCATGCTCACCCACCAAGGTTTAATGCACATGAACATAGGAAGAATGATAAATCATTTTTGAAATACTTTTATTGTGGAAAAAATGTGCATGAGATGTATGACTATCATACAATGAGGGAAGATGACTTGATTGCATTGAGAAAGAGAGATACAACTGCCTGAAAAACTAACCCACAAGGACCCAAGCAAGCTTGGGTATCACAGAATTCAAAATGAGATTTGTGGGTGCAAGTGCCTTGGAGCTGAACAAAAAAAATAAAATAAAATAAAAAACAATCAGGTGAATAAAAGCTCAAGGCACAGGTATGTAAATAAACTATTTAATTCATGTTAAATCTGCATGTTAGGGTCATCATGAGTCATTGCATTTTGAATTACCTTCCTGTTCTCAATAAATCATGCATGTCTGAAAACTCCCATGCTCCATCTAAATTCCCCATGGTTAAAAAAAATTTGAAAAAATTTGTTGTTGAAACTGTCTGAGTCTCTGGTATATCAAAGGTGTAGGTCAGAGTGATGAGCTAAGCTTGTCAGGAAGACAACATCTTGTGTGAGGTGATCCTGGGATCTAAGTTCTCCACCTAGTACCAGAATTCAAAAATTGATGTGCTTAAATCTGCTTTGCTGATGGTGATGAGGTGATAATTAAGCATGTGGTTAATTCTTGCTACGATGTTGTAGCCCTGTGAACTTCTTACTTAGCATTATTGATCATTGTTCTTGATGATGTCTTCTATGGCTGCATATATCTCAATTCATCACTCATATGGACAAATAACATGCTTAATGTCTATCTTAACGTCCATGAGCATTCAACAAAAAGGGAATTTAAGGGTGAGAACCTTAGTGTAGAAATACATTGCATGTGTTTGAATCTGTATGTGTTGTGGTCATTAAGTATCATCTTGAAATTTCATGCACTATCATGCATTTCATGATCAAGGGACCCAACTCTGCATGACCTCTTGATATATAAAATGGTAAGCTGGGAGAAGGGCAGATCTCTTCAGTCTGGAAACCCACATCATACGTGAGGTGGTCTTAAGACCTCAGTTCTCCGCCAGGTACTAAGGGTCAACCCATCATCAGAACAGTCTAGATGTTCATGTGAATAATTCATCAAAATCCCTGTATTGATTTCATTGCATGTACTGCACTCAAAATTCAGACATTCAGTGCATAAAGTCAGGGGGGAGCTCCTGCATTTCATAGTTTACCCATGTGCACTTGTTATCATGCATATACTAATTTCAGAATTGATTGCATACCATATTGAAATCATCAAAAAGAGGGAGTAAGTAGCATTTATCCATCTGCACATGATAAAATCCAATTTTCATCTTAGTTCAGAATGCATTGCAAATAACCCATGATTGCATCATGATGTGGTCTCATACACACCAATGCACACCGTGTTAAAGGGACCCAGAGATGGCATATCGAGTGGCATAATTTTTAATGGATCATGTGTTCAGTTAAGTCATAGGTTGCATACTTCATTGTCAACCCATGCACATGTGTAGGGGGAGTCAACATAAAAAATTTAGTCTGCATTCATGCATTCATTCTTGTTGACATGTGTACAGTCTGCATCCTCTTAAGGGGTTGATCAGGTAGACCTTAGACCTATTCAAGATCTGCCTCCCAGCTGTCTGAAACCCTGTGCACATCCTCAGGAGGAGTGCTCTCTATTCATTCTCATTCTACTCATTTGCACTCCTTGCTCAAATCAGACCAATGCATAATAATGTTAATACTCCATGATTATACCTCGGGTCTGAAATACTTTTAATGTCCATGAAGTCTTCTAGATTGTCTGGAATCTATCTCTCTTGCTTGACTAGCTAACTGGTTCCAGAATTCCTTAAATGCCTTGAACTTACTTGGAGGTTTTTCGGTCTGTTGTTGAATTCATTCATCAGAGTAAATCTTCTAGAAGAATCTTCCTTTATGGAGCTTTATGACTGCCCTGAATATGAAAGCTATTGGTTTAAAATTAATGATTTCTTGAGGTTTAAAGTTTAATTGTCTTAAAAAAGGCTACACTCAGACTTAATAGACTTAAACCAACTTTTCATGTTTTAACTTATTTTGCCTTCTTGAATCTGAAAGCTTATCTTTAGTACAAAGGCATCTTTGATTGAGAAACTTTAGCTAAGTGTTCTCTTTAAACAATCTGATTTGCTGGAATTTATGAGAGCTAATTGTGTCAGAGCAATGACACTGGTTCACTGAGAAATATGTCTCCTCATAAAAGAAATGAGGTAAGATATGTCATGAAGTGCCCTTGTTAACACTGCAGTTATATTAAAGAAAAATCAAGGCAGAGCAATGGCAAAGTTGCTGAGAAATATGTCCCCTCATAAAAAATATGATGATCGATATGTCATGAGGTGACGATGCTATCTCTGTTCCATTTGTGGCATGACAGTCAGTCACTCCAAGTACCTAGGGATACTGGCGTCTAACCAACGTGTATCCTCAAGATACAAGACATGACTGGACTTAATTGCTCGTAAAAATTCCTCTTATGCTCAATGAACATTACGAGTGTGATAGCAAAAGATAAAAGCAAAAAATACCGAAATTCTAGAATTTCATTTAGTCTTCATGCTTGTTTAATCTCAATACTTTTTGTAGTAACTCTCAAAGGAGCTAATGGAATCGAATGAGTAAGGTAAGAGGAGGTTAACCTTATTTTGATATGAATTTTTGGTTCACTTCTATTAATTCTGAATGCAAGTGTTTTCAAGTGTGTTTATTGAAAAACTCAGAATTCATCCGTGTTAAACCAATCTTATTTTAAGGGTTGCTTTACTAAAGTTCTACAACTGGAAATTCAGAAAAATTTGTAACTCTGTATTTATGAACTTGGCTTCAGAATGAGGAACCCTCATCTTATTAGCTCTTGGATTCTATGCCTCAAAAATTTCCAAGTGTTGACCCTTAGAGTCGACCCCTTGCAACAAGAATTCGGTCTAGCTGTCTTGGAATCTACCTTTAAGGTAAATTGGTCTCCTGTCGCTTCATTGCTCCAATGATTTCTGCCCTCTCTGGACATTTTCATAGCTAGTCTGGCTGCCATGAAAGACTCACCACTTTCAAACAAGTGGTATCATGTTCCCAAAGCTATTCACTTCAGTTAGTCCAACATATGATTAGTGTGCATTTTCATCTCCATGCATTGCATAGAAAATCTTAAAAATCTGAAAAATAGAAAACCAACATTATTTGCTCTCAAATTGCATTTTTTTATGCTCAAATCTCATGCTGTAACTTCATGGCGTCTTATGCTACCATGTGTGAACTTCTCATACCCAGCAAACGGACCCAACATCATCAAGGGACCCAACAATCTGCGGTTGAAATTGACGGCTGTATCTCTCTCATATTGCATCAAGTTGACATGGTTAAATGTCTTGCGTGCATTTGTGTAAATCTGTTTCTGCCATGCCAAAGGCCTTAACAATCAATATTGTGCTGGTCATTAACAATTGGTATCACTTGCTCTCTAAACACTAAGCATCACACTCTCTACCAAGTGGAATGAACTCCTTGTTTGCATGGTCTTCTCTTGCGTTAACCTGCATTCACAAGGGACCACACACTCCCTTCAGGGACTCAACAAGTGGCATCATTCACTTTCACTTTGTACATCCTGTGCTAATGATCTCTACTATGCCATATATTCTCCCTACTATGTTATTTTGATGATGTCAAAGGGGGAGAGAATTATATGTGTCATTAACTAGGGTCTGCATAAGGGGGAGAGTCTTGAATATGCATAAAGGAGAGAGACCAATATGGGAGAGAAATTTATTGTGCTTCAATTCATGATTATATTTCTTTGCACCTTGACTCACAATGTACTCATAATGACTCCTAGTTGCCATCATCAAAAAGGGGGAGAAATGTTGGACATGTGTGTATCATGCTTAATTCTATTGTTTTGATGATGTCTGACTATGATCCATTGATGAGTCTGACCTGCAATTGATAAATCCATATTCATATACTTCCGGTCATGACAACATTGGCAAGATAATGTGTAAGCAAATGAAGGAAAAATCAAGTAAGGCACATAAATCAAGGCACTGGCAACATAGAATTCTAGACAACTATAGACCAGAGGAAAAGTGACAGCAGGTCACAAATGGTCAACGCAGGTAAACGCCACTGCTCAAGAACTGACAGCAGATCAATGCTATTGATCAATTGTGAGTTAGCTCTTTGACAGATAAGGTCAATGCACATCTCAGACTGAGGCATAAAGGTCGATGCACATGGAGGCCCGAAGACCAAGGTCTAAGCATGTCACTGGTCACAAGACCAAGGTCGATGCACATTTCCCCAACACTAGACCATGGTCGGGGAAACTCTTGCTAGCACGCAGCAAAGGTCGATGCACCTCTCGCTAGCCTGAAGACCAAGGTCTGAGCATGTCACTGTTCACAAGACCAAGGTCGATGCACATTTTGCCAGCACTAGACCAAGGTCGGTGCACATATGAAGACAAAGTCGGTGCACATTGAGCCAGCACAGAATGAAGGTTAGTGCACATCGAGCTGGCGCAAGACCAAGGTAGGAGTAGGTTTTGCTTCAGTGCACAAAGTCTGAGCACATGTGATCTCCAAGGTCAGTGCAGGATTTGCTTCAGTGTACAAAGTCTGAGCACATGTGATCTCCAAGGTCGTCGCAGGTTTTGCTTCAACGCACAAAGTCTGTGCACACATGTGCTCCAAGGTCGGTGCATGTCTGCCTTCGATGCATCAAGGTCTAAGCTATGCTTGCTTTCAACATATGAAGGTCCGTGCACATTTTCTCTCCAACATATCAGGTCTCTGCATGTCTACCTTTTTGCAAGACAAGGTATGTGCAAGTTGCTGAAGGTCCATGCACATGTGAAATCAAGGTTGGTGCACATAACAAAAGGTCTGTGCACATGTGAAATCAAGGTCGATGCACGTTTTCCTTCTGGCAATATTAGGTCTATGCATGCTTACCTTCTGGCAAGACAAGGTTTGTGCAAGTTGCTGAAGGTCCGTGCACATGTGAAATCAACGTCGATGCACGTTTGCCTTCTAGCAACATCGGGTCGGTGCATGTTTTCTTTCAACACTATCAAGGTCTGCGCACATATCAATTCAAGGTCTATAGAATAGGCATTTCCTCATATAGGTCTGGAGATCCAAATCTCAGTAATTGGTTAAACTTAAAGACTGACACATTTGGATATCTGTCTCCAGTGATAGAATGGCATGTGATCCAAGATGAAGTGGCACACTCTTCCAGAGAGTTCTAGAGAAGAATTTTTGAGTACCAGGTGGACCAATCAAAGGTCACCAGGCGTCTACCTCATCATCCTTACAGTGGTTCTGTTTTACTTAAAGGGTGCCTACTCCTTCGATAGTACAAGTTCTGGAAGACCGGTTGGCAGAAAAGATTCTTACTTTCCAGGTGGACCAATGGCAAATCACCTAGAAAGGGTCTCCATCCGAAAAGGGGTCATACCTTGAGGAGATAGTCTTGTACTTGACAAAGATATGCTGGCCAGCTAATGGGAACTATTGTGTACCGCATGAAGTAGTCTGGCCAGCTAATGGGAACTATTATGTACCGCATGAAGCAGTCTGGCCAGCCAATGAGAACCCACTGCACCTTATCACTTCTGAACCAATCAGAGGTCACCCTGTTTTGGCATTCAGGAAATGGATGGCCCAGATTACCTCTTACCAAATCAGGGCCTACCAACCTTGTGCGTTGCATGAAATAAGAAAAGAATGTCTTCCCCAAAAGTATACCAGCTGGGAGAGATACTCTACAAAAGCAGATTGCATAGCAAGTTCAAGAAAGAAGGTGGGTTTGTTCAAAGATGGAAAGAAAAGCTAGAAGAAGAAGCTGCCCTCGAAAAGCACTCAAGCTCACATCGGCGTATGCTTCAAGGGAAGAAGATCTTGTGGCGAGAAAATTTTCCCCCGGCCTTCCTATATATATGAAGCTTCCTCAAGAGAAGAAGTTGCTACTGCCTTGGAAGAAAGCCATCCCCTTGAGCATCCAAGAAGAACTAGTGAGAAAGAAAAGAAGAGCACAACCCAGCACTAAGGGCGACCCAGTCCAGTACTATAAGAGCAAGAGAAAGAAATGAGATCATCCTTGAAAGAGCGCAGCCCTGCAGTCTACCATTGCTTGAAAAGTCAGATCTTCGGATCTGAAATTGTAGCTGCAGTCACCAACTTCCAGATCTGTATCTCAAGATTCAGTTGGTGTTTTCATTTCTCTAGCTCTTGTTTTTCTATTGCACTTGCAGTGTTTTCCTTTTTGTGTTTTTTTTTTGTTTCACTCATTTCACCTTGAACCGTCCCTACAGGCATCTATAGGAAGATAGACAGAAGGTGGTTATGTTCTGTGGGTTGGCTTGTGAGCCCGTAAGCTGTGTGTCAGCGATTGGCTTTGTAAAGCACGTAAGCTGTGTGTCAGTGGTTGGCTTGTGAGCCCGTAAGCTGTGTGTCGGCTTGGCTTTGTGAAGCCCGTAAGGTGTGTGTCAGTAGGAAAGTCTCACCGGGTTTGGTGAGGGGTGGATGTAGGTTGCGGGTCTGTAACCGAACCACCTTAAAAATCTCCTATGTTGTGGGTTGTGCATCTTGTGCAATTGCTCCATATTTTCTATCCCTATTCAAAGGTTGATATGCTTACTTCATTGTAAGCAATGTGAGTTATTTCCACTGCACACTTAAGCATTGTGATTTCTGTTATCCTGTCTGCACATTGCTTATCCTCTGCACTGCATTTACATTGCCTTGGCTGCCTGCTGCACCCTTGCACAGAGGCACTAAGGAGCATACTCCAGCAAAGGAGGATCACCTTACATACTCACACACACACTTTAGTTGACCATTATAGCATACACCCTTGGAAAGCTTGTGTATTTATATTCTATTGATGTGTGGTATGACCGTTGCCGGCTAGTTCTACAGATCTCATCTGTTCTAATCGTAGACCTGTGCTTCACTATCAGCGTGAGTGTATCTACCTCACATGTCCAGTGCTTTGACCTGTGCAGTCTTTGGACCGTGCCTTAACATTTCCATCTGAGCCATTTCTATTCATTCCGCTGTGTTTTGCGTCTAAGTGTTTTATGTGCTTTATAGGAGTGGTTTACCATCTTGGTAGCTAAGATTTAAAGGGGCCAAACTTATTGATAGGATCCATTCAACCCTCCCTTCTAGATCCGATTGCACTACGTGGAACCCAACAGACATTTTACATGATAACTCCTCTTTGGCTTTTTCAATGTCTAAAATTAATGGTAACAAGGTTTCTTTTTCTTCGGTTAGTTCAAACCATTCTTGTTCAAGTTTTTCAAACTTGACAGTAGAACCTTCATGTGTGAGATCTTCGATCTTTTTCTTGAGGGATTTGTTTTTAGATCTGATTTTTCTATATTTTGTATACAATTTTTCATACTATGATTCCCATTGTTCATTTGAAATAAAGTCAGGATCAGAGTTTACCTCTGTTGAATCGTCTTCATGTGCCATGAGGCATAGGCTTTCCACTAACTCTTGCAGCTCCTCTTCGGACTATTCGTCCTCTTCGTCACTCCATGTGGCGACCATGGCTTTGAGCTTCCTGAACTTCTCCTTCTTGAATTTTCTTTTCAAGTCTGGGCACTCTCCTCTCATATGCCCGGTGTCACGCCCCAAAATTATGCAGCGCAAACAATCGGGAATGCGAACAGCCGGCATGGTAAGCCTCAAGCAAGCAATATAATCAGAGCGCAAGAACAATGACACAAAGTAATTGCACAATAATTTAATCAAACTTTCACCTTTATTTCATTTCAAATAGTCATAATCCAATTACATGAATATTCGACTCTTCTAGACTCAATAAAAATAAAAAAAAATTACATGTAAAGACTCAATCTAGACATAATTTGACATTCTAAGTCTTCACTCGAATCCATAGACTTTCAATCGCTCTCGGACCCGCTACTTGAGTAATCCGAATCCGATTCACTCGTACTTCTTGAAACATTAAGAAAGTAGGTAATGAGCACACTTACCCAGTAGGTATTTTTGTATCAACATGATTGGCAAATTTAAGTAATTAGCATTTTAGCTCTAGAGAAAATAAGATAAATCATGCAAATACGATGAAACATGCAAATAAAGCCAAAGTAACAAGATAGATTGAGAATGTGATTGAGCAAGTATGATCAAGCAAGAATATATTTATTGCCGTTCATGAACAAGAATGTAACAAGAATGTAATTTTCATAACCATGAAGGCTATGCTCTAGAATGTCATGTAACAAGCAAGAGTATACTCTTCACTTAGTAACAAGTACTTCGTGAATTTATGTGGATTTCTGTGGATCCCGTGGATATTTCACTTATTTATAAAGAAAGCACTCCCAGCGTAATGCGACGCCAGTAGCATCATACCCCATGGTTTATATAGTATGTTTCTGACAATCAGTCGAGGGGACTAGCATAGAGCCCTTGAACACAATCAGTGCTTGAACTGCATCTTCAAGTATAAATCAAGCTACTTCCACGTTTATTCAATAATATGGCCAAGAACGTACAATTTAAACTATAGTTCCATGATAAGGTAACCAAAAATAAGAATACTTCTATTGAGAATAAGAGATTTCAATAAATACATTTAATAACTAGGTTATGCCATGAAAATAAATCGGCAGCATAACGGTACATTCTTTAACTTTCAAAATTACTTAGATATCTTTGGAATAATATGACAGGTTCTAGATAATCAATTGGACCATCTAGGAATGTAGGAAAATCAACCCTTCAGTCAAAACCCCGGGTTAATCAAATTCAGGACACTAGCGGTCTTTTACTGGACCGTCTCTTGTTCCTGGCGGTCTAGTTCATGACCGTTTGATAAGACAAAGTCCGATATTCGAAACAGAACCTCTGGAGCTTTAGCGGTCTAGTGGAGAACCGTTTAGGATCTGTTAGCGGTCTAGTGAATGGCTGCTAGCAGACTCTGGCGGTCAACCAGATGGCCGCTAATGTCCAGAAAGTATAAAACACCGGTAAGTGCTTTCTAGATATTGGGTTTTAATGGTACAACCAACTCGGCGTCCTAGTGGGAATCCTAGGCTCGCGGAGAATTACGGAGGCCTTGAAACAAGATTTCCTAGTCCATTGGAAGGAATATCCAAAGGAGAGGTCATCATGTCCAAGATTGTGTTCCTAATGTGCAATGTGTAACTAATGGTCATATACCGGGATATATGCCATGTACTTAAGAAAATTACTCTAGAAGAGAGATAGAATCATGTAAAACAGAGTTCAATCACAAATCCTCTCTCAATTTGAAACATGTATTTATTACAAAATATATGAATTAGGTCAAAATTTAACATAAGTTAAAATAATACCAAATATGCTTAGAAACATGGAATCTATTATGATAAACGATGAAATCAACTAAGTATATAAAACCAGTACTTAAATCAGGCTTAAAACTTAGTTAACTAGGCTTAATATATATTAACTGTGGTTAATTCTGCAATATGGTTCGGGTTACCAATATTACAAAATAAGAACTCAAAAATAGTCAAATAAAGGACTGTCACTCTGCGTTTAGCGGTCTGTCGCACAACCGCGACAGTTCTCTAGCTGTCTGAAGGAAGACCGTTTCTTCCTGTATAAACCGACTTCAAATGATAATCAACCAAATGCCAACTAAGACATATCATGCCTGGAAATCAACATATTTTAACTTCCATAACCATGATAATACAATTGTAGGCCAACAATATGCATAGGTTCGTGTGATTTAACAAGAAAATTTCCTTTTTCTTCATTAGGGCTAGTTCATGCATGAGGAATATACTAGATGCATAGTCCTAAATAAAATATAAAATTATCAAGATATAATGCATGAACACGAATGAAACAAGAGGGCTTTTATTCTTGACTTCAAATTTGAGCCTTTCATGAGATAACCTATCTTTAATAGCGCTCCTAGACTTTGAATTTTTGACTGGAATCAAGCCCTAGTTCTGCACGATCTTGTACTAAGTCAGCAACTTCATGTCCCACTATCTCCTGATTCCCTTGACCTAAGGACGTGAAATTTTGAGGGTAAGTAGAGGATGTAAAGGTTAATAAAAAGTTCTAAAGTCACTTCTACTAAATACCTCGTTTAGGGCTCCGAATTACTTGATCTTCTTGGGTCGAACGCACTAATTCCTGAGTTCTTAATATAGAATTAGCAACTTTAGAAGACTCTAAATTCCCGTAGGCTTGATCTCCTAGCACGAAAATTGGAGAGTAGTGAGTTCTAACTAAAATAAAAAAATTCCTAGAAGAAACTTACCTCTAATTCATCCTCCTTACCTTAGTTCCATGCGTGCGAAAAGTAAGAGTCGCACAGGTCAAATCTTGGTTCTATTTATAGGGTTAGCTAGGGTTTTGAGGATTAGAACGAACTTAGAGTCCCAATTAGACTTTCAATTCGATCAACAATCCTTCTAGACTTATCTAATTAGCTAATAGGTCGATCCTAGATGATTTGGACATGAAAAATCTAACCTTTTCATGTTTCCTTTCTCTCACGGAATCTACAATCGTTAGCGGTCATTGGAAGACCGTTTACTGCCAGTTAGCGATCTCGCGATAAACCGTTTTTCACTACAGGCGCCGAATTTGAAATACTTCAAACTCTTTTGTTCTTATCCCCAATATTATCCTTTTATTTATATCCCAAGGAGTAATTATCTCCTTAATTCTATGTTTTCACCTATTCCTAGCTTCTAGAATATGGGCCAAAGTCCAAAACACTCTTTTTGGGCCTATTGGGTTTATTATATGGGCCTAATCCTCTTGGATCAGTGTAGGGCCTATATAATTGGATTTAATTCATTTATAATTCAATTAATTGCCCATTAAATGATTTAATAATTATATTTTAAATCCAAAAATTTTTAGAAAATTCTCGGGCGTTACACCCGGACTTCTTGCATTCATAGCAAATAACGTTGTTGGGCTTGCTCGGCTCACCCTTGATTTGAGCCGGCGTTCTTTGCCCCTTTTTGAAATTTCCTTAAAAAAATTTCTTCCTTCTTAAAAATTTCTTTACTTGGTGAGTCCACATGGCCAAGTCTTCTTCCACGTCACTTCCTTTGGAGGACTCCTCTTCTTGAGAATCATCATCATGTTGGTTGGCTTTCAAGGCCACCGTTTTCTTCTTCTTGGACTATTCATCAGCAGTTCTTTTGATGTTTATTTCGTAGGTCATGAGTGACGCTATGAGCTCGTCCAAAGAGAGTATGGACAGGTTTTTGGAATCTTCAATGACTGTGGCATTTGTGTTCCACGTCGGTGGAAGGGATCTTAACACCTTCCTCACAAGTTCGGAGTTGGTGTATTCCTTCCCAAGACTCTTGAGACTGTTGGTGATTTCTGTTAATCTTACGAACGTATCAGAAATTGTCACTTCAGGCTTCATCTTAAACATCTCATAATCTCTAACCAACACGTTAGCCTTGGTCTCCTTGACCTTAGAGGTTCCTTCATAAATGAGCTGTAATTTGTCCCACATTTCTTTTGCAGAGCTGCACATGGAAACACGAGAAAACTCATCAGGGTGAACGGCACATTGCATGATGTTCATCGCATTAAAATTTACCGTGGATTTTTTAATGTCCTCATGGGTCCACTCGTCTTCGTCCTTGGAAAGATCATAAGGACCCTTGTCCACAACCCTCCAAATCTCATATTCTTGGGCTCTAAGGAAAACATGCATTCTATTTTTTCAGTATGAATAATTTGAGCCATCGAAGTATGGGGGACGGTGGATGGAGTGACCCCCAGGCATCATCCCCTTGTTGGCCATTGATCTGGATCTCTCTTTAGATCGTTAGATCTATTAAGAAAAGAGCCTTAGCTCTGATACCAATTGAAGTCCCGCAATCAATGACACCCAAGAGGGGGGGTGAATTGGGTGATTATAAATTTTAAGAAACTTTTGTCGATTTAAACAGATATGATGAAACAACCCTTTAGAAACTTAGATCTGTTGTATTATCAATTAGATCTATCAAAACCTATCACACATAGTAGATCCTTGGTACTATGGCGGAGGTGTAAATCCGAAGATACTGCTCACGCAAGGTGTTATCTTCCTGACAAGGTTAGCCTTGTCAATCCAAACCCACATTTCGATATACCAAAGGTCTAATGTGAATGTGATAAGTTATGCTAGATCAAGATGAAGAGATACAAAAGAAATAATCTACGTGTGTGCTCGCACAGAATTGGGATAGGAGAAAAGGATCAAACCACACAATAGACAGTGATTTTTAGGTGGTTTGGATGCAACAACGGCAACCTAAGTCCACCCCTCATGATCTGTGAGGATTCATACACTATCTTGTAAAGGATTACAAGATCAACACACACACACACACTCGTAAGGAGTTCGGAAGTCCCACGAAAGTGCAAGCACACCGAAACACACACGAATGTGAAAGAAACCACACACACACACACAAGGATCTGGGTAAATTCACACACACACAAATGTTTAGAGATTACAAATAGCACACACTTGAAGCTTGAAGAATTTGGAAGGAGAAACACAAAAGAAAAATTTTGATTTAAGCTCCCCCTGAGTAGGTGATGCAGATTTTGGACGAAGCCTGAATCTCAACTTGATTGGCTTCAGATAGATCTTGAAAAGCTTGGAGTTGGATGAAGAATCTCTAGACGGAGCACTGTTCACGCAGGTGTAGCAGTAGCCTTCTTTCTCCCCTTGGTAGTCTCCTTTGATCTCCCTTGAGTTATTGTGGTTCCTTGGCCAAAACTGTGTTTTTATATCTCTTGGATGGTCAAGGGACATGCCAAGACATAGATCCACAATTCCTGGCATGTTTGGAGGCTTTGGGACTCAAAAGTCCTAAAGAGAAGGCTGCCCACGTTGGTGAGAAGTAAAGTCAACAATAGTTGCCTCGAAGGGTTTAGTCGATTGAAATTTTTGGTCGATCGATCGAACTCTGAGAAACCTGTAACTTTTCACGCTGGGAAAATCGATCGACCGAAATCCCCATTTCGGTCTTCCGAACTCTGTCAGAGTTTAGTCACTTGGTTGCTGGAGAATTTGGTCGACTGAACCAGTCTCATTGGTCGACCGAACTCTGCTTCTTATGCAAAACAAGCTTGTTAGGCCAAGAAAACATGTCCAGATAACAAGGCCTTATGTTTGAACAACTTTAACATTCATTTGGGGTTCATTAGCTTAGTGTATGCATTTTGAAGGCTTTAAACATTTGAGCATTTGACATGATGAAAATTGGCCTTAATCGCGTACAATGCTCGCTCTTGCGCAATTATGCATGGCACGAGATGGAAACCAAGTCCGGGGTTTTGTTTTCATCAAAATCACCTAGAGAAACTCAACAAAACTTAGCCAGAAGCTTGCATAGAGTTTTTTTGAAGGCCTTTGCCAGGCCATTGGCTTAAGGGTTGTATACTGAAGAAGTTCTCCAGTCAATGTGGAATTTGGCTGCTAGTTGATATACGGCCATATTCTTGAATGGTGTGCCATTGTCTAACACTATGCAACTGGGAGTACCAAATCGGGAGGTGATGTTGTGTCAGATAAATCTGGCTACTACCTCGCCGGTAACCTCCTGCAGGGGGATGGCTTCAGCCCATCGGGAGAAGTAGTCGGTGGTGGCCATAATATACTTATGGCCTCTGGATGATGGCGGGAAGGGTCCCGCGATGTCCATACCCCACTCCGCGAATGGCCATGTGGGGGCTATTTGATGCAGGGGGTTTGGAGGTCTTCTGGGTACTGGTCTAAAGGTCTGCCATTCATGACACGTACGGGCATACTGAGTGCAGTCTGCATACATGGTTGGCTAGTAGAAGCCTTTGAGCTTAATGTTGTTCTTCATTCGATCTCTGGCCTGGTGAGCACCGCATAACCCTGAGTGGACCTCGTGCATGATGGCTCGAGCTTCGGTTGGTGAGACGCATCTCAGAAGAACCGATATATCCTTCTCATGGACCAGTCTGTATAGAGAGTCGCCGATCAACTCATATGACGTTGCCCGATGAAGTAGCTGGACCCTTTGAGCTCGGTCAGGAGGGATCCAACATCGCTTGAATTTGACAATCGGTTCGCGCCAATCATCTTCTTCTGGAGGAGCGTCCTGGTCAAGGCTATGGAGCTCGTAGATGGTGAGGCTGAACTCATTCTCGAGTGTGCTCGACATCAGTCTTCTGTGTTTCACAATGATGTCGACTTCGCCCTCGGGCGGGAGCTTGATGGCCGCAACCAATTTTGCCAGGGCATCTGCCTGGGCGTTGCTGCTCCGGGGGACATGATCTATTTTGAAGAAATAGAACCTCTGCGTAAGTCTAGTGACGACGGCGTGGTATGGAATCAACTCCTGTTTCCGCACGTCGTAGATGCCAAGGACTTGTCGGACTACGAGCTGGGAGTCCCCGTAGGCTTTAAGGCACTTGATGCCCATGTCGATAGCCATATGAGCCCGATGATTAGAGTTTCATATTCAGCTTCATTGTTGGTCAGGGATTTCATGAGGGCGCATGATTTGTACAAAAATCTACCCTGAGGAGTCAGGAAAACAATACCGGCACCTGCCATGACGGCTGGATTTTGATTATTCCAGGTAATCCCCCGGGAAGTGCCATCGAAGTAGAGCTCCCAACAAGGTACGTTGGCTGTGAGGGCATCTTGTTGTTGGTAATGTATGACATCTATGGTCTGTTCAACTGGCGTTGGTGACCAGGAAGCAAGGGACTCCTCATCAGGGAATTCCGTATTAAGGAGTGAGTCATCCGGTACCAGATGGGCTGCCAAAAATTCAGCCATGCCCTATCCATTGATTGCTTTTATGGGGACATAGATAATGTCATACTCCATCAGCAGGAGAGCCCATTTTCCCAACCGGTCTGAGACGACGGGCTGCTTGAGGAGATACTTGAGTGGGTCGTGCTTGGATATGAGCTCAACCTGATGGGCCAGGAGGTAGTGTAGCAGCTTCTTGGTAGCAAACACCAAGGCTAGGCATACTTTCTCCATAGGGGAGTAGCAATACTCAGCCCCAATTAGTTTCCGACTGAGGTAGTAGAGCGGCTGCTCTTTACCCTCCTCATTGATCTACGCCAACAGGGCTCCTAACGAAGCATCCATGGTAGCGATATAGAGTATGAGGGGTTTGCCCTTGACTGATGCCACCATGACCGAGGGGTTGAGGAGATACTCCTTGATCTGCTCAAAAGCAGTCTGGCATTCTGGGTCCCATACAAATGGGGAGTCTTTCTTCATCAGCTTCCTGAAAGGTGCGCATCGACCGGAGTGGTTGGAGATGAACCTCCGAATGTAGGCCAGTCTTCCCTGGATGGACCTTAGATAGGTGAGGTTCCTGGGTGGTGGAAGCTCCTGGATCGCTTTGATCTAGCTGGGGTCCACCTCAATTCCTCGGTACCTGACGATGAAATCGAGAAACTTGCCGCTAGATATGCCGAAGGCATATTTCATAGGGTTCATCTTGAGCCCATATTGCCAGAGTCGATTGAAGACTTGGCGCAGATCATGTAGTTGGTCTTCTCGCCTTTTAGTCTTGACGACGAGGTTGTCAACATAGCATTCGACGAAGTTGTGCAGCATCTCGTCGAATATCTTGGTCATGGCCCTCTGGTAAGTAGCGCTGGCATTGTTCAAACCGAAGGGCATGCACTTGCAGTTGAAGATCCCTTTGGGAGACCGAAAAGCTGTGTCATTCTTGTCTTTGAGGGACATCCAGATCTGGTTATAACTGGATGACCCGTCCATGAAAGATAAGGCTTCGTGTCTGGTGGCCATGTCGACCATGGTTTTCGTGATTGGAACTGGGTAGTCGTCCTTCGGACATGCTTTATTGAGGTTTCGAAAGTCGACGTAGATGTGGACTTAACCACTTTTCTTCTTTATTAGGACAACATTGGCGAACCAGATCGGGTAGATACACGGCTCGATGAAGTCGACCTCCACCATTTTGTTGACTTCGGCCGAGACTTGGAGTTCCAGCTCATGCCGTATGCGTCGCTGTGACTATTTAACTGGAGTGGCTGAGGGAGAAATGGCTAGCTCATGCTCCGCTACGGTGGGGTCTAGCCCTGGCATCTCTTCATATTTCCAAGCGAAGCAGTATTTGTATTTGAGCAGGAGTTGCTTGTAGTCCCGCCTCTCTGCTTCGGTAAGGAGAGCGCTCACTAACGTCGGCTGGTGGGCTCCATCTTCACCCAAGTTGACTTCAACGAGCTCGTCAACGGTTGCTTGGCCACCATCCTCCATCTCTGGAGGAGCGGGTTGGAAGTTGATGAAATCCTCATCATCGGTGTCGGCTTTGTGTATTTCTTGATTTTTGAAGCCACTGGTTGACGCTGATGGGACTAGCAAATTGTTGTTGCTGGACTCTAGCAATGATTGGTCTGGACCGCTAGCTTCTTGCCAGCGGTTGTCAACTGGTGCTACTAAGGTTTCCCTGGAGTTGCCTGCTAAAGCTGAAAATCCTTTATAGCCAGTGCTCTGGGTAACTTCCTCATCAGGAGAGTTTGTCGAACTGAGTCCTTCGATAGGCTGGGCAGCAGGAGGAGCTTCTCCAGC
Source organism: Amorphophallus konjac (assembly GCA_022559845.1). Taxonomy (NCBI): domain Eukaryota; kingdom Viridiplantae; phylum Streptophyta; class Magnoliopsida; order Alismatales; family Araceae; genus Amorphophallus; species Amorphophallus konjac. The sequence goes on from CM040127.1 coordinate 270,190,620, forward strand.
CCAGATATTTTCGTAGGGAGGCGAGGAGGATTCCTCGACTGCTTGAACCAGAGTGCTGGCTTTAACGGGGATCGAGATCAGGATCATCTCTTCGTCATCCACGGTGCTGTAGAACTTTGCCTCGACTTTAGCCTGGTCGTCGACTAGCTGTGTCAAGCCTACGATGTTGACCACGTAGAAGACATGGAAGTCCGGGTCTTGGTCGTAGCCAAGTCCCCTGGTATCCTTATGAAAGGATAAGGGTTGCCCCCAGACCTGGGAACGGGCCCATAGCTGGTCGAAATACCTTCGCAGTCCGGAACCTTGCCATTGGGGATGTGTTGCTTCAGGCACATTTCCTGAATATGATGCGGCAGGTCATCCATTAGTTGGACTGCTTTAGGGGTATCATCGGCTCATTTTGACCAACCGAAGTCATCTTTTGGTGGGGCCTACGGGGCCATGTCTCCCTTGTAGAAGACAATGGGCTTATCCTTGTTAGCCTTCTTCTTGCTTCTGAGTTACCGTTTGTAAGTAATGACAAATGTTGTGAGTGGCTCAACCTTGTGTTGTTCTAAAGCACAAGAAAGTTGTATGCAGTCTGGAGGCAAGCAAATGCTTTTTGTCGATGGCTCGGCTAATAAGGTTAGCCTCAAAGTCAATTTTATGCCTTTCAGGGCAATCTGGAGTTGACTTGGAGCTGAGGCGTAGGCGATGAATCGTGGCCTTCTCTTCGTCAACAGAGAAGAGATCATCATCGTCTTCCTCTGAGATCCAACCATTTCTTTTGCTTTTGATCATGGGCTATGGACTGATTCCCTTGAAATAAAGTGTGGCATCGGCAAGATTGCACTCTACTGGAGTGAATGGTGACAGGTCTGCGAAGATCGTATATTGTTCTTCGTCCTTTGCATATTTGATGCATTGGTGGAGGGTTGATGGGACGACCTAATCTTCATGCAACCAAGGTCTGCCCAGTAGCACTTTGTAAGAAGTGTTGGCATCGATGATGTAGAATGTCACCTTGGAGGTGAAATCATCGAGCCCTAAATACACATCCACCCGGCCGAGGATGTCCTCGGTGTCTTGGTTGAAACCAGAGATCTTGATCGCTTGAATCTTCTGGAGGTATGGGGTCAGATACAGAGTCTTGAAGGTTTTGAGTGGCATGATGTTGACAGCAGCACCGGCATTCACCAGGATCCAGTTCACTTCATGCCCATTAATTTTCCCCCTCATGTAGAGAGGGTGATTGTGACACGGAGGGGATAGTAACATGTCCTTCTCTGTGAAGGTGACAGTGGCTGCGAAGGCCTCGTAGGTCGATGCCTTCATTTCCACAGCATGCGCTTCATAGACTTCCAGTTCTTTGAGTATTTTGATAAGAGTTTCTCTTAGCTCCTTACTCCAAGCAATGGCTTCCCAGATTGTGATGCTAGCGGGAAATCGCTTAATCTGGTGAAGGACCTTTCGGTCAGCTCGGGCTCGAGCATCCTCCAGTGAAGGCAGTATGTCAGGCTGGGTCTTCTGTGGGCTGTCGTGCTGCTACCCTTCAGGGAGTTCCACTGCCTTGCCTTTACCATGGGGATCAGGCTAGCTCTGATCCCCTGTGGGTTCCTGGAACAAAGGTGCCAAGGAAGGCTCTTTTGGGGATGGCTGGCGAGCTGGCTCGTCCTTTCCGGGTGAGCCTGCTTCCTCTGCGAAAGAGAATGGAGCTGGTGTAGGGACTGCGATGCTGGCAGCGATATCCTCCATGCCAGAGGGATCGAAGATGTTGGGCCCTTTCTAGATTTCTATGTCCAGAATAGGGGTAGGTTCTTCTCCTTGGAAGAGGTTAAATTTGCTCCGGGTCGAAGGTAGACGGGTGGAGAGGTGGTTCGGGAATCCTCCCGTGACCTCTACCGCGTCCTCGGCCACGACCTCAGCCGCGGCCTGTGTTCCCCGGAGTTGGTTGTAGCCCGAGGGAGGTAATAGTTCTTTGTCTCGTATGGGAGGCTACTGGATCGCCTTGCCGAGAGGCGTTGATGTTGTCCATGGGTGGAATAGCCACCATATTGTAGGTGCAACCTCGAAGCATCTTCTCTAGCTGCTCTGTGGTAATCTCCTCATCTTTGTAGAACAAGGAGAGTTCTTTTGGGATGAGGAGCCTCTTGCCGTTCTTGATTTTCTGGATCATCTCCTGGACCCAGCTTCTAAGGTAAGCTAACTTCTGCATTTCTTCCCACGGGATGTAACTGTGGAGTGGGAGAGCACCAGTGGGACGAGGAGGAACGTATTCCTCCAGGTCATCGATGAGCCGCTGTAGCCTCTGGAGAGGCGTTGGCTCGGTTGAAGATTATAAGGCGGTTGCTTGCTCAACTTACTTTTTGAGACGTCTTTTGAGGTTCTTCCTCCTATTCTTCTCCTGCCTCTTGACAATAGTCGCCTCTAGGGGAGTAGGAGGGAGAGGTACTGGAGCCGGAGTTGACAAACCCCCGTGAGGGTATCTCCGAATTGGCGTCTTTGTAGAGTGAGGTCATCGACTTTTCTTTGCCCGGATTTCAATCCTGGCACCTTCTGTTTGTTGTATTTGGAAGGTGGCATTGATCGCCTGCTCGATGACCTCGGGTGGTAGCTCCTGGTATGTCGGGATACTAGGACTGGCGTCCGAAGACGTGTGTACGGTTTGATCCCTTACCCGCGGTGGCAAGGGAGACAGCTTTTGATAAGATGGTATGCTGGCGCTGGCGTCCGAAGACGTATGCGTGGTTTGATGCCTTACCCGCGGTGGCAAAGCAGGCACCTTTTGATAAGCTAGTATGTAACAACCCAAATTTTTCTAGAAATTATTTAGGAATTTTTTGGGATTAACTATAATTATTAAGCATTTAAAAAGGCTTAATGGACTATTACAAAGAATTAAGGATTAACTAAATCCATGTAAAGGCCCTATATTAACCAAAGGGCTAAGCCCAATTTAAATAGGCCCAAAGACACAATTCTATGGCCTTTTGACCCAAGCCCATTACTAGAAACGTAATTTGGGTAATTTACAGATTTAAAAGGGATAAATAAACCAATTAACGGGATAAATAAGGGATATTAAGAAAATTCAAAATTTTCAAAATAAACGCCTAAATGCGGTCTATCGCACGACCGCTATCTCATAAGAGCGGCCCCCATCCGACCGCTACTATGTTCCGTGAACGGGGCTTTGGAAACCCCAAAAAATTGGATTTTTATCCAGCCCAAATGCAAGATTTTGATGATATCTGATATGTTAACTTAGTCTAGGACTCTTAGGGATCACTTCTACTCTTAAATAGGACTCCCAAATCGATCTAATCCTTCAAACCTTAGCAAACTCTATAAATAGGTCTCAGGTTCGACCTGCGCGAACCCTTATTTTGGAGCGCATAGTTCGACGATAAGGAGACATTATTTTAGGTTGGTTATTTAGAACATTATGTTCCTTTTAGTATTAACTAACATCTCTCCAAATTTCGTGATAGGAGGTCAAGCGTCCAGAAAGTTAGAAGCGCCCGAAGTTGCTGTTCCTCTGTAAGCCGCTAAGGAACTACCGTGCCGGTCCAATGAAGATCTAGAGATTGGAAGCCCTAATCGAGATATTTAGAAGTTCATCCTTTAGAATAATTTGTTAACCTTTATATCTTCTACCTACCCTCCAAATTTTATGGATTTAGGTCAAGTGGTTAAGGGGAACCAGGGACGGGAAGTTGCTGGTTTAGCATAGGACGTGCAGAAACTAGGGCGTCCTTCCAGTCCAAAATTTGAAATCTAAAGCTTGTTACAAAGGTAGGTTATCTCATGAATGGCTCAATTAACAAGTTAGGAGTAAAAGCCCTCTATTTCCATGTGATTTCATGCATTGTACCCATCGTATTTGATGTTTTATTATCAATGACAATATAGGATTTCTTCTACATGCATGAATCTTGCCCTTAAGAACAACATGATAATTTGATTAATTCACGTAAATCCATGCATCCCCATGCATTGTGTATTACCTATCATGACTTATCCCTCGATTTGGCATGATTTTCATCTATTTTATTACCCTAGAGTGAGTCTTAGACGTTGCTCTAAACTGCTGCCTGTTACAGGCAGGAGGCGGTCCCTCTGAGACCGCTAAAGTCAATACACGGTCCCGAGAAGACCGCTACTATCAGAAATGGTCCTCATAAGATCGCCTTCATGTTTCAGTTTCCTGCACTTTGTTAACTCCAAACAGATTGCAGATTAACCCTATTGTATATATGTTAAACCTAAGTTACTAGGTCTCATTCCTAGTTATGACTGTACATTTATGAACTTGGTTATATTGTGCATTAAATATGCTAGGTTTCATGTATTACATGTTTTAAATACCTATTTTAAACTTATGCTATTTTCATGCCAAAATTTATATAGTGTATTAAAGTTATTTCTACACAGTTTATGAACTTGTGTTATTGATGGTTGATCACTATTTTTATATGATCCACTCTCATCTTCAGTCTTTCATAAGTACATAGTGCGTACTTTGGTGCGTAGCTATTAGTTACATCTTGCATATATTAGGCACACAATCTTGGACTTGTGATCCTCTCCATTGGATATTCCTTCCACCGGACTAGGTGATCTTGTTTCAAGGCCTCCGTAAGTCTCTGCGAGCCTAAGATTCCCACTAGGACGGCGAGCTAGTTGTACCCTCAAAGCCCAATTGTCTAGAAAGTACTTTATCGGCATTTTCTGTGTCTTGGATAGTCACGACCATCAAGCGTCTGTCACTGTCAAGTAGCAGTCATCCCGTTACCGCGTTAATCCAGAGTCCCACTACATCGACTCTTTCTTGTTCTGGCATCGACTCTGCCTAAAAATGGTCCTGGCATGATCGCCTCTTCATAGAAACGGTCCTTTCGTGACCGCAATTTCAAGAAACGGCCCCGACATGACCGTTTTATGTCTTAGAATTGATTAACCCGAGGTTTGACCCAAGGGTTGATTTTCCTATATTCCTAGATGGTCTATTGACTATCTAGAACCTAACACCTTGTTCAATAAGTTATTAATGAATTATGAAAGTTAAGGAATATGCCGTTATGCTGCCGTATTTCTTCCGTAGCATGACCTTGTCATTAAATCATCCTTGATCTCATGATTCCAATTTTGTACGTTCTTACCTTGATATTTGTTATCATGAAACTATAGTTTGAACTTGTACATTATTGACCTACTTTATTGATATTTCTCGTGGAAGTAGCTTGATTTATAATATGAAGATGCGGATCAGGCACTGATTGTATCCAAGTTCTCGACACTAGCCCCCTCGGCTGATTGTCGAAAACATGCTATAAACCATGGGGTATGATGAACATTGGAGTCGCATTACGCCGAGAGTACTTTTTTATAGACGAGTGAAAATCACGAGGCAATCTAGTGAAATTACATTCTTGCGTATTAAGTGACTTTCTAGTGCATAGCCTTTATGCTTATAAAAAGTGCATTCGCATTACATTCTTGTTCGTGAAAGGCCATATTTACATTCATGCGATATTCTTGCTTGATCATATTCCCAGTCTACATGAATTCGCATATCTTATCTTGATCATATCTTGGTACTTGTGTTACTTTGATTTATACCGCATGTTTTACCGTATTTCCTTTATCTTATTTTCTAGAGCTAAAATACTAATTACTTAAATAGCGCCTTCATGTTGATACGAAGATACCTACTAGGCAAGTGTCCTCATTCCCTACTTTTCCAATCTTTTCAGGACATTCTAGTGGGTCGAATTCAGACTATTCAAGTGATGGATCCGAGAGCGATTGATGGTTTGAGAGAAGCCGTAGCTAGTCTAGTCAAGAGTCAATTATGTAATTTTCACTTTATTGAGTCTAGTTAGTCAAAGAGTCTTTGTAAACTTTTCATTATGATTCAATAAAGTCAAGGTTTTTGGATTATACCCTCTTGTGTTCAATTTTATGTGTGAATGATTAGTGCTCTCATTATTATTATCACTTGAGGCTTCTCTTGCCGGCTGTTCACGTTCCCGATTAGTTTCCACTGCATAATCTAGGGGCGTGAGATGGTATGCTTGGGCCGGCGTCAAATGACGTATGCACGGTATGATGCCTTACCCGCGGTGGGGAAGTCCTCTATTGAAATGTGGGCTAGGAGACTTGCTCGGAGTCGTGCTCCTTAGCTTTGCCTTTGTTGTCTGGTTTGGAGCGGTGTCTGATGACATTTGGAGGTACAACCGGGTGTCGCCGGGCTTGGCGGTCGCCCCGACCTTGTGTACTAACTAGGCTATGCGGCAAATGATCGGGCTTGCTGGCCAAAGTCACCGAAGACTCCAAAGATGTCTTCTCTATGACCTAGATTGGGCTGCAGGGTATACGGAGAGGACCCGAAGGCTCGCTGGCTGGAGAGACATGACACGTTCACGCCACGACCTCGCCCTGCTTTTGCTTCCCCTTCTTGTCTCCTGGTACAGAAGGTTGAGGCAGAGTAGGAGGGGAGCGAGAGGAACTTGGGACGCTCACCAGAACGTCCACTCGGCTGAGAAGGACTCGGAGCAATCTGGCGGTGTCTTACTTGGAGAATGGAAGAGAGTTCCCCTCAGCATCAATATGTTCCCAATGGATTTGCTCCTAGATCAAGTGCTAGACTTCCTCGCAGGAGTTGATCGCGTGGCAGATGCTAGCATGGAAAGGGCAGTACTGGGGATGACTGAAGTCCCACTGATCGTAGTCTGCTGGCGGCTCACAGGGCATGATTTGCCCCCACTTGACCACCTGGTCCTTTCTTTTGGAAAGGAAAGAAGTATGCGATCATGCCATGGTCTCCACCCTGGATACCACAGCGAATGCTCGCCTTGGCTAGTGCTAGGCTCCCCTATCTCAACATCGGAGAGGGAGAATGCTGCCATCATGTGTATCACATTAGCCGCATAGTGAATCATACGTGCCGCCTTATCGGGTCTGGACCACGTATGTGGCTGCGGGGGATCAACGAGACCGCTCTTCATTTTGATGAGGCCGTCTCGGATCAGCTTTTGTGCCTGAGTCTTGAAGACGTAACAATCTTGAAGCGGGTGACCTAGCATTCAATGATATGGGCAATAGCCAGGGTCATCGGGTTTCTGGGCCTCGTCTGGCTTGAGAACTTCTGGCATATCGATGATCTTCTGAGCCATGCAGAGGTCGAAGAGCATCTTCGTGTGTTCCTTTTTAAATGAAAACGGCATCTTCATACGCTCTGAGAAGGAAGGAGCGGCTGGCTTGTCTGTTGGCTTCTTGTCAGAGCCGCTTGACTCGCCCTCCTTGCTGGCTTTGGCGGTGGGAGTGAACTCGATGATGTTCACCTCCTTATCGGGCTGGCATTCTCGCGTCTGTTTACCCTTAGCTTAAGTATAGCTTGGGTTGTCGGCGAAGAACATCTCTATTTGGGCGACTACCGAATTAAACTGGTCAAAGCCTTTAATATTAATGCTGAGAAGCTTTTCGCTAACCTCAGCTACCAAGCCTTTACGGCATATACTAATAGCATCTTCCTGGGATGGCAGGTTGATGAACCTCATGTTGAGGTCTCGCCATCTTTTAATGAAGTTGAGGGCACCCTCGCCCTTCTTTTGCCGGAGAGAGTAGAGTTCGGCCAGGGAGATCTTATGCTCGGCCGTCTGGAAACGGTCAAGGAATTTCTTCTGGAGATCTACCCAGTCGACCATTGAGTTGGGCTTCAGGTGGGAATACCATTGGAAGGCCGTTCCCGTAAGAGAGGTGGCGAAGTAGCAGAGGTGGTATGACTCATCCAACGCTAGCTCGGGCATGGCCGTAATGTAGTAGGCCAGGTTCTCATGTGGAGACCCTTGCCCATCGAACTTTTGCAACTTCGGGGGCTAGGCATACTCCGCAGGGAGCTTTTTCAGCTGATGGTGTAGTGGGTAGGGGATGCTATAGAGGTCTATAGTTGCGACCTCTTCCCCATATTGGGCGAGCTTTGTCTCAATGATCTGCTCGATCATCTGCTATTGTGCAGTGAGGTTTTCTGGCACTGGCATGTTGGAGGCTCGTGGATGTGCTTCCATTAGAGGCGGGCTGAACCCAGCTACTGTCGGGGTTCAAGCGGCTGCTGTTGAGGTGTTGGCACCATTTTGCCCAACTAGTAGCACAGGTGCTTCGGCCAGAGGCCTAGCAGGTTGCTGAGGGTGAAGGTCCCGCACTTGAAGGAGATCTTGTAAGAGGGCCTTCAAATGTTGATTCTCCTTCATGAGAGTCTCAAGAGTTACGTCTTGGACTTCATTCGCCAGAGGATCATTGTTGGCTGGGTCGGCGTTGATAGGCATGCCGCGGTCCTCCATTGGGACCTCTTCAGCACGTTCTGACGCCTGCGGTCTGGCGGAGGTGCCGATGTGGCCGGACGGAACCGGAGGTGGAGCTTGATGGCGAGACCTCTTGAGTTGGGTAAGAGTCTGGTTCATGTCATCAGACTTGGTGTCGGGCTGGTGTCCGATGGTATAACATGCGAACACACCCGAACCGCGTTGTTGATGAGCTGAACCGTCCACTTTTTTGGGGGATGCTTCTCAGAGCGGACGGGTGCTCCCAGTCTATTGAAGACTGAGGTCCGTTGGGGTGGCTCTTCCATCTTGAGACCGAGGTTGACCCGGGGAAAGCCTGAAGCTGGATGTTGGTGGGACTCAGCACGAGCCCTTCTTTGTTTCCGCCTATTCAGGCTGGAGACACTGAGGGGATGGGTGCCATCAGACTATGCCGATGAAGGCTTGGCTTTGTCTCGATCGACGCCGCGACCGGACATTCGAAGGGGGTTTCTAGTGCGCGCCCTCCAAACAGCTTGAGCCTCCTCTAGGGTGACCCAAATTCTTCTCATGCTTAGTGGTTGACCTCCCTCTTCACAGTTCTTTCGATGAGATTTGGGAGTCTGAGTGTTGAGCTGGTGCGGATGCCCCCCTGTATGCTATCGAGGAACCTACTTCTTTTAGTTCCACCTTATCCTCTCGAGTTCGTCGCAGGAGGCTAAAGTGGTTGGTAGTGGGGACCGTAGGCATAGTCCGATCATGAGGTGCTATCGGTTCGCCTCCATTGAGACGAATCCTCAAGTCACCGACAAGAAGGGTCTTGCTGGAACTGCTGGTTGCAACAGCAAGTCACCTACTTCTACGACCGCTAAGGCGCTTCTTCTGGGGAGCCGAAGAGGATCCTGGTTCAAGGTGGTAGACGGAGAAGACTTGGTCTACCACTACTGGCAGTGCAAAGCTGTCAACAGAAAGTGCTGGGATCGGCCTTCGGGGCATGGAGCCCATACCGAGGACTGACGACCGAGTGACCCGAATATAGGCTTCGGCCCAGGCTGATAGAAGTGTCATCGATGCTCGGGGAGACACTCTTGCACCAAGAACCAATGTTGCAGAAGGTGCTGTGATGCCAGCAACCCGAGGTTGTGAACCTGTACCGAGTACTGGCATAGCTAGAGTATGAGGAAGATGGCCCATGCTTGGCGCTGAGGTTGCCGCATTCCAAAGAGGAAGACCTATGCTGGGAGTTGGCATTGCTGGATTGTAAGGTAAAGACCCCATTGTAAAGGTGGGAGGCTGGGGGCCCACTGCGGAGAGTCCATGTCAGGGACTGGCCTTAATGAGACATGAGGTTGCGTACCCGAGCCAGATGCAGGGGAGCCTCAAACTCAAGGTTGCGAACCCGCATTGAGTGTTGGCTCGTTTAGGACTCGAGTCAAGATGCCCGAACAGGATGCCGAGGAGCCTTGGCCCCAGGGTGGGAAACCCGTGCCGGGGGCAGGCTTGGCTGGGGCTTAGAGCTGAGAGCCTGAGTGAGGTGTTGAGGAGCTGGGGACCCGGGGCAGGGAGTTGGAGACCCGAGCGAAATGATGAGGAGCCGGAGACCTGAGGCAGGAAGCCAGTGTCGGGTGCCCACTTGATTGGGACTCGGGGTTGGAGACTAGAGTGAAATACTAAGGTAGTAGCCGAGGTCTGGGGCATAGAACCTGTATTGGAGGTCGGCCGAGGCTGGACCCGAGAGCTGACGCTTATCCGGGCAAAAGATGGTGTGGCGCCCCTGCAGGGGTCGATAGTGGAGGTCCCGAGTCTAGCACTCGGGCAGTCCACCAGTACTGGTGTAGAGCGTGGCGTGTTGGCCGCACGTGCAGGCACATAAACTGGGATTGGCTGCAGAACAGCCACGGGGATCACACCTAGGAAGTAGGACGATCCGACAACGGGGGCGAAGTCTCCGAAAGCGATCAGCGTCGCCAAGTAGCCCACCCGTGCATGGGTGGCGATGACAATGGGGCCATAAGTCACGGCCGCCATGGCTGCTAGACTGCTGGTTGATGGTTAGAAACGGTGACCGGGCGCGGTCCGGCTGTTGGAATGCGACTGAAAGCTGTAGGGATGTGTGTCCCTCTTCTAACTCTCCTTCAAGGATAGGAAAAAAGGCACCATGGCTTCAGGGCTGGCACAGGCTTCTCTTCAGCAGAGAGAATAAAGGTGGGAAACGTCCCACCGGGCGTGCCAACTTTATTTGCGCATTCGCACGGTAGCTCCTTGTCCCGACCCGCAATGGGATGGTAGAGAGGCACGCGAATTGTCGGTGACCGCAGTGAGGGAAGGAATAAAGCAATAACTGAAAATAAGGGAGTTTGATGTATCTTGGGATATTCTCCTTCATAGCCGTATGCTTCTCACGGCGGCAATGGGCACTCTCTATTTACGGAAAGTTGAGAGGGTTCGGATGGCACGAGAGATTTTCGGGAGTTGGTAGACGAAGACAACAGTCTGCGAATGGGATGGTTACTCACTCGGGATGAATGAGACTGGGGTGGCTGGGAGACAAGGTAGCTGGACAGGGTGTAGGTGTGCCAGTCGATTTCTCGACAATCACCTGTGGAACCAAGAGTTGACTAGGGAAGAGTCGTCAGGAACAGACATGCGGGCACAGGATATTAGGCGACACGTGGAGAGAAAGGGAGGTTCCACGGGTGCGAGTTGATGGAACACGAAGCTCGTCGTTAAAAACTCACGCACTCAATTTCAAAAATTCCGTACTCACGTAACCAAATTAAGATTTTAAATATAGTGATGAATACGGGTCAAATCTACGGAGAGGCTAATATTTTGAAGTTGAAAATCCTATTTCTCTTTTATTTTAGGAAAAACTCAAGAAGTGGTTGAAAGTTTTTTTTATGGGGAAACAACTAAAATAACACAAGATTAAAATTTATCTAAAGAAGCTTGGAGGGGTAAAGGAGAGAAATAGGGGGGAGAGAGAGCGTAAAAATTCTAGAGAGACAATGACAATAACCATTTCTTAATACTCCAAAATAAAAGATTACAATACATAGAAGTTCAAGAAAATAACAAGAACAACATTGGAAATAAAATCTAACTAAAACTAAAAATTAAAGAACTAAGGAAGGGATGTAGTCGGGAAGACGAAGACGCCGACATCCACACTTCTTGAGCCTTTGAATGATGCCCAATCTCGGAGAGTACACCGCCGTGAGGGAGGGATTCTTTGGAGGGAGTTAGAGAGGGAGATAAGACAGAATGAAGTAGAGATAGAGAAAGAGAGAGGTGAGAGGGGGATTAATACAAAACAAAATAAATAAAAAATGAAGTAGGTGCGTGAATGTGTGTTAGAGGCAGAAGGAGATAGGGAACAGAAGGAGGGGTCGACCCCGCGGGCAGGGGGAGTCGACCCACGGTGTGTGTGTGTGTGTGTTGGATAGAAAGAGGGCGAGTGAGAGGCTACGTGAAGTGGGGAAGAGAATGGGAAAGGGGAGGTGGAGCAGTGGAGCTGCTGTGCAGGTGAAGGGAGGCCCGTGGCAGTGTGTGCAGTGAGAGGGAGAGAGGTTGAGGCCGCCGGTGTGAGTGTGTGCAGAGAGGTATTTTTGGTGGAGTGTGTGTGTATTAAAGAGAGAAAGAGGGCGAGGTGGAGTCAGGGAGAGTAGAGAATGAGGAGAGGGGTCCGCCGGAGCGGCGTGTGTGAGTGTAGTGTGTGAAGTGAAGAGAGGTGTGAGCCGGGAGAGAGGGAGAGGAAATGAAGAGAGAGAGGAGAGGTGTGAAGCAGGGGGATGTGAACGTTGTGTGTGCGGTGTAGCAGAGAAGAGAGAGAGAGAGAGGGTAGAAGGAGAGAAAGGGAGAGAGGGTGAGTGAGTGTGTGGGGAATAGAGAGAGGGAGAGACGTCGAGAGAGCTCTAGAGAGCGGGCTACGGCATGCATGTGCATGTGTGGCGATGTAGAGGAGAATGGCTGCGGTGCATGCAGGTGCTGTGCAGGTTGTCGAGGAGAAGAGCGATGTGAGTAGAAAGAGAGAGAAGGAGTGAGGGCTGAGAAGGAGAGGGGGGAGCAGGGAGAAGAAGATAGAGGGAGAGAAAGGAGATAGAGAAGGCCGTCCAGTGCCCCTGTTTTGAATAGGGGCACCGTGGCAGTGAGAATGGGAGGTGGAGAGGTAAAGGGAAGGGGAAGGCAGAAGAAGAAGGGGGGAAAGGAGAAGAAGAGGAGGAGGCAGCCGGAGGAGAAGAGAGGAGAAGAAATAGGGGGGCAGGAGAGGAAAGGATGTCCCAAGGGGGGGGAGACGTGCGGTTATGTAGGAGTCCATACTGCGTCATATGCCTGCTTGCACGCATGCCACCATCGTTGTGCTCACCCACGCCATCGCTGCCGTGTTCGCATCCCCGCTTGCAGCTGCCTGTCCAGCCGGGAGAGCCTAGCCGCTCCACATGGTGTCTTTTGTGCTATTACCGGAGCCTTCTGCCTGCTACCGTGCTCGCCAGAGTCTACACCGTCTACTGCCATGCGTTGTCTGCACATGTCGAAGCTGCAAGCCTGAGCACGCCACTACATGCTACTTTCGCTTGCTGAATCCATCATGCACGCAAAGTCTGCAACTGCCTACTGTGTCTGCCTGCCATCTTTGCTGCTGATGCCCTGTACGTCCATGCTGGAGGGACTCCATCATGCGACCTACTATGCCCGGACACCTGCTCGCGATCATGTTGCCATGCCGTAGAGGGAGAGCCTTGCAAGCTCATCTGCACGCCAATGGCATGCGGCCAACGCGGGAGTCCCTTCTGCAATTCCTGGCATTGTTCACAACTTTAAGATAAAATGGAAAAAATTATATTAAAGTCCCCCCAACAAAAAAGTTTAACAATAGTTATATTCTTTGCCCTTTTGTTCTTTTTTTATTCACACAAAATCGAATTTTGTAGAAAGTAATTACAGCCAATTTTTTTATGAAACAATTTCATTAAAATTTAATTATGCAAATATCTCAAGTCTCATTAATTATAGAAAAATCTTTATTCTGTATGAGATTGAGATTATCATGTAAAATCACATATTTATCTTCATTAAAGCCCAAAAATTGACAAGTGTGATATAAGTTAAAATAAATAATTAAGTATTTATCACACCTCCCAACTTTCTCATTGTTAGTCCCTTAGTAATGCAAACAAATTAAAATTATGGACCAACAAGAGTTTGAAAGATTTTATGCTTCAATTCAAGATCCTCCTTCATGGACTCAACTATGGATTAGGAATTTAGAATTATGAAAGCATACTAGCCATGATACTCATAACCTTTTTTAGAAAATTTTAAAGTGTCATAGCATTTGTGCTCGTGAAATCTAAATCCACAGTTTAGACAATTGCATCTTCCACATTGCCATTTTAGCCAGGTGTCTTTCAACTCTACCTCCCAGATCAGAGCTTTGATCATAGTAGCCTTCACTCCTTTTTTTTTCTCTTTTGCTTCCTTTTCTCTTTTTTTTTTCAACACATGGTGCTGCACAACCCTTCACTGTTTGATGCGAATCTCAACTCTTACCTTAGGAGAAGCATGCCCGGTTACTAAGATCAAGGACATTTTTCATACTTTTTTTCCAACCATGATGCTGCACATCCCTTCACCGTTTGACACGAACCTCAACTCTTGCCTTAAGAGAAGCAGGCCCAGTTAATAAGATTGGGGGAATTTTCCATAGTTTTTTTTTTAGAGAAAGAGAGAGATCTAACACTTCATTAGGGAGGGCAGAGTATCAGACACCATACCAAATGACAGAAGGCTTGTCCTACCTGCTTCATTAGTGTATAAGTGATTTTTTTTGAATGCTAAGAGACCTTAGGAGATTCTAAATTAGTCGTTCCCATGACTAGACACAAAAAATCATTCCATCATTCTTCTCCATTCTAGAATCTCTTTTATGAAAGCATGAATCATGAAAACTTAGTTGGGGCTTTTTTTAATAACAAAATGAGGCAGCAGATTGCGTGAAAGTTTTACAATGATTAGCCTTACCCCCCAACTTGAATGAAATCATCCCTGATGATGTGAAGCATGTAAAAATAGAACAATGTGCTCATAGGGATACTTGGGAAGGAAAGGTACAACCTAGGGTGAGCAGATGTGATTTTCGCCAGACATCCTCGTGGTGCTACGCCTATCTCCTACAAACACAAAAATGAAAATGAGTTATTGAAACATAGATGAGGAAATGTTGGGTTGCCTCCCAACAAGCGCAAACGTCTTCAGCTAGACACAATGAGGCCCATTAACCAACAAGTCGATTTCATGATTAGCCACCATGTTATCTTATATTCTTTTAAATTCCCACATTCATGCCATTTGAAGACAAGATGATATGTGTGTGCATGTAGGCTAAAAATGTGCTGGTCTCGAAGGTCTCAAACATTATTAATTTTAACATTAGCAAAATGTGTGAGCCAGTTCTCTTCTTTATGGATCCTGTAACAATCAATGGCCATTGATCTTTCGAAATTGGGATAGAACCTCTGCCCAGTGTCTATCCATTGGTCTTCTTGCCCTGTATCTACCCACTTGACTACCCTTTTATTGACTTCTTCCTCCATATAAACTTGATCAGAGACTAGTGGCTTATGAAGATCAACGTTATTAGCCACATCCCCCTCATTAATAGCCTTATAAGCATTAAGGACCCTAATCAATTGATCTTCCTGACGGGGCATCAATTCAAAGGCGAATACAGATGGCACATCCCCTCTAGTTTGAGAATGTCAAATTACAAGGGAATCAATTTGGAAGGGGGTGTGAGCCTAGAATCTAACCCATCTAATGATTCAGATATTATGGGGCAGAGCTCAGGGGTCAGATCAAACATGAAATTTTCTAAGAAAGCCCCTTCATCACACTTATCAATCATATGAAGATTATCAATCAAATTTTCAATAATGAGGTGGGAAGATCAAATGTAAATTTTTCCAGCCCGGACCCTTCATCATAGGTTAGATCAAATGTGAAATTTTATAATAGGGTCCCTTCATCACACTCATCAAGAGGAGAATATTCAAAATTCATCTTCATTAAATCAACAAGATTATTAGCCCCAAGGTAATTATCCTCTTCATGCGTTTCCTCAAATGGGTCTTTGGTGTTTGGAGTGATGTTCTCAATTTATTCAAGTGATGTCCCATTATCAATATCTTCTATCAAAATGATCGAGATTATCAGTTATCTTCTCCTCAAGTGGGGCATCTAAATGAGGGATGAATTTTTCACTCAAAAATCTTCCACCATTCTCTTCCTCGTGAGCGTCATCGCTCAACCAATCTGTAATGTCAACACTACCCTCTTCTTGGTGTTTTTCCTCACATGAGTTGATGATGACACTCTTCATATCAAAGTGTTCACATTGTTCTAATAAGGGAAGAATGTCAATCAATTTTTTCAATTGTGGGACCGCGAGATGAATTGAGAAATCTTTCGATACGGTCCTTTCATGATATTCTTCCAAGTGAGGAGGGTCACATTCCATTACCTTATCATCCTTTTCAGCTAGACAATCCTCTTTTCTACATTCTTTCTCAATTAACCCATGGGTATTATCAATTTCATAGTTTTGACTAGCATCATTTTGCACATCATTTGATTCACCTCCAAACTTGTTTTCAACCGACCTATTGTGGCTCTCCTCATAGATGGGTGTGAACTCCTCACTCAAATAAGCCATCTTGCTCGTCACCCCAAATTCTTTTCGATATAATTCTTCCACAATTCCCTCATTACCTTGGTCAAGAGTTTCCTTTGGCAGAGGAACCATAGGTTGCTGGCACGAATAAGTGTGTTGGGTAAAGTGAGGGAATTGATCTTCCAAGTTTGCATCAAGGGGGTTAGGCGCTTGGTCCATGGACAATTCATATGTGGCTCTTGTGAGTTGGTCCAATTTGGTTTGGAGGGAGCCAATACTTTGTTGATTATTCAAGATGATTTGAATCAATTGGTTGAGTTTTTCTTCATTGGTTGGACCATTGTAAAGAGGGGTGGAATAAATGTGTTGAGGATCATATTGATAAGGGAAGTATGTGTCATACCCTCCATATTGATTTTGATCAAATTGAGTTTGGAAGTTTGGCTCGGGAGGGCATGGCGCTTGATATTGAGGATGTTCCCAAGGGAAATTGTTTTGATCTACCCACTCAAAAATAGAAGTGCAAGAAGGTGTAGGGAGGTTTTGGCATGTTGAAGCTTGATCTTGGGGGAAGAATGGCCTATGGTCCCCTAAATAGGATTGAGCAAATTGGTCCTAGTTTTTGGGAAGAAAGGGATATTGGGCTTGCATGGGTGTGGGATTTTCTTGTTGGGCTGACCAAATATATGGGCTTTCATTGAATTAGGGGTAAGATGGATATTGGGTCGGGTACTCACCTACATAATGGGTCGGCCAGGCTCATGTGTGATCATCTTGAAAGGCGGGTGGTGTATGAGAGCTTGGGCCTAATGAAAAGAATTGATTTTGGGTCAAGCAATCAATTTGATTAAAAACCCGATCTATGGAAATGATTTTTGTTATTGATTGATTTTATTTATTTTATCTTTCCTTTTTTTATTTTATTCTTTTGATTGTGTTTTGTTTTGTTGTTTTTGGTTATTTTTTTAATAGAAACCCATCATGTTTATTTGTGATTTTTTTTGTTTTGGTGTTTTTTTTTGACACTAACTAGGATGAAGAGAGAGAAGAGGAGGATTTTTTTGTTCGTTTTTGTTTTGTTTTGTTATTATTTTTTGTATGCAAACACAAATAAGTTAACACACAAATTACCTAATGACCTAGATGTGACCTAGATCTATAAATGGGGTTTCATAAAATGATTAAACTGTAATTTAAGTTCACCCTCAATATTTCCACTGGCCAGGTAAAGTGTGGGGTGGTGGGAGGCTCCCCCTACTTTCGTAGGGACCTAATTAAAGAACTACTAGTCAGCTTAAGGCGTTTACCGTTCGACCGTCTTACCTTAGACACCGATTTTCCCAAGAGGGTAAATCCAAATAGCACAAAAATCACAGTGTGATCCTAGGGCCAATGTCTACTGAATTTTATTTAAGGCTTAGGACATGCAACGATGTAAGGGAAGTGTGGTTTGTGGGCTAAGGAAGGGTGATAAAATCTCCACCTTATCTTACTTATGAGTGTTGCCCTTAGAATATTTTAGAAATGATATGCAACAAACCAAGTTCAAACAAGGGATTCTACGTAAGTATGCATGAGCATGTGATTAAGATAAAGTTTAGAAAAACTTACCTTACCCACCGCAATCTTCAAAATGCAATTGACATAAATTAAACAACAAGGAACAATTCTATCCTAAATGATGCATGTCCTAGAACATGAAAGTGTGGTTTCTAATTTTGAGATGAAGATTTTTATTGAGTTCAAGTGATGATTTTTTTTTGTGAACCTATCTAACCATTAAAATGTAACAAAAGATAAAATGAGAGGGATAAGTTTGAAAACTTACTTGATGTGCAATCCCTCGTTCTTTTCTCTTTTTTTTGACTCAATATAAAGACTAAAGCAATGAAAGAGAAATTACCTCTGAATGTTCCTCACATTTTTTTATTTTCCTATAGAAACAAGAAAAATAAGAAAGATTAGTAAAAATATATACACAGGATAAACAAATTTTTCAACTCAAAAATCATAAGCCTCCCCGACAACGGCGCCAAAAATTGATGGAACACGAAGCCCGTCGTTAAAAACTCGCGCACTCAATATCAAAAATTATGTACTCACGTAACCAAATTATGATTTTGAATATAGTGATGAATACGGGTCTAATCTACTGAGGGGCTAATATTTTGAAGTTGAAAATCCTATTTCTCTTTTATTTTAGGAAAAACTCAAGAAGTGGTTGAAATGATTTTTTTATGGGGAAACAACTAAAATAACACAAGATTAAAATTTATCTATAGAAGCTTGGAGGGGTAAAGGAGAGAAATAGGGGGAGAGAGAGAGTCAAAATTCTAGAGAGACAATGACAATAACCATTTCTAAATACTCCAAAATAGAAGATTACAATGCATAGAAGTTCAAGAAAATAACAAGTACAACACTCGAAATAAAATCTAACTAAAACTGAAAATTAAAGAACTAAGGAAGGGCTGTAGCCGGGAAGACGAAGACGCCGACATCCACGCTTCTTGAGCCTTTGAATGATGCCTAATCTCGGAGAGTACGCCGCCGTGAGGGAGGGATTCTTTGGAGGGAGTTAGAGAGGGAGATAAGAGAGAATGAAGTAGAGATAGAGATAGAGAGAGGTGAGACGGGGATCAAAACAAAATAAAAAAAATAAAAAAATGAAGTGTGTGCATGAATGTGTATTAGAGGTAGAAGGAGAGAGGAAATAGAAGGAGGGGTCGACCCCGCGGGCAGGGGGAGTCGACCCGCGGTGTGTGTGTGTGTGTGTTGGATAGAAAGAGGGAGAGTGAGAGGCTACGTGAAGTGGGGAAGAGAATGGGAAGGGAGAGGTGGAGCAGTGGAGCAGCTGTGCAGGTGAAGGGAGGCCCGTGGCAGTGTGTGCAGTGAGAGGGAGAGAGGTTGAGGCCGCCGGTGTGAGTGTGTGCAGAGAGGTATTTTTGGTGGAGTGTGTGTGTATTAAAGAGAGAAAGAGGGCGAGGTGGAGCTAGGGAGAGTAGAGAATGGGGAGAGGGGTCTGCCGGAGTGGCGTGTGTGAGTGTAGTGTGTGAAGTGAAGAGAGGTGTGAGCCGGGAGAGAGGGAGAGGAAATGAAGATAGAGAAGAGAGGTGTGAAGCAGGGGGATGTGAACGTTGTGTGTGCGGTGTAGCAGAGAAGAGAGAGAGAGAGAGGGTAGAAGGAGAGAAAGGGAGAGAGGGTGAGTGAGTGTGTGGGGAATAGAGAGAGGGAGAGGACGTCGAGAGAGCTCTAGAGAGCGGGCTACGGCATGCATGTGCATGTGTGGCGATGTAGAGGAGAATGGCTGCGGTGCATGCAGGTGTTGTGCAGGTTGTCGAGGAGAAGAGCGTTGTGAGTAGAAAGAGAGAGGAGTGAGGGCTGAGAAGGAGAGGGGGAGCAGGGAGAAGAAGATAGAGGGAGAGAAAGGAGATAGAGAAGGCCGTCCAGTGCCCCTATTTTGAATAGGGGCACCGCGGCAGTGAGAATGGGAGGTGGAGAGGTAAAGGGAAGGGGAAGGCAGAAGAAGAAGGGGGGAAAGGAGAAGAAGAAGAGGAGGCAGCCGGAGGAGAAGACAGGAGAAGAAGGAGGGGGGCGGGAGAGGAAAGGATGTCCCAAGGGTGGGGAGAGACGTGCAGTTATGTAGGAGTCCCTACTGCGTCGTATGCCCACTTGCACACATGCCACCGTCGTTGTACTCACCCACGCCATCGTTGCCGTGTTTGTATCCCTGCTTACAGCTGCTTGTCCAGCCGGGAGAGCCTAGCTACTCCACGTGCTATCTACCGTGCTATTGTCGGGGTGTTCTGCCTGCTGCCGTACTCGCCAGAGTCTAGACCGTCTGATGCCATGCATTGTTTGCACATGTCGAAGCTGGTAGCTTGAGCACGCCACTGAATGCTGCTTCCGCTTGCCAAATCCATCATGCACGCAAAGTCTGCAAACGCCTGCTGTGTCTGCCTACCATGTTTGCTGTTGATGCCCTGTACATCCATGCTGAAGGGACTCCATCATGCGACCTGCTATGCCCCCACACCTGCTCGCAATAATGTTATCGTGCCATAGAGGGAGAGCCCTGCAAGCTCATCTGCACGCCAATGGCATGCGGCCAACGCGGGAGTCCCTTCTGCAATTCCTGGCACTATTCACAATGTTAAGATAAAATGGAAAAAATTATATTAAAGTGTTGGGACGCTTAAGGTGATCTAGAGGGGGGTGAATAGATCAGTCACCCAATAAAAATGATTGCATCAGAATCAAATGCAGAATGTAAGAACTTCTGTAAAACAGATGGAGCGCACAAACCAAAGACCAACCAGAGCAGCTGAAGAACCGTCCTAAGCAAACATCTACTGCGCAAAGAACAGAAATAAAGAAGCGATGCAAACCATAAAACAATCACACAGTAGACAAGATATTTTTAGGTGGTTCGGTCCTCCAGACCTACGTCCACCCCACACTCAAACCCGAGTGTGGCTTACTGCTGCACAACACAGCTTGCGTCCGATGGACCTTACAGCTTAGCCTACAACCGCTGAGCCTCACAGCTTGTTATCTGAGGTCTCCACCTCTCCTGCTGAGCCTCACAGCTTGCTATCCAGAGAAATCCTCCTCTGCAACGCTGGGGATTACAGCTTACCCGTCCAGTGGAGTCCACCACTGCAAACGCTGGCTAACAGCTTGAAGAAATGAGTTCGAAAAATAAAACAGAAACAAATAAAAAATAAAATGTATCCCTGCAGGGAATGAAGCTCAAACAAGTGAGCAAACTCAGATCTGGTTTTGAACAAAAGATCTGAGGAACAAATCTCTCTCAACTCTTCTCTCTCTCAACTCTCTCTCTTTTCTCTTCCTCTCAACTCTCTTTCTTTTCTCTTCTTCTGGATCGAACAGGCTCTCTGCTCTTCTGCTTTTCCTTCAAGTATTCTGTATGTTAGATCAATCTTCTTCAGATGGAGAAGTCTTCCTTTATATAGCAGTTCCAGCAGGAGCAGCACTGGGCGTGTGTCTTCCACAGTTCCCGCCCAAATGTTTTGGCCACGTGTCATCATTCTGTCAACCCTTCCAGCCTCGGATCACATGCCATTCTTAAGCTTCACGAACAGTACCTGTCAGACAGAGAGAATTATCAGTTTGAGTAAGCAAAGTATGTACATCAAGAATGAATGCACAATGGCTGTATGGACTTTGCGTTCTGAACAATGTACATACTTGCCACCTGAAGTGTGTACAGACTTCACCGAAGAGTGTTCAGACTTTGAACTGATGTAGTGTGCAAACATTGTACAGACTTGCTGATGTGTAATGCAAGACTAAGGCATGTACATACTATATATGCTAACAGCACAACCAGAAGCATGCACAGACAGGACGATGTATAGACTAGCTCAGTCATCAAAACAAACAAGCGCTCATTAGTGTATAGACTTGCTACGGCATCAACAGATGAATGTATAGACTTTGCATATGCATGAGACGCTAAGTGTATAGACTATACTGACGATGTGCAGACTTGATTTCATGAAGCACATGATGCAATGTACAGACTTGTGCTAATGCTGCAAGTGGACAATGTATAGACTTCAGCTCGTGCAAGCAAAGCCAATGTATAGACTTGGCGTTTGTGCAAGCAGAACGATGTACAGACTTTGTATTGCGAACATAGGTTGTACAGACTTTGAATGATGCATGCACAAGATGCAACGAATGTACAGACTTAGAGTTCGTGCATGCTACAGTGCAATGTATAGACTTAGTGTTCTGCAGCCAGATAAATGAATGCACAGTCAATGTATAGACTTTATGTGCAATGCAAAGGCTGTATAGACTTAGCGTGCCTGAAGCAGGGCAATGTACAGACTTGCCGATGTACAGACTTGTGAAGCTAGCCGTTGTATAGACTCTAAGTGAGATGGAAGAATGTATAGACTTGCTCACATGCATGAACAAGTGGCGATGTATAGACTTGGCCAATTTACAGACTTACCACCTAGACGATGCATGAGCAGGCTGATAATGTACAGACTTTCTAGGCATGAAGACAACCGCTGTACAGACTTCGTGTGTAATGGCCAAACAATGTGCAGACTTGATGAATATGCAGCAATGTATAGACTTGTTGAGACGCAACATGAGATGATGCACACGAACAGACTGCAATGTGTAGACTTGTGACAATGTGCGGACTTGCTAGTGCATGATGTGCAAACGTTGCAGTAAAGAATGTATAGACTATATGGCGTGCAATGCAGCAAGGCAGCATTGCATCAAGGCAATGGAGTGTATAGACTTTATGTGCCTGAATGCACCATGTATAGACTTGCCAAGCATGCATTGTATAGACTTATGTGATGTGAACGCGTGCAACTGATGAATGCACCTATACAGTGAACAAATGCAATGTATGCTAAACACAAAGACTAGCTCACTGTGATACTCTCACTGTGTTGCTATCATAAAAATAAAATAGCATATGCTTGTGCCTAAGGGGCACAACATTCTCCCCCTTTTTGATGATGGCAACAAAGTGACAGTGAGTCACCAACAAAATTTTCTCCCCCTTTGACATAATCAAAAAGAAAGAAACACATGAGTGCAACATGCAGAATACATTGCAGATTTCCCTTAGAACAGCTCAAGCTCCCCCTGAATGAATAACTCCCCCTGAATTATTTCTCCCCCTTTGAGAAAGAATATGGATGGATGAAACAGATAATCAAAAGGTAGAGAAAGAAGGAGGGAAGGAACATGAATAAGGAAGAGGTCTCTACACAACAGCTGAAGCATTGGTTCAGAAGGTGAGCATGATTATAAACAACTGTTAAAGCATAAGAATCAGCAATATACAGTCTTGAAAAAAAAATTCAGGTTTAACAGTGATAAAGATAGAGTAAAGCAACTGACCACTGAAAAAGAGTTATAGACTCCATTTATAGCAATGAATCTAAGACACATGATTTTAATAGATAAGTCAGAAACAATACCCTTTGTGATTAACCATGGAGGTGCAAGAAAGGCAACTTGAATATGTATTGAGAAAAAATAATTTTCACGTAATGACTTTTGATTTTAAAGGGTTACAGCAGTTTATTTTTCACTTTTTAATTTTTCAGAAATTGAGCTAAGTGAAAAGACCAGTGGCATTTATGCTGTTGACATTAGGTGTACACCTTGATCAGAGGTAGGTACCCCCAGTTACTAGGCATAAACTACTAGATTTATTTTAGATCAAGACCTACAAGGAACAGTTTTTACCTTTGACATTAAGGATACACCTTGATTAGAGGCCAGTACCCCCAGTTACTTGGTGAAGACTCCCCCTATAGATTTGACCCTATGAACAGAGGTAGTCTGAAGCACTTCATGACTTATGAATTCTCCTGCTTCTTTAGAGGAGATCACAGTTTCTCAGTGCAATTCAGCCATTGCTCTGTCATTGTGTTCAGCTCTTTACTTTTATGATCTTATTTACTGCTGTCCTGATTTCTTTTAGAGTGATTGTTTAAAAATCAGTACACACTCTTATTCACATTTTCTAGAAATTTCCAGATTAACACATTCAGGCATTAAAAAAAACTTTTTCTATTCTAACCATGAGACAAAGATTAAAAGCTATAAAGATTTTCTTTTATCTCAAGTTCTGAAGTGCAGACACTTAACTCTTCAATTTATAAGAGTTAAACCTTTAGTTCCTTTCAATTTGCAAGTGTGATTCTTATAAATGAAAAACTGTAATAATCACAGCTCCATGTACTAAACCAGAAGCAATACTGTTATTCAGTGAAGGTGATAGGGAAATGATAGCAATAGGCATTAAGATCCAAGAGCATCTAATGTCAAGGAATATGAATGAATTGAGTGGGGACAATGAGAAGTGAAAAGGATTCAAAGTATTGAACTGAACTCTCAGCTCCCCCTGACACCATGATGCAACAATATGCTATGCAATGCTTTCACCTAACTATATGCAGACTATGCAACAATGATGTATAAAGCAAGTATGCAATCATTTCAAGTTTATGCATTTATTTCATGAAAGTCAGGTGTATATAGTCTAGAGAATTGAGAATCAACTTACAACTTAATGCCCTAAATCAACATGACTTTCTCAATTCTGAAGATAAATCGCTTACCTGCTTTACCTGACTGATTTATTTTTACCCTTGGTGTTGCATCAGAATGTTGACAAGGCCTCCAATCTCTTTCAACTTTTAGAATTTTTGGCCCTGCCTCTTGTCATATGCCTGAAGTAGCTATTCCTGTTTCATCATTTTGTTCCCGGCTACCAGGCATACCTGCAAACACACTTAGGGAGCAGATTTTGGAACCCAAGATAGTTTGGGCCCCAAGACAGAAACAGACATATGAGAGTGAAAACATGACAAAAGCTGTTTAGGGATCCACATTTGTGTGAAAGTGGATGGTTTGGTGGATTCTACAGCTTGAGAATTCTTTTTGTTATTTTCCTTTTTCTCAGCACCAACAGGTTTAGCTTTCTTTTTCTGGTGCTGTGATGGTTTTTGTGTAGTCCTGGCATTCATTTTATTAGAAGCATTGTTGTTTTTCTGCCAGTGCCTTGGCCAATGAGTGTACTGGAAGTTGTGACCCAAATTTGTCCTAGGCTGACCATAGAACACCTGTTGACTAGGACTCCATGTCCTAAAGTGACCATCCCATCTCCTAGTTGGCTGAGGTCTATAGGGCTGAGTGGAGAAATTCTTATACCTAGACCTCATGTACACATGATTCCACCCAAACCTATTAAGTGGTTGTGAGTGAATGTGATGATAGACTTGGGCTCGAGGGAAATAGGGATGAGCAAACTGGTTCCTAGCGACACTTGGTCTCCCTGCCACCTTTGACCCTCTAAGTTTCTGCACTGACTTATATTGGGTCTTTTTCTGAGCAGTTGATGGTGGTGGAGACTTAACAGCCTTGGACTGGGGTTTTGATGTGCTAGCAGGCTGATCCCTAACCTTGGACGTACCCTTGGAAGAAGAGCATGCAGCATTAGGCTCTACAACTTTCTGCTTTCCATTGTCCTTAGCACTGGACAATTTTGATTTTTCATTTTTGAAAGCAGATTTTTCACTGACCATTTTTATGAGTGGTCCTTTATTCTTTTCTCCCACGAATGAAATGGTTTTCAATTCAAAGCTCTTTTTAGCTGAGGGATTAAAACCGAGACCCTCCTTTCTGAAGTTGACTTTTGACCCTAGAAAGGTATTAAGATTTTCTGTTCCTTGGGTCATGTTTTCAATGATTTCATTTTTGTCAGAATTTTCATTTTCAAGATTTTCAATAGTTTTCTTCAATTCAGCATTCACTGACAAGATAGCTTCATATTTTTTAGTTGAAATCTTTATTTCATTTTCAAATTTCTGAATTGTCAATTTCAACTCATCAATGACATTTTTCAGCAATTCATTTTCTTTCCTACAATCAATCAAAACATGCTTTAATTCATCAAAATCAGAACTTGCACTTTTCAATCTGTCATTCTCTGATTGTAAACATGCAACTTTATCAGAAAGTGTTTTATCATTAACCAGAGAATTCATTTTCTTTGTCAAGTGCTTGTTTTCCTTCCTAATATCATTCACTTTATCTAACAGTTCTCCATAAGCATCTTCCCAATCAGAAATAGTATAATGTTCGAAAGGGGATGATACTTGATCAGATTCTTCTTCTTCTATTCCATTCTTGGCCATCAAGCAGATGTCCTTTTCTTCTTTCTCACTATCTGAGGAAGTGTTTAGCGTGCCTTCTTCCTCATCACTCCATGTACTGACCATGGCCTTTCCCTTTGGCGCTTTCTTCCATGGTCTTCCTTTCATTTTCTGTAACTCTGGACAATCAGCCTTCATATGGCCAGTCTTTCTGTAATGATAACAAGCATTAGCATCAGATTTTTCAGCAGGGTTAAATTTATACATGTTTTGCTTCCTGCTGTGGTGTTTTCTGTAGACATGTTTCCCTTCTCTTCTAAGAAATCTTTTGAACTCTCTTGTAATCATGGCTAGTTCATCCTTTTCAAAATCCGATCCAGATAGACTCCGATCACTGGATGATCCAGTGCTGCTGGACTATTTTGAGCAACTATGCTTGGACTTCAGAGCAATAGGCTTCTTGCATTCGAGCTCTTCACTTTGTAGAAGATTCATCTCGTACGCCATCAAAGAGCCTATCAGCTCATTAGGTTTCATCTTTTGTAAATCTCTTGACTCATCAATCACAGTTGCTTTGGTATGCCACATCGGACTCAGCGATCGAAGGATCTTCCTCACAACTTCATGATCGGTATAACTTTTTCCTAGATTTCTTAGACCACTTGTTATAATGGTCAGACGAGCATACATTTCGGTCACTGTCTCATCGGGCTTCATCCGAAATGCTTCATACTTTGACACTAACATATTAGCCTGTGTCTCTCTCACTTGAGATGTTCCCTCATAAATGACCTCAAGAGTATCCCACATCTCCTTTGCCGTCTTACAGGATGACACTCTATCAAATTTAGTGGGATGGAGTGCACATTGAATGGCGTTGATGGCGCTCCAGTTCAGAGTAGATTTTCGGATTTCTTCTCTGGTCTACAATTCCTCATTCTCATGTAGCTCATAGGGACCTTTGCTTATAATCTTCAAGATCTCATAATCTTTGGCTCTGAGGAAGACCTGCATCCGGTTCTTCCAATATGGGTAGTTGGATCCGTCGAAGAATGGTGGCTTTGTAGTGGACTGTCCCTCTGCTATTAACCCTCTAGCATCCATGGCCGTTCCTCTTTAGGATGTTAGTCCTGCACAAAGAGTTAGGCTCTGATACCAATTGTTGGGACGCTTAAGGTGATCTAGAGGGGGGTGAATAGATCAGTCACCCGATAAAAATGACTGCAGCAGAATCAAATGCGGAATGTAAGAACTTTTGCTAAACAGATGGAGCGCACAAACCAAAGACTAACCAGAGTAGTTGAAGAACCGTCCTAAGCAAACATCTACTGCGCAAAGAATAGAAATAAAGAAGCGATGCAAACCACAAAACAATCACACAGTAGACAAGATATTTTTAGGTGGTTCGGTCCTCCAGACCTACGTCCACCCCACACTCAAACCCGAGTGTGGCTTACTGCTGTGCAACACAGCTTGCGTCCGCTGGACCTTACAGCTTAGCCTACAACCGATGAGCCTCACAGCTTACTATCCGAGGTATCCACCTCGCCTGCTGAGCCTCACAGCTTGCTGTCCAGAGAAATCCTCCTCTGCAACGCTAGGGATTACAGCTTACCCGTCCAGTGGAGTCCACCACTGCAAACGCTGGCTAACAGCTTGAAGAAATGAGTTCAAAAAACAACACAGAAACAAACGAAAAACAAAATGTATCCCTATAGGGAATGAAGCTCAAACAAGTGAGCAAACTCAGATCTGGTTTTGAACCAAAGATCTGAGGAACAAATCTCTCTCAACTCTTCTCTCTCTCAACTCTCTCTCTCTTTTCTCTTCCTCTCAACTCTCTTTCCTTTCTCTTCTTCTAGATCGAACGGGCTCTCTGCTCTTCTGCTTTTCCTTCAAGTCTTCTATATGTTCGATCAGTCTTCTTCAGATGGAGAAGTCTTCCTTTATATAGCAGTTCCAGCAGGAGCAGCACTGGGCGTGTGTCTTCCACAGTTCCCGCCCAAATGTTTTGGCCACGTGTCATCATTCTGTCAGCCCTTCCAGCCTCGAATCACATGCCATTCTTAAGCTTCACGAACAGTACCTGTCAGACAGAGAGAATTATCAGTTTGAGTAAGCAAAGTATGTACATCAAGAATGAATGCACAATGGCTGTATGGACTTTGCGTTCTAAACAATGTGCAAACTTGCCACCTGAAGTGTGTACAGACTTCACCGAAGAGTGTTCAGACTTTGAACTGATGTAGTGTGCAAACGTTGTACAGACTTGCTGATGTGTAATGCAAGACTAAGGCATGTACAGACTATATATGCTAGCAGCACAACCAGAAGCATGCACAGACAGGATGATGTATAGACTAGCTCAGTCATCAAAACAAACAAGCGCTCATTAGTGTATAGACTTGCTACGGCATCAACAGATGAATGTATAGACTTTGCATATGCATGAGACGCTAAGTGTATAGACTATACTGACGATGTGCAGACTTGATTTCATGAAGCACATGATGCAATGTACAGACTTGTGCTAATGTTGCAAGTGGACAATGTATAGACTTCAGCTCGTGCAAGCAAAGCCAATGTATAGACTTGGCGTTTGTGCAAGCAGAACGATGTACATACTTTGTGTTGCGAACACAGACTGTACAGACTTTTAATGATGCATGCACAAGACGTAACGAATGTACAGACTTAGAGTTCGTGCATGCTACAGTGCAATGTATAGACTTAGTGTTCTGCAGCCAGACAAATGAATGCACAGTCAATGTATAGACTTTATATGCAATGCAAAGGCTGTATAGACTTAGCGTGCCTGAAGCAGGGCAATGTACAGACTTGCCGATGTACAGACTTGTGCAACTAGCCATTGTATAGACTTTAAGTGAGATGGAAGAATGTATAGACTTGCTCACATGCATGAACAAGTGGCGATGTATAGACTTGGCCAATGTACAGACTTACCACCTAGACGATACATGAGCAGGCTGACGATGTACAGACTTTCTAGGCATGAAGACAATCGCTGTACAGACTTCGTGTGCAATGGCCAAACAATGTGCAGACTTGATGAATATGCAGTAATGTATAGACTTGCTGAGACACAACATGAGACGATGCACACGAACAGACTGCAATGTGTATACTTGTGACAATGTGCAGACTTGCTAGTGCATGATGTGCAAACGTTGCAGCAAAGAATGTATAGACTATATGGCGTGCAATGCAGCAAGGCAGCATTGCAGCAAGGCAATGGAGTGTATAGACTTTATGTGCCTGAATGCACCATGTATAGACTTGCCAAGCATGCATTGTATAGACTTATGTGATGTGCACGCGTGCAACTGATGAATGCACCTATACAGTGAACAAATGCAATGTATGCTAAACACAAAGACTGGCTCACTGTGATACTCTCACTGTGTTGCTATCATCAAAACAAAATAGCATATGCTTGTGTCTAAGGGGCACAACATAAAGTCCCTCCAACAAAAAAGTTTAACAATAGTTACTTGCTTTGCCCTTTTGTTATTTTTTTATTCACACAAAATCAAATTTTGTAGAAAGTAATTACAACCAATTTTTTTATGAAACAATTTCATTAAACTTTAATTATGCAAATATCTCAAGTCCAATTAATTATAGAAAAATTTTCATTCTATATGAGATTGAGATTATCGTGTAAAATCGCATAATTATCTTCATTAAAGCCCAAAAATTGACAAGTGTGATATAAGTTAAAACAAATAATTAAGTATTTGGAGGGAGGATTTCTGTAGCCCATTCAAAGAGCAGCCCGACTAGGCCCGACAGGACCCAACGAGGCCAAGCTCGCCAAAGTGACAGCCCACAGGGCCCACTTAGGGAAGAAAGCCCAATAAAAAATGGCTCGAGGACACAACCTTCCTAGGCGGCCTCTAGGCTCGGAGGGCCCGAGTGTCGGTCAGGTCACAGGAAAGGTCCGGCCCAAGCCATCTCTCCGGCCGGGAGAAGAAGGCGTACGCTGACCTATCCGATCCATCTTCTTCCGAGCTAAGCCTATCGCCCGGATAGGGCTGGCCTCTCTGAACTCGGAACGGCCGACGATTGCTTATCCTTGCAGCCGTTAGGAGTCCACTGTGGGCAGGAATTCAGGAAGGCGAGGGACTTCTTCTTCCCAAAAGGTGATAATGTTCCCACGATAAGGCAATGAAAGCCCACGTCGAGGACGTAACGCCCCCCTGAGACCCCGCGACTTACAGGACTCTGAGAAGGCGGCGCATTATTTAAACCCAGGATACCCTCCGGCGAAAGGTAAGGGCAATCATACGCTCAAAGCTCATGAACAAGAACCACTTCACCCTTCTGGCGGAGAGGGATCTCGCGCACAAGCTCTCACCTCCCTTTATTGCTCCCGCCATAGCTCCACTGACTTAAGCATCGGAGGGTTTTCCCCAGGGATTCTCTTGGGCCCCCTGATCCATTTCCCTATCTTGCAGTTCATTACCTGGTGATCCTCCATCCGCTCAGGACCAGCGCGAGATCACGCCTCTTCATCTGGTGCCGTCTGTGGGAAACGAACAAAAAGCCAGTATGGTGCGAAGGAGCCCAGGGAGGAGGTCCACTGGCAAGAGGGGAAAGGCCATGGTAGCGGCAGGGGATGGCCCCTCTCGGGCCTCACAGAACCCTCCCTCCAACGCCAGCGCCCCTACCGACGATCCACCACCCCCTCCTACGGCGGTTGGGCTACCACCCAATGGTGGCGCCGAAGCCTTCTAGGCCCTCAACGCGAAACTGGATGTCCTCGTGGAACTCATGAGGGCCCAGGCGGCTAGGGATGGAAGGTCCCACGCTCCGACAGGGAGCCCTCCTCGCGAAAATATGTCCCAGCACACTGCCGGAGGACACTTCACTCTCCGCGGCCAACAGCTCATCCGCAACAGGATTGGAGGACCCTCACAGGCTCCACCTCCGGAGCAGGAGGCTTCCTCCACGCCGAGAAGGGGAAAACTAGGGGCGCGCCGTCCGAACCCAGAAACTGACGTTCCCGGAGATCGCCAAGATGCTCCCCCCAGCCCCACGACACGACAGCAGCCGGAACTATCCCTCCGGCTATGAGATTTCGAGAGGCGTTTCACAGAACAGGAGCGCGCCCTCCGCGCCCTGCAGAAGACCTCCTTTCCGGAGGACAAGGAGAAATCCCCGTTCTCCGAGTACATCTTGAAGGTAGAGGTATCTCCTAGAACCTCCATCCCTACCTTCAAGCCCTACGACGGCCAGGGCAACCCGGTCGATCATTACGACAGCTTCGACGCTCTGATGACCCTGCACGGAGCGTCTGACGCCATCAAGTGCCGAGCCTTCGTGGCCATTCTGGTCCAAGGCGCTCAAGCATGGTTCCAGGCCCTCGCCCCCGGATCCATCCAAGACTTCAAGCAATTCGGGCGAGTCTTCAAAGAGAGTTTCGCCGGAAGTGCCCCCCCCCCCCCCCCCCCGAGGTCGGTAGCGGGGCTCCTGGCCCTTAAACAGGTACAAGGGGAAAGACTCCGGGCTTATATTCACTGATTTAAATCGGAAGCCCTGAGAATCCCCCGCTTGGACGTGGCGTCAGCCATAACCGCACTGACTGGGGGCACCAGGGACGAGAATCTCCACCGCGAACTTATCCTCCACCCTCTCTCGACCCTTACCGAGCTAGTGACTCTGGCATTACGCCACGCCGAATGCGAGGAGGTGCTCAACGCTTGCCGAGACGCAACCGGCTCGGGTTGGGAGGGGGACAAGAAGCGGACTTCCGAGCCAAATTCAGGTTCGAGAAAAAAGCGAGACCGTGATGGGGAACGCAAGCGGAAGTACGAGCAATACACCCCACTAGCCGCACCAGTCTATGAGATCTATGAAGACATTAAAGACTCGGGACTTCTCCGCCAGCCTGAGCCGATGAGGTCGAAGAACCGTAATCGCAACAAGCATTGCTTGTTCCACAGCGACCACAGGCACCACACTGGTGACTGCCACCAGCTCCAGGACGAGATCGAGCGCCTCATCCGTCAGGACACCTAGCTCGGTTCACAGCTGAGTGTAAAGAAGACCGAGGCGCCGCGGAGGAGATCGACAACGTCCCCCAAGGGGTCCACATCAACGTCATCTCCGGAGGGACGACATCAGGAGGCGACAGCAGCCGAGGAAGGAAGCGTCATGCCGAGCGGGCGAGCCGAGCCATAGAGCCTCCCAAGGCCCCGCCGAGTGAGCCCCAGGTCATAGTCTTCTCCGACCAAGACCTGGAAGGGTTGAGCACCCCGCATGACGACGCCCTCGTGATCTTGGCTACAATAAACCATTGTAACGTAGATAGGATTCTAGTTGACAATGGGAGTGCCCCTGATGTATTATCTTATGACTGTTTCCTTAAGATGGGGGAGGATCCATCCAAGCTCCGCCTGGTCCGAACCCCCCTCTGCGGGTTTAATGGCCTGGCCACCTATCCCGAGGGAGCCCTAAGCCTGCCGGTTACCCTCGGCACCCCACCCAGAACCGTTACGGTCATGGTGGACTTCATAGTGATCAAAGGCATGATAGCGTACAACGCCATCTTCGGCCGGGGAATCCTCAGCCGAATAAAGGCAGTACCATCTACCTATCACCATAAAATGAAGTTCCCCACCAAAAATGGGTTGGGAGAAGTCCGAGGTAACTAGGCCGCGGCCAGAAGGTGCTACAATATCTCGGTAGAGGCCACAAGGCCGGACGGGAAGGACAAGGGCCCCCGGGAAGTCGAGGATAAAACTGCAACCATCGAACTTGGTGGCGAGTTACTGACGGTTTTCCTAAACGATGACCCAGCCCTAGGAGTAAGGATCGGAGCCGACCTACCGCCCAAGGTTCAGCAGCAATATAAGAAATTCCTTTCTGAGTACATCCGAGTCTTTGCTTGGTCCGATGATCAACTCCTTGGGATACCAGAAGAGACCGTGATGCATAAGCTCAACCTCGACCCCACCATGAGACCCGTACAGCAATGCAGAAGGAAGCATGCACCAGAGAAGCAGGCAATCATCAAGGCGCAAGTCACCAAGGGACATGAGACTGGTCTTTTTAGACCAGTCCTGCACCCGGCGTGGCTAGCAAACGTCGTCCTAGTACCGAAAGCTTCAGGCAAGTGGCGGATGTGCGTGGATTTCACCGACCTGAATAAGGCCACCCCTAAAGAGTGCTATCCATTGCCGAGCATCGATCAATTGGTTGACTCAACCTCGGGCAATGAGATACTCAGCTTCCTGGACGCCTATTCAGGTTATCATCAGATCAGAATGGATCCAGAAGACATCGAGAAGACCGCCTTCATCACCGACTACGGAATATATTGCTACACCGGGATGCCTTTCGGGTTGAAGAATGCTAGAGCTACGTACCAAAGGCTGGTCAATCACATGTTCGAGGAACAGCTAGGACGGAACGTCGAAGCCTACATTGACGACATGCTCGTCAAGACTCCTAAGGCCGAAGACCACTTCACCGACCTCGTCGAGACCTTCGACACCCTCCTGAGGTACAACATGAAGCTTAATCCTGCCAAGTGTGCCTTCGGAGTGAGATCCGGGAAGTTCCTGGGTTTCCTAGTCACCCAGTGTGGGATCGAGGCCAACCCTGACAAGGTCCAGGCCATCCTGGACATGCGCCCGCCCACCTACGTCAAAGACGTCCAGCGCCTAACAGGGCGTATTGCCGCTCTCAACCGGTTCCTGTCCCGTGCGACCGAACGATGCTTGCCCTTCTTCAAGCTGTTGAGCGGGCCCAAGTTGGCATCTGCTATGTTCGCATGGGATGAGGAATGCCAGAGAGCGTTCTCCGAGCTCAAGGAGTTCTTGGCTTCGCCCCTGGTGCTCTCCAAGCCCGTTCCGGATGAAGTCTTGCTGCTCTATCTCTCGGCAACACCATCTACGGTCAGCTCGGTCCTAGTCAGAAATGACTCAGGAATCGAGAGGTCGGTCTACTACACCAGCAAGGTGCTCAACGAGGCTGAAAGGAGGTACCCCGCAACCGAGAAACTCATGCTAGCGTTGGTTACCTCCGCCAAGCGCCTCCGACCCTATTTCCAGGGGCACCCCATCACCGTGCTAATCGGTGAACCATTGAAGAAGATTCTCGCTCATCCCGAGGCCTCGGGATGACTCGTCAAGTGGGCCATCTTGCTTGGGGCCTACGATATTTCCTATCGGCCGCGCTCGGCTATAAAAGGCCAAGCGCTCGCCGACTTCATCACCGAAAGCACCATCCCGACCGAAGAAAGGCCTCCGTCCTTGCCTGGGACAACCTGGGAACTATTCGTTGATGGGTCTTCCAACTCGGTCGGTAGTGGCGCTGGAATCCTCCTGAAGTCCCCCGAGGGGGTAGAGCTACAGTACGCCTTGAAGTTCAGCTTCCAAGCATCCAACAACGCCTCCGAGTATGAGGCCCTTATCTCGGGAGCACACATGGCCCGACGGTTGGGGGCCGAGCGAGTCAAAATCCACACTGACTCCCAGCTGGTCGCTAGCCAAGTCAACGGCGAATACGAAGCTCGAGAGGCACCAATGATCAAATACCTTCAACTGGTCAGAGACCTGGCCCAACAGTTCAAGAGATTCGAGGTAGTCCGAATAGCTCGGGAGGAAAACTCCCGAGCAGACGCCCTCTCTCGGTTGGCCTCTTCTCTCGACCCTGAAGGTACCCGATCGGTCTCCTTGAGGAGCTAGAGCGCCCGAGCATTGACTCGAAGCTCCTTGCTGTTGACTCAGCCATTCCGAGCGACTGGCGCCCTACCTGTCATGGCTTCGGGACTCTCAAGAGCCTTCCGACCCTCGGGAGGCCAGCAGATTGAAGTACCAAGCCTGACGTTTCATCATTCTAGACGACACTCTCTACCGGAGATCTTTCTCCGGTCCCCTCCTGAAGTGTCTCGGCCCCGACGAAGCCAGCCGAGCCATCCAAGATATTCATGAAGGCCTATGCGGAGCGCATTCAGGGGGAAGGTCACTCGCCTGGATCCTGCTACGGCAGGGTTACTGGTGGCCCACCTTACAGCGTGACTGCATGGCCTACGTACAGCAGTGCGGCCGATGCCAGCGATTCGACCACTTAGTCCATCAACCGGCTACGGAGCTCGTCACCCTTACCGAGCCATATCCCTTCGCCCGATGGGGAATCGACATTCTTGGGCCGTTCCCTACGGCTCAGGCCCAGAAGAAGTTTATCATCGTTGCCATCGACTACTTCACCAAGTGGATCGAGGCCATAGCCACGGCGAGGATCACCGAGACAGCCATCTGGAGCTTCGTCTGGAAGTCGATCATTTGTCGCTACGGCAACCCCCGGGTAATAGTGAGCGATAACGGTCGGCAATTCGACTCTCGCTATTTCTGAGACTGATGCGCCGACCTAGCTATTCGCAACCACTTCACTTCGGTCGCCCACCCTCAAGCCAACGGGCTGGTCGAGAATGCCAATAAGACTATCTTAAAAGGCATAAAGACCAGGCTCGGTAAGGCCAAGGGTAGTTGGCTCGAGGAACTGCCTAGCGTACTCTGGTCACACAGAACGACTCCCAGAATGGCAACCGGTGAGAATCCTTTCCAGTTGGTGTATGGCACCGACGCCGTCATTCCGTTAGAGATTGCCAACCCCTCTCTCCGAGTCACCCGCTTCTCACCCGAGGTAAACGAGCAAAAATTACTCGAGAACCTCGATCTAGCAGATGAGCTCCGAGAGATCGTCAACATCCGAGCTACGGAGTACCAGCGCCGCCTCACTCGATACTACAACGCCAAAGTCCGAGACAGACACTTCCAACCGGGAGACTTCGTCCTCAGGAAAGCCGAAGCCTCTCGACCACCAGAGGCGGCGGGCAAGCTAGCCCCTAACTGGGAAGGCCCCTATCGAGTGGTCGAGACGCTCGGGAAAGGAGCATACCGGCTAGCTACAACGGAAGGGGAACCCATCCCTCGGACGTGGAACACAGCCACACTACGCAAGTTCTACTTTTGAAATTGTGCAAACAATCTGAGTGGAATAAAGCCTTCTCCTTTTTTAGTCAAACAATTATTGGTACATTAGAAAGGCCAAAGCCAGTACATTGCGTAACAAAAAGCCAAAAATCCATTTGGCACTGCTACAAAAGGCCATCACTCGACCGACTCGGTCTTGATCTCCTCGCGTCCAGCCACTGACTCTACCTCGCGTAGAAACTGGCTCGGTTAAAAGGCGGTCGATCCAGTTGGCTCGGGTGGCCTGTGGTAAAGGTGACAGAGGGACTGCGGAGGGGAAGGCTACCTTCCAAGTTGACAGAGGCTGGGGAAGAGGGAACGCCTATGAAGGCCTCCTCTCTTCCAACCTGCCAACTCTTTAGAACGTACAGAGAGCAAGCACCCTCCAAAGAGTGAAAGAAAGGAAGAGCAAAAGAGGGAAAAAGACGCTGCCAGAAAGAAAAAGAAACCAGCAGAGCTGGATGAGGGGGCAGGGGAAGGCCCGGAGGGGATGGGCATCACGGATGCCCCCATCCATCCTCCATCTCGCCCCCCCAGAACCGTCGCCGCAACTGATAAAGGATAAACGGCGTGCCTCCGCACGTTGAAATCCTCTCCAGATCCGCGTGACGACCGTCGGACCCGTCTCAAACCCGCGCGACGATCGTCGGACCTGCTCAACAGTCCGAAGCAGCAAGAACTCTCTGCTCTCCACCATCGGTAGCATCATCTTCCGAAGAATCCTCCATGCTCCGAACGCAACGGCACAGCACAACGTGAAGAAGGGGCGAGGAAAGACTGTTAGGGAAAATCCTAAGCGGTGGAGAGGAAGGGACGCCCTTCAGTCTTTTTATAGGCTAAGGGAGGCTACTTGCCTTAAAATGACTCCCTCCTCGAAAACATGCCAAAGGAATTCTCCCACCTGAACGGTCACCTCAAATCCCTCATTTTCTGCCTCAGCGGGATACATGAAGCAGCCTGGCATTCAAAGCGTGAGAAAACGGAAAGACACCCTATCAGGATCCCGTCTAACCAGCATGCAAAAACCACGTAGGACGTATCGGCAATTTCCAACTACTACAGATACGCTAATCGAATCACGGCAGGGAAGGCAAGAAGCAAGTAAGTCATTTATTGCCTTGAAAAAAGGAAATCCATTTCTTGGAAAAGGAAAAGAGGCAAAATAGGACAAATACATCAGGCCTCGGGCCCACTTTGAAGCTCAGGAATGGAAGGCATGGGTGTTTCGCCCCCGGCACCCTTGGTGACGGCCGGCCCTGGCACTGACCCCACCCGCGCGGGAACTGCCTCTACCGCGAGCCCTCCCGAGGCAGCTGGATCTTCCCCGCCCAACGCAGAGGAGCTAGAAGACGACTCATCCGAGTCATAGTACTGGCCAGAGGGGAAGTCGATCCCAGAATCTTGTGCATCGGCATAGGCTACAGCCCGGCGGTAACCCTGCTCGAACCCTTTGCGGATGCCTCAGCGAAGTGCTGACTCATAGTAAGGAAGGGCAGCTTCTTGCAGGTCGGCCCGGTAGGCCTCTGAGCCCTTGTATCGCTCGATGGCCTCCGCTCCGACCAGCACCATCCTCTCAGCAAGTTCGGCTGACTTCCGCTCCGCCTCGGCCGCACGCTTCTCGGCCTCCACTGATCATTTCTCCGCCTCAGCGAACCTCCGTTTGGCCTCCGCCGCCCACTCCTCGGCCTTGACCGATAGCTTCTCCGCCTCAGCTCGGTCGGCCTCGGCCTCCAAACGGAGGCGCTCCGCTGCCTCCGCCCGGTCCACCAACTCGTCGCGCTCGGCCTCCCAGCGGCCATCTTGCTCGAGACGAAGAAGGCGCTCCTCTTCAAGGAATTTACTTTTCCTCTAGAGCGATTCTCGAGCCTTGGCTAGCTGCTCAGGTCAACGCTCCGACTTCCATCCGGCTCGACCGCGCCGACTCCCTGATCGCGGAGAACTCCCGTCGGAGCCCCTCGTGCGCCTCATTGAGTCGAGCTAACTTCCTCTCGCACCCTCCGAGGGTCCAAGCCAGGTTTGACCGCTCTGACTCCGTCCAGGCGTAAGTCTCCGCCATCGTGGCCCCCATCTGGGCCATAACCAGGCCGCCCTCCATGATGACATCGAGGACCCTGGGAGGAGAATGACGCCTATCTCCCCCATTCATCCTCACGGACACCTCGAGGCAAAGTTGATAAAGAGTGCTCGAGACGCCGAGCCTCTCCAAGGCCACAGGCATGGGCACCTGTTCTGCCCCTGGCGCCGCGCCAGAAGGCCCAGGTCGAGCTGCGAGAACGGCCACCCCGCGCTCCACGGTCGGTTGGGGTTGTGACGCCTCCGTAGGCGAACCCCCGACCTCGACCGACGCCACGAGCCCGGCCGCACCAGGCACCTCAGACGTTTGGGGCTGCGACGCCTCTACAGGCGAACCCCTGATCTCAACCGTCTCGGCCCGCACGTCGCCACCCGAGACATCGCCCACCTCGACCGGCCACCCGGTCTCGGCCACGGCCGTTTCTACTTCGGCCCCCTCTGTTCCCACCGAGGGGAGAGCCGACCCATCGTCACCACCCTCCGAGGGGCCCCTGGTCTCCTCGGCCCTCTCTCCCTCGGTGGATGGGGGAGCCGGCCCAGTTGGGTCGGCCCCATCTTACCCCAGGGAGGGGAGCGCCGCCGAGCCAGAACCACCCTCGACCGCAGTGAGGAGACCGGCCTTCCGGGCCCGCTTCCTAGCCTTTGCGGCTTCCTGCAACCGTCCCTCCATGGGATCCTTGTGCTTTGCGCCGCCCGGCCGTGAGGTCCCCTCAGAAGCCGCCCCCTTGCCCTTATCCCGAGCTTGGGAGCGACCCACGGGGACGCCCGGCTCATTAGCCGCCGAGTCGTCACCAAGATCGATGATCTCAGCAACTTCCTGCAGAGGCTCCCGCCTAGTGTCTGCAACAGAGGAGAAGGCGTGATCAGGAAAAGAAAGACGACCTCCACCCCTGAGGGAAAATCCAAGTGGTGGTACTTGAAGGCTTCAGTCGCGTAAGAAGGCACCGCTCGATATTCTCCGACGTCACCAGCTCTTCTGTAGACCGGCGATGTTTCAGCAAGCGAGCAGCATACTCCTCCACATCTGAAGGGAACTCCTCCTTCCAGGGAGGGATATTCGGGTGGAAATTGGGCATTACCTGGCATCTCCAGGTTTCCTCCACCGAATGTATCTTCACCCAGAAAAATTGGGTCTTCCACCCTTTGTGCGAAGAATCCTTCGCCGCCAACGAAATGCAGCTCCTGTTCCTCCTCGCCTGGATGAAGTAAAGACCCTTCCCCGCCGACGGATGCGCCTTCAACTCAAAGAAATAATGGAAAAGGTCCAGGGAAGGAGGAATCCCGCACTGACGGTAGAGAATGCGAAAGGCGGAAAGGAGAAGGTACGAGTTGGCAACCAACTGAATGGGCGCCAACTGGAAAAAATTGAGAAGAGTGAGGACAAAAGGCTCGAAGGGGGGCGGAACCCGCTCTTCCACACCAGAAGAAAGGTGCAGATGTGGCCTGTGCGATCGTCCAGGCTCGTCTCATACGGAGCAGCAGCGGCAAAGCCATACTTGTGAGGCAGGCGAAACTGATGCTCCAGCCTCCTCACCTCGGCTTCCCCCAACTCACTGTAGTTTGGAACCGACGCTCTCACCACTGGTTCGTCACCCCCTCCCTCAACATCTGAGCGCTGGCCCGCCATGGATTTCGAAGAAGAACTGGAAGAAGAATCCTCTCGAGACCTCGAAGATTCCGAGGGAGAAGGAAGCTGTCGTACCGCCTCTGCAGTAATCTTCGCCAACTCTTCGAACGCCGCCGCAAGTTTTCACTCCTCCGCTGTGTCCTCACGGCGCATCAAGGAGCCCCAAAAGCAAAGAAGTGAAGGAGAGCCAAAAACCGTAACAACGGAAAGAGTCTGGAATGATGACCAGCGCCTTACGCCTATAAACCCACGAGGGAGGCGGCGCATCATTCCGACCTCCGAGAAAAGGGGGGCCCCTTCATTTCAAATCCGTCAGGATCGTAATTATTACGGGCCTAGGTGACCACGGCATGTGGCTACATAACACCGCCAGATCTCCACCCACCTGAGCCACGCCAGTCCAAAACCCTCAAATACTACTCGTCCGAGCCTCCCTTGGCTCGAGAGTAGGAGGGGGACAAGTGGAGAGGGGGATTTCTGTAGCCCATTCAAAGAGCAGCCTGACTAGGCCCGACAGGACCCAACGAGGCCAAGCTCACCTAAGTGACAGCCCACAGGGCCCACTTAGGGAAGAAAGCCCAATAAAAAATGGCTCGAGGACACAACCTTCCTAGGCGGCCTCTAGGCTCGGAGGGCCTGAGTGTCGGTCAGGTCACAGGAAAAGTCCGGCCCAAGCCATCTCTCCACCCGGGAAAAGAAGGCGTACGCTGACCTATCCGACCCATCTTCTTCCGAGCTAAGCCTATCGCCCGGATAGGGCTGGCCTCTCTGAACTCGGAACGGCCGATGATTGCTTATCCTTGCAGCCGTTAGGAGTCCACTGCGGGCAAGAATTCAGGAAGGCGAGGGACTTCTTCTTCCCAAAAGGTGATAATGTTCCCACGATAAGGCAATGAAAGCCCACGTCGAGGACGTAAAGCCCCCCTGAGACCCCGTGACTTATAGGACTCTGAGAAGGCGGCACACTATTTAAACCCAGGACACCCTCCGGCGAAAGGTAAGGGCAATCACACACTCAAAGCTCATGAGCAAGAACCACTTCACCCTTCTGGCGGAGAGGGATCTCGCGTACAAGCTCTCACCTCCCTTTATTGCTCCCGCCATAACTCCACTGACTTAAGCATCGGAGGGTTTCCCCAGGGATTCTCCCTGGGCCCCCTGATCCATTTCCCTATCTTGCAGTTCATTACCTGGTGATCCTCCATCCGCTCAGGACCAGCGTGAGATCACGCCTCTTCAGTATTTATCATGAGTGCACAGGTGATTATGGGGATTCGTGTACGGGACGTGTTTCCCCACCGGCCGCAAGCAACCGATGTTTATTTACATTGGATTGAATCCGAACACCTTTGTTCTGTGCTGAAGAGGAGCCTGGATAATTCTGAAGCCAAGGACGGGGACGGGATATACCCTGTAGCTGGGGGACTGGTGGACTGAGACTCAGGAAAACGGGTTGCACACTGGTTAGTTGGGGTAAGAAACTGGGACCCATGGTACGGATATGCGTATTCAATTGGTTTCATGCTTTATAGGTGCCACATGCCGAAAGGGCCGAGATACAATAGGTGCAAGTCGCGGGACAATTTTGACGCATCGGTCAGTCCCCGGGTCGTTGCAGGATAAAGCGAATTATCCGTGTGTTTTACAGAGGCTCTTCTCGGGGAGCTAGGGCATGCCCGAATCACCGACGGAGGGGTAGATTGGATGGCAGGGGTAGACTCTGGCTGGTGCCTGAGGGAGGCCGGACCCAACTCAGGACGAGCGGTTGGGTTCAGGTCCCAAAAAGGCGAGTGTCTTCATGTTGGGGAGCGAGGTTGGTCCTGGGAATGTTACTTCCGGGCCAGGGTCTGGCTAACTCGGGTCAGCGGCCGGGATGGTCGGTGGCCGGCTCGTAGCGAGCGGCGGGCACGCGTGGGGGGGGGGAGTTCGACATCATGGCGCAGGCGTCGTTATCATAACGCCTCATACGCGGGCGGATCGACCCAAGGTGCGGGTGTGTTTGCCATTATCACAACGCCTTACACGCGGGGGAATGACTTGAGTGATACGGCTAGACACCTTGTGAGGGGAGTACATGTGACATACCCTCGACATATACGATCCAATCAACAAGCCAACCAATACGCGTTTAGCTCCTCGTGTTCTTGCCGGAAGCCTTGGGGCTTGAGTCCTTGAGCCGGGGTGCCTGCGGATGTCCAAGTGCTAGTTAGAATGCATTGTATATGTCCCTTGAGATTCAAAGGGGGTTTTATAGGGGAATTTGAAGGGTTAGGGGGGGTTTACGCGGACCAGGATGGGGGGTGCAATCTAGTCCGCGTAAACCCCATGAAAATGTATATTTTTTTTGGTTTCTGAGTGGGGGAGGAGGGGTTTATCCTAGACCAGTCTGAGGGGGTCAGCCTGGTCCGCGCAACCCCCCACCCCCGCTAGGGGGGGTTAATGCTGACTGGGTTGGGCTAGGTTTTTTCATTAAAAAAACCTTTTTTTGTTTCATGGGGGTTTTACCGGACCAAGCTGGGGGGGCAAGCCTGGTCCGGGTGAACCCCCCCTCCCTTGGAGGTTTATGCAGACCAGGCTGAGGGAGTCAGATTTGGCTCTAGGCTAAGGGTGAGAGCTCGCGGGAGCTGAGAGAGGACGTCCTGGGCATGTGGGCCCGGCCTCGTGATGTATGCCGCGTTGTAAGGCGGGTTGACGGGGCAGCCTCGGGTTGGCCCGAGGGCTAAAAGTGAACGGCTAATCGCCGCTTGTCTGGGGGTCAGGGGTGGCCCCAACTTTCTGTAGGGTCCCCGTGGAACACAACAATGGTGCTGGAGTCATGGGTTGGCCCCCGGCTTACTGTAGGATGGCTGGAATATGCACACCCGTGAGGTGTTCGGGAGAATTCCCGACACATGTATATGGGCCGCATAAGGGTGTTATGGCTTTCCAAAGCCTGTGGTTGACTGAGATAAGTATTCCTTTCAACTTTAGAGGGCTGGAGGGAGGCATCTTGGAGGTAAATCCTGGCCTCGTTGCTAGGTGCCATGTGTCATGGCTTACGGTTGGGGCGCCCCTGAGTTGTCCCTGGTGGATTGGTTGAAGGCAGGTAAATCCACAAACTGGGTGATCGGGGGTGGCCCCAATCAATTGTTGAAGATGCCATTGGTAACGGCGAGCTGGTTAGGACCCACGGTTGGTCCCGGTGTGTCGTAGGAAGGGCTGGGTGATCAACGCCTTAAAGGTGTTCGGGGAAATTCTCGAGCCCTCATTTCTTGATATTTTTACTGGAAAATTGTCTGGGTACAACAGACACATTGCATCAGCAAATTATTTCCTATGAGGAAGACTTAGCAAGCTATGAACTCCACATTTCATCACTTCAATAAAAATTCATGATCTGAATGATTCCCTGTCATGATTTTTTGAAGGGAAAAATAATTTGGATAAACTTTTGGGAGTTAAGGTCAACTTCCAAAAGGAAGGGCTTAGATACAGCCCAGTGAACAAGAAATCATTTGCAAATAAATTGCAAACCCCATTTGTTAATGCTTCAGATGTTTCTGGCACATTTAAGAAACTTCCTCCTGTTCAACAACTAAAAACTCTTAAAATCTGGTCTGATAAAAACAAAAATGTGAATAGGAAATTCAGAAATCATGTTACTGGTACCCATGTGCATGCTAATCCCACTTCTGCCTCACATACACATGCACATAGAAAGGAAGTCAAAAGCTCATGTTTTTATTGTGGCAGGGATGGTCATATGATGAATGACTGTCCTATCATGAAATCTGATGATTTGAGAGTATGCAATAAAAGGAATGGTTTCAAAAGCTCAAGAAGATTTGCAAATAAGAAAAATGATCATGCTGGAAACCAAGCAATTAGGCAAACAGAAATTAAATGCTTCAAATGTGGGAAAATTGGCCATATAGTCAAGAACTATTGGCAGAGAAAAGGGAAAAACAAAGTTCATGCTAAAAATGATAAACTCCCTGTTCATTCACAGAAATTCACCACTGTTACACATAAGAAAAATCTGAAATCTTCTGTTTGCTGTAATTACTGTGGCATTTCTGGTCATACAATGCATGATTGTTACTTGACAGACCTTGATGATTTTAATGCATGGAAACTTTGTGAAACACCCGCTAAAGGTGTTGCTAACCCTCAAGGACTCAAGAGATCTTGGGTACCTAAGAACTTCAAATGAGGATCTTCCTTTTGCAGGAGTGCCTTGAAGGAAAAGAAGAATGAAAGGGGGTTAAATGATGCAAGGCACCCTTGGTTGGTATTCCCCATTTCTGCTCTTAGGTGTTAAGTATGTAAGCTCAAATGTTTTCCTTTAGTCATTTTGAAATCATGTTGTGATTGTGCATACAACAAAATAAAGTCCTTAAATTACATTAGTGAAGGAAAGTTCGAATTGTGTGTTGCACACATGGGTAGTGTTCTGCATGTGTCTGCATTTCAGAAATCATTATCTGCTGTCAAGCAATGCCATATGTGAGTTTATCAAAGTTTTTCTTCATGCTAAGTTGCATTGCATATTAGAACTTTGCAAACCCTCATAAGACTAGGCTCCCCATCTTCCTTTCATGGTCTTAAATGACTAGTTCGATTTTCAGTACTTTTAGTAAGAGGGAGTATGCATTTCCTTTTTCTTGAACTTGCCAACTGTCAGGTACTTCTAACCTATGAACATGCATAATTTTTCTTAGAGAGGGGGAGTTTCCTTATGTGTGTTAGCTCAATTCAATTCTGTCAGAAGTCAGTTCAGTTTTCTGGTCTACTCACATGCATGTGTCTTGTCTGTTTTTAATCCATGTGTCAATGACTGAAATTCAAACGTCATATAGTCTCTAAGGAGGAGTTTTCATAAGTCTTGCAGTTCAGTCAGAAGTCAAGCACTTCTACCCTTTCCATTGCACATGCATAAAGTGTTTTAGGAATGGTAGTCATTTTTTGCTAGGTCCGTCCATGTGCATCTGTTAATTATGATCAGGTTGCATGTCATTTTTAGAGTCCAAAAATCCAAAAAGAGATCTCAC
This sequence comes from Amorphophallus konjac, assembly GCA_022559845.1. Classification (NCBI taxonomy): domain Eukaryota; kingdom Viridiplantae; phylum Streptophyta; class Magnoliopsida; order Alismatales; family Araceae; genus Amorphophallus; species Amorphophallus konjac. The sequence goes on from CM040127.1 coordinate 270,234,967, forward strand.
TGCATTTTCTACTGTCATGTGAGCCCCAATGAATCAAGCTGCACTCTCATGTTCTTAAGAACTGTCTGAAATGTCTTCCCATCTGATTTTCACACATTTTCCATGAATTTGACTTTTCTGAAATTGGACTGAGCCCATAATTTCTGGTTATGCATATTTTGCTCCATGCACATACTTAGGGGGAGCATTGTGAAACATTCTTGAGTATGCTGCCTCAGGGAGTCAACCAATGACCTATCAACCCTTTCCAGAGTCTGATACTCTAAAATTTGAATTTCTTTGGAATCTTCTAAAAATCTGCCCAATGCTCCATTGCTTATGAGTATTCTGTGTGCATCCAAGAGAATCTCTGCTTGGTGAAAATTCCCTATTATGTAAGCTTCATTGAACCAGGTTGAACTGTCTACTTCTAAAATTTATTTGAAGTGGTTGTCCATTTGATTTTCTCTCCCACTTCATGGTTTGATTCTCCTGGAATGGTTTTGAATTCTTAGTTTTTGGTTATACAGATTCCTTTTGCAGCTCCCTGCATCTGTTCAAAATGAGCTTTCTGAAAATGGTCCAGAATTTTTTTTTTTTTTTTTTTGGGGGGGGGGGGGGGGGGGAGAACCAACAAACGGTTATCCTATCTAGGATCTGAATCTTTGAGCAAATTCATTTGCCCATATGCTTCATTGCTCATGAACATCATTGTGTACATCCTAGAGATACCTCCTGTTTAGTAGAAATTTTTCTGAACCGGTCTAAACTCAGGAGGACTCTAGTCTGATTATTTAGTTTATGAACCTGAGTCCACTTCAAGTAAGAATCTTCTATTATAAGACTCTATGATTACCTAGAGTATTTTCAACTGGTTTGAGCTAAATAAATTTATGAGTTTAAGGATAAAAATCTTGAAAATGCTTGTATTCAGAATTAATGGACCTCAACCAATCTGTGCATGTTGTGTCTGGTATTACCTACTGAAATCTGAAAATTTCTAATACCATAAGGCATCCCTGGGTGAAGAACTTAAATTGAGTATTGGTTCTTAAACATTTCTAAAATCTGAAAATCCCTAAGACAATACAATGCAATTCAACGACAATGGTCCACTGAGAAACACTTGTTCCTTCACCTCTAAAGTTTAGTGGATAGTGTCATGAAGTGCCACTGTTATCTCTACATAAAATCTTGAAAAGAAAGGTAGAGCAGTGGCAGATAGCTCACTGAGAAACTAAGTCCCTTCACCAATGAAGTGTAGTGGACAAAGTCATGAAGTGAGGTGCTACCTCTGTTCAAATTGAAGCAAAATGGTTAGTCATACTGAGTAACTAGGGGTGCTGATGTCTAATCAACGTGCATCCTTATGTAAAAAGGCGTGTACTACACCTGATTGCTCTTTAAAAAAAAATTATGTGAGCAAAAGAGAAAATATGTTTGTGGTAGCCATAAAAAGAAATTGGAAAAGTTTGCTAAACTCTGGGGTCAAGTCAATAAAATCTCAAGTGTTTAAGCTTCAATACTAACTTAAGTTGCTCTTGAAGGGGGTCAAATGGAATATGCTGAAGTAAGATCGAGGAAGGTTGAGTAGGGTTCAAATATGCCATATTGGTTTACTTCCATTAAACCTGAATGAAAATGTTTTCAAAGACTATAATTGATAAACTCAGAGTTAATTAGACTTGAACCAATCAGGAAGAAATGGGATATGTCACTAATGGATTTATAATAGAAGAGTCTGAAAAATCTGTAAACTCTGGTTTATGAGTCATTGATCAGACTGTGAATCTCATTGACATTGTAGTTCTGAAAATTCTCTTACTTGCATCAATTGGTATCAATTCTTCTGACTGCCTGAGCTCTGGCTATAGCTCTTGAAGTGTTTGGAAATTTTTTTTGTCAATGACAATTGGTATCATAAATTTCCTATTGCCATCAATTCTTTCTTGTTCCTTTCATTAATAAAATTCTTGAACTTGTTGACAACTCCATCAACTTGGTATCAGTTCACTGCTCAGATATGCATACAGAGTTCATTATCTGAAAATCTGCTCACATTATTCATGCTTGTTGCTGATCAACCTCATACATGTCCTTTGCTGCTCAAGACTGCCTGCACTCTAAGATAATCAATTGGTATCTGTTTGATCATCTGCTCACTCTTATTCATGCAACTTGAACATTGCCGCATGCATGTTGTTATAACTGTCTGAGAATCTGTCCTCATCACTGCTGGCGTTTTAGGCTAAAAAACTCTTTTTTTTGGAATGGTTTTATGACTACATTTATTAGTGTCTGAACTTAAACTTTGAATTCGCCAATCTCTTCACTTGGATAATCTTCAAAATTCTAGTATTGGTCTCAAACTCTTTCTTTTTGCTGATGGCAACGGGGGAGAGAGTTTTGGTGAGTCATTTTATTTCAAATGATGAGCCTGAGCCTGTGTTAAAAGCCTTCTGGGAATGCTTGCTTACATAATGAATGCTTGTTTATATAATGCCATAATAACTCATTGTTGCCATCATCAAAAAGGGGAAGAATGTTGTGTCCCTAGTTTTCATTATGGTTTTGATGATAGCAATCATGATTCATTTGTGAGTCCATATGGCTATTGATGATATCAACTAAATCCTTCTGAATTGATTGTCCATATAGAATATGTTGACTCGGGTTGGTTCATCTAAGTTTAGCTAAGAAAGAATTTCAAAAATCAACAGACATTTCAGCTATGCCAATTCAGACTCGATCTACCAATTCTATCAGTTCTGCTTTTTCAATGCAGAACATAGTTATTAATTCAGCAGCAAGCTAGCTGCAAGGACCTTAGTCCTACAGAAATCAAAAAGCCAAGACAAGTCAGTCCTGTAGAGATGGCAGAAGCAATTCAGTCCCACAGTTCAAAAAATACTAATTTCAGTCCAGCATTTCTGATTCTACTGATTTCAGTTCAGCAGACCTGTAGGTCAGCCAACAGAAGTTAGTTGACATGAAGATTACGGAGTTTGATTCAGAACCCCCATAGGTTTAATTCTACCATTTCAATGCTTATTGAGATGACCGTGTGTAGTTTTGTGTCAACTCACTCAAGACTATTCAAATGGGATTCTAAGGAGCTGTTTTAACTCAATTCATGATTGAATCATTGTTCCCATGGCCTCCAGCCAATGTGGGTGAAGGATTCAGTAAAATGAATCCCAAAAGCTAGGTGTTCGATGAAATGCCAGATACCTACTACAGCAGTGCTATGACCACAGGAGGCAGCAGTTAATGCCAAGGAGCTGTCCAATGATATCTTGATCAAGCCAAACTCAATTAAGTTAATCAAGGTTAAGTTCTGTGCATTCAAGCCTAGCAACCTTCAGTAAGGTGCTGTAATATCTATGTCAGCAGAGGAGCTCAGCTAGCCATACTATTATGTAGGTCAGAAACTCACTTGCAGGTTGAGTGCGTCGACGCAATAAGGTTGTGCGTCAATGCAGCAGTGTACAACTGCTCAAGAAAAACTCAATAGCAGTTGAGTGTGTCGACGTAATATGTTTATGCGTCATCGCAGCAGTTACAGCCCTCAGGCTATAGCAGCATTCAGCAATAGCAACATAAGTTGATGCAGAAGTAGTTTTAGCTACCTTTTGTCAACCAAATTCATGGCAGCTTATTACAATTAGTTGAGCAATAATATGCATCAAAGTGGGAAATTATGATCAAGAAAAGATCAATCAAATAGAAACTTCTGCGGGTGTTTCTTGAAATGCCTGAGAGAAGGCAGAATTGGTCTGGCAGGACTTTGTCAGGAAACCAGTAAACCTATTCATGCAGTAACTCGTGGATTCTCTAAGTAGTCATGTGGTCGCCATCTCCCATGCATGGCACGCAATCCAAGAGCATGTGGTATCATCTCTGAAGTGTTTTTGAGAGAGAGAAATTCATCTCAGATGCGGACTGATCTGAAAGAGTCCTAAAATCAGATATCTGCTTGATTCCTCATCCACAAGTCACGCAAGGCTACTTTGAGTGACCTTCTTCGAAGAGGACTTTGTGGTTTTCTTCTCTGATCATATTACCACAGATCTGGGAGACCCCCAGAAGTCTACACGGTCCAATCAACTTCTTCCATCGTGGAGGGCTCTGATTTTTTGGCAGTCTCATACATACATCGCAAGAACCTTCTTCAGAAGTAGACGGTCGAGCAGAACCTCTACTAGGAGCCTATAAGTGCTTGTCCCAGAAAAAGGAGATTCAAGAGAAGAAAATCATACACATCTGAGAAGACAACAAAGGTAGAAGAAAAGGTTGAAAGTGTTCAAGCATCTAGTTCATGCTGTTCAAGAAGAAGATTCAGAATAATTTCTGAAGACTGATTTTCTCCAGTGAAACATCTTCAACAGAAGCAATCCTGATCCCGTTCTACTGTTTGGTTTCATTCCTTTTAGTTTGCTTCTAGTTTGGATGTATTTTTACTTTTCTTGGTTACTACATTCATATCAACTCTGGTTTTGTTTCTAACCGTACTTGGTGTGTGGTGAGGGGGTTTTGCACAGAACTCTATTGTGCTGGTTTTGGTTCTGGGTGACCAGAACATCTGAGGATTTGTTCCTCGGGTCTGATTGTGTGGTTTCATAGTCAGGTTGTGCACAGCGCTTGCTGCGCATGTTTCACACTGTATGTTCAGTGTGGGTGTGAGGATTTATTCCTCTAGCTAAGCTATAAGGCAGCAGTTTGTAGTAAAGTGTTCTCCACGTTCTTGCTTTGTGCGAGGGAAGCCTCACTTAATTGAGTAAGGGGTGGACATAGTTCTGTGGGTTACTGACTGAACCACCTTAAAATCTTGTGTGCAGTGGGTTATATTTGGTGTGATTGTTCCTTATCCTCTATCACCCGTTCACAGGATGGTTTGTTCATGAAGGTAGCTGCTTAATAAGTTCTGCTCAATACTTGTTTGTCTCGAATTGTTGTTATAGAATTCTCATCATTGGCATCATTGGTTCAAATTGGTATCTAGTTTATTAGTTCCAAATTAGATTTTATTTGGAGATAGTTTTGCCATAGGATCTATTCACCCCCCCTCTAGATCCACTTGTGCACCCAATAGGTATCTCTATTTTTAACCTCATTTTGTTGTCTTTCTTGTTTTTTTTATTTACCTGGGAGCCCGAGGGCTATATTGTTGCTGGTGCCGGGCGTCCTCGCTCCTGCGGTCACGGGGACGATGCTGGGAGACTAACCATCACAAGTATATGGTGGTGACGCTAGGAGGGCCTGACTGGCCATGTGCTTCATGAGGGAGAAAGAGTGGAAGAAATGACTGGTCCCACCCTTTAAAGGGGAGGCTACGGGGGTTATTGGTGATGGCTGGAGCACGCGCCTTAGTCAGGGTGGCGCACGAACTCAAGCTCTGGAGCATGGTAGAGCTTCATGTGTTTACCGTTGAGAGGTGGGAATGGCTTATTACCTTTGTGGTCTACGACCATGTAGGCCCCACTTTCTTAAACATCATGAATTATGTATGGACCTCGCTAGTTAGCTTATAATTTTCCACTGGAGTGCCCTGCTGTGACTTTCTTTTCCTTGATCATGACAAGATTGGCTTACTTGAAGGCTCGTTGTTTGACGAGTTTATCATAGGCTCGAGCCATGCGGGCCTGGGACACTTGTAGATGTTTGTAGGCCTCGAGCCGCTTGCCTTCTAGACCGATGATCTCTTCTAGCCTTCTCTGGTATTCATCTTCATCTAGAGCGGTAAGGCCCGTGTGGACGGCCACGCGGTAAGATGCTAACTGGACCTCGATGGGGATGACAGCTTCTGCCCTGTAAACGAGGGAGAATGGTGAACACCCCGTAGGGGTCTTATAAATCATCCGGTAGGCCCATAGTGCCTCGAAAACCTTTTCACCCCAATCACGCTAACAATCTTAGCCAAAAGCTTACAGAGGGTTTTGTTAAAGGCTTCAGCCAAGCCATTGGCTTGAAGATTGTAGACCAAAGAGGTTCTCCAGTCGATGAGGAACTTGGCCGCTAGTTGGTATACGGCCTTATTCTTGAATGGTGTTCCATTGTCGGACACTATGCGACTGGGAGTACCAAATCGATAGGTGATGTTGTGTCAGACAAACCTGGCTACCACTTCACCGGTGACCACCTGCAGGGGGATGGCCTCAGCCCATCGAGAGAAGTAGTCGGTGGCGGCCAGAATGCACTTATGGCCCTTGGAAGATGGAGGGAAGGGTCCCGTGATGTCCATGCCCTATTCAGAGAAAGGCCATGTAGGGGTCGTTGGACGCAGTGGGTTTGGAGGTCTTCTGGATATCGGGCCAAAGGCTTGGCACTGATAACACGTGGGGGCATACTGGGTACAATCCGCATACATGGTCGGCCAGTAGAAGCTTTTAAGATTGATGTTGTTTTTCATTCTGTCTCCGACCTGGTGGGCGCCGCATTATCCTGAATGGACTTCCTGCATGATGGCTCGAGCCTCGGCTGGGGAGACAGATCTCAGAAGAACCGACTTATCCTTTTCATGGACAAGCCTATACAAAGAGTCGCCGATTAACTCATATGATGTTGCTCGGCGGTGTAGCTAGACCCTTTGAGCTCGGTCAGGAGGGAGCGAACCTTTCTTGAATTTGTTGATAGGCTCACGCCAATCTTCTTCCTCTGGGGGAGTGTTCTGGTCAAGGTCATGGACCTCGAAGATGGTGAGGCCGGACTCATTCTCGATTGTACTCGGCATCAGTCTCATGTGCTTGACAATGATGTCAACTTCACCCTCAGGCGGAAGCTTGATGGCCGCAGTCAAATTTGTCGGCGCATCCGCCTGGGCGTTGCTGCTCCTGGGAACATGGTCTATTTCAAAGAAATAGAATTTCTTGGTAAGCCTGGTGACGGCGGCGTGGTACGAAACTAATTCCTGCTTCTGCACGTCTTAAATGCCGAGGACTTGCTGGACTATGAGCTGTGAGTCCCTGTAGGCTTTGAGGCACTTGATGGCCATGTCGATAGCCATCTGAAGCTTGATGATTAGAGCTTCATATTCAACTTCATTGTTGGTCAGGGATTTCATGAGGGCGCATGAGTTGTACAAAACTCCACCCTGAGGAGTCTAGAAAACAATGCCGGCACCCCCTATGACGGCTGGATTTTGATTTTTCCGAGTAATCCCCCGGGAAGCACCATCGAAGTAGAGCTCCCAACAAGGTACGTTGGCTGTGAGGGCGTCTTGTTGTTGATAATGTAAGACATCTCTGGTCTGTTCAACTGGCGTTGGTGACCCGGAAGCAAGGGACTCATCATTAGGGAGTTCTATATTAAGGAGTGAGTCGTCCAGTACCAGATGGGCTGCGAAAAATTCAGCCATGCCCTGTCCCTTGATTATTTTCCTGGGGGCATAAGTGATATCATATTCCATTAATAGGAGAGCCCACTTTCCCAATCGGCCTGAGAGGACATGCTGCCTGAGCAGATACTTGAGTGGGTCGTGCTTAGATATGAGCTCAACCCGATGGGACAGGAGGTAATGTCGCTTCTTCTTGACGGCAAACACCAGTGCTAAGAAAACTTTCTCCATAGGGGAGTAGCGGTACTCAGCACCAATTAGTTTCCAGCTGAGGTCGTAGAGCGGCTGCTCTTTGCCCTCCTCATTGATTTACGTCAACAGGGCTCCTAGCGAAGCGTCTATGGAGGCAGTGTAGAATTAAGGGGTTTGCCTTGACTGGTGCCCCCAGGACTGGGGGAGTAAGGAGGCACTCCTTGATCTGCTCAGAAGTAGTTTGGCATTCTGGGTCCCACACAAATGGGGCTTCCTTCTTCATAAGCTTGCAGAAAGGTGCGCATCGGTCGGAGAGGTTGGAGATGAACCTCCGAATGTAGGCCAGTCTTCCTTGGAAGGACCTGAGCTCGGTGAGGTTTTTGGGCGGTGGAAGCTCCCATATTGCTTTGATCTTACTGGGGTCCACCTCAATTCCTCTATATCTGATGATGAAGCTGAGAAACTTGCCACTGGATACGTCAAAGGCGCATTTCATGGGGTTCATCTTGAGCCCATATTGTTGGAGTCAGTTGAAGACCTGGCACAGATCATGTAGATGGTATTCTTGCCTTTTTATCTTAATGATGAGGTCATCGACGTAGCACTCGACGATGTTATGTAGCATTTCATCGAATATTTTGGACATGGCCCTCTCGTAAGTGGCGCTGACATTTTTCAAATCGAAGGGCATGCACTTGAAGTTGAAGATCCCTTTAGGGGACCGGAAGGCTGTGTGATTCTTGTCTTTGAGGGACATCCGGATCTGTTTATAACTAGACGACCCGTCCATGAAAGACAAGGCTTCATGTCCGATGGTCATACCGACCATGGTTTCCGTAATTGGAACTGGAAAGTCATCCTTCAGACATGCTTTATTGAGGTCCTGAAAGTCGACGCAAATGCGGACTTGACATCTTTTCTTCTTTACTGGGACGGTGTTGGCAACCCAGATCGGATAGATACATGGCTCGATGAAGTCGACCTCCACCATTTTACTGACTTCGACCCAAACTTGGAGTTCCAGCTCATGGTACATGCGCCGCTGTGGCTGTTTTATTGGAGTTACTGCGGGAGAAATGGCTAGCTCGTGCTCCACTACGGAGGGGTCTGACCATGGCATCTCCTTGAACATCCAGGTGAAGCATGTTGTGCCTCTTAGGCACAAGCATGTGCTATGTCGCCTTGATGATAGCAATGCTATTTGGTTTTGATGATAGCAAGACAGTGAGTGCATTTGAGTGCATTTGATATTGTATTTTGATGATAGCAATGTTATTATGTTTTGATGATTGCAATAAACAAAGTGCATTTCTATGCATTATTATTCTTGAGCATTCTGCATATTGATAGCAACATGAATGATGATGTCTAGCATTGATGGCATTTGCTCTTTATATATGTGCATTGCATTCTGTCAGATATCATGTCTCTGCATATATCATGTCTGGGTAGCAAAGTCTATACACTGGACTGTGTAATTGTGCATCATGCAAGTCTATACATTGGACTCTCGTTCAAGCCTATGCATTGTCTTAGGCTAAGTGTGTACAGCGTCTTAGGCGAAGTCTGTACAGCCGTGTCTTATGCTCCTAAGTCTATACATTGGTGTTGGTCATCAAAGTCTGTACATCGCCTTCAATCTTCAAGTCTATACACTGGCTTATTCTCGAAGTCTATACATCCACAGTTAAACTTGAAGTCTGCACACTAGTCTTCACTGTCAAGTCTGCACATTGGTCTTCGATTTCAATGTCCAATACATTGGGCTTTTACATGAAGTCTATACATTGTTGTTTGCAGTACAAGTCCATACATTGGACTGTTCATCAAAGTCTGTACATCAGACTGCTATAGTAAGTCTGTACAGTGAGTGATTCATTGGTGAAGTCTGTACACTCAACTGAACTTCAAGTCTAGACATTGCACTGTAGCATCCATTGTCTTCATGTTGTTTTTGTTTGATTGTCTTTGTGTTGTTTACTGTAGCAGCTCGATTTGTTCTGATGAACTTCGAGTCGTTTCCCAGTGAACCCCGTGTCGCTTCACCTCGTGCTGTTCTCATCGTCTTAGTGTTGTTTTCACTTCGTGTTATTTTCACTTCGTGTCAACTTCATCTTCGTGTCGTTTTCACTTTGTGTCAACTTCGTCTTCGTGTCGTTTTCACTTCGTGTCAATTTCATCTCCGTGTTGTTTTCAACTCGTGACGGTCTCTGTCATCTGTCTCTATGTCGTACTTACTTCGTGTCAGTTAATGTTGTTTCTGTGTCTTCATGTCGTTTTTGTTCCACTGCGTGCAGAACATTGCAGCACCTCGTGTTGCTTTCTGTGCCACCTCGTGTCGGTTCTGTGTGAACCTCGTGTCGCTTCTCTCTGTTTTCTAGTTGCATCTCGTGTCATCTTTTATGTCTGCTTGTTTAACTTCGTGTCACTTACTGTTGTTCCTCGAGTCTTTTTGTTTTAGTGTCACTGCTTCATCACGTGTCGTGATAGCCGTGTCACTCTTCTGAATTCGTGTTGGTTTTTCGCTTTAGACTTCGTGCCTTTCTCGCCTTGACCACACTTCGTGTTGCTTTACGTAGACCTCGTGTCTTGCTTGTTTGCAACCACTTCGTGTCGGTTTCTGTAGCCAGTCCATGTTGTTCTCGTGCCATTCTCTTTGCTGTTTATTACGTCGTGTTGTTTTCTTTACTTCGTGCTGTAGTCATCGTATGTATCTCGTGTCGTTCTTCTTATTACCTCGTGTTGTTTTCATCTTCTTCGCGTCGTTCTCCTTGTAGTATTATCTCTGTTACAGTGTGTATCTCGTGTCGTACTCAGTGCATCTAGAATTGCTACTACATACTTCGTGCAGATTTAGTTATTGTGTCCCTCAGTTTTAATGGTTTTCATCTCCTTGCAGGTCCGAGGAAGAAATATTCCCCAGTGACTGGCAGCACGTGATCCGAGGCTGGAATGAAGTCTGCTGAGAGACTGCCACGTGATCCGAATTTTTAGGGCGGGAGCTGTGGAAGCCACACGCGCCCTAGCTGCTGCTGCTGCTATATATGTGAGCCTTCTTCCACAGAAGAAGGGCGATCGAGTTGGCGAGAAGAAAAGTCCATATAGAGAGCCACGATCCAGAGAAAAAGAAAAGAGAAAGAAGAAGAGCAGAAGGAGAAGAAGAGAGAGAGATAGTGCTCGTGTGAAGAAAGAAGAAAGAGTGAAGAAGAAGAAGTGCAGCAGAGAGTGAGAGATTAGGAAAGCAGAAGAAAGAGAAAGAGAGATAGAGAGTGAACGAGAGAGCTCGTGGAGAAGAAGAAAGAAGCTTACCTGAAGATCTGACTACTGGACCGTGGATCAAATCCAGGCCAGGCAGCTCCATGCGAGCCACATTTGTGTTATTTGTCTTTACAGCTTTCTGATCGCTGTGTATTTTTCTTTTCTTATTTTTCCTGTTTCATTTGGTTATCTGTGTTCTTCCGATCCTCAGTAGTGAGGTCGGGGTTCCTCCTGTTAGTTCAGGAGAAGGGAGATTGCGATCTCCGGTTCTGGGCTTGTGGATTCAAGTCCAGGGGTTCCCTCCGGTTTGGAGGAAGGGAGATCTGATCTCCGATTCTGGGCTTGTGGATTCAAGTCCAGGGGTTTCCTCCGGGTCTGGAGGAAGAGAGACCGTGTGTCTCTGGTTTGCTAGTGACTGGTGTCACTAGTGGTTCCCTCCGGTTGGGAGGAAGAGGGGAGGCTGTTCCCCTGGTCAAGCTGTGTGGCAGCACCTGTTGCAGACTGAGTCTGCTGTTTCTAGCGTGAGCTAGTGGAAGCCACACTCGGTTTGAGTGTGGGGTGGATGTAGGTCTGGAGGACCGAACCACCTAAAAACCCCTCTTGCATTGTGGTTTGATTGCTTATGATTTGCTTCCGCTAGATGAATGCATAGGGGCGCTCCATGCGTTTGGCTTCGGGTTGAGAAGAAGAGTTAATTAGTCTTCTTAGAATGTTTTAATTTGTCAAGAGAGTGAAATTCTAGTTGAGCGACTCCTTGTCAAATTCAGCCTAGTTAGCATCCTAGTGATCTCACTGTATGCTTGTTTGGTTCTGCAACTGATTATTAGCTTTTAAACTTATCTAGTTTGCGAACTAGTAATTCTAGTGAGCATCATATTTTAACTGGGCGAAAGTTTTTTAAAGGGTTATATTCATTCACCCCCCCCCCTCTGAATACTGCACCGAACCCAACAATTGGTATCAGAGCGGGTATCTGATCTATCAGATCTAACAATCTGCAGAGGATCCTGCCGATTTGTTTGGTGCATTTCAGAGTGGGTCTCTTGAAATCGTGTCTTACTTCATTGACTTGTGTCTTATTTTGATTATCTGGTTTCAGTGGAGTTCGTGTCATTTGTTTTACTTCGCTGAACTTGTCTGCCATCTGTTCTAATGGCTCGACCTCCGATTTATGATGGTTCTAACTTTGAAAGTTGGCTAGGAGGCCTAGCTGTGTACATAGACTCAATTGGTCCACATTTGTGGAGTCTTATATCTAAAGGCCCACACCGCTTACCTAAAGATCAGATCAATTGGTCTAGTGAGGACAGCTCTAAGAATTGCGATAATACCATAGTTCTTAATATCTTGAGAGTTGTAGTTAATACTGATATGTATCCTTTTGTTCTCAGGTGCACATCTGGAAAGGAAATATATGACAGAGTCGTTTCTGCGCATAATCAGCAAGGTGATAGCTGCTTGATGGCCAACCGGGATGATGAAGATGAGATCTCATCTCAGGTAAGTTCTGAATCAGAAGGATACTCTTTCGATGAATTAATAGAGATGTATGAAAATTTGTTAGAAGTATCCAAGAAATTGAAATCTGAGAACAAAAAGTTGAAAAAGAAATGTGATAGAATAAATCTGAAAGATTCCTGTGAAAACTGTCCAAATATGAAAAAGTCTTATGATGCATGCATGCTAGATGTTCAGAATCTTAAGAAACAAAATGATTCTCTAAAAATTGAAAAATAAACATGCTTAGATAAAATGTCTGAACTTCATAATCAACTGAATGATAAGAAAAATGAGCATCTAAAAGGCATGCAAGAACTAACTGAAGTTAATTCTGAATTGGACAAAATGAAATTGGAGAATGAGGATCTTCAAAAGAAGAATAAAACTCTTATTATCAGAATGAATGAAATCAATGAGGTTTCACAGTCCTCTTCTGCTAAATCAGATTGTAAAATATGCTCTGCTTTAAGAGAACGAAATGAAGATCTCTTTAGTGAGAATGAACGGCTAAATAAACAAATAGCCTCACTTAAAGATGATCACAAAAATCTGCTCGCTGAGAAAATTAAAGTGGAGGAAAGAGAAGAGGAATTAATTGAAAAAGTGGAGCTAATGTCTGGAAGAGAGAGATGTGAGGGTAATGAATTTCAGACTAGAGATCTTGAGGAAGAAAACACTGAATTAAAAGCTGAAGTTGAAAAACTGAAGTGGTTAAACACTGGCTTGTCTGAAAGACTTCTCACCACAAAAAAAGGAAAAGTTGTTTATGATGAAAATTCAAAAAGTTTGAACAGTCTAGAACAAGAAATTGAGAAGTATAAAACTGCAAACCAAGTTCTAAGCGAATGTGTTAATTGCAGTGAACAGGAAATAGCCAGTTATGAACTTCACATAACATCTTTGGAGAATAAGATTCAGGATCTAGAAAAATCAGCATCCAATTCTGCTAAGAATGAAAGAAAAGTAAAAACTGTTGTGAAAATGAAGGATGGCAATCCAAGAAAAGGGACAAGCTGTAGTCCTGATGTTAAAGAAACTACTAGAAACCAGTTATATACTACCTTTGTGCATAGTTCTAATGTAGCTGGTACCTCAAGGCAATCCCCAAAACAAAATGAAAATCATAAGTCACCTTCAAAACCTGTTTTCCAGTTCAGAGCCCAGAAAATAGAAAAACAAACAGAACATGTTAAGGATAATCAGAAATTGAAAAGAAAGAGTCAAATAAAGAAGGTAAAGACTATTCCTGCTCACGAACAGAAAGCTGCTAGCTCGGTTGAGCCTGATGGTGTACACACTGTTCATGCTTCCTATACTCACTCACATACATCTAGGAACTCATATGATAGAAACCATGTTCCTAGGAAATCTGATGCCTCTTGTTATTACTGTGGTAGGCATGGTCATTATATGGATGACTGCAGAGTGATGATAAGTGATGATATGATGCATGATAAAACATTTCCAAATAATCATCACCACCCCAAAAGAAACATGTCTTCCTCAAACCAACATATCATTTGTTACAATTGCAACAGACGTGGTCATAAAGCTGTTGAGTGTTGGTTTAGGCCTTCATGGGAATTTACTGGCTCAAGAGGTAAGCACCCTAGGTGCATTGAATGTGGCAGGTATGGGCATGCAGTCAAGGACTGCTGGTTTGTTCAGGGAAATCATTTTAATTCCAAATTTGTAAGATTCCCTCCAAACAAAAATTTCTTGGGCAGAAATAAAGCTGGTCTTAAAGAAAAGACTCTTGGTTGTTATGAATGTGGAAAACCTAGCCACCGAGCTTCTGAATGCTGGTGGGCAGGTAATGGTAAATCAAAAATTCATGCTTACAACAGAACAATTCATGCTCATTATCATAGGTCTCATGCTGCTGTTGATATGCATCATAGGACCAGAAAATCTGCTGTTTCATGTAGATATTGTGGTAAACTTGGTCACTCTATGGACAATTATTTTCTGATGAAATTTGATGACCATGTTGCTAAGAAACTGTTTAGAACACCTGATAGGGGTAGTGCAGGACCCAAGACTGCTTGGGTCTCTGCAGGATCAACTTGATTGACTTGCTGCAGGTGTGCCTTGGAAGGAGAAATAAAAGGGGTCAACCAAGGCACTCAAAAAGAAAACCCCATGATTCAATTCAGGTCAGTTCTGAAATCTGTTTTAAATTCTATTATCTGAAATTGTGAGCATGAAAATTGTGAGTTTCATGTTGATTTGCTTGGTTGATTTTTTAATGAACTCTTCATGTCTAGCTGATCAGTCTACATTCCAGACTCAGCTATTGAATTCAATTCTGCATATCTGATGCTCTTCTCTTGCTATATGTTGAACTGAATTTGAATGCTTCTCTAGTGTATACAGTTGATGCACTATATAGACTCTATGTCCATGCATGTGTTTTGTGTTAATGCATTGCATGCTTGTTATTGAATGCATACTTGGACTGATTGTGTATAGACTGACTGTCATTGCATGTGTCAATGATGATGTTCAATGCATGAAGGACTGCCTTATGTTGCATTGTCCTTGTTAACCCTGGTATATCAAATGGTATGTTACTAAAAGGCAGGGAAATCTACCCGGAGGTTCCTACCATGTGTGAGATGGTCTTTGAGACCAGGTCCTCCGCCTAGTACCATGGGTCTAGTTTTCATGAAGAACAGTGTACTGCATCATATGTTGAAAAAATCTGAAAATTTAAAAGGAAGATGATGCATTTGATAAATTCTCTCTCTGATTGAACAAAGCATGAATTCTTCTTGAGCATATTCTAAAATTATGAGCAGTTCATTAATTCTATTTCATGCACTTTGTCAGGGGGAGTTTGACTAATGTTACATAGTCTGCATGTAGAAAAGTCTAATGCATAGCATATTTTTGCATCATGATGTCAGGGGGAGCTGAGAGTTCTATTCAATTCATTGAATCCTTGGAATTTCTCATTGTCCCCTTTCAACTCATTCATATTCACTATCATCAGATGCTATGGATCATAATGCTTATTGCTATCCTTTCCCCATTTCTTCACTAAACAACAGCTTTGCATCTGATTTAGTACATTGAATGGTGATTATTGCAACTGTTCACTTATAAGAATCACATTTACAAATTGAAAAGAACTAAAGGTTTAACCTTTATAAATTGGAGAGTTAAGTGTCTGCACTTCAGAATTTGAGATAAAAGAAAACTTTTATAGCTCTTAATCTTTGTCTCATAGCTAAAATAGAAAAAGTTTTTTGTAATGCCTAAATGTGTTGAACTGGATATATCTAGAACATGCTAATAAGAGTGTGTACTGATTTTTAGACAATCATTCTAAAAGAATTAAGGGCAGCAGTAAATAAGTTCATTAATGTTAAGAACTGAACATAGTGACAGAGCAATGGCTGATTGCACTGAGAAACTGTGAACTCCTCCAAAGAAGTAGGAAAATTCACATGTCATGAAGTGCTTTAGACTATCTCTGTTCATAGGGTCAAATCTATAGGGGGAGTCCTCACCAAGTAACTGAGGGTACTGGCCTCTAATCAAGGTGTACCCTTAATGTCAAAAGTGAAGACTATTCTTTGTGGATTTTGATCTGAAATAGATCTAGTAGTTTATGCCTAGTAACTAGGGGTACTTGCCTCTGATCAAGGTGTACACCTAATGTCAACAGCATAAATGCCACTGATCTACTTACTTAGTTCAGGTTCCAAAAAAAAAAAATTCAAAAGTGAAAATCAAACTGCTGTAACCCCTTGAAATCAAAAGTCATTGAGTGAAAATTATTTTTCTCAATACATATTCAAGTTGCCTTTCTTGAACTTCCATGTTTAGACACAAAAGGGTATTATTTCAGACTTATCTATTAATACCATGTGCCCTAGGTTCATTGCTATAAATGGAATCTAAAACTCTTTTTCAGAGGTCAGATCTTTTACTCTAGGTTTATCACTGTTAAACCTGAATTTTTGTCAAAATTGTATGTTGCTGATTCTTATACTTTAACAGTTGTTTATAATCATGCTTCCTTTCTGAACCTATGATTCAGCTGTTATCTAGTGACCCTCCTACCTTTTCTACCTTGGTTATCTGTTCATATTCCTTCTCAAAGGGGGAGCTTTTATTTAGGGGGAGAAATAATTCAGGGGAGTCTTACATTCAAGGGGAAAATGTTCTAGAGGAATTTGCATGCATATTGCACTTTGCACTCATATTTTTACTATTTTTCTCTTTTTGATCATGTCAAACGGGGATAAAATCTTGTGTGTGACTCACTGTCACATTGTGTTGCCATCATCAAAAAGGGGGAGAATGTTGTGCCTCTTAGGCACAAGCATGTGCTATGTCGCCTTGATGATAGCAATGCTATTTGGTTTTGATGATAGCAAGACAGTGAGTGCATTTGAGTGCATTTGATATTGTATTTTGATGATAGCAATGTTATTATGTTTTGATGATTGCAATAAACAAAGTGCATTTCTATGCATTATTATTCTTGAGCATTCTACATATTGATAGCAACATGAATGATGATGTCTAGCATTGATGGCATTTGCTCTTTATATATGTGCATTGCATTCTGTCAGATATCATGTCTCTGCATATATCATGTCTGGGTAGCAAAGTCTATACACTGGACTGTGTAATTGTGCATCATGCAAGTCTATACATTGGACTCTCGTTCAAGCCTATGCATTGTCTTAGGCTAAGTGTGTACAGCGTCTTAGGCGAAGTCTGTACAGCCGTGTCTTATGCTCCTAAGTCTATACATTGGTGTTGGTCATCAAAGTCTGTACATCGCCTTCAATCTTCAAGTCTATACACTGGCTTATTCTTGAAGTCTGTACATCCACAGTTAAACTTGAAGTCTGCACACTAGTCTTCACTGTCAAGTCTGCACATTGGTCTTCGATTTCAATGTCCAATACATTGGGCTTTTACATGAAGTCTATACATTGTTGTTTGCAGTACAAGTCCATACATTGGACTGTTCATCAAAGTCTGTACATCAGACTGCTATAGTAAGTCTGTACAGTGAGTGATTCATTGGTGAAGTCTGTACACTCAACTGAACTTCAAGTCTAGACATTGCACTGTAGCATCCATTGTCTTCGTGTTGTTTTTGTTTGATTGTCTTTGTGTTGTTTACTGTAGCAGCTCGATTTGTTCTGATGAACTTCGAGTCGTTTCCCAGTGAACCCCGTGTCGCTTCACCTCGTGCTGTTCTCATCGTCTTAGTGTTGTTTTCACTTCGTGTTATTTTCACTTCGTGTCAACTTCATCTTCGTGTCGTTTTCACTTCGTGTCAACTTCGTCTTCGTGTCGTTTTCACTTCGTGTCAATTTCGTCTTCGTGTTGTTTTCAACTCGTGACGGTCTCTGTCATCTGTCTCTATGTCGTACTTACTTCGTGTCAGTTAATGTTGTTTCTGTGTCTTCATGTCGTTTTTGTTCCACTGCGTGCAGAACATTGCAGCACCTCGTGTTGCTTTCTGTGCCACCTCGTGTCGGTTCTGTGTGAACCTCGTGTCGCTTCTCTCTGTTTTCTAGTTGCATCTCGTGTCATCTTTTATGTCTGCTTGTTTAACTTCGTGTCACTTACTGTTGTTCCTCGAGTCTTTTTGTTTTAGTGTCACTGCTTCATCACGTGTCGTGATAGCCGTGTCACTCTTCTGACTTCGTGTTGGTTTTTCGCTTTAGACTTCGTGCCTTTCTCGCCTTGACCACACTTCGTGTTGCTTTACGTAGACCTCGTGTCTTGCTTGTTTGCAACCACTTCGTGTCGGTTTCTGTTGCCAGTCCATGTTGTTCTCGTGCCGTTCTCTTTACTGTTTATTACGTCGTGTTGTTTTCTTTACTTCGTGCTGTAGTCATCGTATGTATCTCGTGTCGTTCTTCTTATTACCTCGTGTTGTTTTCATCTTCTTCGTGTCATTCTCTTTGTAGTGTTATCTCTGTTACAGTGTGTATCTCGTGTCGTACTCAGTGCATCTAGAATTGCTACTACATACTTCGTGCAGATTTAGTTATTGTGGCCCTCAGTTTTAATGGTTTTCATCTCCTTGCAGGTCCGAGGAAGAAATATTCCCCAGTGACTGGCAGCACGTGATCCGAGGCTGGAATGAAGTCTGCTGAGAGACTGCCACGTGATCCGAATTTTTAGGGCGGGAGCTATGGAAGCCACACGCGCCCTAGCTGCTGCTGCTGCTATATATGTGAGCCTTCTTCCACAGAAGAAGGGCGATCGAGTTGGCAAGAAGAAAAGTCCATATAGAGAGCCACGATCCAGAGAAAAAGAAAAGAGAAAGAAGAAGAGCAGAAGGAGAAGAAGAGAGAGAGATAGTGCTCATGTGAAGAAAGAAGAAAGAGTGAAGAAGAAGAAGTGTAGCAGAGAGTGAGAGATTAGGAAAGCAGAAGAAAGAGAAAGAGAGATAAAGAGTGAACGAGAGAGCTCGTAGAGAAGAAGAAAGAAGCTTACCTGAAGATCTGACTACTGGACCGTGGATCAAATCCAGGCCAGGCAGCTCCATGCGAGCCACATTTGTGTTATTTGTCTTTACAGCTTTCTGATCGCTGTGTATTTTTCTTTTCTTATTTTTCCTGTTTCATTTGGTTATCTGTGTTCTTCCGATCCTCAGTAGTGAGGTCGGGGTTCCTCCTGTTAGTTCAGGAGAAGGGAGATTGCGATCTCCGGTTCTGGGCTTGTGGATTCAAGTCAGGGGTTCCCTCCGGTTTGGAGGAAGGGAGATCTGATCTCCGATTCTGGGCTTGTGGATTCAAGTCCAGGGGTTTCCTCCGGGTCTGGAGGAAGAGAGACCGTGTGTCTCTGGTTTGCTAGTGACTGGTGTCACTAGTGGTTCCCTCCGGTTGGGAGGAAGAGGGGAGGCTGTTCCCCTGGTCAAGCTGTGTGGCAGCACCTGTTGCAGACTGAGTCTGCTGTTTCTAGCATGAGCTAGTGGAAGCCACACTCGGTTTGAGTGTGGGGTGGATGTAGGTCTGGAGGACCGAACCACCTAAAAACCCCTCTTGCATTGTGGTTTGATTGCTTATGATTTGCTTCCGCTAGATGAATGCATAGGGGCGCTCCATGCGTTTGGCTTCGGGTTGAGAAGAAGAGTTAATTAGTCTTCTTAGAATGTTTTAATTTGTCAAGAGAGCGAAATTCTAGTTGAGCGACTCCTTGTCAAATTCAGCCTAGTTAGCATCCTAGTGATCTCACTGTATGCTTGTTTGGTTCTGCAACTAATTATTAGCTTTTAAGCTTATCTAGTTTGCGAACTAGTAATTCTAGTGAGCATCATATTTTAACTGGGCGAAAGTTTTTTAAAGGGTTATATTCATTCACCCCCCCCTCTGAATACTGCACCGAACCCAACAAAGCAGACCTTGTATTCGAGCAGGATTTGCTTGTAGTCGCACCTTTCTACTTCAGTGAGAAGAGCGCTGATGAATGTTGGCTGGTGGGCTTCATCTTCACCCAAGTTGATTTCAACAAGTTCGTCAATGGTTGCTTGGCCACCGTCCTCCAGCTCAGGAGGAGCGGGTTGGAAGTTGATGAAATCTTCATCGTCAGTGTAAGCTTCGTGTACTTCTTGATCTCCGAAGCCACTAGTTGACCCAGATGGAGCCTGGGAAGTGTTGTTACTGGGATCTGGCAAGGATTGTTCTGAACCGCTAGCGCTTGGCTGGCAGTTGCCGACTGGTGCCGCTAAAGCTTCCTTGGGGTTGCCTTCTAAAGCTAACAACCCTTCATGGCCAGTGCACTGGGCACCTTCCTTATCGGGAAAGTTTGTCGAGCTAGATTCTTTAACAGTCTGGGAGACACAGGGAGCTTCTTTAGCTCTAATGTCTTTGCAGGAGGGCAACGAAGACTTATTGATTGCTTGAACTGGTGTGCTGGCCCTGGCGGGGAGCGAGATCAGGATCTCCTCTTCTGTGTCCCCTGAGCTATCGAATTTTGTGTCGACACTAGCTTGGTTGTCAACTAGTTGCGTCAGGCCTATGAAGTTGACCATGTGGTAGACGTAAAAGTCTGGGTCTTGGTCGTAGCCGAGTCCCCTGGTATCTTTGTAGAAAAATGGGGGTTGCCCCTGGACCTGGGAAGGAGTCCATAACCGGCGAAAGTATCTACACTGTGTGGAATATTGCCACTGGGGAATGTGTTGTTGTAGGTGTTGTGTCCCCTGGTTTTGATGATAACAAACCATAAATCATCATTAGATATTTGAGGAATATCTAACAAATTTGGTGTAATGTCTTGACTGAACAAGTACAGGAGAAACACTCTAAGTGTGTCGACACCTCCCACAACGTGTCGACACGTCTAGAAGAGATCATGATGAACCATCTCCGGTTGAGCTCTGGCATGAAGCAAGTGTTGACACCTCTGAGCAAAGTGTCGGCACCCCCAGAAGAAATCCAACTTGAGGTTGTTTCTGTCTGGCCTCTGGACTGACCAAAGTGTCGACACCATAAGCGAAAAGTGTCGACACCTCGGTTCCAAGAAGCAAGCCTTACTTCCCTCTGGCGTGTATGTCCCGACACCGCCCAGTGAAGTCTCGGCACGGCGGCACGATCGGCACGCGAGTATGGCACGCGTGTCGAAACTTGGCCATCAAAGTGTCGACCTGCTCTGCTTGGAAGCCATGAGTCTTCAAGATCATAATGGGATGTGTCGACACCCTGTGTGTAAAGTGTCGACAAGTTCATGATAGTCCATAATGGATCTTAAACCGATAAAATCCGCTCTTCAAGATCCGGAACTTGTCCTGGAGGAACCGTCCGCTCCAGAAAGAGCCGTGAAGAAGATTACTGTGTCAGAGGATCCTAAGTCTGGTAGAGACAACCTCTGATAGACTGGTACCATTTTTGATATGGTCCCCTACTTACCCACATACCAGTAGGAACGGCAGAGAAAGGTCAACTATGCAAAGGAAGATAATCAAATAATGTGAATGTGACTTTCTGGGTTTAGCTTCTACAGTGGACAACGTTGGAGATGTCGTGAGCTACCAATATATCAGGAGCAGGAGCTCCAGTTCAAAAATGAGGAAAGACGGAAGAAAAGGGAAAAGGGAGCCACGTAGAAGCTAGCTTGAGAACCAATCTTCTTCCTCATGCTGCTGGAGTAAGGGCAACGTAGCAAACGCTCTTCTTCCTCACCTAAGGAGGTCTCAAAGCAAGGGAGAAAGGATATGTGAAGCTCCATCCGGTACCCTTGAAAGTTGGAAGCAAGATCGCCCTTCCCTCATGAGGTTGTGGTGAAGAACTAGGAAGAACAAGAAGAGAACCATGGAGTCCTCCAGCTCCTTCCCAGATTGGAGTTTTCCTTCCCATAGAACTACATAGCCATACTCTGTCTGGTTGTTCCTTTTTCAGTTTGTTTTTCGTCAAAAACACATACTCTCATCATTGTACCCTACCTGCGAGTAGGAAGACAGACGGTGTGGTAATCGGTCTGTGGGTTTTGGGTTGTGAACCCTCAAGCTGTTTGGCAGCGGAGTTGTGAGAGTTTATCTCTCTGTTAGAAGCTGTGAATCAGTGGTAGTGCCTTTGCACTAGTGAAGCCTCACCGAGTTGTGTGAGGGGTGGACGTAGGTCTCTGGATAGAGACCGAACCACCTTAAAACTTGTGTCTTGTGGTTAATCCTCCATTGGGTACTAACGCTAGAGGCTTGGTAGGAACGTCTCTGATCATCATCAGTGCATCTGGCCTGCTAGCTATCAACTATTTCTTGCATTACTAGTCTTAGTTTTGGATCTATTTTTTATTTCCGTAAAGAAGGGCAAGAAAAGGGGATGATCTATTCACCCCTCCTCTCTAGATCTGCCAATCACCACTCTACATGTGGTATCAGAGGTAGTCTTTATGTATGTGGTCTAACGACCTTGAGAGAATTGGTGATATGGGGACTAAGAGTCCTATGGCCAAAGGGCATTCCATAAGTAGACCTCCCTTTTTCACTGGGACAAATTATCCTTACTGGAAAAACCGCATGCAAGTTTTCATTAGAGCCCAGGATCATGAAGTCTAGCGAGTGATCAGCAGGGGACCATTTGAGCTGCCTCCAGACAAGGACACATGGACTAAGGAACAGATCAGGACATCGACGCTGAACTGGGGTGCCAAGCACATAATGCAGTGCTCCCTTCATCCAACAGAGTTCTCAAGGGTGTCAACTTGCACAACTACAAAAAAAAATGTGGGACCGCCTTGAGGTAATATATGAAGGGACACAGCAGGTACGTGCAACTAAAGCAAACATGTTAGTGTCTGAATATGAACAATTTAGAATGACATCTGATGAGTCTATTTCAGACATGTATGGTAGGTTAACCATGCTCACCAATGGTTTAACTGAGCTAGGCAAGACCTACTCTGAGCAGGAGATTGTGAGAAAAATATTAAGATCCCTCACTCCTGCATGACATACTAAGGCCACAATGGTCGAAGAATCAAAAGATTTGGCTATCATCAAGGTAGAAGAACTCATAAGGTCCAAGTACCAAAGAGGCTAATGTGAGTGAGAAAAAACCTTAGGCTCTTAAAGTAGGGCCAAGTACCAAAGACCCTTCTAATGATGAAGAACCTTCAAGCAGCAACTCTGAAGAACATCAAGTTTGAGTGTCCAGAGGGAGCCAAGAGAACAATGCCCAAGTGGAAGGGCAAGAAGAAGCAGGCCATGGTTTGTACCTGGAGTGGTGAGGAAGAAAATGAAGATAGCGCCTCGGAAGAAGAGAAAGAAGATCTCTGCTTAATGGCCAATAGAGAAAAGAATAGTGAGGTAAGCTCTCCTTTTGAACATTTCACTACTGATGATTGGGAAGAGGCTTACTTCGAATTAATGGATAAGTATGAGGTGTAAAGAAAAGAAAACAAAGCCCTAAAAAAGAAAATCGACTCCATTGTGCATGATCAAAACCCTAATGACAAAATAACTTCCCTAGAAACTGAGATTGAGGATCTAAGAAAAATGAATGAAAATCTGGAAGAGGGAAGAAAAGAAATGAGAGATTTAAAGAATGAAAATGAAAGCCTTAGAGAGGAAATTGATGAGCTAAAGATAAAGATGTAGAGCTATGTAAAAGACAACAACCTTGATAGAAAAGATGGTATGCTCTGATACCAATTGATAGAGACAGATGGATACTCTAATGCCTATAGATAGAATACCTATAGACGATCTAGAGGGGGGTGAATAGATCGGTCACCCACTTAAAACTTACTACAGCAAAACGGTTGCGGAAAATAAACAAACTGTTGTAGCACGATCGAAAGGCACTCAGTCACAACAGGAATGGACTAGACCAAACGGATTAGCTCTTACATGATCCTAAGCAATCATCTACCGGGTGATGAATAATGATAGAGAACAAAGCCAAACCATAAACAATCGCACAGTGGACAGATGATTTTTAAGGTGGTTCGATCTCAAGCCTGAGATCTACGTCCACCCCACACTCAAACTAGAGTGTGGTTTCACCGCTGATGCACAGCTTCCGCTGATCCACAGCTTCAAGGTACAAACCCTACAGATCGTTGGGCCTTACAGCTTATGCCGACCAGAGGATTCCTCCTCTGCAACCGCTGGGGCTTACAGCTTAACCCGTCCAGAGGATACTACACCTCTTCCCGCTGAGCATCACAACTTGCTCCGCTGACAAACAGCGTGAAAACGAGTATCTAAAATGAAAACAAAACACAGCGAAAAAACCAAAAAACCACAAAGGGAATATAGCTCAACACTGAGCGAATTCAGCTCCGGTTCTAAACCTGGAGACTGAAGAACAATCTTTCTCTCTCAATTCTCTCAAGGGATTTCTCTCAGAACTCTCTTTCTTTTCTACTCTCTCTCTATCTTCCTTTTTCTCTCTGGATCGTTCAGGCGCTTGCTCTCTCTGCTTCAGCTCTTCTGGCCCGATCAGTCTTCTTTTGAGGGAGAAGCTTTTTATTTATAGAGCAGCAGGGAAGTAGGGTGTGTGCTCTCCACAATTCGCGCCCAAACGCCTTGGCCCACGTGGCAGCATCCCAGCTTACTGCTTTGCACGTGTCACGATCCTGGCACCTTCTCCAATCTTGGATCACGTGCCATTCTTAATCTTTACGAAAAGACATCTGTCAAGACATCAGACAGAAAGTCATCTTCAGACAGTTATACGAGATGAGAAGTGATTGCTCGGAGTAGGTATTCTAACAGAAGCTAAACTGCACCGACTCAATGTGGTGATCACACGCACTTGCACAGTCTTAACATTCATGCACTAGCAGATGCACAGGCTTGATTGCAGCATAGGACTAACGGATGCACCAGCTATGAGTATGCAGTGTGCAAGCATTGCACAGACCCGCTCGGGTCGTGAGCAGCCTTGCATGGACTCCGTGTGTGCGAGTATAAGAGATGCACAGACTTAATGTGCACGGTGCAAGTATTGCACCGACTCGATGACATGCCACTAGAGGCGTTGCACTAACTTAACTCAGAAGGAATGCACAGACTCTATATGCATGGCGCAGATATTGCACCGACTCACTATAAGCAACGAATGAACTGACTTAGAAGCTGAGCATGAGGCAAACGACGCAAGATAAAACAGACACATGCACAGACCTAGGCCTTATGAGACGCAGTATAAGACGGACACAGATTGTGCACCGACTTGTGTCTGCTTAATGTAAAGATGCACTGACTTGCAAGCATAGACCTTCACCCATATGCACAGACTCTACTCGGACTTAGTTGCATGCTATAGCTAAGGATGCACAGACTCAATGCAGACTAGACAGATGTTGCACCGAGTCAATCTAATGCACAAACTAGGGGTAACTGAGCATGCAACATTTAGATGAACATCTGACAAGTTCCCAATCATCAAAATAAGATTTACAACAAAAACTCTTGAACATATAGATGAACATTGAGTTTTTTATCTCAGGCTGTAGCACTTGGTATCAGAGCGGGTCTCTGACTATCCAGATCCAACGATCTGCAGAGGATCCTGCCATCTTTTGGTGCAATTTTGTGAGACTTGGTTTATCGGTTTGAATTCACTACTTTGAATTGGTATTGATCTGTGTTAATGGCTCATCCTTCGGTACTCGGTGGTTCAAGTATTAAATTTTGGCTATATCTAATGCGCAAGCATGTTAACTCTGTTAATCCATAACTGTGGAAGGTTATCTCTCACGGTCCACATAAAATCCCCAAGGATGAGTCCAAGTGGACTTATGATCACAAGATGAAAAATTATGAAAATGTGAGAGCTCTAAATCTAATGAAGGCTGCAATTAATCCTGATGATTTACCTTTTATCTAAGGCTGTAGCACTGCAAAGGAAATTTTGGATGAACTGCTTCGTATCCAAAAAGGAGAGGAAGAAGAATGTCTGATGGCCAGCCGGAGTGATCACAGTAGTGATCAACAGGAGGAGACATCATCACAGGTAAGTACCGAATCCGATGAACTCACTTTTGATGATTTAATGATTCTGTACAATGGTCTCTTAGGCAAGTATAAGTTTGTCTAGTCTGAAAAGAAGAAAATGAGGATGGTCATGACTTCTGACATAAAGTCTTTGAAGTCTGAAAATGAACACTTGAAATCTGAAATAAAAAGGATTGAAAATTCTTGTGATAAGTGTATCTCTGTAAAGAATTTGAATGATGACCTTCAATCTGAACTGAAAATGCAAGAAGAATTAATTGACTCTCAAAGAAAAGAAAATGAGAAACTAGAACAAGAAATTGAAAAGCACAAAACTACAAACAAAGTATTGAGTGAATGTCTTAATTGTAGTGAACAAGAGATTGCTAGCTATGAGATACACATCGCATCTTTAAAAAATAATTTTAAAAAGCTTGAAATACTGCAAGAAGAAAATGAAGTAATCTCTGAGAAACTTGATGCTATTAAAGTTGAAAATGAAAAACTCCAAAAGAATCTGGATGAGGCCAAAACAGATCTGAAACAAGGAATGAATGAACATGATCAGATTCTCATAAATGAACTTGTGCAAAATAAAAAGCTGATGAAGGAAAATGAAGAATTGAAGCATCTGAATACTGCCATATCGGATAAGCTTCTAATGCTTGAAAAGGGAGAGTGCACATCTGATGATGAGTCTGAGAGAGTGAGTGCATTAATGGAAGAGAATAAAAATTTGAAGGAACAAAACAAGATGCTCATGGTATTAAATACTGTCATGGGAGATAAATGGTTGACTTTGGAAAAAGGAAAATGTGTGCTAATGGAAGAAGAAGTTAATAAGGAACATGAGCTCAAACAGGAAATTTCTACTTTGAAGAGCTTGAATGATGCTTTGCATCAGCAGGTTATTTCCTGTGAAACTGAGATTGCTGGTTACGAAGCTAACACTGCTGATTTGAATTCTGAGATTAGGATCTGAAAAACTTTTTTATCTAAATTTATTAAGGGAGAGGACAATCTGAATACACTTTTTGGAACAATTGCTAACTTTCAGAAAGAGGGACTGGGTTACAGTCCAGTCAATAAAAGGACAGATGGAAATAAAATGACCAATGTGTTTGTGAAGAGTTCTGAGCAAATCAAATTCATGTTCCATCTATATTTTAATTTACTGCACAGAAAACTGAAAAGCAAGGTAAAAATTTGAAAGCTGCTTTCAAAAAAAAATTAATAACAAGAAAGGCAGCAAGCAGGAAATGAGAAATAAACTCTACACAACTTTTGTGAGTAGCTCAAACATAGCTAGTGCTTCTGCCTCCTCCTCCTCAAAACAAGTTGCCATTCAAGAGAATCAGAAAATAATTCAGAAAAGGAAAATATTGAAAAAGATTGATGAGAATAACCATACTGAGAAAGCTCAGGCCAACAAATTTCTTATCAAGAATGTCGAATGCTTTTACTGTGGAAAGGTTGGTTATGAGATGGGTGATTGCTTCATTATGAAGAAGGATAATCTGAAATTTGGTAGAATTCATGCTAGGAATTCTCATGCTAAGAAACATTCTTTTGTTAAAAAGAAAAGAATTCACTACTTTTACTATCATGAGATAGGTCATCTCATGCATAAGTGTAGACATATGAAATTAGATGACCTAGCTACTGTAGGAATGCATGACAAACAACTCCATGCTAAATATCATGCAATTCCTAAAAAGAAACTTCATTGCTTTCATTGTGGCAAATTAGGCCGCATTGCTGCAAAGTGTTGGCATGTTAAGGGAAGAACACTTAACTCCAAACCTGCTAAAATCCCTTTAAAAAGACATGCATTTTATGAGAATTTTAACAGAATGAATTCTTCATGTTTTGAATGTGAAAAACCTGGCCATAGAGCAAATCAGTGCCAATTGGCAGGTTTCAAAATTCGGAACTTTCATGTGCATAATAATAAAAACTTTAATGTTTATGCACATAGATTCAATGATCACAATAATGTGCACAAAAAGAGATTGAAATCTGTTACTTACTATTACTGTGGTCAGTTTGAACATTCAATGTCCAACTGTAAGCTGATGGATCTTGATGATCTTAATGCTCAAAAACTGTGGAGAGCACCCTTCAAAGGTGCCACTGTCACTTCAGGACCCAAGACTGCTTGGGTACCTGCCTGTGCAAAATAGTTTGATGTTTTGCAAGTGTGCCTTGGAAGGAAATAAACAAGGGGTTAATAAACCAAGGCACTCAAGTATGAAAACACCACGTCTGCAATTTTTAGGTCAGCTCTGTGAATTCTGTTTAAGGTTTGTCATCTGAGTTTTCTTTTCTATTTTAGATGGTTGCATAAAATGTTAATTTGTTTGTGCATATTCTAACTGAACTTTTTTGAATATCTGGAATGCACATGATAATAGAATGCACTGCATATTTTTTTTATGAGTATAATTCATGAGTTTTCTTGCACAATGATCTATGTGTTTGTGGCACTTAAATGTCAGCTTCTTAATGCATTTAGTCAGGGGGAGTTTGGCTACCCTTGCAGGATGACTCATGCTGCTCATTGCATACGCATACATGTAGTGAATTGCATAGCACTCCATCAATGTTGAAAATTTCAAAAAGGAGAATTGCATTGCATTAATTGAAAACACCAAAAAGAATGTTGAGTGCATGCATTCAGGGGGAGCTCACGAGTACTCATGCTTCATACTTGTCATTTTCCTCATTATGACATATACAATGCGCTTGATATCTCTTGCATTTAGTAAGGAGGAGCCTTTGTATTGTTTATAAAACTGTTGGCTATTCTTGTGTTTTCTCACAGTCAATTCGATAGACCTGAACTGCTCATTCAGTCAACCGATATTTCTTTTGACTAGCCACATTCTCAATTTTTCTACAATCTCTGCTCTACCTATAACTCATGTCTTGAACCTGAAATTCTATATGCTACACCTTAATTTGCTGAAGAAGAGCCTCACTTAAACTCTTGTCACTACTGTCAAACTGATCTGTCTGTATTCAAGACTCAGCTATTGGCTTCTAAGCTAAACTACTTAAGTGCATACCCCTTGCTGCATCATTGTTGTCTTCTGCTCTCTCTCTCTCTCTCTCTCAATGAAATTTCTTATTGTTCCTACTGATTGGTTGCATTGTCAATGTTGATTCATTTGAAAGTTGGAAGATTTTAATCTGTGTACCCTAATCATAAATCAGACATATTCTGAAAAGAAGAATATTCTATTATACTGGCTTAAGAATGTCTGATGAATCAAATTGATTTAAGTCTAATGTATTCATTAAGATTGGATGTAAAAGACTTGAAAATGTCTGAATCATTATTTTAATAAATCTTAACCAAGTGTCTCATGTAATTTCATGCAAAATCTTCTGAAATCTGAAACTTTAAAAACATGGATTCCTTTGGATAAAATACATATAGTAAGTATTGTTCTTAAACATTTCAATGTACTGAGCATTGTCTGAAAAATCTGAAAACATTTGAAAGAAAACTAAAGTCAGAGCAATGACTTTGGTCACAGAGAAATTGGATTCTCTATCAAAGAAATAGAGTCAACCCATGTCTTGAAGTGTCATAGTTACCTCTGCTATAAAATGATTGAAAATCTGGCAGAGCAATAGCATGGTTGTGTTGAGTAACTGGGGATTCTGGCCTCTGATCAAGGTGTCTCCTCATGTAAAAAGACACTCCAAATTGCTAACTCTGTTCTCCTTGAGAGGCAATATGGTTGTCACACTGAGTAACTGGGTCACCTCACCTAAGACGTGTTGTGCCTCACGTAAAAAGGTGTTGATTTAACCAGACTTGCTCAAGAAAAGTAATGTTGCTGAATAAAAGGAAAATTTGAAAAAACTAAAGACAAGTTCAGTCACACTCATATTTGTTTAATCTCAATACTATCTTCTGTAACTCCCAAAGGAGTCATTGAGTTTGAAAGAGTAAGACATAAGGAGGTTAAACAAGAATATCATATGTGCAATTAGGTCATCTTTATTAAAACTTGATTTCAGACATGAGTATTGATTTTCATTGATAAACTTTGTATACATCATGATTAAATCATGCTGGTCAGCTTAGACTCATTCATAATCTATTATAACAGAAGAGTCTGAAATTTACTTATCAAGATTTATGAATTTGGTATCCTGTTGAGAATCTTTTTGCCTTATCTATTCATTGGCAATCCAGTCAGTTCTGTGCTCCACTCTTGCTCAATATTCTTAACATAAATTGTCTTGATCTGAATTTTGTTGACAACTCACATCTAATTCAATTTCTGTCTGATTACTCACTCTAAAGTCTGAATGTTGATTTATCTTGTGAAATTCTTGTACTCAGTCTCTAGCTACTATTCGACCTAAAAACTTCATTGGTATCAGACTTAATTCTGCTTGTCCGACAATAGTTTTGGAAGAATGACTCATCAGCTTTTGTCTGAGATTAAGGGGGAGATTTGCCTGATTTCTCCATGATTAATACTATTCTTTCCTTTTTGATGAAGTCAAAGGGGGAGAAGAATGGTCTGATATGAATGAGTATGACTCATAGTGTTGCCATCATCAAAAAGGGGGAGATTATTGTACCCCTGTGGTTTTGATGATGTCAGCACTATGACTAATCTGGTGTTGCATTAGTATAACTTTGTGGTTTTTATGATGTCACACTATGGATCATCCGCATTAGTCATACTTGTAAGGCTGGTCGGTGCAACCTCCGCTGAGGTCGGTGCATACATTCATTACATTGTTACCTATTAACGTCGGTGCATTACATTGTTGAAGTCAATGCATTTCATTGCTTAAAGTCAATGCATTGCTTAAAGTCAGTGCATGTCACTGTTCGTGTGCATATAGGTCTATGCATTTCAAGGTCAATGCATTCACTTACGTTCAGCACATTATGTCGATGCATACTCTTGGTTCAGCAGGCTAAGTCAGTGCACTTCGATGTTTAAGTCTGTGCATGGTCATTTGTCTAAGGCCAAAGTTCGTGCACATCTTAGTTAGACTGCATAGCAAAGTCAGTGCATGTCACTGTACATGAGCATTTAGGTCTGTGCATTCTAGTCCGTGCACTACCTTGGCAGATGTAAGTCGGTGCAATCTGTGTATCTGGCTGGCATTATGTCGGTGCAACTCTTGTATGGCACGGTAGCCAAGTCAGTGCAAGATCGCACTTCGGAGATTACAGTCGATGCATATATGGCGTGTGCAGCACTGTACTCGGTGCAATTTGCATTGTATGCATTCACAAGGTCAGTGCAACTCTTGCCGCTGCACGCAGGCCTAGTTGGTGCATGATCTGTTGAACGCGTAATAGAGTTGGTGCACATCTTCTATGACTGAGTATAAGGTCGGTGAAACCTGTGTTGCTGCATGCAGACCAGATCGGTGCAACACTCGCTGTTGTATATCTGAGTCAGTGCATCTTTCATATTAGAATCTATGCATGTTTCGACTTGTGCTTAACAGAGTCCGTGCAGATCACTGTAGTATAGCTATGCATCCCGGTGCATTCTTTGCATCTTGCACATACCTTCTTCCTACTTTTCATCAATGACTGTGCATGTGTCTATATCATTACCTATGAAGTCAGTGCATGTCATGCAGTGTATGTGCATGTCTCATAATAAGTTCCCCAAGGTTCGTGCACATTATTTCATATATTTCATCAAGTCTGTGCACACTTCATTCTTGTGCGATGCTAACTCAGTGAATATATCATCTTGTGTATACCCTACGTCTATGCATACGGTCTGTGCACGCTTTCACACTAGTTGTTACAAGGTCCGTGCACATTTCGTTCTCTTGTATACATAGTCCATGCTGGCTGCACCTTGTGCATAATGGGGTCAGTGCACATCTCATCTTTGCATATAGTAGGACCGTGCATGTTTTTATAAGGTCTAAGCATATGAAGGATGAATCTCATGGCTATTAACCTATTGACAGGAGTCTAAGTCACAACTGGAGCATGAGTTCATGAGGACAACAGAACCAATAATTGGCACGTGATCCAAGGTGGATCATCCCTAGAAGAAGCTGCCACGTGGATAGCTAAAGCGCCAAGATTCTGACACGTGGCTAAGGGATTCCTTAATTCTCTTGGCGGGAGTGCTCCCTCCACGTGCCCAACCTGTTAGCTCGTGGGTCCCAGGCTTGAAGTTATATAAAACCCTTCTTCTGCGATCAAAGAAGAGATTATGAATATAAGAGATCTAAGGAGGGACGCAGAGAAAAGAGAGAGTAGAGCCAAAAGAAAAAAAAGGAGAGAGAGATCAGAGACAGTCCGAAGGAAGAGCACGAGGGCAGTGAGAAGAAGGGAAGAGGAAGAGACTGAGAGTTCAAGGAAAAGGAAGGAAAAAGGAGAGAGAGAGAGAGCTCGAGGAGAGGAGCTTGAAGCCTTTG
The DNA here is from genome assembly GCA_022559845.1 of Amorphophallus konjac. Classification (NCBI taxonomy): domain Eukaryota; kingdom Viridiplantae; phylum Streptophyta; class Magnoliopsida; order Alismatales; family Araceae; genus Amorphophallus; species Amorphophallus konjac. Next base: position 270,267,078 of record CM040127.1, read on the forward strand.
CTGAAAATCCGGTTCTACTGGTCTTTGGATCAGATCCAAGCCAGTCAGCTCCTGCGAGAGCCAAATTTGTGTTAAGATCATTTCCAGCTTTCCGGTGCTATGATTTTCCATTTTTTGTTTTTCTTTTTAAACATTTGTTCTAAAAGCAAGTTGTGTTGCTCAGTGTTGCAGAGGATTGGTTCCTCTGGACAGCAAGCTACGTTGCTCAGCGTTATAGAGGATCGGTTCCTCTGGACAGCAAGCTGTGATTGCTCAGCGGAAGCAAGCTGTGTTGCTCAGCGGTTGTAAGCAAGCTGTAATGCCCAATAGTTTAAGCTGTGTATCAACGGGAAGCCTCACTCTGGTTTGAGTGGGAGATGGACGTAAGTCTGCGGGCAGCAGACTGAACCATCTAAAATTCCATGTGTTCTATGGTTTACGAGTGTGTATGATTCCCTATCTTCTACCTCCTTCACAGGGTAATTGATTTTGATCAATTTGATTCTACTGCGAAAACATTTCTGAATTGTGTACTTAATATAGAGGCAGTGGGTTTCATAGAAGTATATCTCAGTACCAGTCTTCTATTGCATTTAGAGTTCATATAGTGCTTGATTCATGTTCAGTGTTCGAAGTTGAACCTCAACAGTTTATCCGTTTAGCTGATCCATCCAGTTCTATCTCGGCGTGATTTACATCAAGAGTTTTTTAATCTAAGCAAAATGTTAAAGGGGAGATTCATTCACCCCCCCTCTGAATCTGTGTCTAGCACCCCAACACTAAATAACAAAGTTTAAAGCAAAATGTTATTTCGATGACTCCTTTTTGATGATGGAAACACGAATGGACAATGCATATGCAGACTAATGCATCTTAAAAAAAACTCCCCCTAAAAAATATGACTCTCCCCTGAAAATATGACTCTCCCCCTTTTGAATTATTTAGGTAAATAATTCTCCCCTTTTGCCTTCAGCAAAAAGGAGGAAGACGAGAGAAGAGATGCATGGAGAATCAGGGATGATGAAGGAGGCTGAATAACATTCTATGCAATGGTTCAGGAAATGAGCAAATTATAAAACAACCCTTATGATATAAGAGTCAACAATATGCATTCGTGAGTAAGTTCAGGTTTAACAATTATAGAAGGTAGAGTAGAGTAACTAACTTCCTGAAATAAAGCTATAGACTCCATTTATAGCAATGAACCTAAAACACATAGCCATTATGAACTAAGTCAGGATAGTACCTTACTGATTTCAGAAATAGTGAATATCAAGAAAAGTCACTTGAATTTGTATTGAGGTTAAACAGATGACACTCAATGACTTTTGTTTTCCAAGGGTTATAGCAGTTCTTTTTCACTTTTGATTTCAAAAACTGAACTTAGTGAACAGACAAGTTTCATTTATGCTGTTGACATTAGGTGTACACCTTGATCAGAGGCCAGTACCCCCAGTTACTAAGCATAAACTCCTATATCTATTTTTGATCTAAAGCTACAAAGAGAGTTTGCACCTTTTGACATTAAGGGTACACCTTGATAAGAGGCCAGTACCCCTAGTTACTCAGTGAAACCACCCCTATAGATCTGACCAAATGAATAGAGTTATCCTGAAGCACTTCATGACTTAAGATATTCTCTATTTCTTTGATGGAGACCTCAGTTTTTCAGTGCAATTCAGTCATTGCTCTACCACTTTGTTCAATTCTTTTCTTTTAATGATCTTATTTCTGCTACCCTTATGACTTTTTCGAGTGACTGTTTAAAGACAATACAGACTCTAGTTTTCTCCATCTAGACTTCACTAAGTCTGTTATGTTCAGGTACAGTGAATACCTTTTCTATTCTAGCTATGGGAAAATTAGAGGTTAAGAGCTATAAGCAGTTTCTACCACCTTATTTTCTGATGAATAGTCTCTGAACACTTCAGTCTATTAAGGTTAAACCTTCTATTCAGTCAAGAGGCAAGAGTGATTCTTATAGGTGAAGAGTTTCAATAACTGCAGCTAACTGAATGAACCAAAAGCAAGACTGGTATTCAATTAGAATGAAAGAGTTAATGATGTGACACAGACTTTGTGAATGGAGCAACTAGACCGAGGGTCCTTGGACTTACCAAGCAGGCACAACGCATAAGAGTAGAGAATTACGCAAGTTGCCAAACCACCGTTGTGCACACGATTCCCGAGTGACTCGGCGATGCCGAGTGGAGGTAGTGGAACAAGGCCCTTGCTAGTAGAGGACCAGCAAAGCAATGGTCGCCCTCCTGAGGGTACGGTGCCCACAATCAAGGGGCTGGCTAAGTGCCGAAAAGGGCACCGGGTCGCTCTCTCACAATCCCACGATTACCGCTCGTAAACGGGGGAGCTTCGGGGTCGGGCGCTCTCTCACCGTCAGCGGAGCATTTCCACGGATATTATATGAACAAATACTGATAGGAGAGCAAGGTATAGAGCTTACCCGGTTGGTTTGAAGAAACCAACCCCGTTCGGAGACGATGGGCGAGCGGGGAAGTGTGGGTTCCCCGCACGCTGCGTCGACTGAAGCTTCGACCTGTTTAAATAAGTACAAGTACTACGCCTCACGCAGGAGGGTGGAGCTTGGGGTGGGTAGAATTGGACTACAATCATGTTAGGGTGCTAGGCCCGGATACAGAGGGGGGGTGAATGTATCCCTCTAGAGATAATGCCCAAATTAAAACTCTAAAGCTCAGATATGCGGAATAAAACTAATGAGCTCTCCAAGATGAGATGATAAGACAACACATGATCAAACAGTTGGACTGCAATAATGCAGTCACCTGATTACACCAGAAACGCAGGCAGAGCTAAACACACCAAACACACTTAGCAGAATATAAACCTCGAAATTTACTCCCAAGATAACACAACTAATCAAGCATGCACAACCTGTGAATGGGAGGTAGAAGGCAAGGAACAAACGCACAAAGCACAACCACTGCACAGCAGATTTTTAGGTGGTTCGGTCACCAAGACCTACATCCACCCCTCACTCCCAACCGGAGTGAGGCTTCACTAGCCAACGCTAGAAACCTGCAGACTCAGTCTGCGACAGGGTGCTGCCACACAGCTTGACCAGGGGAACAACCTCCCCTCTTCCTCCCAACCGGAGGGACACCCCAAGTGACTCCCAGCCACTTGGAAACTAGAGGTCGAAGACCTCTCTTCCTCCAGACCAGGAGGGACCCCTGGACTTGCAACCCACAAGCCCAGAACCGGAGGACGAGCCTCCCTTCCTCTAACCAGAGGGAACCCACTAGTGACAACCTGTCACTTGCAACTCGGAGATCAGATCTCCCGTCTCCTGAACCAACAGGAGGAACCCGATCCCCAACAGGGCAATCGGAAGAACAAAACTAACCAGAGAAACAAAATGAAAAATAAGAAAACATAAAAGGAACAGCGACAAAGGCTGGAAATGAAACACAATAGTCGTTCTGGATTTGATCCACGAACAGACTGAACAGGTCTTCAATAGAACTCTCTCCTCTCTTCTTTTCTTCCTCTTCTTTCTTCTTCTCAGCTCACGTAATCTTTCTCTCTTTCTTCTACTGCTCTCACTCTCTATTTTCTTCTCTTTCGCAGGCTCTCCCTATCTCTTCTTTTCTCTTCGTCTTCTCAGCTCACGCAATCTTTCTCTCTTTCTTCTGCTGCTCTCACTCTCTATTTTCTTCTCTTTCGCAGGCTCTCCCTATCTCTTTTTTTTCTCTTCTTCTTCTCAGCTCACGCAATCTTTCTCTCTTTCTTCTGCTGCTCTCACTCTCTATTTTCTTCTCTTTCGCAGGCTCTCCCTATCTCTTCTTTTCTCTTCTTCTTCTGCTCTTTTGATCGTTGCTCTCTTTCTTCTGCTTCTCTACTTTCTTCACTGGCTTCTATTCTCTCTGTATATACTTGGCCACTTCGATCACGCTTCATCCGAAGACGAAGCCTTCTATTTATATCAGCAGCAGGACTGGGCGCGTGTGGTCTCCACAGCTCCCGCCCAAACCTTGGACCACGTGGCAGCTCTCCAGCAAGCTTCAGCACACGTGTCACGATCCTGGGCCTTTATCCATTCTTGGATCACGTGCCCTTATTAATCTGAATCCTCTGCAGGCAGAGACAAAGGAAATGTGATTAGTTAGTTCAGTCATACAACCACGAATGTATATACTTTAGAAGCAGTAAGTGAGTAAGTGTGTACATTGAGAGAGTGTATAGACTTGTAAGACTTTATGCGATCTCAGTGTATATACTTACTGAAGAATGCATTATCATAACAGAAGGGAGTGTGTAGACTTCTGTGAAATGCATGAAGGAATCGAGTGTATAGACTTGGATATCTTCATGCGAGCTCAGTGTATAGACTTGCAGTTAAATGCATTAGTTAACCAAGTGTGTAGAGTGTATACACTTGAAAGCCTTCAAGCGTCCTCGGTGTACAGACTTGTAACAAGCCTATCGGATGTATAGACTTCGATGAGAGCAATGCATGAGCACCCAATGTACAGACATCCTGTCCCTGCAGCTGACGACTTCAGTGTATAGACTTGCTGAGGGAGAGACTGTACAGACTTGAAGCAAAGCAGGGCAATCGAGTGTGTAGACTTCACGATGTGCAGACTTGCCAAAGAAACGGCTGTACAGACTTTAGCTCAAGAGCGATGTATAGAGTTTTGAAAGCTTGAACAACGAAGCATGCTGTACAGACTTTGAGTGAGAGTCATGAACAGTGAATTAATGTGTAGACTTCACTTCAAGCAAGCTACAGCCCAATGTATAGACTTTGCGAAGCACATGCCAAGGCTGTACATACTTGGTGTGAAGAACACAAGCCAAGTGCAGTGTATGGACTTTAGTGATGAGTGGACTTTCAATGAAGAGGCTGTACAGACATGATGAAATCACGATGTGTAGACTTGCCAAATATAGCTGGTCGATGTACAGACTAGAACAAGACTAAGTCTGTACAGACTTGAACAAACACAGTGTATAGACTTTGGCAAGGCAACGTCGGTAAAACTACCAATGTGCAGACTTTCAAAGCTGAACGTAGGTAAAGAACCCAATGTGCAGACTTGGAAGTGCAACGTAGGAACAGATGCCAATGTACAGACTTTGGCAAGCAACGATGTGCAGACTTGCACAGTTCCAGCTGAAGGATGTATAGACTTTACCTATAAGTCCATTGTACAGACTTGAACTGAAGACCAATGTATGGACTTCAAAACAGATGCTAAGGCCAAGAGGAGTGTATAGACTTTCACGATGTATAGACTTGGTTTTGTGAAAGCTACAGTGCAGTAAGATGTACAGACTTCCTATATGAAGGCAATGGCTATACAGACTTCACCTCAGGCTATCTACAGTGCATCAAAGTATGGACTTAGCTTCGTGCATGCTACAGTCCAATGTATGGACTTTGAATGCAAACACCAAGTCTGTACAGACTTCACTTGACACAGTCCGATGTACAGACTTGCTGATGAAACAGTCTGATGTACAGACTTCAGCTGAACAGGATGTGCAGACTTTGGCTGTACAGACTTGGAAAGCTTGGCGGAGGATGTACAGACTTGGTGAGCGCCAAGCGATGTATAGACTTGGATGACCAACGCCAATGTATAGACTTCCAACGTGAGTGACACGCTGTACAGACTTTGCTCAAATAGTCCGATGTATGGACTTGGAGTTCCAACAGAAGGATGTATGGACTTTGATAAGAGAATGGCTGTACAGACTTCAGGTGAAGACCAATGTCTAGACTTCCAATATGAAGACCAATGTACAGACTTCGAATATGAAGACCGATGTATGGACTTCCAATATGAAGACCGATGCATGGACTTCCAATATGAAGACCAATGTACAGACTTCAATTGAGTGCAATGGCTGTACAAACTTGGAAATCTTTGAGCGATGTACAGACTTGGAGTTAATGCATGAAGACCCAGCAATGTGTAGACTTGACAGTGAATGCATGAACAATAATGTATAGACTTAGACGCAACATGCTATGCAATGTACACACTTGATGTAATGCATGCCGATGTACAGACTTCAGTTGAAGTCAACCGAAGAGTGTATATACTTTATGAATGCATATGCCAAGACCAGTGTACAAACTTGATCAAATGTCTAGACTTTGCATAAACAGTCGATGTGTAGACTTCACATGTAGAGATTCTAAATGTGTGTGCTGGCAGTGTACAGACATTGATAGTCTAGGGGGGTCGACCCATCTAAGAAGGGGGGTCGACCCACTTCAGTCCTGACAATGCTGACAGAGTTTACACTTGAACAAATAATGCATGTGAAAGATTTATGCAGCAGATAACATGACTGAACATATAATGCAATGCTTCATGATCTGATGAACTGACTGAACAGCAAATTAACTGAACATATGAGAGACTGCATTATGATCAGAAAATGACTGAATAACAGCATGATGACTCACAGTGATTAACTCACATCAAAACTAATCATCAAAAGATTAACTCACATCAAAACCAATCATCAAAAGATTAACTCACATCAAAGCCAATCATCAAAACCACAGGGACACAACAATCTCCCCCTTTTTGATGATGGCAACACTACACTGTGAGTAATTCTGATGACACAAACTATTCTCCCCCTTTGACTTCATCAAAAAGAAAATAGTTTGAGAAGTTAAAGCAAACCAGCATGTAATGATTGAATACAATTCTCCCCCTTTGGCAAAAATCTCCCCCTTTGATATAATCAATATGAATGCTGATGCAAAAGGAGATACCAAAATGCAAGAGCTCCCCCTAAAAATATGAATGCAAGAACATAATTCTCCCCCTTTAAGAGTTTCTATGCAGCATGATGCATATGACATGGAAGCTCCCCCTCAATAAGTGGAATCTTATGAGATGGATAACAAGGAGAGGTTCTGGTCAATGAATCAATGATATTGAGCAGAAGAGTTTCAAGTAGCAGATTTTCAAAGAAGCTCCAATCACAAGAAATTCAGTCAGATTTTCAAAGAAATTCAGTCATAAATCCAAAACATAAGTTTTCAAAGTCTTCCATTATAAGGGCTTATGAATGAGCTTTATTGAACAGCATGGTTTAAACATGATGTATGCAGAGTTTATCAATAAAATTCTGTATTGATATCTAAAACCATGGTTTAATAAAAATGAACCAAGCCCTCATCTTTATCTTGATTAATCTCACTTTCTCTTACACAATCAAATTTAATGACTTCTTTCAGAATTACATGCACTAGTATTCAGATCAAGTAATTATGAAGTCATATGATTTTGTCTAGGGTTGTAGCAATTTGATTTTAGCATCAATATTCAGATATTGAGATATGTTCAACAATTTTTCATGCTACAAATTTTACGAGCACTCTAGTTCAGTGCACACCTTGTAACTAGAGGATATACCTTGATCAGAGGCCAATATCCCTAAGCACTTAGTGTGACTAACTGTCATGCTATATATGAACAGAGATAGCATTTACACATCATGACACACTACAAATCATTTCTTGATGAGTGAGTTATATTTCTCAGTGTGCATGCCATTGCTCTGCCTGATTTTTAATTATTCTTAATCAGAGTTAACTATGGTACCTCATGACACAGTCCTTTGGACATGTGTTTCTCAGTGACCAAGGTCATTGCTCTGACAGATATTACCCTTTAGACATTTCAGGAAAATTCATTTGCTTCAAATCAATAATAGTTTCCTGTACTTAACCAATTAAAATCATGTATTCAAAAGTGCAGATTTCAGAAGTTTTCACAAGACACAGCATGAAACAGATGGTTAAGGTTTATTAATCATGCTTCAGATATTTTTAAGAGATTTTAAAGTCAACTCTTGAATACATTAAACTTAAACAACATGAGTTATTTTAGACATTCATAAGAATGTATAATAGAAGATTTCTAGTCCAAGAGTTTTCATATTTATGATTGAGATAGCCCATTGAAATCTTCATGAAAAACTGATAGAATTCTGAAGCCAAATGATACCTATTGATAAGAGAGATTTTGAAGCCCAGTGTTTTCCGAATATGATCAAGGTTTGTCAGCAAAATGAATAAGAAAGGATATGCAATGAATTTTGACGAATGTATGCATTTGACAACCTATATGCAATGCATGGACTCCCCCTGACAACATGCATTCAATCATTCTTTTTGGCATTTTTCAATATCAGGAAATGCAATGCACTATATGTATGCAAGGATATGTAATTTACTCAACATTGATTGCTATGCAAAGTCATGCAATTAACTCCCCCTGAAAACATGCAATGTTTGCCATGAGAAACTGAACATATGATTCCAAATGATATTGTGACTTATGCACATTCAGACTGTCCTATCCAGCAAAGTGACCCATGGTACTAGGCGGAGCACTTGGTCTAAAAGATCACCTCTCACATAGTAAGAACCTCCAGACAGATTTCCCTGCCTTTTGGTAGCTTACCATTTGATATACCATTGAGGTCAATCATGATAATTCAACATGGGCAGCATGCATGGATCAAATTTCAGCTTATCAGATTTTTCAGAATGTAATAGTCAGATTTCAAACAACATACATATGCAGTTCAGATTTTCAGAAATTGTAAGTTTATTCTCATTTCAATATCTAAACAGCCAATTCATATGAGCATTAAGAGACACGAATGCTCATAGTGTTCAAAAGATGACAGATATGCAAGAACACATCAAACCACATATGCAATGAGTTTCAAAAATAGGAAATGCAGAGAATTTACCTGAAAAGTTCAGAAGGGGTTTTTATTCTTGAGTGCCTTGGATTAATACCCCTTTTTATTCCATTCCAAGGCACACCTGCAAAGTAAAGTTATTTTGCACAAACAGGTACCCAAGAGGTCTTGGGTCCTGAATTGACAATGACACCTTTGGTAGGTGTTCTAAACAATTTTCTAGCAGCATGGTCATCAGATTTCATCAAGTAGCAGTTTTTCATTGAATGACCAGATATGCCACAATAATAGCATGATGCAGCAGGTTTCAGATTAGATTTATGCACATTCTTATAAACATGATTTTTATGTGCATATGTATGAAAATTTTTGTTAACAGAATTAAAATTCTGTTTACCAAAACCAGTCTTGCTTTGGTATCCTGCCAGCCAATAGGTTGCAGCCCTGTGACCTGGCTTTCCACAGTTAAAACAATGAGAAGAATTCATTCTCTTAAAATTCTCATGAAAAGCATGTCTATTTGCAGGGATTTTAGCATGTTTAAAATTCTCATTTCTACCCTGAGCATGCCAGCATTCAATGGCCATGTGGCCATGCTTTCCACAGTGAGAGCATTTGAGAGAATTTCGTTTAAAAGAACCTGACCAGCATTCAGAGGTCTTGTGACCAATCATGTTGCAGTTAAAACAGATGATGTGCTGGTTCATTGAAACAGATTTGTTTTTACTAAAAACATGTTGGTTTGCAGGGAATTTAGCATGATATGAATAAAAGGTTTTCTTACCACTAGCAAACCAGCAATGAGCAATTGAGTGTCCTAATTTGTCACAATTAGAACATGTGACACTCCTTTTCTGAGGTGAAGGATTTTTATCATGAGATCTCCTAGCATTCTTATCATCCTTCTCCATCAACTTATACTCATGCATCAGATGTCCAAATTTATGACGGTAATGACAGATCATTTTCTTTTTAGATGCATGTGAATGTGTGTGAGGACTGTAATTAACATGCAGTGATGAACCCTGTTTGTTTATTTCCTGATTTACAGTCCTTTTCTGATTTTTATCTTGTTTTCCTATTTTCTTAGCCTTGTACTGAGTTGGAGATGAAGTAGAAGGCTTTTCCTGTTCAGAAGATTTAACAAAAATAGTTTTCAGGTTGGCTCCATCAACCTTCCTCATGACTGGACTGTAACCCAGTCCTTCTTTCTTAAAATTAATCTTTGTTCCCAGCTTTTTCTGAACAGTGGGCTGTTTGTCTTTTGATGTTGTGGCTATATTTGAAGCATTTACAAAGGATGTTGTTACTTTGTTCTGCAGAGCCTTTTTATTAGGATTATTGTAGCCCAACCCTTCCTTTTTGACATTGACTTTTACACCTAGTAGCTTGTCTAGGTTTTCTTGCCCATCAACAAATTTAGACAAAGATATTCTCAAATCCTGAATTTTATTTTCTAAAGAGGAAATATGCAACTCGTAACTGGCAATTTCTTGCTCACTGCAATTCACACATTCAGTTAACACATTGTTAGCAGTTTTGTATTTTTCAACTTCATGTTCCAGATTGCTCAGTTTATCAGAATCTTCAACGCAAACACTTTTACCTCTTTCTAAAGCTAGAAGTCTCTCAGACATGGTGAAGTTCAACATTCTTAACTTCTCATTTTCTTCTTTAAGTTTGTCATTTTGAACCAATTCATTTATTAGAAGCTGATCTTCTGAATTGACTTCATACTTTCTTCCATTTTTAATTTCCTTCATATCTTTTTGATGTTTTTCAAGATCTTTCTGTAATTCTATGTTTACAGACTTTATGGCATTAAGTTTTTCAATCAGCAATTTATTCTCCTGTTTAAGTTTCTCTGATTTTTCTTCATCTTCTTTGGAGAGTTTTCTGAGAGAGTCATCTTCAGATTTTAGTTTGTTTAGTTCAGAGTAAGCACATTCAAGTTCCTTCTTCAGTTTTGCATTCTGATTTTTATACATATGATTATCAGACAGACATGCATCATGAAATTGCTTCGTACTTGAATAATTTTCACATGGAGAGCTAGAACTATCTATGCCAGTACCCTTCTTCAACTTTTTATACTATTTTCTTAAGCTCTCATGTGACTCTAACAATTCAGCATATGCATTCTCCCAATCATCAAGAGAAAAATTCTCGAAGAGATTTACCTCATCATCATCATCTTCTTCATTTTGGCTGCCACTTTGATTGCTTCTGTCAGCCATCATGCAGCTGTCCTCATTCCCCTTCTGAGTTCGCTTCAGCATGTCCAGAATATCTTTAGCAGAACTACAATCAAAGAAACATGAATGAAAAGCTCTATCAGTAGCTGCCTTCATTAGATTTATTGCTATCTGATTTTCTTCATGCAGTGATTTTTGACTGTCAGTCCATTTGGACTTTTTCTTTGGTAGTTCATGAGGACCATGTGAAATCACTTTCCACGGGTCTGGATTAACAGATTTAGCATAATTTTTCAGACTAGCAAACCATACACTAAAATTGGAACTGTTGAAAACTGGTGGTTCACCCATGGAGACAAACAGATATAATGCAACAGGAATATTGATGCACCAACAGCAAATTAGCACCTAAGACTGCAAGATCAGATCTGCAGGTCGCTGGACCTTGTATGCAGACACTGCTCTGATACCAATTGTTAGGGTGCTAGGCCCGGATACAGAGGGGGGGTGAATGAATCCCTCTAGAGATAATGCCCAAATTAAAACTCTAAATCTTAGATATGCGGAATAAAACTAATGAGCTCTCCAAGATGAGATGATAAGACAACACATGATCAAACAGTTGGACTGCAACAATGCAGTCACCTGATTACACCAGAAACGCAGGCAGAGCTAAACACACCAAACACACTTAGCAGAATATAAACCTCAAAATTTACTCCCAAGATAACACAACTAATCAAGCATGCACAACCTGTGAATGGGAGGTAGAAGGCAAGGAACAAACGCACAAAGCACAACCACTGCACAATAGATTTTTAGGTGGTTTGGTCACCAAGACCTACATCCACCCCTCGCTCCCAACCGGAGTGAGGCTTCACTAGCCAAAGCTAGAAACCTACAGACTCAGTCTGCGACATGGTGCTGCCACACAGCTTGACCAGGGGAACAACCTCCCCTCTTCCTCCCAACCGAAGGGACACCCCAAGTGACTCCCAGCCACTTGGAAACCAGAGGTCGAAGACCTCTCTTCCTCCAGACCAGGAGGGACCCCTGGACTTGCAACCCACAAGCCCAGAACCAGAGGACGAGCCTCCCTTCCTCTAACCAGAGGGAACCCACAAGTGACAACCTGTCACTTGCAACCCGGAGATCAGATCTCCCTTCTCCTGAACCAACAGGAGGAACCCGATCCCCAACAGGGCAATCGGAAGAACAAAACTAACCAGAGAAACAAAATGAAAAATAAGAAAACATAAAAGGAACAGCGACAAAGGCTGGAAATGAAACACAATAGTCATTCTGGATTTGATCCACGAACAGACTGAACAGGTCTTCAATAGAACTCTCTCCTCTCTTCTTTTCTTCCTCTTCTTTCTTCTTCTCAGCTCACGCAATCTTTCTCTCTTTCTTCTGCTGCTCTCACTCTCTATTTTCTTCTCTTTCGCAGACTCTCCCTATCTCTTCTTTTCTCTTCTTCTTCTCAGCTCACGCAATCTTTCTCTCTTTCTTCTGCTGCTCTCACTCTCTATTTTCTTCTCTTTCGCAGGCTCTCCCTATCTCTTCTTTTCTCTTCTTCTTCTACTCTTTTGATCGTTGCTCTCTTTCTTCTGCTTCTCTGCTTTCTTCACTGGCTTCTATTCTCTCTGTATATACTTGGCCACTTCGATCACGCTTCATCCGAAGATGAAGCCTTCTATTTATATCAGCAGCAGCACTGGGCGCGTGTGGTCTCCACAACTCCCGCCCAAACCTTGGACCACGTGGCAGCTCTCTAGCAAGCTTCAACACACGTGTCATGATCCTGGGCCTTTATCCATTCTTGGATCACGTGCCCTCATTAATCTGAATCCTCTACAGGCAGAGACAAAGGAAATGTGATTAGTTAGTTCAGTCATACAACCACGAATGTATATACTTTAGAAGCAGTAAGTGAGTAAGTGTGTACACTGAGAGAGTGTATAGACTTGTAAGACTTTATGCGATCTCAGTGTATATACTTGCTGAAGAATGCATTATCATAAAAGGAGGGAGTGTGTAGACTTCTATGAAATGCATGAAGGAATCGAGTGTATAGACTTGGATATCTTCATGTGAGCTCAGTGTATAGACTTGCAGTTAAATGCATTAGTTAACCAAGTGTGTAGAGTGTATACACTTGAAAGCCTTCAAGCGTCCTCAGTGTACAGACTTGTAACAAGCCTATCGGATGTATAGACTTCGATGAGAGCAATGCATGAGCACCCAATGTATAGACATCCTGTCCCTACAGCTGACGACTTCAGTGTATAGACTTGCTGAGGGAGAGACTGTACAGACTTGAAGCAAAGCAGGGCAATCGAGTGTGTAGACTTCACGATGTGCAGACTTGCCAAAGAAACGACTGTACAGACTTTAGCTCAAGAGCGATGTATAGAGTTTTGAAAGCTTGAACAATGAAGCATGCTGTACAGACTTTGAGTGAGAGTCCTGAACAGTGAATCAATGTGTAGACTTCACTTCAAGCAAGCTACAGCCCAATGTATAGACTTGCCATCAACGCAATGTATAGACTTTGCGAAGCACATGCCAAGGCTGTACATACTTGGTGTGAAGAACACAAGCCAAGTGCAGTGTATGGACTTTAGTGATGAGTGGACTTTCAATGAAGAGGCTGTACAGACATGATGAAATCACGATGTGTAGACTTGCCAAATATAGCTGGTCGATGTACAGACTAGAACAAGTCTAAGTCTGTACAGACTTGAGCAAACACAGTGTATAGACTTTGGCAAGGCAACGTCGGTAAAACTACCAATGTGCAGACTTTCAAAGCTGAACGTAGGTAAAGAACCCAATGTGCAGACTTGGAAGTGCAACGTAGGAACATATGCCAATGTATAGACTTTGGCAAGCAACGATGTGCAGACTTGCACAGTTCCAACTGAAGGATGTATAGACTTTACCTATAAGTCCATTGTACAGACTTGAACTGAAGACCAATGTATGGACTTCAAAACAGATGCTAAGGCGAAGAGGAGTGTATAGACTTTCATGATGTATAGACTTGGTTTTGTGAAAGCTATAGTGCAGTAAGATGTACAGACTTCCTATATGAAGGCAATGGCTGTACAGACTTCACCTCAGGCTATCTACAGTGCATCAAAGTATGGACTTAGCTTCGTGCATGCTATAGTCTAATGTATGGACTTTGAATGCAAACACCATGTCTGTACAGACTTCACTTGACACAGTCTGATGTACAGACTTGCTAATGAAACAGTCTGATGTACAGACTTCAGCTGAACAGGATGTGCAGACTTTGGCTGTACATACTTGGAAAGCTTGGCGGAGAATGTACAGACTTGGTGAGCGCCAAGCGATGTACAGACTTGGATGACCAACGCCAATGTATAGACTTCCAACGTGAGTGACACGCTGTACAGACTTTGCTCAAACAGTCCGATGTATGGACTTGGAATTCCAACAGAAGGATGTATGGACTTTGATAAGAGAATGGCTGTACAGACTTCAGGTGAAGACCAATGTCTAGACTTCCAATATGAAGATCAATGTACAGACTTCGAATATGAAGGCCGATGTATGGACTTCGAATATGAAGACCGATGTATAGACTTCCAATATGAAGACCGATGTATGGACTTCCAATATGAAGACCAATGTACAGACTTCAATTGAGTGCAATGGCTGTACAGACTTGGAAATCTTTGAGCGATGTACAGACTTGGAGTTAATGCATGAAGACCCAGCAATGTGTAGACTTGACAGCGAATGCATGAACAATGATGTATAGACTTAGACGCAACATGCTATGCAATGTACACACTTGATGTAATGCATGCCGATGTACAGACTTCTGTTGAAGTCAACCGAAGAGTGTATATACTTTATGAATGCATATGCCAAGACCAGTGTACAAACCTGATCAAATGTCTAGACTTTGCATGAACAGTCGATGTGTAGACTTCACATGTAGAGATTCTGAACGTGTGTGCTGGCAGTGTACAGACATTGATAGTCTAGGGGGGTCGACCCATCTAAGAAGGGGGGTCGACCCACTTCAGTCCTGACAATGCTGACAGAGTTTACACTTGAACAAATAATGCATGTGAAAGATTTATGCAGTAGATAACATGACTGAATATATAATGCAATGCTTCATGATCTGATGAACTGACTGAACAGCAAATTAACTAAACATATGAGAGACTGCATTATGATCAGAAAATGACTGAATAACAGCATGATGACTCACAGTGATTAACTCACATCAAAACCAATCATCAAAAGATTAACTCACATCAAAGCCAATCATCAATACCACAGGGACACAACAAATCAAACACTACCTCCACACAGGGAGGGGCGGTAATCCGGCCTGGCGGGGAGGGAAAAGAGACTAAGGACGGAGCCGGATCACCCACTCGGAGTTCTGTCCACTGGTTCTTCCTGCTGACAGGTAGTTGCTGTCGGCTCTGTTGTGATCGCTCCCGGAGTTGAAAGTGAACGAGACCAGCGCCAAAATGTCGGTGACTGACCCGGGATGAAGCCTGAATTTTTCCGGACTCTCGAAGTATCGCTGATGACGGGAGCAGATGTTGGACTGAAGCTGTTTGGTTATGGTTCGGACAAGATCATGGGAGCAGCAGCAGGAAGAAGAAGACGCCACGGACGCTCCCATGCACCAATCGAGGTGAGACCAGGGCAGTCTCGAGAGTGAATGAGTCCTCTTCGATTGGCAACCAGGAAGGGCACCAGAGGAGGTCGGAGCAAGGAGGTGGGGCCCGTAGAGTGAGGGGGGGTCGGATCAGTCTCTGACAGGACTGACCTGCGCACCTGGGGAAAATAATTTGGAACGGGGAGCTCCAAACTCCAAACGAGGTCCCGCTGGCTGTGCTGGATAGAGGACCGGTGGAGCTTCGCCCCGGTCATGTGGCGCTCCAAGGGGAGCACCGGTGTGGTCGCAGTAGCTTCTGAATGGTGGCTCTGGTTTCTGGACGGACCAGTTCCGCGCAGTTGGTGAAGAAGGGCTCTCCCGGGCAGCTCCAAACTTGAATTAGAGAGGGATCACCTCGCCTACGAAGCCGACTGGGAGATCTTTCCGGCGATGTATGATACGCCTCTAGAAGATTCTCGGTGACGACGTACCGGCCTCTACAACAAGCGGCTAGTCTGCTGCCTGCGACCCTGACATGATATGATGGTGGAAGGGGATGGTAGTGGGGGATTGGGGAGGGGGAATAGGAGTGGGAAGTGGCTGGGGCTTCCCTTGATTGATAGGGGGGTCAAAGGGGGTCGATCCAAGGGGTGAGAGGGGGGAAATGGGGGCTGGAAGGGGGTCTAGCAGGTGGGGGACTGGGAAGCTGCGAATTTTGGTGTTGGAAGGGAGAGGGAGAGGGAGATCCCTCTCCTTTGTTTTGAATGAGAGGTTAATGGGGGTTTAATGTTGCTTTGGGAAGGGGAAGGGTTGTGTTGGGGATGGGAAGGGTTGTATGGGAAGGTGGAAGGGTGCTTGGGAGAAGGGATTCTTCCTTGGGAATGTGAAAGGTTGTATGGGGAAGGGGAAAGGTTGCCTAGGAAGGGGAAGGGAATTGATGGGGGGAATTCAATGCTTCTTGGGAGGTGAAGGGCCTTGGTGATGTGGCAAGTGGCGAGTGGAGGAGATGTTGATGAGGTGGCAGGGGAAGGTGAAGGGGCAAGGGTGCCCAAGGGAGAGAGAGAGGGGGTCGCCCCTTTTAGAGAGAGAGAGAGATAGAGAGAGAGAGAGGGGAAACTCACAAATTTTATGGAAACTCAACTCAATATCATTCATTCATTCATTAGTTCTCCATGGAGGGATTGGGGTCCTATTTATAGGGAACCCTCAATTCACAAAAAGTCCTTACCTTTTGGACTATTGACAAAAGACCAAGGGGGGAAGGGGGTGCCCATGGGCCAAGCCCATTGAAGTGGGCCCGCTAACCCACTAGGCCACCTAATGATACTTAGACTTAGATAGATGACTCACTAACTTAGGTACTTGACTCAATAAAAGGAAAATTACATGGTTAAGACTCAAAGAAAGATATGAAAATTACATAGCTAGACTCAGAAAATCAAGATGAACACAATGGAGAGCATCGGGACCCTTGGAGAAATGGGAAGTGGTAAGCGATGTCCCCATCAGTTAAGCATGAAAGCATGGGAACAGCTCAAAGGATTCTCAGTCGAATGAAAAAGATGTCATGAGATAGGAACTTATGAGATTGAGGAGAGAGAGTGGGAAGACTAGAACTCAGATCAGACAACACTCAACTCCCCCTGACAACATGATGCATCGACCGTGTTATGCATGAGAAATGTAGTGCATCGACCTTAACGTGCAGAATGTAGACAATGCACCGACCTATGTATATGTTTGATATGCAAGTGCACCAATCTGCTTGTGACTTAAATGCAAGATGCACCGACCTGTTTGCTGGAATACTTATGCAAGGCATGGACTTAATGCAAGTCTTACAAAGACTTATGCTTGGTGCGAGTATGCAATGCATTGACTTGGTGCATTACGTGCAATAACAAAGTACTCTGTGCTGCTCATGCATCTATATCAGAAATAGTCTGTGCAAGACATCAAGCAACTAATGTACTCAGTGCAAAACAATTATTCAAGTATCAAACATTCTTTATTCAAAATTTTAAAGAACAGACTGACACAAACATCTGAAAGCACTTCAACAAACAGTTCAAGAATGAAATCATTCATTATTTTCCTGTTGAAATTTATAGAGCCCCAATTCTCTTCTTAAATATTTAAATCTTTCATTTCTAAGGGGTTTTGTAAAAATATCAGCAATCTATTTTTCAGTTTCAATGAACACTAATTCAATTTCATTTTTACTCACTACATCTCTAAGAAAGTGGCGTTTAATTTCGATGTGCTTAGTCCTAGAGTG
Organism: Amorphophallus konjac; assembly: GCA_022559845.1. Classification (NCBI taxonomy): domain Eukaryota; kingdom Viridiplantae; phylum Streptophyta; class Magnoliopsida; order Alismatales; family Araceae; genus Amorphophallus; species Amorphophallus konjac. Next base: position 270,284,911 of record CM040127.1, read on the forward strand.
GTGAATAGGATTCTTAGTTAGGCAGATAGCACTAGTGTTATCACAAAGAAGTGGAATGCATCCCAGATTTATCTGATAATCTGAGAGCTGGTGTTTAATCCAGAGTACCTGGGTAACATAGTTCCCTGCAGCAACATACTCAGCCTCTGCAGTGGAGAGTGCCACTGTGTGTAACTTTTTAGAAGCCCAAGATACTAGGAAACCACCTAGGAATTGGTAATAGCCACTAGTGCTCTTCCTATCTACCTGACACCCAGCATAGTCTACATCAGTGTAGGCTAGTAGCTCTAGCTCACACTTAGCAGGATACCATAGGCCTAGTTCTTAGGTGCCTGATAAATACCTAAATATCCTTTTCACTGCACTAAAGTGTGATTCTTTAGGACTAGCCTGAAATCTAGCACATAAACACACTACAAATTGAATATCAAGCCTAGATGCAGTCAGATACAAAAGAGATCCGATCATACCTCTATACAGTTTTTGATCCACAGGGTTACCTTTGGTATCTTCATCAAGACTTGTTGAAGTCCCCATTGAGGCTGCAATGTCCTTGACGTTATCGAATTTGAACTTCTTCAGGAGGTCCCTTATGTATTTAGGCTGAGTGATGAAGGTTCCATCTTTAGTTTGTGTCACCTGCAGTCCAAAAAATAGTTTTAGCTCACCCATTGAGCTCATCTCAAATTCTTTTGTCATAAGTTCAGAAAATTCCTACACAGTTTAGGATTGGTTGAACCAAAGACTATGTCATCCACATGAATCTGAACAATGAGAATGTCAGGATGACTTACCTTGGTGAACAAAGTTTGGTCAACCTCACCTCTTGTAAATTTCATCTCGGTAAGGAATCTACTGAGCCTGTCATACCAAGCTCTAGGAGCTTGCTTCAATCCATAAAGAGCTTTATTCAATTTATAAACATGAGAAGGGAAATCTAAGCATTCAAAATCGGGAGGTTGTCGGACATAGACATCCTCTTTTATTTCCCCATTGAGGAAAGCCGATTTTACATCCATCTGCTAGAGAGTTATTCCAAGAGAACATGCATAAGCTAGAAGAATTCTAATTGCCTCTAATCTGGCTACAGGGGCAAATGACTCTTCAAAGTCAATTCGAATTCCTGGTTGTACCCCTGAGCAACAAGTCTAGTCTTATTCTTCACTATATTACCTAGCTCATTAGTTTTATTTCTAAAAACCCATTTAGTTCCAATGACAGTCCCATGATCAGGAGGTGGGACCAGGTGCCACACCTTGTTCCTGTCAAACTAATTAAGCTCCTCGTGCATGGCATTGATCCAATGCACATCTTTGAGCGCGCTATCAATGGTATTGGGCTCTATATGAGAAACTAATGCATATGCATTTAATTCATGCTGAGCTCTAAAGTAGCCTCTTGTCCTAGGGGGTTCATGCAAATCACCAATGACATTATCTACAGGATGATCTCTAAGAAGTCTGACATTGATGATTTGGTTACCTAGATCTTCATTTACCTCCCCCGGAACAGCAGGCTCTTCTGCATTGTTCTCTTCAGCTTCGTCCTCATTGTCTGATTGGTCTGTAGACTTTCCTTCCTTCAGAATTTCTCCATCATCTTCTTTCCTACATTGACCAACATCAGACTTGTTTAAGGACTCATCAAAGACAATGTGTGGAGATTCCTCAACAGTTTTAGAATTAAGATTGTACACTCTATATGCTATAGTGTTTTCAGAATATCCAAGAAAGATTCCTGGATCACTTTTAGGTTCAAATTTATCAAGGTCTCTTTTATCATTAACATGAATGAAACACTTATAGCCAAAGACCTTGAAATAAGCAATTGAAGGTTTCTTACCTTTTAAAAGCTCATAAAGAGTTTTCTGAGTGAAAGGTCTTATCATAGCTCTGTTGATTACGTGGCATGCAGTATTAACTGCCTCTGCCCACAATTTTCTTGGTAAGCCACCTTCGACTAGGAGTGTACAAGCCATCTCCACAAGTGTCCGGTTCCTCCTCTCCACTACATTCTGCTTAGGTGTTCTAGAGGAGGAGAACCGATGAGTAATCCTATTATCCCTGCAAAAATCAGCAAATTGTGAGTTTTCAAACTCACCTCCATGATCAGACAGAATATTCTCAATTAAATTTTCATTTTTCTATTTTATTTTCAAATAGAACTCCTGAAACTCTGTGAATGCATCATTTTTGTGAGCCAAGTAAACCTAGAGAAGTCATCCACTAAAACATACCCATACCTCCTACCTGATAAGCTGACAGATCTTGTGGGTCCAAATAGGTCCATATGTACCAGCTCATAAGGTTTGGAGGACAAGTCTTCAGTTCTAGATTTGAATGACTTTCTGGTTTGCTTGGACTGAGTACATGCATCACAGACTTTGTTTTCCTTCTTAAAAGATATTTCAAGGAGTCCTCTAACCATACTATATTTATTTCATTTGTGCAAAATAGTGTAGCTAGCATGGCCTAACCTACGATGCCACAAAAATGCAAGATCATCTTTATTAACAGTGAGGCATAGGTTAGAGTGAGAGAGATCATCTACATCTACCATGTAGATGTTATTTACTCTCTTACTAGAAAATTTTATTATATCAAAATCAGGTTCATAAATCCTATAGCATTGAGAATCAAAGACTTGTTGACACTCGTTTTATGCCGATAAGTTGAGTCGTTTCTCTTACTCCCTTTTGTTGATGCCTCGAGTTGCCCATCACTCGTTGGGGCTATTTTTAGGCATATTTTGGGCCAGTTTTATGGGTTACCTCCCTCCTTGGTTAGGTCCAAGTTGATTCGGGGCTTAATGGGCCTTGGTTTTGGTTGATTGGGCTTTTCTATAAGTTTCAACGTCCATGTGAATGTACGGTTCATCCATGACCGCTCAATCCATGTGCGGTTGACTACGGGCCATCCATATATATTGGAACATTTTGGCTGATTTTCTGAATTTCCACCGTCAAGTATTTATGCGGTCCTAACCTAGCCGTTCAAAATGATGAACGGACGAAAAGTGGCCGCTCATCATCCAGAGTCCTGCGCTTGGTGGTTTTCTCAGATAATTATCCAATTAATTGAATTATCATCGACAAGGCTAGAACGGTTTGTCCTTGGCCGCTCTACTGTTGAACGGTCTCATCTGAGCCGTTCTTCTATGAGAGTCCAACGGCGAACGTTTCGGTCAGTTCGAGGGATAATCTGGATTATTTCAGATTTATTTTGAATTTTCACCGACGTGGTTGAACGGTCCTGACATAGCCGCACATCCCGTTGAGCGGTCTATCGTAAGACCGTTCATCTGTTCAATTCCTGAATTTCAACAAATTTTATCCCTTTTATCCGTGGTTTTATCCCCAACTTCTTTCATCATTTTCTCCGCGGATAATCAACCATTTGAAGTGTCGTTTCGACTGGATAAAAGATAATCTGTTTATCTACGATTTTCCTTTGATTATCTCGACCTGAAAATGCTTCTAAACCCTAATTTCGAGCTAGGACTTTAGGTGCTCTATAAATAGACCCTAAAGGCCGAGTTTGAAACGGGGGAGATTTTGGTCGACGGCGAAGCCCTGCCGCATTCTTGAGCGGCCTAGCACCAAGGAGGGAGGATTTCTACGTCCATACAAGCCTCCGGTTCAGGGAGTAGTCCGGTTTTGAGTCTTTCGTGTCTTATTAGTTTTCGTCACCTTTTTCATTGCATGCATTACTTTCTCCCCACGTCCTTCTTCATTCTCATCACCATGCACACATCCACCCACGTTTTTGACACCCTAGGGGTTTAAAATCCCCTAGGTATCCCTCTTTCCACTTAGTCACGTTCATTCCTTATTATTTTGACATATACTACACCATTCAGCTCTAATCTAGGCTGTTTCTTTTTGTCTTTACGTTGTTTTGCAGGTCAGCAATCCCTAGCACGAGGCCCATCCCCTCTGGCCGGCCGGAGAGGGTGGAGGTTGGACCCCTTTGCGATTTCTGGCTTGGCGGTCTTGCGCGGTTCTACACAGTCTGTTCAAGAAGACGTGCGGTGCAGACTGGACTGTTCATCATCTTCCTGCGGTCGCGATAAAGCTGTTCAACAGCCAGGAGTCCTTCATCCCGCACCTTCTGCAGCACCCTTAGGTGGTCTATCGTAAGACTGTGCATCCTATAGGCGGTTATCCTTGAACCGTTCATCTTCCTAGTGTTGCAGCCAGGCGAGTGTCTCCCCCTCCTTTCCAAAGCACGGTGTGTTCATCGCGTTCGGCGCTTTGGTGGTGATCACGGTTTGTTACACTTCCCTTTTTCCCTCTGCCTTCATTTGTTCCCCACGTGGAGGTAGTAGAATAGATAATTGGGAAGGCACTTGGAGGAGGAACGGATTCGGGAGAAAGAAAATATATCTACACCCTTCTTTTGTGGCGATCACCGTGGGACACCTAGTGCCCATCGTGCTTGTGAGTTGCTGACCCTCCTTTTCGTTGTTTAATTTTCTTCTTGGAGTGATTGCAGGTCGGGTGCATTTTCTACCTCCTGGAGTGTGAACGGTTCTCCCTGAGCCGTTCATTCCCCGAGCGGTTGATCCTCCATCGTCCGTCCCTGCGAACAGTGCCAGGTCTCCTGCCTGCGTTCTGTCACAGACGGCCCTCCATCGACCGTCTAATATTCTAAGCGGCCTGTTGTTAGCCGTCCATCTTTCTGGCACAGGTACGCTTCTGGCTGTTCTGATTGTAGGTGCACGGCTGCTGGAGAGCCGTTCTAGAGTATACGCAGCTGTCCCCAGACCGTTCATCCTGGTACTTTCTTCATCCCTGCCATATTTCCAGCATTTTGTGATTCTTTCTATAGCTATTCTGGTGTTCGGTTGCTCCCTGGATTATACGGTCCTATACAGACCGTCTGTCCCTTTGAGCGGTCTCATACAGACCGTCCTTGTGATGCCGTAGTGCATTCATTGTTCATTTTGATTGCCATATTCCATGAGATTTATGAGCTTTGGTGCTAGTTATTGATCTCACCCCCCTGCTCCCATGTCATTGTTGCATCATTATTTTCGTTACTTGTACATTTGATTGATCATTGCTTGATAGTTGCTAGGCTAGATCTTGCATGCACTCCGGTGCACATAGGACCATCCACCTCTTTCATAGTAGTTGCATTCCTACCGAGGTAGGGTTACCTCTCGTCTCCATACTCCTTGGAGCCGACTAGGGACCTTGCTGAGGACCTCCGTAAGCCCCCGTGAGCCGTGGATTCTCACACGAATGCCGGGCAGGTTGTACCGTATCCGTCCCCCAGTCTAGGGTTTGCACCCGTGAGAGAGAGAGAGTTCTTTAGAGTCACCCAGTCCTCCATTTCTCACCCTAGTTAGGCACCTAGTTGTTGAGTGAATCTACATTTTAATCAAGCCACTAAGGTCCAAAGAGGAACTCATAAGAATTGGACGGGCATCATTTAATAACTTGATTGTCTAGTTGGGTGATTCCCCTCTCATCTCTTCCTTCCATTGCATGCTTGTTGTTTGATTTGTTGATTTGGTTGGTTAGGTTTGTTTGCCCTAGTCTTAGGTGTTTAGTGCATGTGGGGTTGTCTCTTTCCCTCAGGATCATCTCCTAGGGTCAGTTCTCATTTCCATTCATACTTCAACCCTTTGTTTGGTTCGTCATCTCCTATGTCGTCCTACGACTTCTCCCAGTCCCATGAGGACTCTCTTCCTCGTGGCCTTCTTGAGGACCTGCCTAGGGTCACCCATATGCAGGGGGGAGAGGGGACTGCCCCTCCACTCCCGACCATTCTTGGCGAGGGTTCCCAACCCTCTCTTTCAAATCCATCCATTCAGAATCTGGCCAATCAAATTCTCAATATGATGGCCCAGCTGGACCCTACCTAGCTCCATCTCATCCGGCAAGCCTTGCAGGGGGCCGATGCCCCGACTTCAGTTCCTTCTCGTGGCATGACCGCCGTTGCCACTTCATCTCCTGTTGCTGGGACCACCTCTATGGCCCCCATTGACCTTAACCCCACTCGTCCTCAGATCCTCCGATACTCTAGCATGGAAGCGGGCCAGGCTTCTACCTCAGCCCATCAGCAGCTTGATAAGGGGAAGTCTCCAATCCCCTCTGTTCCTTACCTTGATCCCTATGCCACTGTCTCTCCATCGCCGCAGGCCCTTGTAGCCCCAGCAGATTTTACTCGGTAGCAACCAGGGGCCGCCCAACTAGCTCATGCGGATGTGGGCCCTTCCCTGGCCCATTATCCATCTTACGGGCTGCCCCCTCAGTCGACTTTTCCTTTAGCTACATGCCCAGGTACTGCTCCCCTTGCTCCTTCTCCTACATCCCGGGAACGAGACATTCTTGATAAATGGGCTGCTATGCAGCAACAAATTGATCTCCTCCACAAGCGGGTTGGCCCACAATCCTTAGCTGACATCCCTATTCTTAACTTCAGGGACATTCGTTTTCCTTCTCAGTCCGAGCTCCCCGTGTACCGCAAATATGACGGGAATGGCAACCCGTTCATTCATGTTCGGGAGTTTCTCTACGAGTCAGCACAGTTCCAGCATGACGACCACCTGATGGCTTATTTATTTCGCCGATCATTGGAAGGGGTCGCCCTTGAGTGGTTTTACACCCTGCCTCTGGAGGAGGCCGAGAATTTCAAGATCGTCAAGGAGAGGTTCATTTAGAGGTTCCAAGATCGGGTCGGTCCCGAGTATTCCTTCACCGACCTGGTAGCTGAGAAGATGAAGCCAGAGGAAGATTTTGCGACCTATGCAGATCGATGGAGGTAGATGGCCTCGCGTGTGCCCGGGCAGATCCCGGAGGAAGAAAAAGTCAAGTTATTGATCTCCAATGCCACCCCAACATTCAGCAATATTTTGGCAATGAATGACATTTCAAATATGCACCAGTTATACAACAGAGCTCGGTTCATACAAACCCAGTTTAAAGACTCCCCTATTCATTCACTATTTGAGGCCCAAAAACCCAAAGCCGCCAGGAAATCCCATGGCCCCGTCACTGAGGGAGTGCAAATCAACGAGCAGGTCTAGGCCATTCAGTTCCCCCACTAAGTCGCTCCACCTCGCTTCCCGCAGCCTCCATGCAACCCCCAGTTCACCACTCCACAAGTTCCCCAACCCACTTTCCAGGTTCCCCAATACCCGCAACAACAACCACCACCACCCCAACAGCCTCAGCGGCCGCCACAATATAATAATGTTCCTCCACCCGCCGCTTATGGGTCTGCTCGACCGAGCCCAAAGAGGACCCATTACCCTCCTCTTCCTGAGACATTGCCCGATATTTTCTCTGCTTTGATGTATACTGGTGATATTCAATTGCCTCCGGAGCGTCAAAATTAGAATTCGGTCGCTGATCAATCCCGATATTGCATATATCATCGGTAGCCCGAGCACACAATATAGCAGTGCTATCAGTTTAGAGATCTAGTGTATGACTTACACGAGGGCCAGAGGATTGATTGGGCCCAGATGCACCAGCTAATCGAAGACATCAAGTAGAGGCAGAGACAAGCCAGGCCGTAGCAGGCGACGCCCCAGCAACAGCAGCAACAGCAACCCCCGCAGTAACAGCAACCCCAGCAACAGCAGCAGCAGCAGGACCTTGGGATCCATCAGAATCCCATGCCGATGCATCAACCCGCTCCTCAACAACAACAACAGTCGCCGGCGTCGGCACCAGCCCAAGTAAACATTGTTCAACACCCAGCCCCCAACGCTGGGTGGACTTTTGATGATGAAACCCCCGCTCACCTTTTGGCCTTCCACCACAACCATTCCCCCGCACTTGCTATCCCCTCCGTTCTCAGGCCCGCCGTTCTCACCACCACTCCACTCATTATTCCCTCCGCACCACCCATCAGGCCCACTACATTCCCCTCCATACCGCCAGTTCCTTCGCCATCATCCACCATACCCTCTATCATCGCCCCTCCACTCAACCCCTCGCCCATTTCCCCTTCACCAGGGCCCATTAGACCAACTTCTGCCATCCTCACCCCCATTTCTACGCCTTCCACCTACCCCACCGGGCCAAGCGGGGGTCCATCTCAGGCCGTGCCGGCCCCACATTGCCCCCTGCGGAGCGGGCGTCCCTTCCATAGAGTTTTTCCTTTCTCTGGTGCGACTGCACCCAACCTCCAAGTTCCCTCCCCTACAGCGGAGATAGAATAAGTAGACCCCGTGCCAGGCACGAAGTATGACCTATTGCAGCACTTGGACCGGATGCCGGCCAAGATTTTAGTTTTGGAATTGATCAAAAGGTCGCCGCTACACCAAGATGCTTTGAGGACTTTTCTACAGAAGGTTATGGTGAGCGAGGACGTGGCAGTAGATAGTTTGCCGTCGGTGTTGGCAACGGTTACAAAGGGACCTTCCATTTCATTCTCCGAATCAGAGCTAGCACCCCCTGAGGCACGTCAGATGCCGCTGTGTATTACCATCTCTTTGAACAAAGTGGTTGTTGAGTCTGCCCTAGTGGACACAAGAGCATCAATAAATGTGTGTCCACTGAGTACCCTCCGTGCTTGCAACATTTCAGAGGATATGCTCAAGCCAACGCTCACCACCATAGCAGCATATGACAATTCCAGGCGTGCTTGTCACGGGGTCGTGACTGTACAGGCCAAGCTAGGGCCATTGGTTATGGACGTGGAGATTTATGTATTGGACATAGACCCAATGTTCAAAGCTATTCTAGGTCGTCCGTGGATAAACAGCCTGAATGCCGTGCCCTCGACTGCCCACCAGTGTTTGAAATTTCCATTCCAAGGGCGGGTGGTCAAGGTGAAGAGCATTTCCACGGTCCAGAATGTCGATGCGATAGCAGCCAAGATCCTTCCTACATTATGGCCAAGCAATCAGCCAGTTTTGTCAGTTATGGACCTGAATTATTCGTGGGCATATGCGTCACGCAAGCCCGCTACTGCGCCAACAAATGTCAAGATCAAGCCCAAGATGAGAGATTCCTAAGGGTGGCACATGATTCTGAAACTAGGCTATCAGCCGGGCCTAGGTCTCGGCGCACAATTACAGGGGCGGACTAACCCCGTCCTTAAAGGCAGAAAGATGGGCCGCCGGGGCCTTGGCTACCATGATTCAGCAATGTCGATACTTGGAGACTATGGGCCGTTAACATGGGACTATCGGCAGCATTTTATGAGAGGCCCGCTACAGCCCGACACTTTGAAGAAGCCGCCACCTAGTTATGATGAGAAGGCCGATGATGACTGTGATGATGCTGACCCACCACCGCCTCTGAAGGGGTTGGTGGGTGATATGGAAGATTTTGTTGGTTGTTTTGAGAAGTTGTTCAGCAAGAGAGAAGACCATCTGAAGAAGAAGGAGACGCAGCTGGTGAAGCGTCCTCCAATGCAACTGGTTCGCCGGGGGCCACGGGAAGTGGGGAGCTCTATCACTACTTATTCTACGTCCCCATCCCGTCTTGCCTCTTGGTTTCAACAATTGGGGTTTGTTCCCCGTTCCCCTCTAATCCTGGTCGACTCACGGAGAGACCACCTGAAATTTTATTCGTTCCCTGTGCTTGCGGGCGCTGCCTGCCTATTGATCTTTCAACTTTATTTACTCCTCCTCCCCCCGGTGCTCAACTCCACGAGATGTGGTTTTCCTCCTCCGATCCGTTCTTTGATTGCATATTCCCTGAGTTATTTCCTATGCAACTCCCTCCTCCTCCATCCTCTTCCTCGTGCTGCGTGATCTCCTCCGACCTCCAAAAAAAATGCCAATTTCAAAACGAAGGTTTCAGTGGAAGATTATGTTGTGTTCTGCTCAGATTCCCAGGGGTGTGAGACCCTTGTTCCTTTTCCAGTAGATTTCCTCTCTCCTAGGTTAGATGTACAGTGCGCAGAGTCTCCTAGGTTAGTCGAGTCGGTTGGGGTAGAGTCTAGTTCGAGTCTAGTCAGCCCGTCCTCATCTGTAGCGCACCCTGTGGCGCGTCGTCCCAAATCCATCCCTGATAGGTTTTTACGAGATTTGGCCGAGAGATGCCATGCCCTTCTTAGGTGCCCGGAGTTTGTGGAGACCGCGATTGTTTTGGAAGATGATGAGGAATTAGAAGGGGTATGGAGCAACGATGGATTAGGGGTATATGAAATTATGAATGAGAAGGACCCAGCTGACGATGAGGAAAGTGACGTGGATGACACTGCTGACCTGTACGCGCAAGGTTTGAAGAGATTTGATGAACCATCCTCGGTAGTGGATGAACCCACTAAGGAAATTAATCTTGGAACCGAAGAGGATCCCAGGCCCATACTTATTTCTGCCAATCTCCCTCCTCAGGTTGAAGAGGAGCTCATCAAGGTTTTGAGGGAGTATAGCGATTCCTTTGCCTGGTCCTATGAGGACATGCCAGGTCTTGACCCCACATTGGTTGAACATCGATTGATTCTTAAACTAGGGGCAACACCCATTAAACAAAAAGCGAGAAGATTCCACCCACAGATGGCCTTGAGAATTAAGGAAGAAGTCGACAAATTGCATAAGGCCAGGTTTATTAGGGTTGTTTTATATCCGCAATGGGTGGCAAACATAGTCCCAGTGATGAAAAAGGATGGCAAAATTCGGATTTGTATCGATTTCAGGGACTTAAATAAGGCATGTCCGAAGGATGATTTCCCGCTTCCTCACATTGATGTATTGGTTGATAACACAGCTGGATATGAAGCCCTCTCGTTTATGGATGGTTATTCTGGATATAACCAAATCCGTCTGGCTCCTGAGGATCAAGAGAAGACCTCGTTCACCACGCCCTGGGGCACATACTGCTATGTTGTTATGCCGTTTGGATTGAAGAATGCAGGTGCTACTTATCAGAGGGCAATGATGGCTATCTTCCACGACATGATGCATGTCTATTTAGAAGCTTACGTGGATGATATTTTGGTAAAGTCGAGGTCTCAAGAGGAACACCCCGCCATTCTAGCCAAAGTGTTGCAAAGGGCTAGGGAGTATAAGTTAAAGATGAATCTAAAGAAATGCGTGTTTGGAGTTGCATCAGGGAAGTTACTCGGGTTTATAGTTAGTAAACGGGAGATTCCGATCGATCCAAACAAAGCAAAGGCCGTTATGGAAATGTCGCCGCCTAAGAATATCACTGAACTTCGAGGTTTGATTGGGCGTTTACAATTCATCAAGAGATTTATATCTCAACACTCGCAAAGATGCCGTCCATTTTATGAATTATTAAAGGCGGGCGCAAAGTTTGAATGGAATGAACAATGCCAAAAGGCCTATGAAGAGCTTAAGGTTTATCTTTCCCCCCGGTTCTACAACCACCCATCCCTGGGAAACCCCTGATCCTATACATTTCTGTGATTGAGGACTCCCTAGGAGCTGTCTTGGCACAGGTAGATGATGAAGGAAGGGAAAGGGCAGCATACTACCTTTCGAGGTTGTTTAATCCTGCTAAATCCAAGTATACTGCCATGGAGAAGACCTGTGCAGCGCTGGTATGGGTAGCTCAGAAGCTCAAACATTATTTCCTTGCCCACAAAGTTAGGCTGATCTCTATAATGGACCCCATGCGCTATCTTTTAGAAAAGCCTGTCCTTTCTAGCCGATTAGCTCGCTGGTAGAGCTTTCTTTCCCAATTTGACATCACCTTTGTCGTCCAAAAAGCGATCAAGGGATATGCTATTGCTGAGCATCTTGCTCATTCTCCCATCCCTCGCACGGATTCGATCCAGGATGAGTTCCCCGATGAACACTTGGCGGTAATCACTCATCTTCCTTTTTGGTCTCTCCATTTCGATGGTGCTCTCAATTCCCAGGGCAGTGGAATCGGCGCCGTTCTCCCAACACGGTTTTCTTAATCTTTTATACCTCTAAATTGAGCTTATATGTCTTAAACCGTTCAAAAATATTAACAGGGGTATTTTACCCTTTTCTTATCTCAGGGTTGTTATTTCAAAAAGAAAAATCTCAACTTTACCTATTTACTCGGTGGTGAATTTCGCATCTTCTCTTCACCATTTGAAACCCTTTTCTCTCGCGAGCCCGCTCTCCGGCGCGTCTGCACGTCCTCGCCGTGGAGGTCGACACCTCTCTCCATCTCCCTCCGCTTGTGCAACCATCTCCCCAGCTAGCTCCAGCAGCCCTCTGTCACCCTCCCTTCCTTCTTTCTGCCCTCTCTATGGCTCCCCCGGTCACCCGCGGCAAGATGAAAGACGCGGCCACATCCAAAAAGGCCGTTACTCAAGCCCCGGCGGCAAAGAAAGCACACAGAGAAGGGCGCTCCAAGAGCATTGAGTACAGACCAGCTGTTGAACCAGCCAAAAGGAGAGCCGCAGAAGCCCAGGGTTCAAACAATGACAAGGGCACGCCGCAAGAACCACCGGCCAAGCGGAAACGACTGTCTACAATGGAAAAAGGGAAGGGAAAGGTACAGCCAGCATCTCAGCAGCCCAATGCCACTATAGCAGTCAGGGAGGAAGAAAGTGATCTTACCATAATTTTGTTTCCTAGGTATGTGGATTTCAGTGACCGTAAGATGCTTGATAATTTTCCTAAACTACTGCCGCTCTTTGAATTCCAAAGATGGAGAAGATTTATGTCCGACCACAGGGTGTACTACCCATTTCTGGTACAGCAATTCTATAAGAACTTAGTTTATGACCAGAATAAGAAAGCCCTTAGGACTGAGGTAAAGGGGGTCACAATCAAACTTTCAACCAAGCTTCTTCATAGAGCTTTACATATTCCCCGAGATGGGCTTATAGAGTCTGACTATGACATTGATTTGTCTGCCACCAACACCATCCTGACAGGCAAGCCCAGGAACCCTCAGGATGAAACCCAAACTCTTGTCAAATACTTTGACACCAACATGTTTCCCCCCTTACAGCGTCTCCTGCACCACATGTGTACAACCATGATTACCCTGCAAGGGGGTGGCAGGAGTCGGCTAACAGAAACCCAGCGGTTCATTTTCTTATGTATGTTCAACAATCAGCAGATCTTCCTTCCAGAGATTATTCTACAGATTATGGATAGTTGTATATGGAATAGGAGAAGTCTGACCTATGCAACACAGCTTACAGCAACATTTCAGAGGGTTGGAATTCCTATGGACAATGAAAAGTCAACATAAATCCCAAGGAGCAATGTCTATTGCATGAGGTTCATTGAGAATTACATGCACTTTAAGAAAGAAGGTGACAAAATTATAATAAATCTTCCTGACCATTTACCTGAACCACCAGTACAGCCAGTTCAACAGGAACATCCTACACAGGATCTGCAGGACCAGCCAGCTTTAGATGAGCATCTAGAACAGCATGAAGAACAGTTCCATGTAGATGCTCACTTTAGGCAGGACCAACAGTAGCAGCAGTCTGAGGACCACATGGAACAGCCTGGGATGATGACATCATTTGGCATCCAACCTCCACTGTCTCCAGACACTGAGCCTAGAGTGTTTAGTGACTAGCATGCACCTCCAGAATTCCATGCCGAGGCCTCCACCTCAAGAGGCCCAGCCTTTGGTGCAACTGGTGGTCTGATGGACATTCACCCTGCTCTCATCCAATTCTTAACAGCACAGTTTGGGAGTATGAACTCTTCATTTCGACAGCTCAGTCTGCGAGTGGACAGGTTTGAAGCTAGATAGATTCACTATGAGCAAGTCCAGACTAGCCGATGGGAAAAATTTGTTGTAGACAAACACAAGTCCGACGGTAAACTATCTGCATTCATGCACTCTCTGATAAATGTGTGTGAAAGAGCTGGGAGAGTCATGAAAAGACTTTGAGAAATTCATGCTGAAACCCAAGAAAAAATAGGTGAAATGGTCATGCATGCTTATGACATTCGTGAAGATCAAGGCAATCTGAACATTAAGTATGCAAGGTTGATGGACACCTCAACAAACCTTGCAGAACAAGTGGCAGCAAGAACCTTATCAATCAGAGAACAAGTGGCCCCTGGGACCACTCAACTTATCAATGCCACAGCTAATCTGGAAGGGACAATTCATGCCAACACTACACGACTACTTGATGCATCCCACCGGATGAAAGGAAAGTTGTATGCTGACTGCAATAAGCTCCTTGATGCCTCCTCCAAGCTTGTAGAAAAAGTCCATACTGATACAACACTCATAGTGAATAGCACCACCAAAGCTGAAGCTAAAATGAATGTTGTGTACAACAAACTTGATATGGTTGTTACTGAAATTATGGAACTGATTCGTCTGCATAAAGCCCAACTCCAACCAACCTTGGCCGACACCGGTGATGAATGGTGTCCTCCTCCTCAGACAGAAGCAACATCCTCTCGTCTCCCACCGTAAGGAACCCAACAAAGGGCCCAGACATAGTACATTTGTGACAAGCTACACACCTGGCTAGGGGATATAAATGACAACATCACGACTCTACACCGGTTTGTTAAACAACGAGATGAGCAACTCACTCAGAAAGTTGACTCTCTCACTGCCACAGTCACGCAACTACAACAGGAATTCCATGAGGCACAAAAGGTTCAATTCCTCGGAAGCACTAGCTCTAGCACTTTGCCTCCCACACTGCAGCCGCCTCCTTCACCCCCTCCTTGCTGATGACAAAGGGGGAGAAGTTCTGAAGACTTTTTGAGAGTGCTACAAGCATCATCTAGCAAAAGCATCTAGTTAGTTTTGCATCTCGATAGTGTCATGTAAATGCTTAAATGCAACTCCTTGCTTGATCTGTATGAAACTATGTTTGATCAATGGAACAGGCATTTTTGTTGAAAAATATATAAATGTTTTTTGTTGAATGGCAAAAAATCATCTATCTAATGATTCCTCAACCAAAATGTTGTAATGCTATATGAATGCTTGGATATAATGATTCATGGTTGTCATCATCAAAAAGGGGGAGAATGTTGTGTCCCCTGGTTTTGATGATAACAAACCATAAATCATCATTAGATATTTGAGGAATATCTAAAAAATTTGGTATAATGTCTTGACTGAACAAGTATAGGAGAAACACTCTAAGAGTGTCGACACCTCCCACAACGTGTCGACACGTCTAGAAGAGATCATGATGAACCATCTCCGATTGAGCTCTAGCATGAAGCAAGTGTGGACACCTCTGAGCAAAGTGTCGACACCCCCAAAAGAAATCCAACTTGAGGTCGTTTCTATCTGGCCTCTAGACTGACCAAAGTGTCGACACCCTGAGCGAAAAGTGTCGACACCTCGGTTCCAAGAAGCAAGCCCTACTTCCCTCTGGCGTGTATGTCCCAACACCGCCCAGTGAAGTCTCGGCACGGCGGCACGATCCGCACGCGAGTGTGGCGCTCGTGTCGACACTTGGCCGTTCAAAGTGTCGACCTGCTCTGCTTGGAAGCCACGAGTCTTCAAGATCATAATGGGATGTGTCGACACCCTGTGTGTAAAGTGTCGACACGTTCATGATCGTCCAGAATGGATCTGAAACCGATAGAATCCACTCTTCAAGATCCGGAACTTGACTTGGAGGATTGTTGATTTGTTTTCTTCCTTTTGTTATGTGATATGATGAATGACAAATATAATGAGCAAATAACAACGATATCAATCAACCTATGAACATGTGAACCATGAACCTAGGCAATCAGAACAAGCTCTAGCATGGGTAATGCTATCTCAATCAAACTAAACTAAAGAAGGAAAGGAAAAACACACGCCGGGGCGTGGAGCAAGGAATAAATGAAAACACACCGCGTGGGTGGAACAAGCAAAAGAAATAAGAGATATGTGAAAGAGAAAACCAATGCCCAATACTAAGAAAAAACGTGATCGCCACCAAGGTAAACACAAGCCAAAGACCTGAGAAATACCTTAGAATAGGAGGATGATGCACCCGCCAACGGGAGAGAGAAACCAATAGGAAACTGCAGCGCTGTTGAATGTAACGGCCCAGAACCTACGCATCACAAGAGTGTGACGGTCGCCCGATTAACCGTTAGAGGAACCTGACGCGCCTGATGAAGACCGTCAGAGTGTCTGCAGAACAAGCTTGTGAATCCTTCAAGCTCCAAACTTTCCAGCCGGCTAGGAAGCTTGGGCCTCGTCTAATGAACCCTGTAAACCTGCCAAAGAACGTAGAACACAACAAAAATAACCCCAAATTAGTCTTTCACACAACATAGCATCAATTCTCAAATGAACTTAATATCATGCAAAAGCAAAGGGGAATACCAGGGAAGTTTGGTTTTTTAACCCCTCTGGGCGTTTTAAAACATAGGAAGGATGTTTAGATGATTGAAACAAGTGGAGGAACGTGGAATAAGGAGTGGGACAATGCTATGATGCAAAGGAGAAGGGAGAACACAAGTATGCCAATGATGAAACTAAACACTTGAAACCAAAATACTCCCTTGACTGTGATGCAGATGGATGTGGAAAATCAATTCTCCTTGGTTGGATGTGGCTCCAGAATGCGGCAGCACTTCGACGCAAACTCCAGATTTCTCCTCTTTAGGCCATGAAGTTCAGGGTTCTATTTATAGGCCCTCAAACTCTCCGGTCGAGCAGAGGATAATCCAGCTAAAAAGGATGATGATTCTTAGTAAACTCTTGAAGATAATACTCCCAAGAGTCCTTAGAAACAAACAGAAGGTCCTGAGGATCAGATTTGGAAGAGAAATCACAAGATCAAACTCTCAACTCGACCACGGAGTAGCAGAGAAAAGACCAGACTTGTCAGGACTTCTGTTGGATGTAACGACTGCACGACAGACTGCCACATGAATGTAACGCTCCAGAGGAAGACCGTCACACAACCTTATCTCTTAAGAAGATAAGATCAACGGGGAGAAGTTCTAAACAATTGGACTCTGAATGAATGTAACAGTCGAGGGATAGCGCGTCACAATGATGTAACGGTCTCCCGATAGACCGTTAGAGACAACGGATAGACCAAAGGATAAGGATTGGAATAGAGGCCTCAAGCTCTAGGACTCCTCAAGATATAACGGTCATGGGCTGATGCGTCAGAAAGATGTAACGCCCCTGTAGTGGACCATTAGAGACAATGGATAGCCAAAGGATAAGAATTGGAAAGAAGCCTTAAGGGTAAGGGCTCTTCAATATGTAACGGCCATGGGCTAATGCGTCAGAGAAACGTAACGCCCCTGAAATAGACCGTTAGAGACAATAAGGATCCAAGATTAAAAAGAAAGCTTGCTAAGCTTCATCGAATGCAAAAAATCAAGGAATCAGACCCAACCAAGGAATCAAGACCCATGAAATAAACCTCCAACTGATCAAGAAGGCTCAATGAAAGGGAATAACTCGGAGCATCATATAGAATGAACAAGGAGATGACCCGACTTATTGGTCATAAAACGGGTGTCAACAGATGCCCCTCCTTAACGTCCTCTTTACAGGGGAGCGAGCGGAGGTGAAGTGAAAGCGAAATGGAACATGGAGATGAAGCGAAAATGAAGCGGAGTGGACTGAAAAGCGGGCGTTAAGGCAAACGACACCCGTCCAACCAATAAGCGACAGAAATTTTCTGGAAAACTTTGAACTAATCACAAGGAAATAGCCAACCAAAGGACGCATGTCTGGAGGAACTAACAACTAAGGAAAGGGAAACCACGGCTAGCCGCCGGAAGCAACGGAAAGGAAAGAGACAATTGACTAAACTCCAGACACGAATCTTCAGCTAACCAAATCAAGCGAGTTCACCGAAGGAAAACCTTCTAATTTAGAGTGGAATGATTCTCCTTACTCGAGATTAAGAACACAGTTATTCACCATCACTGAGACACCTTGGTAGATGAAGAGTTCATGAATGCTCAAAGAATGCGCATGATGCATGCTGGGCTAAAATAAAGAAATCATTAAAACGAATGCAAAGAAAGATAAAATAACAAGATACTCGAGAATAATATTGCTAGATCGGAGAAATCAGGGTCAGGACACCATCTGCAACCACGGCGTGCAAGACAGAACCATCGTCCCCAAGCTTTTCCAACCTAACGGCCTATCTAACGATTAAACGTGTGCACTTAGATCATCATCATTTTTGTTTAAGGGGAACATCAGATCCCAGAACACATGAATGACCAGCCGGTTCTCGAGATAATATATCATAGATAACATATAGTAATGCATTAAAGGGACAAGGGATTCGGGATACAATACCTGACTTACCTGCCTGACGAATGGCAAAGCGTGATATTCATAACTTCATCCATGAGCAAAAAGATTAGCCAATGATAATTAATCTGAGCATGAAACCAGGCACAACCATTTGTACGCATGAAAATATGCGCCATGGCAAAAAATGCAATCATTCAAGCATCAAATAAGCCATTTTATTCATCAAGAAATCTTCAAATTGTGACGGTTTAGAAATGGTGCGTCACACAACGTAACGGTCTAGGACTGGACCGTTAGATATTGGCGGTTCAAATTCTTCAATGAAACAATTCAACTGACCTGACGGTCTAAGGAAGACACGTCAGAGAATGTAACGGTATGGCGATAGACCGTCACATTTCGTGAGCGTTCAAAAAAAACAAACCGAACGGTCACAAGCCTCGTTCATTCAACACACTCACAGCCCTAAACACCCCCAAAGAAACCCCAGACCACCGAGACGACCACCGGTGACCACCGACGAGGATGGCCGGCGACGAGGCCCCACAGTGACTGAAGAGAAGGGAAAAGGGGACGAAGAGGAAGGCCATCCGATGCCTCCACCATCGGATAGAACGAGAGGTGATCCCACCGCCCGTGGAAGAAGAAACGACGGTGAGAGCATCCACGGTGGAAGAAGAGGCTCCAACGGCTGAGGAGGATCAAGGGGAAGCTCCCCTAGATGTAGGAGAACCCAAAGCACAAGAGAAAAAGAGGAAGAGGGGCCAAGACCGAGAGGTAAGCCCATCCGCCCTAATCTTCAATTTTCAATTTTTAAGAGCTTTTAAGTGCATGCATGGACTAATGGGGGGTAGAAAATGGGTCTATGAACCCATTATGAACACATGTAGGCCATTTGGCCACAGTGTGAAGCCAAGGGAAACAAAAGGGAAAACGTCCTTTGGCAGAGAGCGTGACGGTCCTTCCAGCGACCGTTACGAGCCTAACGCATCACCCCTGGCGCGTTAGACCCGTGTGACGCCCCACCCCAGGGCCGTCACAATCACCAGAGACTAGGACTATTTTTTTGGGTTTTTAATTATTCAATTTTTTGTTTGTTTGTTTTTATTATATGAATGTTATGCGACGTTTCTATGATGCAATTGACTGACTTATGCTCTAAATGCATGCAGGGAAAAAGAAGAACAAGAATCTCATGGCTTCAGATACGGGCGGTCTACCAGGCACTGCCCGACTACCAGAGAGAGCGACTTGCAGCTATGGGATTTGCCGAGGTGTTGAGCATCGAGGCGATCAGGATGGACACGCCGCTACTCTACGCATTGCACGAGCGGTGGGACCCAGTTAGCAGAGCATTCATCTTTCCGTGGGGCCACATGATCCCCACGCTGGAAGACATAGCGCGGATTACGGGTTTGAGGGTCCACGGAGCGGCAGTGACCGGGTGGACTTACGGGAACTATCGGGAGTTCACCCAGGAGCTGCTGGGCTTGGATTTGATCAGACCGGGCCAGACTTCATCCTAGCTTTCGAGATCGAGACTACAGGAGAGTTTGGGATTGAGAGGAGCTGCTATTGCAGTGGGAGAGCTACCCGAGGAGCATCTCGGGCGAGTGATAGAGCAGGTGCGCCCACATGTGACAGCGGAGGCAGGACCGGAGGGAGATCGCGTGCTGAGGCGGTTCCCCATGCTACTATTCGGGAAGCTGATGTTCGCGACTTGAGCGGGCGTGATCAGCTGTAGACTGCTGCCACTGCTCGAGGACTTAGGCAGAGTAGGGAAATACGCATGGGGAGTGGCGGTCCTGGCCTTCCTATTTGAGTCGCTCAGTACGACGGACCGACAGACCATGCTGGGCGGCTTCTCGCCTTTTCTACAGGTAAACTTGTCTTAAATGATTTCTATATGATTATGCAATGTAATTGACTGACATGACTCCTAAATGCAGATCTGGAGCTTCATATACCTCCCCGGGATAGGGAGAGGCACATTACTCCACCCCGAGCAGATCCCGATCACCAGACGATGGGTAGTTGCGAGGGACTCAGGGTCGATCACTCGATTGACCCAGGCGATCCAGGACGAGCTGGATTCCTTCCCACATACGGCGGTAAGCCTAGAACTCTAAATGCTTTCTAAATGCTTTTAGATGCTCCTATATGCTTATGAATGTTTCTACATGCTGACAAACTAACTAACATGATTTCAGGTGAGATGGACCCCGTACCGGGATGAGAGTACCGAGGGACAGCCATGGGTCCAGATAGCCCTATCATACCGTGGGCGAGACGTGTGGTTGCACTGCATCAACGTCATCGAGCCACTGCACTACGGCCTGATCCTGCTGACCCGGGGACTACACCAGCCAGAGGTGACCTTACCACGCCGAGACGACAAGCGTCCGGGGAAGTCATCAAAGGGGATTAGCGGGAATGTGGATTGGTGCGCCCGCAAGGCCAAGTACGTCCACGATTGGAACAAGAGAGGATGGGCGGTGAAGGAGCGGGCCGAGAGTGATGAGGCGTATTTGAAGGCCTTCGCCCGGCGGTACGGGGACCAGGTGTACCGAGGTACCCGACGACCGGTATGAACTTCTAAACCCTATCTCTGAATGCTTTTACATGAAAATTCCCTATATGCACTGACTCATATGCTTTCTAAATGCAGCTAGTCCCTGAGGGGAGGATAGCCGAGCTCGAGGGGCTACTCCACGCTACCATTCAGCAGCGGGACGAGTACCGGACCTGTTGTGCCCCTGTGGTCTTGATGATTGGTTTTGATGATAGCAAACACTATAAGTCACCATATGCATGTGTGCATGAAAGACCTTGTTGATTCATTTAAGTGCATTCATATGTGTTCGTGTGTTTGTGAATGTGTGCTTGTGAATGGCATTCCATTATATCTCACTGACATCTGGACAGAAGTGCTGTGAATGTGTGCTTGTGAATGGCATTCCATTATATCTGTCTGACATCTGGACAGAAGTGGGTTGACGCCCCCTCTTAGATGGGTCAACCCCCTCAAGATTCGCATGTCTATACATTGGCTACTGCATGCTCACACGATCAGTTAAGTCCATACATTGCTTCTAGCATGCACACACACACCCAAGTATATACACTGCTGCATGCTCACTGCATTTGATGTCCTGTCTGCACATTGCTTAAGACTGTACAGAGTTAACATTGTCTCGCATACAAGTTCACTTCCAAGTCTATACATTCTTGTATTTTCTGCTTCATGCTTTGTTCAACTCTATACACTCTGTTGCATATTGAACGTGAAGTCTATACATCATCCACCGTCTCATGCTGTGTCTCATCCAAAGTCTATACAT
Source organism: Amorphophallus konjac (assembly GCA_022559845.1). Classification (NCBI taxonomy): domain Eukaryota; kingdom Viridiplantae; phylum Streptophyta; class Magnoliopsida; order Alismatales; family Araceae; genus Amorphophallus; species Amorphophallus konjac. The sequence goes on from CM040127.1 coordinate 270,306,352, forward strand.
TGCCTTTGGGCATCCAAGTCTATACATTGGCAGTGTGTCTGTGTTTCAAGCCATTCGTCAAGTCTACACACTGTCCTGTAGCTTGCATGAGTCATCAGTGAAGTCTGTACAGTCAGTGTGTTTCACTCATCTAAAGTCTATACATTCCTTCCCATCATTACCTACGTTCTGAACTGAGCAAGTCTATACATTCCTTTCCTTTGCCTACGTTTAGAACACAAGTCTACACACTGTTCTGTACATCGCCTTCAAGCTTTCCAAAGTCTATACATTCCTGTAGCATGCACGAAGTGAAGTCTATACATCGTGTGCTTCGAAGCTTTCAAGTCTGTACATGGTCTTGGCATTTGCATTGAAGTCTATACATTGGTCTTCGCTTCAAGTCTGTACATTGGCCAAGTCTACACATCGCCGTGTTCACTTGTTTCAAGTCTGTACATTGGTTCAGGCTTTCCAAGTCTATACATTGGCCTTCAAGCAATTCCAAGCCTGTACATTGGCCAAGTGTCTTGTGCTTTGAAGCTTTATCAAGTCTATACAGCCATTGCCTGCATTGCCTTGCTTCTTCATGCATTTGCTAGTCTATACAGCAACTAAGTCTATACATTGTGTTGCATTGCATGCATTACCTAAAGTCTATACATCGCATGTATTGCACACTGCAAGTCTGTACAGCCCAAGTCTGTACATCCGAATGTCTCATTCAGCGTCTCACACTTGCAAGTCTACACATTGTTCTTTAAAGCAAGTCTATACACTGTATTTGTACATTGTTCTGTCATGCACATAAAACTCACAAGTCTGAACATTGCTTAGTTGCACGCCATACACTTAGCAAGTCCATACACTCCTCCATGCATAGTCAAGTCTATACAGACTTAGCGAAAGCATTCAAGTCTGTACTCCGGTGTCGTCGTCTGCATGGTCAAGTCTATACAGACTTAGCGGAAGCTTAGCTAGTCTATACATTGGCCTCTCAGGCATGTAAACACCAAGTCTATACACTCCTTATTTCATGTCTATACATTCGGTTGTTCTCATGCATGTAAACATCAAGTCTATACACTCGCTCATCTCTCCAAGTCTATACATCGGCACACTGTTCATGCATCAGTTCTCCAAGTCTATACATCGGCGCACTATTCATGCATCAGTTCTCCAAGTCTATACATCGACGCACTATTCATGCATCGGTTAAGTCTATACCTTGCATATAGTTGTGTTTCACATAGTCTATACACTCGCGTGCATTCAACAAGTCTATACACTCCCCTGTTTGAAAGTCTATACACTCGCTTGTGTTATCAAGTATATACACTCATCCTCCTTCACACGACTAACTCTATACATCCATTGTCCTGCTTGCTAAATAAAGTTTGTACACTATCTTCAGCTGATATTGTTCATCGACAAAACTCTTCATTAATCTTGCAGGTGTCTGGGCACGTGATCTGAGGTTGGCACCTGGCACGTGATCCAAAGAGCTGAGATGCTGACACGTGGCAGAGTCAATTGGGCGGGAGATGTGGAAGACACACGCCCTAGTTGCTGCTGATATATATATGAAGCTTCTTCATCCGCAGAATCAATAGAAGAAGGCTGATCGAGACTGTGAGTAAAGAAGAAGAGAGGCAGAGAGCAAAAGAAGAAGAAATAGAAGAAGAGTGCAGCAGAAGAAAAAGAGAGTGGGAGAGAGCTCGTGAGGATTGAGAGAAGAAGAGTAGACAGTGAGAGAAAGAAGCAGAGAAGAAAAAGAAGAGTAAGAAGAGGAGAGATCGAGAGATAAGAAGCTTCATCAAAAGATTTGATCCTGTTGGACCGTGGATCATATCCAGGCCAGTCAGCTCCTGCGAGAGCCAAATTATGATTTCATTTTCCAGCTTTCTGCTTGCTGTGTTTTTATCATTTCTTATTTTTCCTTTCTTTTGTTATCTGTCCATCATTGTTCTTCCGACTCTCTGGATTGAGGTCGGGTTCCTCCTGTGGACTCAGGAGAAGGGAGACATTGTGTCTCCGGTTGCAAGCAGCTGGGAGTCACTTGTTGGGTTCCCTCTGGGTTGGAGGAAGGGAGACTTGTCTCCGGTTCTGGTCTTGTGGGTTGCAAGTCCAGGTGTTCCCTCCTGGTCTGGAGGAAGAGAGACCTAGTCTCTAGTTCCAAGTGGCTGGGAGTCACTTGGGGTGTCCCTCCGATTTGGAGGAAGAGGGTAGGTTGTTCCCCTGGTCAAGCTGTTTGGCAGCAAGTGTTTGCAAACTGAGTCTGCTGTTCTAGCATTGCTAGTGGAAGCCTCACTCCGGTTGGGAGTGAGGGGTGGATGTAGGTCTAGAGGACCGAACCACCTAAAAAATTATATGTGTAGTGGTTTTTCTTGTGCGTTATCTCCATATCTTCTACCACCCTTCACAGGTTGTCTGAGCTTTCATATTGCTATCTGTGCAGTAGGTTGATTACCTTCTTCTGCTTCCGCTAGTTGCTTGTTTAGGAGCGCCTCATATATATTTGCTCATTGGTTTAAAAGAGAATTCAACTTGTTCTTCAGATTATCTATTTTACCTTGATAGTGTTCTAGATTTTTATTGAGCGAAAAGTTTTTAAGGGTGGGATTCATTCACCCCCCCTCTGAATCCATCACACCGATCCTAGCAATTGGTATCAGAGCGGTGTCTACATAGAAGGTCCAGCGACCTGCAGATCCGATCTTGCAGTCTTCGGTGCTAATTTCTTTTGGTGCATCAATATTCCTGTTGAATTAAATCTGATCTGTTTCCATGGGTGATCCACCAGTTTTCAACGGCTCCAATTTTAATGTATGGTTTGTCAGTCTGAAAAATTATGCTATATCATTTAATCCTGATCTGTGGAAGTTAATTTCACACGGTCCTCATAAATTACCAAAGAAAAAGTCCAAATGGACTGACAGTCACAGATCAATGTATGAAGAGAATCAGATAGCTATGAATCTAATGAAGGCAGCTACTGATAAGGCTTTACATTCCTGCTTTCATGATTGCAGCTCTGCTAAAGACATTCTAGATATGCTGAAGCAAGCTCAGAAGAGAAGTGAGGACAGCTGCATGATGGCTAACCGAAGTAATCAAAGTGGTACCCAAAATGAAGAAGATGATGATGAAGTGGTGAACCCTTTCGAGAATTTCTCTTTGGATGATTGGGAAAATGCATATGCTGAATTGCTTGAATCTCATGAACATTTAAGAAAACAGTATAAAAAATTGAAAAAGGGTACTGGGTTAGATAGTTCAAGCTCTCCATGTGAAAATTGTTCTAATATCAAGCAATCCCATGATGCATGCTTGTCTGATATCCATATGCATGAAAATCAGAATGGAAAATTGAAGAAGGAACTTGAATGTGCTTGCTCTGAACTAAGTAGGCTAGAATATGAAAATGACTCTCTGAAACAATCTGTTAAAGAAAATGAAGAAAAATTTGGGAAACTTGAGCAAGAGAAGAACTTGTTTGCTGAAAAATTTAATGCCATAAAATCTGTAAATATAGAATTATAGAAAGATTTTGAAAAATAACAAAAAGAATTGAAGGAGTTTGAAGCTGGGAGAGAAAGCAAGGTTAACTCAGAAGATCAAACTCTAATAAATGAGTTAATTCAAAATGATAAGCTTAAGGAAGGAAATGAGAAGTTAAAATTGTTGAACTCCACTATGTCTGAGAGACTTCTATCCTTAGAAAGAGGAAAAACTATTTGCGTTGAAGATTCTGAAAAACTGAGCAATCTGGAACAAGAGATTGAAAAATACAAAATAGCTAACAAAGTTTTGAATGAAGCTATGAATTGCAGTGAGCAAGAGATTGCCAATTACGAGTTACACATTTCCTCTCTAGAAAATGAAATCCAAGACTTAAAAGATTCTTTGTCTAAGATTGTGAGTGGGCAAGAAAACCTAGACAAGCTACTAGGTGTAAAAGTCAATGTCAGGAAGGAAGGGTTGGGCTACAATAATCTGAATAAAAAGGCTTTTAAGAACAAAGTAATGACATCATTTGTAAATGCTTCAAATGTAGCCTCTACATCAAAAGATAAACAGCCCATTGTTCAGAAAATGCTGGGAACAAATGTTAATTGTAAGAAAGAGGGACTGGGTTACAATCCAGTCATGAGGAAGGTTGATGGATCCAACCTGAAAACTATTTTTGTTAAATCTTCAGAACAAGAAAAGCCTTATACCTCATCTCCACCTCAGTACAAGGTTAAGAAAACAGAAAAACAGGATAAAAATCAGAAAAGGATTGGAAAATAGAAAATAAATAAAAAAGGTTCATCAGTGCATGTTGATCATAGTCCTCACACACACTCATATGCATCTAAAAAGAAAATGATCTGTCATTACTGTCATAGATTTGGACATCTGATGCATGAGTGTAAATTGATGGAGAAGGATGATAGGAATGCTATGAAATTTCATGATAAAAATCCTTCACCTCAGAAAAAGAAAACTGAATGCTTTCACTGTGGCAAATTTGGTCATAAGGCATTTGAATGTTGGCATGCTAAGGGTAGAAAGTTTAATTCTGAAACTGTCAATCTCCCTGCAGACAGAAATGATTATGATAGGAACAAATTTGTTGAAAATAGAAAATATTCTGCTTGTTTCAATTGTGGCAAGATGGGCCACATTGCAGCTCATTGCTGGCATGTTAAGGGGAAGAAATTTCATTCTGAGCTTGTTAATTTCCATGACAACAAAAATATTTTTGAAAGGAAAACTCTTGCATGTCTTGAGTGTGGTAAGATAGGCCACAGAGCTAGAGATTGTTGGCATGCTCAGAAGAACTATGTTAACCCCCATGTTATCAAATTCTCTGCCAGAAAATCTGTGAGTTTTTCATGCTATAACTATGGAAAGCCAGGTCACAGGGCTGCAACATGTTGGCTGGCAGGATATCAAAACCAAACTGGTTTTGGTAAACAGAAGTTTTATTCTATTGACAAAAAATTTCATGCATATGCACATAGAATTCATGCTAATAAGAATGTGCATAAATCAAATCAGAAATTTGCTGTTTCTTGCCATCATTATGGCAAATCTGGACATTTGATGGATGGTTATCCTCTGATGAAATTTAATGATCATCAAGTTAAAAATGTGCTGAGAAAACCTGCTAGAAGTGATACTGTCATGTCAGGACCCAAGACTTCTTGGGTGCCTATTTGTGCAAAATAGTTTGCTAACTTGCAGGTGTGCCTTGGAAGCTGATTAATAAAGAGGGGATTAATCCAAGGCACTCAAAAGAAAACCCATTTCTGAACTCTTCAGGTAAACTCTCTGCATTTCCTATTTTAAAATTCATTGCATATCTGGTCTGATGTGTTCTTGCATATTTGTCATCTTTTGAACACTATGAGTCTTCATGTCTCTCAATGCTCATATGAATTGGATGTTTAGATATTGAAATGAGAATAAACTTGTAATTTCTGAAAATCTGAACTACATATGAATGTGGTTTGAAATTTGCTCGTTGCATAGTTCACTGAAAATCTGGATTGCTTATAGGACTGCATGTTGAATTATCATGATTGACCACTATGGTATATTAAATGGTAAGCTACTAAAAGGCAGGGAAATCTGTCTGGAGGTTCTTACTGTGTGTGAGATGGTCTTTTAGACCAGGTTCTCCGCCTAGTACCATGGGTCATATTGCTTGATAGGGCAGTCTGAATGTGCATGAATCACAAAATCATATGTTCAATTTTTCATGGCACACATTGCATGTTTTCAGGGGTAGTTAATTGCATGTCTTTGCATACATGTAGTTAATTGCATTACATTTCATTACATTGAAAAAGCCAAAAAGATTGACTGAATGCATATTGTCAGGGGGAGTCAATGCATTGCATGCAGGTTGTCAAATGCATACACTTGACAGAACTCATTGCATATCCTTCCTTATTGTTTTTGTTGACAAACCTTGATCATATTTTGAAAACTCTGGGCTTCAATATCTCTTCTATCATTTGGTATCAGAATTCTATCAGTCTCTCATGAAGATTTCAATGGGTCTATCTCGATCATAAATCTGAAAACACTTGAACTAGGAATCTTCTATTATACGATTTTATGAATGTCTAAAATAACTCAAGTGGTTTAAGTTTAATGTATTCATTTAAGAGATTTTAAAGTCAAACTCAATGAATACATTAAACTTTAACCATATGTTTCATGCTGTGTGTTGTAAAATCTTCTGAAATCTGAACTATTGAATACATGGCTTTATTTGGTTAAGTACATGAAATTATTATTGATTTGAAGCAAATGAGTTTTTCTGAAATGTCTAAAGGGTAAATTCTGTCAGAGCAATGACTTTGGTCACTGAGAAACACATGCCCAAATGACTGTGTCATGAGGTGCCATAGTTAACTCTGCTTAAGAATGAGTGTTAATCAGGTAGAGCAATGGCATGCACACTGAGAAATACAACTCACTCATCAAGAAATGATTTGTAGTGTGTCATGATGTGTAAATGCTATCTCTGTTCATATAAAGCATGACTGTTAGTTACACTAAGTGCTTAGGGATATTGGCGTCTGATCAACGTATATCCTCTAGTTATAAGGTGTATACTGAACTAGAGTGCTCGTAAAATTTGTAGCATGAAAATTTGTTGAACAAATTGCAATATTTGAATATTGATGTAAAAATCAAATTGCTACAACTCTAGACAAAATCATTTGACTTCATTATTGCTTGATCTTAATACTAGTGCATGTAATTCCGAAAGAAGTCAATAAATTTGATTGTGTAAGAGAAAGGGAGGTTAATCAAGATATGTGTATGTGGGCTTGGTTCATTTTTATTAAACCATGGTTTTAGATCAATACAGAATTTTATTGACAAACTTAGCATACATCATGTTTAAACCCTGTTGATCAATAAAGATCATTCATAAACCCTTATAATGGAAGACTTTGAAAAATTATGTTTTAGATTTATGAGATTGATATCTCCCTGAAAATCTTGTTGAATTCCTTGTGTTTGGAGCTTAGTTGAAATTCTTTTCCTCACTGTCCTTGATTCATCATGACCTGAACTAATCTTTGATTGCCCTTGTGGTCTCCTTCTCATTCATTTCATAAGGTTCCAGTTATTGAGGGGGAGCTTCCATGTCATATGAATCATGCTGCATAGAAATTCCTAAAGGGGGAGAATTGTCTTGCATTCATACATTTAGGGGGAGTTCTTGCATTTCTTGTTGCAACTGCATCTCTGCATTCAAATACAAAGGGGGAGACATTGGTATGAGTCATATTGCTCTTTAGGGAAGAATGTGCTTTCATGTAGTTAAAGGGAGAAATGTTTTATCAATTGTTTCATACCTGCTTAATTTTCCTCCCTCTACCTAATGTCTTTTTGCTGAAGTCAAAGGGGGAGAATATTTTTGACTTGAGTCTGTGTGACTCATAGTGTTGCCATCATCAAAAAGGGGGAGATTGTTGTGCCCCTGTGGTCTTGATGATTGGTTTTGATGATAGCAAACACTATAAGTCACCATATGCATGTGTGCATGAAAGACCTTGTTGATTCATTTAAGTGCATTCATATGTGTTCGTGTGTTTGTGAATGTGTGCTTGTGAATGGCATTCCATTATATCTCACTGACATCTGGACAGAAGTGCTGTGAATGTGTGCTTGTGAATGGCATTCCATTATATCTGTCTGACATCTGGACAGAAGTGGGTCGACTCCCCCTCTTAGATGGGTCAACCCCCTCAAGATTCGCATGTCTATACATTGGCTGCTGCATGCTCACACGATCAGTTAAGTCCATACATTGCTTCTAGCATGCACACACACACCCAAGTATATACACTGCTACATGCTCACTGCATTTTATGTCCTGTCTGCACATTGCTTAAGTCTGTACAGAGTTAACATTGTCTCGCACACAAGTTCACTTCCAAGTCTATACATTCTTGCATTTTGTGCTTCACGCTTTATTCAACTCTATACACTCTGTTGCATATTGAACGTGAAGTCTATACATCATCCACCGTCTCATGCTGTGTCTCATCCAAAGTCTATACATTGCCTTTGGGCATCCAAGTCTATACATTGGCAGTGTGTCTATGTTTCAAGCCATTCGTCAAGTCTACACACTGTCTTGTAGCTTGCATGAGTCATCGGCGAAGTCTGTACAGTCAGTGTGTTTCACTTATCTAAAGTCTATACATTCCTTCCCATCTTTACCTACGTTCTGAACTAAGCAAGTCTATACATTCCTTTCCTCTGCCTACATTCAGAACACAAGTCTACACAATGTTCTGTACATCGCCTTCAAGCTTTCCAAAGTCTATACATTCCTATAGCATGCACGAAGTGAAGTCTATACATCGTGTGCTTTGAAGCTTTCAAGTATGTACATGGTCTTGGCATTTGCATTGAAGTCTATACATTGGTCTTCGCTTCAAGTCTGTACATTGGCCAAGTCTACACATCGCCGTGTTCACTTGTTTCAAGTCTGTACATTGGTTCAGGCTTTCCAAGTCTATACATTGGCCTTCAAGCAATTCCAAGTCTGTACATTGGCCAAGTGTCTTGTGCTTTGAAGCTTTATCAAGTCTATACAGCCATTGCCTGCATTGCCTTGCTTCTTCATGCATTTGCTAGTCTATACAGCAACTAAGTCTATACATTGTGTTGCATTGCATGCATTACCTAAAGTCTATACATCGCATGCATTGCACACTGCAAGTCTGTACAGCCCAAGTTTGTACATCCGAATGTCTCATTCAGCGTCTCACACTTGCAAGTCTACACATTGTTCTTCAAAGCAAGTCTACACACTGCATTTGTACATTGTTCTGTCATGCACATAAAACTCACAAGTCTGAACATTACTTAGTTGCATGCCATACACTTAGCAAGTCCATACACTCCTCCATGCATAGTCATGTCTATACAGACTTAGCGAAAGCATTCAAGTATGTACTCCGGTGCCGTCGTCTGCATGGTCAAGTCTATACAGACTTAGCGAAAGCTTAGCTAGTCTATACATTGGTCTCTCAGGCATGTAAACACCAAGTCTATACACTCCTTGTTTCATGTCTATACATTCGGTTGTTCTCATGCATGTAAACATCAAGTCTATACACTCGCTCGTCTCTCTAATTCTATACATCGGCGCACTGTTCATGCATCAGTTCTCCAAGTCTATACATCGGCGCACTATTCATGCATCGGTTAAGTCTATACAGTGCATATAGTTGTGTTTCACATAGTCTATACACTCGCGTGCATTCATCAAGTCTATACACTCCCCTATTTGAAAGTCCATACACTCGCTTGTGTTATCAAGTAGATACACTCGTTCTCCTTCACATGACTAACTCTATACATCCATTGTCCTGCTTGCTGAAAAAAGTCTGTACACTGTCTTCAGTTGATATTGTTCATCGACTGAACTCTTCATTAATCTTGCAGGTGTCTGGGCACGTGATCCGAGGTTGGCACCTGGCACGTGATCCAAAGAGCTGAGATGCTGACACGTGGTAGAGTCAATTGGGCGGGAGATGCGGAAGACACACGCCCTAGTTGCTGCTGATATATATATGAAGCTTCATCATCCGCAGAATCAATAGAAGAAGGTTGATCGAGACTGTGAGTAAAGAAGAAGAGAGGCAGAGAGCAGAAGAAGAAGAAATAGAAGAAGAGTGCAGCAGAAGAAAAAGAGAAAGAGAGAGAGCTCGTGAGGATTGAGAGAAGAAGAGTAGACAGTGAGAGAAAGATGCAGAGAAGAAAAAGAAGAGTAAGAAGAGGAGAGATCGAGAGATAAGAAGCTTCATCAAAAGATTTAATCCTACTAGACCGTGGATCATATCCAGGCCAGTCAGCTCCTACGAGAGCCAAATTGTGATTTCGTTTTCCAGCTTTCTGCTTGCTGTGTTTTTATCATTTCTTATTTTTCCTTTCTTTTGTTATCTGTTCATCATTGTTCTTCCGACTCTCTGGATTGAGGTCGGGTTCCTCCTGTGGACTCAGGAGAAGGGAGACATTGTGTCTCCGGTTGCAAGTGGCTGGGAGTCACTTGTTGGGTTCCCTCCGGGTTGGAGGAAGGGAGACTTGTCTCCGGTTCTGGTCTTATGGGTTGCAAGTCTAGGTGTTCCCTCCTGGTCTGGAGGAAGAGAGACCTAGTCTCTGGTTCCAAGTGGCTGGGAGTCACTTAGGGTGTCCCTCTGGTTTGGCGGAAGAGGGGAGGTTGTTCCCCTGGTCAAGCTGTTTGGCAGCAAGTGTTTGCAGACTGAGTCTGCTGTTCTAGCGTTGCTAGTGGAAGCCTCACTCCGGTTGGGAGTGAGGGGTGGATGTAGGTCTGGAGGACCGAACCACCTAAAAAATTATATGTGTAGTGGTTTTGCTTGTGCGTTATCTCCATATCTTCTACCACCCTTCACAGGTTGTCTGAGCTTTCATATTGCTATCTGTGCAGTAGGTTGATTACCTTCTTCTGCTTCCGCTAGTTACTTGTTTAGGAGCGCCTCATATATATTTGCTCATTGGTTTAAAAGAGAATTCAACTTGTTCTTCAGATTATCTATTTTACCTTGATAGTGTTCTAGATTTTTATTGAGCGAAAAGTTTTTAAGGGTGGGATTCATTCACCCCCCCTCTGAATCCATCGCACCGATCCTATCAGGACCGCTCTGGAGCTTCTGGTTGGATTCCCATAACCTGAGACTTAAATGATTTTTGATTATGATGCAAATGATGTAAATGTGACTGACTATCTTTAAATGCAGCGGGCCGAGGGAGCCCAAAGAGCCGGACCGGATGCTCCGTCATCTTCATCATAGCCTACCGGGGGCAGAGCTGAACGGGATGTCGAGTTCGCTCGAGCGGTTGCTCGGGTCGAGGTGGCGGAGGCCACCCTCGCGGAGCAGGTAAGAAACTAAATGCTTCTTTAGACCTAAATGCTCATGCTTAATACACTGAAAATGCAAAATGCAAACTGCAGGCGAGAGAGCTGACCACAGCAGTGGCCGAAGCGGAGCGCGCTCGAGCGGAGGCAGAGCGAGGATGATCGGAGGCAGAGCGACTCTGGACAGAGCTGGCTCAGGCACGAGACGAGGTGGAGAGACTCCGGACCGGGACAGCGGACTTGGAGCGCTACCGGACCGAGGCCCGGGAGACATGGCATCAGATCTTCGAGTTGAAGATCGAACTGCGGATGATGGAGCGCACAGTGAGGATGATGGGCCGAGGACCGGAGCGGAGCACCTCTCAAAGTGGGGCACGGAGGAGCGTTGCCCCGAGTGGATCAGTAGCAGATTTCCTGGCCAGCTCCTCTGGCCAGCGGAGGAACGAGAGGGGACAGCAGGAGGAGAGTGCCTCCATAGCGCCACCGGCGAGAAGACCCGAGGATGGTGATGACAAGGGTGGCCCGGGAGACAAGCCGGTCGAGTGAGCTTGTTTTTTTGTTTTTTTTCTCCCTTCTTACTTGTACATGACTTATATAAATGGAAATGAATGTAGATTTTCTTTTTATGTTTTTGTTGTTTTATGTGAATGAATGCATGTGTGAATGAAATGCAGAATGGATGAAATGGATGGAATGAATGAAAGCGTGGATAGATGGCATGAAGGTGTGAATAAAATATGTGTAAATGTATGATGGAATGAAATAGAAATGCATGTGGAAATGTGTGAAAATGGCATGAAGGGGATGACTGAAGTCATGTAAATGGAACGGGACATGTGTAAATGAAGGACTATAGGCAGAAAGGAATAGCACAAACCCAGCAGCAGAGAATGTGACGGTCTACGAAAGACGCGTCAGAGTTATGTAACGCACTAACGTAGGGCCGTCAGGGATGACAGAGACCAGACTGCAACCTGATCAGCAGGAAATGTGACAGTCCACAGGGGAGCGTCAGAATGATGTAACGGCCAGAGCCAGACCGTTAGAACAATGCTGGATTGAAGTAGCGTGCAGAAAATGTGACGGCTCAGATGTGGAGCGTCAGAGCCAAGTAACGACCGTAACCAGACCATCAGGAATGATTGAGCAGAAAGAGGCCAAGATCGAATAGCAGAAAAATGTGACGGCTTAGGGTCCATGCGTCACAGAAGGTAACGGTCATAGCTCAGACCATCAGGTTTGACAGAACGAGATTGGGCCAAAAGAAACCCACAAGAAATGTGATGGCCCAGAATTGGTGTGTCAGAGACTAGTGATGGCCTTACGATAGACCGTCAGAGAACGAAGTGTACTCCGAGACAGATTGCGCCATGAGAGGCACAACCCGAGATAAGAAACCTTCAATCCATACTAGAACTCTCCCAGACTTAAGATAAGGTCTTCTAACCCAAATCTTATCATCCTGGAGCCAAAAGCAAGCCTTAAAAACTCAGGAACTCTGCCAAAAATCGTGGCTTTCCTTAATTCTCTGCTACAAGGGCTGAAGAACTTCTCCAAAGGGCAGAAAACACCATGAAGAGAAGCTTCGAAGTGATGGTCATGGAGGAGAAGTGATGGGGGCATCTCTCACCCTTCATATTTACCGGTTGTTCACCAGCATGGTTCCATTATGTCCGTCACATTTTTCTGATTCAGTTCATGTAATTTTCATATTTTCTTTGAGTCATAATTATGTAATTTTCATTTTATTTGAGTCATGTCCCTAGGTCTTGCATTTATTTTCCTAAGTTTGAGTGTCATTAGATTGTTTAGTGTGCTATTGGGCCCAACTCATTGGGCTTGGCCCATGAGCCCCCCTACCCCTTCGGTTATTTTTTATTAAGTCTTTTGTCAGGGTCTTATTGTAAAATGTGGGTTTCCTATATATAGGGCCCCATTTCCTTCATTTGAGGGGAATGAATCAATCAATGAAAAATGCCATTTGAGAGTCCAAAGCTTAATTTTGTGGAGTGATTCTAACATTTTTTGGGTGAGAAACCCTAGGGGAGAGATTCCCCACCCTTCCCTCTCTTAATCCCTCCTTTTCACTCCAATTTCTCTCTCCTCAACACCCAATTTCAAATTTTCTTCTCTCTCCTCCCTTCCCAACCACCTCAACCCCCACCTACCATCATTAAAGCCCTCCACTTCCCCATGGCCTCCATTACTCCACCCCCCTAGTCCCGAGGAGATCCTTCACCATTCCAACACCATCTTCCACATTCCAACACCACTTTCCCCATTCCAACACAATCAACCCTTTCCCCACACAACCCCACAACTTCCAAAGCATATTTGAATTTGAAATCCACCCTTCCCTCCACTCACTTGTGCCCCCCCTCACCTTCTCCTCTCACCCACCTTCCCAAATTCGTAGCTCCTCCTCCCACCACCTGTTAGACCCCCTTCCAGACCCCATTCTTCCCTTCCCCCACCTTAGAACACCCCCTCCTAGACCCCCTCACAGCCCGGGCTTTCCCCACACTCATCCACCCCCATTTCCCCTCCCATATACCCCATTTCCCCCCATCATCTTCAACCTACAGCTCTCAACCGAAGATCTACAGAAGAGAAGTAACTTGCAGTGGCCACCACGGCTTCCCCAGGACGTTTCTAAATGATCAAAAGCTATCATTGGAAGCGGCTGCCTGTCCTCTTCGCAACGAAAGTGGGTTCGTCCTCATCGGAGCTCGGTGCTGCCCGGGAGCCCCGTTCTCCCACGACTGCGCAGGTCGGCCACTGCAGAGTTCCAGAACTGGAGGCAACGCTTCACCACGACGAGCCCTGAAGGAATCAGGCTTCAGGGTCTTCTGCAAAGTTCTTCCTTGGCCTGTCTACTTTCAGAATCAGGAAGCGGAAGTCCATTCAGCATCCGAGAGCAGAAGTTGTCAATTTTCTCCCTCTGCTGCACGGATCTGCTTCCCCATAGTCTACACCGACCAGTCATCCTTGTTCAGAGCCTCCAGGTCTTCCCCGACACCTTTTGGATTCCCCGTCAGTTTTTCTGTGAAGAGGACTCATCCACGGTTCCAACGACTCTGACGGTCCATGATTCCGAGTTCGGGAGCAGTCGGGGTACCTTCTGTAACCTACTACTAGAAACCAGAAGCTGCCAGTCCGTGAGTCTGCCTCTCTGTTTGGACCTCCATCCTGCTCAGCGACGGCGTCAGAAGAAATCAACAAAAATTGGACGACTTCCCTGGCCTCCTACGAAGCTTCTCCAGGTGGTTTCGTCCCCAACAAAATTCGTGAGCAACCACAGCAGTCATATCTTCAGTCAGCTGTCAGCACCCACAGAACGTGAGCAGAATCGGCATCCACCAACTTCGGTGTTCCTTTCTCATTTTCCCCTCCCCGCTTGGCCGGCTGAAGGCCCCTCCCTGTGTGGAGGTAGTTTTGGTTTGTAATTTCATTAACCCCCACCCCAAGGTCCCCCTCCTGTGAGAGGTGTAGTGGTGTAATTTGTTTGGGCAGGTCAAGCGACACCGCCGCGGCGTGTGGGGATCCACTCGCCTCCCCGCTCGCCCTCGTCTCCGACCGGGACCGGTTTCTTCAAACCGGTCAAGTAAGTGCTCAAACCTTCACTCCACTTAGTGTTTGTCTTTCAATATTAGTTCTAATTCCGCTGGTTATGCGAGTGAGAACCCGATCTTCAAGCCCATAAACTTGAGTGATCACCGTGGGAATATTGCAACCGGTGCCTTTGGCACTTTGTCGGCCCCCTTGATTTGGGCATCCCCACCCTTTGGGAATCAAACATTGGTCTTGCTGGCCCTCTACCAGCAAGGGTCCAACCCCACTTCCTCCACTTGGCATTGCCAAGTCACCCCGGGCTTGGGTGAGCGTCGATAGAGCAGTGGCCCAATTCGGCCCATTTGAATGCGATTGTGCTTGCTTGCATTAGGTCCGAGGTTGTGTCACATCAAGAAGGTATACACTGGACCTAGAGCGGTGAGGAAAGAGCATGGGGAGTTGTAAAGGCTGACATCAATCCCCAAGCATCTGAGCTTAAGTGCTCAAAGGGTGGTAAGTCCTAATTCCTTAACCAAGTTCAATAATTCTGCACTTCAACTTCTTATAATCTCTTCTTCTTCTAGCCTCTTCCCGGTCCAAGATGTTACTCCAACTTGAAGTGGGTGGCTCCCATGATCAAAGAGATCCCTTTAGAGGTCTTGGCAATCCTTAGGGCATGACACCTCCAATCTTTATTGGTCTTAGGCAAGAACCTTCAAAAATTATCTTTAGATTGGCCAAGCATTTCAGCTCTCATAGAATTGTGGCACCCTCAAACACATACCTTTATCTTCCCTTCCTTTGAAGTTTCAGTCCTATTAGAGGAGGTAGAAACTTACCTAACCCTTCCTAAGACTAAGGTGGGGGATGAAGACCTAGTTTGCTATACGGTGGAACCTATTGACCCGTCCTTGATCTTGAGCGATTTCATTCACAATCCAAAGGACGTAAGGACCATGATCAGCCCGCACCACATTCAATTAATACCCATGGCACAATGGATAGTCTCACATTGCAAGAACAAGTGGGAGAGACATGAAGCAATAGCCAAGGCGGTGTCGGTTTGCTTATGCGGAATCTTCCTTTTCACCACTACCGACCACCTCTTAGATACCCAAAATCTCAGCATTATCAGTGGGTTGTGGCGGGGAATGTCCATCTCTCAAGCGATCCTCTCATATCTTTATGAAGGACTAAGTTCTGCTTGCTTAGGAGGACATCTATTCGGTTCCATGATACTCCTTGAGTGTTGGATGGGAGTGGGAGTCAAATTCCAACCCAAGGAAGATATAACTTATGCTAGCCGGATCTTTGGGAGCCACCCTTTGTTCTTTATTGGAGGTGTCTTTGGATTTTCTTCTCAGCTTGAATGCAAGACGACGGACAAGAAAACACGGGATGAATGGCGCCTCTTCCTCAACACTTTGCCATTAGAGAAATTCATCATGATACCAAGAATCCTTCGGAGCACATTGCTTAGAATACCGCGGCGTCAAGGCCTGGACCTCCAGCTAGTGGGAAATACTACCATGGCGATCTACAACCCGCACCGACCAAAAACCTCGGGTTTCGCGGGGTAAATACATTAAAAAGGGACAAATTTTTGCCATCTTCAGATCGGACTACCCCGGATAGAAGTTCCTGCACTATCACACTACCCTCCCCTTCTACCTAGGAAGATGGGGACCGAGGAGGATGAAAGAGCAGTTCGGAACGCACTGACCATGTGGGAGATCAGCAAAGTGCGTCCGTGGCAAGAGGAAGTGAAAGAGAACGATGAAGCATGCCGTGGCTACGTGAAAGAATTGAGGAAGATCCGGTCTCTTGCGGATAGGAAACTGAATGTAGCTTGATTTTGTTCTTGAAATGATGATGTAAATTGACAATTAGAACTGATGTTGCATTAAGTTTAAGTGAATGAGTTTAAGTGAAATGACATGAAAGTGATTTTAATAGAAATGAGCATGAGTTGTTGCTTGATTCGGCTAGAATGATCTGAAAGCACAGCCTCTGGAGAGTGTAACGGTCCTGCAAAGGGCCGTTAGAAGAGCGTGACGGTCTGGAGATAGGCCGTCAGGGGAGTGGACTGAGAATCCTGTTCTTTGGAGGATGTAACGGTCTAGCGACAGACCGTTACAAGGATGTGACGGTCTGTATGAAGACCGTCAGAGATGGACCTGCTGAGGGAATGAAGCCAATGCCCTGAAGAAGGTGACGGTCACGGTGTGGACCGTTACATTACTGTGGCGGTCTGATGCTGGCGCGTTACAGAGCTGGACCTACATAGTTGTGAGATTTGAGCTTGAACCTGCGTTCTGCACACAGCTGGACAAGAAACAAGTTAGATATGTTCTTAGACTCAACCTCTTGCCTTAAAGCAAGTTAGAGAATGACCATTTCTTGATATTTGGTCAAGGGGTGGGGCCTTTTTAAATAGGCGGAAGACATAATAGAAATAATGTGATGCATGCAATGCATATGATGGAATTTTTGGAGTTTTGGGAAATATCTGAATTTTTGTGAGATTTTGAAAATATTTGATTCTTTTGGGTTTTTGAAATATATGATTTGATTTTTTTTTTGGATTTTAGACTATATATGGTTTTTTTTGGATTTTGGAATATATGATTTTTTTAGGATTTTGGAATATATGATTTTTTTTAGGATTTTGGAATATATGATTTTTTTGATTTTGGGATATATGATTTTTTTTTGGATTTTGGAATATATGATGATGATTTTTTTTGGATTTTAAAAATATATGATTTTTTTTTAGATTTCGGAATATATGATGATGTTTTTTGAACTTTTGAAAATATATGATTTTTTTTGGATTTCGGAATATATGATGATATTTTTTGAACTTTTGAAAACCAGTGCCTCCCCTAGCAGCGTGATCCCTCCTTATTATATCGAGAGTTCCCGAGGTTGGCGTGCAACAAGGTGACAACCCCTGGCCAAAACCTGATTCGCATAACGGTGCTTCTACCAAGGCCATACCTAGGGTACTAGTCTTAGTCTTAAAAAAAGGAAAATAGAACACGGGGGTAAGCTTAGGCCAGATATAGAAGTTTTTAGGACTTGATTTCCTCTCCAAATAATCCATTAGAGATTTGGTCTGTTGCGCCGGGGCTTTATGTCCGCCATCGAACCTTAGTCCACTCTTAGGCATGCATACGACCGGGCTCATTCGTCCCGCGGGGAACCGTACTGCCACTCTTGCCATGCCTAGATTTTCTTTCTTGCCTTTTGGAGCTTTGGGATCATGATCGATAGACTTTTAAGATAATGCTTTTGATTCTGTCACAAAGATTGCTCCTTTGGTTTCTTCTTTTCCTTTGCTCTATGGCGTCAGGTCATAACGGACTGCCCCTATTTGAGACCTCCTCTCGTTAGGGTGCCTGGATCAGTCATCGTCTCCTTATTCACCTCTTGCCCCTGGATTCAGCCAAAGAAAGAAACGGACAGGGACTTCGACCTTCCCCCAAAGCATGGCCAAGGAGAAACGATGTCTACAAAGCGGGAAGCTTGACCAAGGATGTCGTGTAGTGTGTGATTGCCGTACTCAGGACTTCTCTTTCATGGTGAAGGAAAAGGAACGCCTTGCTGCCGGGGTGGCACGGGTTAGACTCTAAGGAAATAAACATTTAAGATACAACCCATTCCAAGCGTGAGAGAGCTCCTCACCTTCTGCGTTCACTAAGCGATAAGCATTCCCTGGATAAGCCTCTTTTACAACGAACGGCCCTTCCCAGTTAGGTTGCAATTTAGACCTAGGACCTGCAGACCGAATGAATTTGCGTTTCAAAACCATATCACTCTTTTGAAATTTACGTTCAATCACCTTCTTTTGAAAATAACGCAAAACTCTCTTTTGATAAACGGATACGTGATCGGCCGCGTTCATCCTCTTCTCATCCAAGAGTTCCAACTGAATGAGCAACGCCTCTCGACGTTCATCGAGATTAAGTTCCTTATCGCGCTGCACTCTAAGGGAAGGGATCAAGATCTCATATGAGAGCACCGCCTCCATCCCGTAGGTAAGAGCATAGGGAGTTTGCCCCGTAGGAGTACGGACGGAGGTGCGGTAAGCCCACAGAGCTTCCACTAATCTTTCTGGCCAATCGAAAAACTTGTGAGATTCGCATGTTTTCTTTATAATTTTAAGAAGGGTTTTATTAGTGGCCTCGGCTTGACCGTTGCCTTGAGGATAATATGGGGATGAATGATGCAATGCAATATTGAACTTCTTACATAGGTCCTTGAGCTCCTGAGAGACGAACTGGGGCCCGTTGTCGGTGATGATGCTACTTGGCACTCCGAACCGTGAGATGATATTCTTCATGATGAAGCGGCACACCGTTGAAGCTTTGATCTCTGCGTACGCTTCTGCTTCGGCCCATTTGTTGAAGTACTCAGTGGCGGTAAGGATAAAGGATTTCTGTTTGATCTGAGAATTAGGATCACCAAGCGGGCCGACAACGTTGAAAGGCCACATAGAGAATGGCCAAGGAGTGGAAAGAGGATGGAGACATGAAGCTAGAGCATGGATTTTATCAGTGTGGAGTCAGAATTTAAGACACCTCCGGACGTAGAGGGAGCAATCTTCCTCTAGAGTGGGCCAATAGTAGCCCTGCCTAAGGATCTTCTTCGCTAGAGCCTGGCCATTGACATGACCTCCACACTCACTAGAATGGGTTGCTTCAGCCACCTTCCAAGCCACATCATCATCTAAGCATCTCATGAGCATTCCATTAGTAGCGTGCCTGTATAGCTCTCCTGCGACAATGGTATACCTTGAGGCGACTCTCCTTATTGACTTGCGTTGCTTGGCATCTGCCCTTTCTGGGAACGATCCGTCTTTGCAAAACAACTCAATTTCATGATACCAAGGCAATTCTTCTTCCTCCAGGATCTCCTCTAGTTCCATCAAAGATACTTCCTTAAGATCTTCCTTCTCAGCCCTTGCCTCTACAGTTTTCCTAAGGTTGTTGTACCAAGGATCTTGGAGAGAGGGTGCATCCATTCTCTGAACGATGATAGTCTCAGTACTCCGACTGACAGGGAAAGATAGAGAGGAGGCAAGCGATGCTAAGGCATCGGCTAGAATGTTCTGAGACCTAGGAGTATGGATGTAGATCAGCTTACGGAATTGCCTAGCAAGGAGCGTGACCAAATCTTGATATGGCTTAAGCTTGGGGTCACGAGTGCGGTAAGTGGACAGAACCTGCCGCAGGACGAGCTGAGAGTCTCCTATGATATTCAAATAATGCGCGCCCAAAAGGTAGGCGTGCTTTAATCCGGCTAGGAGAGCCTCATACCCAGCGATATTGTTGGTAGTAGGAAATCGAAGTTGATAAGCAAAGGGAATTGTCACTCCCTCTGGAGTGAGCAGAACAGCGCCGATCCCTCGGCCTTGAATTGAGTGCCCCATCAAAGTGCAGAGACCAAAAGGGATGATGAGAGATAGCAGAGAGATGCTCATCAGGGAAATCGTCCTGAATAGAGTCGGTGTGAGTAATGGGGAGATGGGCAAGATGCTCAGCGATGGCGTACCCTTTGACCGCCTTCTGAATGACAAATGTGATATCAAATTGGGAGAGGAAGCTCTGCCAGCGAGCTAACCTACTAGAAAGGACATGCTTTTCTAAGAGATAGCGGATCGGGTCCATTCTAGAGATCAACCTAACTGGGTGGGCAAGGAAGTAGTGTTTAAGCTTCTGAGCTACCCACACTAAGGCGGCACAAGTCTTCTCCATAGCGGTGTATTTGGCCTCAGCCGGGTAAAATAACCGAGAGAGGTAATAAGCAGCCCGCTCTTTCCCTTCGTCGTCTACTTGTGCTAAGACCGCCCCTAGGGAGTCCTCAATGACCGAGATGTATAGGATTAGGGGTTTCCCTGGGACAGGAGGTTGCAAAATCGGGGGATTGGATAGATATTCCTTTAGGTCCTCATAGGCCTTCTGACAGTCTTGATTCCATTCAAACTTAACCCCCGCCTTTAGCAATTCATAAAACGGGTGGCACCTTTGAGAATGTTGGGATATGAATCTTCTGATGAATTGCAATCTTCCAATCAGTCCTCGAAGTTTCATAATGTTCTTTGGCGGAGGCATGTCCATGACGGCATGTGCTTTGTTAGGATCAATCTGGATCCCCCGTTTGCTCACTATAAAACCTAGCAGCTTTCCTGAAGAGACTCCGAATACACACTTCTTCGGATTCATTTTCAGCTTGTACTCCCTGGCTCTTTGCAATACCTTTGCCAGAATAGAGGGGTGTTCTTCTTTGGTCCTTGACTTCACCAAAATGTCATCCACGTAAGCTTCCATATAGATATGCATCATGTCGTGGAAGATGGCCATCATCGCCCTCTGATAGGTGGCACCCGCGTTCTTTAGACCGAACGGCATAACCACATAGCAGTACGCGCCCCAAGGCGTGGTGAAGGAGGTTTTCTCTTGATCTTCAGGAGCGAGACGGATCTGATTATATCCTGAGTATCCATCCATGAATGATAAAGATTTGTACCCGACGGTGCTATCGAACAGGACGTCTATGTGAGGTAGCGGGAAATCATCTTTGGGACATGCTTTGCTCAGATCCCTGAAATCGATGCAAATACGCACATTTCCACCCTTCTTAACAAAAGGGACTATGTTCGCCACCCACTGAGGATATAGAACCACTCTAATGAATCTGATCTTGTACAACTTGTCGACTTCTTCCTTAATCCTCAAGGCCATGTGGGGGTGAAATCTTCTTGACCGTTGTTTCACAGGTGTTGCCCCGGGTTTAAGCACGAGTCGGTGTTCCACTAAAGAGGGGTCAAGACTTGGCATGTCCTCATAAGACCAGGCGAAAGAATCACTATACTCCCTTAGAACCTTGATCAAATCTTCTTCTACTTGTGGAGGGAGATTAGCGGCAATAATTATGGGCCTTGGGTCTTCTTCAGTTCCCAGATTTATTTCCTTCGTAGGTTCATCCACTGCCGACGATGGCTCGTCAAATTTCTTTAACCCTCGTGCATACAGATCGGCAGTGTCATCTACGTTGCTGTCCTCATCATTAACCGAGTCTTTCTCATCCAAGACTTCATAGACACCGAGTCCGTCATCACTCCACACCCCTTCTATTTCCTCTTCATCTTCAATCATGATTGCTGTAGCAACAAATTCTGGGCACCTTAAAAGAGCATGACATCGCTGAACTAGATCTTGCAGGAATCTATCAGGAACAGATTTTGGAGGACGCGAGAGCGGGCGTGGCCCAGGGGAGGAAGGGTTGGACGAGCTAGAACAAGACCCTACTTCTCTAATTCTAATTGACTCTACTTCCCTAGACTCGATGGACTCTACGCCTAACCTAAAGGAAAGAAAATCTAGTGGAAAAGAAGGAGCAGGGGACTCGTGCCCCTGGGAGAAGGATGGAGACAAGGTAGCATAATCTTCCACTGAAATCTCCGTTTCAAATTTTACATTTTTTTTTTTGGAGAACAGTGGAGACCATACAACAGGATGGAGGAGGCGGGAGTTGCATGGGGAACAACTCGGGGAAGATGCAATCGAAGAATGGATCGGAGGATCGAAACCACATCTCGTGGAGGAGTGGTGGAGGAAGGAGGAGTGAATAGAGCTGACAGATCAATGGGTGGGCAACGCCCACACGCACATGGGACAAACAATATTTCAGGTGGTCCATCCGTAAAGTATGGATCGACCATCATAGGGGGAGAACGAGGAATGGGTTCCAATAGTTGGAAGAGAGATGTAAGACGGGAAGGAGACCAAGAAATGATAATGGGTGAGTGATGCGGGACGGACACGGGGACCGACTCTACGTGGTATGGACCTCGGACTCTAGATGCGGACACGACCAGCAACACGTGATATGAGAGACACTAAGCCCGACACGGAGAGCTCCTATGGGCTATACGTCGCTAACAGAAACGCAAGCTCACTCGTCGTCCCAAGTGAGGGAAAGCGCGGACCGTGCGCGGTTAAGGAACCGGGGGAGGTCAAGGGTAGTCCGACTCAACTTCCGGACTCGGATCAAGTCGCGGGACGGGTCACTCTCGCTCTCACAGCGGTGACATGGACACACGGGCTAGTACCTACACTCTCGGTAGTGGCAAAAGACCATATACTAAACTAGCAAGCGAATGCCGAGAAGTTGAGACCTTTACCTCCACGCACCCGGCGTGGCGAAGACAACCCCGGCCGAATTACAGACTCCCGGTTAACAATGATTACAGCAATACACTAAGTCGACCCACTCCAAGCAGGGAGGTAAAAGGTTACATGTGGGGTCCGGGAATCATGCAACTCAGGTTGACGGGCAGCATCTTGATGTCGCCCGGCGGTGCCGAACTCCGCGTTTTCATGCTTTCCGAACGGCTGCTTCTACGGGCCCGCGGGGCCCACGGACGGCGCTGTCCTCCGGATCTGCGAGGGTGGGACCCACTGTGATGGGGACCCCTGGTGGCGCGCCTCCAAGGACGGCGGTCGGTCGGGAACACCGATCGGGGGTCGATCGGCCCCGATTCCCAATTGATGAACTAGCTGCCCACGGATTTTGATTTCTGTTTTCCGGCGCGCGCTCCGGCGAAAACGATCGCTGCGAGCAATCCCGACGTCGGATCGGGACGCATGAGCTATCGTTGGAAAGCTCTCTTCGAATGCTTCGATCTAAACATAGAGAGATCTGCTGGATCTGGTCGGATCAGAACGTTATTGAATTTACAAGTCCCTGTTATACAGTAACTAAAATCTCAGATCTGCAAGGCACTTGTCTGAGAACCACCATTGATCGCCTAGTAAACCTCCGATTCAGCTCTTGAGCTCTTCTTCAACGTTGTAGGGGATCAAACCACGGAACTGGGACTATTTTTGGAATTTGATTTAGAGGTGGTGGTGATTTACTATGATTTTTGGGGTGACTGGTGGTCGGATCTAAGAACAGGGGGACAGAACTGTAGCTGGGACTGAGAATGATTTTTATAAAATATGAAATGGACGAACCAAAAATTGAGACAAATTTTGGATGAAGGGGTGGGTGTGTGGAACCTCCAGTAAAATTGGACGAACCAAATTAAATCAAAAAGTGGACCTAAGACATGAAACTCAGGGCGGGGATGAATCTGGACAGAACTCTGGCAGAACTGAAATGGAAGAGTGGACGAAAATCAAAAAATATGAAACGGGATCTGAATGGCAAACCAAAATTTGTGGGATGTCCTTGACACCTCTGTAACATCCACTAAAATTCCCAGATCTATCTGAGCTCAGGGCTGAGACAGGAAATTCGTGGAAGCCTCTGTGGTACTGCGCGGACAGAACTCCGTTGATGGCGAAGGCGGGGCGGTGGCGGCTCGTGGCGGCGGCGGCGATCGTCGGAACTGATACACGAGGCGTCACACCTCAGAATGGAAGCCTTCACAGCTTCAAGGGGGAGAGGGAGGAGAGAGGAGGGGGGCGCACCAGCCCTTGCTCTTGGAAATACTTTGATTCAAATGGCATTAATTCTACTAAAATGAAAAATACAAGCTTAAATAGGTTACATCTCACATCCATCCACAACCATTGGATCTAGGGGATGGGAATGGAGGGTTGGGATAGAGTGTGACACATCACACAAAAATTATAAAAAACTAAGGGGAGGGGGGCGGCCCTTGGACTAGGATGTAGCATGTGGACTTGGTAGGTGGGGGTGGGTAGCCTACTTAGACTTTTCAAGCCATTTGTCCCCCATGTGTCATTTTACCAGTCAAACTTCTAGATGCCTCCATTTGGCATGTTGACTGACCCCATGTGGGACCCTAGGCTGAGGTGGCCCAATGGGATGGGGCCTGGGGGGCCCACGGGGCCCACGGGGTCCGAATTACACATAAGTCCCTATTACAATCAAAATGGCAAACCGAATGCAATGAAATAAACACAAATTACACACATATAAAGTCTAACTAAATATAATAAATGGGGAGACTCAGGGCGGTGTCTCCAGGCTATCTCCGAGCCATAGGGATGCTGAGGCGGCTCGAGTCGTGCTCCTCGTGCGGTACCGGTGGCTCGCCGGCTCGTGTCTCGCATGCGCTCGGGTGTCCGCACCAATTCTCCCCGGGTGGGAGAAACTCGACCCTGTCGAGTAAGGGTCTACATCGCTCCGGTATCGCTCCAGAAGATCCGGATCGATCCGCTGCAACTCGCCATGTGTGATCCATGTGTCCTCAGTAGCGGGCCGTCCTCTCCATCGCACTAGGTAGCGCGGGTAAGATCCACTCCTAGTAACTGTCACTTGCTCATCCAGTATACGATCTATATGCTCACGCTGCCGTGAAAAAGGGGCTGGAGGTGGAAGTAGACACTCAGGTGTGGGATCACTCTCAAGGGGAGGAGATGGCTCAAAGGCTCACTAGGGATCACCGCTGGGTCCCTATATGCAACAAGATCCGATACATTGAAGGTAGAGCTTATACCATATTCCTCGGGCAGGTCCACAACATACGCATTGGATCCAACGCGTTTCAACACTCTAAAGGGACCTGCTCCGTGAGCTTGCAACTTCTTAACGGTTCCAGAGGGAAACCGTTCAGGTCTTACCCTGATCATGACGTATTCGCCCTCGTGGAACTCTCGGTGGTGTCGGTGGACATCGACTAACTCCTTGTACCGTGCATTGCTGGCCTCAACTGTGACGACAGACATCGTCATGCAGACTCCTAACATGATTAGCAAAAGAAAAGAAACACAGGATGCACACACGACCTAACTTGCTTAGCAAAAGAAAAGAAACACACGGATGCACACACGACCCTAAACAACCCTACAGTTAGTAAAACCCAATCATATGCAAGGTGGTCCAAGACATCCGAATGTGTGCCATGCATGCATTTGACATAACCGGAGGTTAATGTCATGGTGGACTCCTAGACATCCTACGATGCACCAACCATGGACATGGGGTTTGGATGTGGGAAGTCCGGGAGGTTTGGGTGGTTGAGGTGTGCCGGGGAAACCAAAGTCTTCATTACCCCCAAATGACGGTTTGGACCTATTGCCATGTAAAGGTTGCCAGGCCCGAGTAGGAGGGGTGTGATAGTGGACTTCCTTAAAGAGGTGGAATGGAGGTTGTGGGCCAAAGGGCCCATGAAGAAAGGGATCGAAGGGATCAAAGAATGTGTGACCCCTCGATATGGATTCCCTCATTTCAAGGTCCCATGTGTGGAATTCTAGAAGGTGTTGATGGTCACCTTCATCCGTGAAGGGAGATGAGATGGTGGGGGTATGATGGTGGACTCTCTCGAAAAGGTGGAGTAAATATGGTGGGTCACGGGGTCCACAAGAGAATGGGTCGAAGGGATCATAGAAGGTATGACCCCTCGGACTAGGCCTCCACAATTCACTGTCCCACATTTGGAAATCTTGGAGGTGTAAATGATCACCTTCATTCATTGTGAGAGGTGGGACGGCAGTCATAGGTAGAAAGTAAGATTCCTCCCTTGGGCAAATGGGAATGAAATCGGGCTCGGCCGGCATAGGGAGGAGTAGAAGAACCTCCGTGGTAACATGACCCACGGTGTACACGGAGGTGATGGACCCTAAAGCGGGATGAGTAAAACTACGACCTGTGGGTCGGTCGAAGCCTGGATCCAACAAGTGCGTAAATGTCCACTGCCGGTCTAACCCTTTAAGAAGGTCATCCAATGTATCCACATAGTGACTAGACCGGAAAGTGGTGTGAAATGAATTGATTGGCACCAGAGGTAGGATAGGGTCCATAGATGGGAGGGGAGATGGGGCCAGGCCATTCTTAAGCCAGCTAAGGAGTGGCTCGGCTATAAGTAACTTTCCCGTTAGAAACACGGGTAGCTGTGGCTGAGGTGGCTCCGAATAAAGATCGGAGAGTGAGGTTTCTCCAACCCCTTTATCCCCTAGGGCTAGAGATGTCCGAGTGGGACACTGTCCGGCAAAGTGGCCAAACCCCTGGAAGCGATAACACTGTTGTCGTGATCCTCTATGCTCCTTGATAAGTGGACCCTTACCCTTATCCTCTTGACGGACAGGGGGTGTAGGCAATGGAGCTCTCATGGGTGAGAGAAGAGGATCCACCAAGATGGGGAGAGGACCTCGGGATGGCACTCTAGATGACACTGGATTGGGACTACCGGTTGCTACCTCCTTAGGGTCATGCTTGGTTCTATCTCGGCTAGGAGGTAGGCAAGGGGGAAGCAGGGACTCAATATAATCACACTTCCTATCCACCTTATCCAAAATGATTTGGAAGAGTTCGGCAATAGTGGGGTTTGGAGTAGGAGCGATGTGATGGACTCCCCCATATGAAGTCGGCTTAGTCGTGGACCTAGGCTCTTCTACATGCACGGCGCGTTGCCTCCGATTATGGCCCACTTGGGTGGAGGTGATTGGGTGGGGTTGGTTGGAGGTGATCGGGCCGGGTAGGTAGACCTTCCTAAGTTCGTCCTTCATCTCATGCCACGACTCAATGGGCCTTTGCCTCCTAACCTCTCTCATGCGCTCAATGCTATCCCATTTCCAGGCCGCTTTGTTGACAAGCCTCTCTCGGGCAAAACTAACTTGCATGGCATCAGACATGGTGTAACATTCAAGATATTTATCCATGGCAGCCTCCCAATTGAGGTAGTCGCCCGGATCATCAGAGCCATAAAAATCAGAGGCTTCGGGCCTACGAAAGGGGAGAGGATGGTTGCCAAGCCCATGAGTAGACCAACGGCCATATGGCCCGGGTGATTGGGAATCCATGGGAAATTGGGGGGAACTACATGTTGAACATGCTGACTCTTGGACAAGACTGACTGACTCTTATTGGACTACACATGAACTAGGAGACACAAACTGATGCAAACACTCACAAAAGGATGCACTTAGACCTAACCAATATCCAGTACGTGGTGGAGATAAGCGACCCGAAGATCACTCGCGCAAGTATGCTACCTTCCCGAAAGGCATAACCTAATGTTCGGGCAACGCCTTTTAATATACCGGGCTATTGGGTGAAATGCAATTTGAAACACTCTTTTTTTTTTTTTTTTGAAATGATGATCCTAGACTCGACTTATACTATGCAAGACATATGCAACGACTACCCTAGACTCGACTCGCTCTGATACCAAACTGATGCGGGACGGACACGGGGACCGACTCTACATGGTATGGACCTCGGACTCTAGATGCGGACACGACCAGCAACACGTGATAGGAGAGACACTAAGCCCGACACGGAGAGCTCCTATGGGCTATACGTCGCTAACAGAAACGCAAGCTCACTCGTCGTCCCAAGCGAGGGAAAGCGCGGACCGTGCGCGGTTAAGGAACCGGCGGAGGTCAAGGGTAGTCCGACTCAACTTCCGGACTCCGATCGAGTCACGGGACGGGTCACTCTCGCTCTCACAGCGGTGACATGGACACACGGGCTAGTACCTACACTCTCGGCAGTGGCAAAAGACCATATACTAAACTAGCAAGCGAATGCCGAGAAATTGAGACCTTTACCTCCACGCACCCGGCGTGGCGAAGACAACCCCGGCCGAATTACAGACTCCCGGTTAATAATGATTACAGCAATACACTAAGTCGACGGCGATCGTCGAAACTGATACACGAGACGTCACACCTCAGAATGGAAGCCTTCACAGCTTCAAGGGGGAGAGGGAGGAGAGAGGAGGGGGGCGCACCAGCCCTTGCTCTTGGAAATACTTTGATTCAAATGGCATTAATTCTACTAAAAAGGAAAATACAAGCTTAAATAGGTTACATCTCACATCCATCCACAACCATTGGATCTAGGGGATGGGAATGAAGGGTTGGGATAGAGTGTGACACATCACACAAAAATTATAAAAAACTAAGGGGAGGGGGGCGGCCCTTGGACTAGGATGTAGCATGTGGACTTGGTAGGTGGGGGTGGGTAGCCTACTTAGACTTTTCAAGCCATTTGTCCCCCATGTGTCATTTTACCAGTCAAACTTCTAGATGCCTCCATTTGGCATGTTGACTGACCCCACGTGGGACCCTAGGCTGAGGTGGCCCAATGGGATGGGGCCTGGGGGGCCCACGGGGCCCACGGGGTCCGAATTACACATAAGTCCCTATTACAATCAAAATGGCAAACCGAATGCAATGAAATAAACACAAATTACACACATATAAAGTCTAACTAAATATAATAAATGGGGAGACTCAGGGCGGTGTCTCCAGGCTATCTCCGAGCCATAGGGATGCTGAGGCGGCTCGAGTCGTGCTCCTCGTGCGGTACCGGTGGCTCGCCGGCTCGTGTCTCGCATGCGCTCGGGTGTCCGCACCAGTGAGCTCCCCTCCTCCCGTGGATGCTGGACTGGCTGCTTCTTCAGCCTCCATTGGACGAGTCGAACCTCTTGATACTTCTGTCGGCAGCCCTCTTCGTGGAATAATCTTTCAAAGGCCTGACTATAGTCAATCATGTCATCAACTGGCCCTTTTGGTGGTAGAGAGGGACCGACAACTGGACAAACTGAATCTTTTCTTTCTGGCAGAACTGGCGGTGTGCTCAATGTTCCTGGTTGAAGAGGCCCTCTGACAAAATGCTGACGGTAGTCCCAGGTGAGTGGCCTAGAGTCACCCATTATAGATAATGCGGTCTCTCGGTAGTCGTGACATCTCCTGTTCATTTTTCTTCCCTTGGGGATGGGCTTGGTCCTTCCCTGCAATTGAGCACCGAGGTCTCTCCCCGGTTGGTATCCTAGTTTCAGTATAATGTCCCAGCCCTTGGAATCTCAGATCTGGGGCTTCATCTTGATATTAACCGCTACAGCGACGGGCTTGCGGGGTTCATAAGCCCAAGGAAAGTCTAGATCTAGCACAGAGATAACTGGCCGGTTGCTTGGCCATAAGGTAGGAAGAACCTTTTCTGAAATAGCTTTCACGGATTGGACCGTGGATAAGCTCTTAACTTTGACGACCCTCCCTTGGAAAAGGAATTTAATGCATTGATGTGCAGTGGAGGGTACGGCGCTGAGAGTGTCAATCCATGGGCGACCCAAGATAGCCTTGAACATAGGGTCAATGTCCAGCACATAGAATTCCACGGGCATAGTAAGAGGCCCAAGTTCTGCTTGAATAGTGACCACCCCGTGACATGCTCTCCTTGAGTTGTCATATGCAGCTATAGTCGTAGGAGTCGGGCGTAGAAGTTCTTCTTATATATTACAAGCCCTGAGGGTGCTGAGTGGACATACATTGATGGATGCCCCTGTATCAACTAGTGCCGCCTCAATACTGACCTTGTTCAGAATAATAGTGATGCAAAGCGGCATTCGTCGAGCTTCTGGAGGTGCTAGCTCGGTTTCAGAGAAGGTAATAGCGGGCCCCTTGGAGATTGTTGCCAGTGTGGTAGGTAAGCTGTCGAATGCCATATCTTCGCTAACCATCACGTTCTGAAGGAAATTTCTGAGAGCATCCTGGTGAAGGGTAGATCTTTTAATGAGCTCCAGAACTAAAATTTTGGCGGGCACCCTGTCCAAATGATGTAGCAGGTCATATTGGGTACCCGGCAGAGGTTCGGCTTCTTCTTGCTCGGCAGCCGGTTGGGAGGACTGAAGATTGAAAGTAGTAGGATAATTCTGATGGAACAACCGCCCTCTCCGTAGGGCAAGGTTTTGTGCCGTTACGGCATCAGGAGGCGATATGATTGGCCCGGTGGGGTGGATGAGTGAGATAAGCAGTGTAGGAGAAAGGATCTGGTGGGATGTGGTGTTGGTGGAGGTAATAAGTGGTGATGGGCGGATGATGGGTGAGGGATTAGTGGAAGGTGGGGTAGTGACGATGGGCGTAGGCACAGGCTGAGGAAAGGTTAGCGGAGGTGTAGTGATAGGTGAAGTGGGTGACGGAGAAATGATGGTAGCGGGGATAACTAGTGGCGGATTTACTAGAGCGGGTGTGAATGGGAGAAAAAGTGGTGAAGGTGTCGGGTGTGTAGGTAAAATGATGGGGGAAGCGAGGGGGTTGCGGTGATTATGGTGGAGGGCCATTATCTGCGGTGTGGTGCTGTCGTCATCAAAAGACCACCCGACGTTAGGAGCTGGGGGTTGGAAAACATTGACCTGAGCCGGTGCCGGCGGCTGAGGCTGCGGAGTGGGAGAGGGTGGTTTGGCATTGGGTTCTGATGAATCCCCAAATCCTGAACCGGCTACTGTTGCTGTTGTGGTGGCTGCTGCTGCGGCTGAGGTGCTTGTTGCTGCTGCAGTTGCTGCCTCGGTGGCTGCCTTCTCTTCTCTTTGATTTCAACAATGGCCTTGTACATCTCGGCCCAATCAATTCTCTGTCCTTCATGACGGTCATACACTAGGTCCCTGAACTGAAAACATCCTTCAATTGTGTGCCCCGGCTGCCTGTGGAATATGCAATACTTTGTTTGATCAACGGCTGTGTTCCAAATGGGCCGTTCCGGAGGAAGTTGTATCGCATTTACTGACATGAGAGCCGAGAAGATATCCGTGAGGGTTTCTGGCAAGGGTGGGTATTGTGCCCTTTTAGGAGCCGGACGCTTGTTGTTGTTGTTGTAGCCGTTAGGTGGAGGGACATTGTGATATTGCGGAGGTTGTGGTGGTTGCTGTGGTGCAGCGAAGGTATTTTGTGGTGTGGCAAAGGTAGGCGGAGGGTTTTGTGGAGTGACTTGGAAGTTTTGGGGAGCGGGGTTCTGTGGAGTGCGGGGGTTTTGGGGGAAGCGGAAGGGTACGGCTTGAAAAGGAAAAGTAACGGCTTGAACTTGCTCGTTTGTCTGGATCCCCTCGGTAACAGGCCCTTGAGGTTTCTTATGATACTTGGGCTTTTGATGTTCAAAGAGCGAGTGTATGGGGGAATCCTTGAACTGAGTTTGAATAAAGTGTGCCCGGCTATAAAGTTGATGCATGTTAGCTATATCATTCATAGCTAGAATGTTACGGAAGGTCGGAGTGGCATTTGAAATCAGCAATTTGACCTTCTCTTCCTCCGGAATGTGGCCGGGCACTCTAGCGGCAATTTGCCTCCATCGGTCTGCATAGGTAGCAAATTCCTCATCAGGTTTCATCTTTTCGGCCACCAGATCTGTAAATGAATATTCCGGGCCGACTCTATCTTGGAACCTCTGAATAAACTTATCTTTTACTATCTTGAAACTCTCGGCATCTTCCAGTGGCAAAGAATAGAACCATTCCAGTGCAACACCATCTAGCGATCGGTGAAATAGATACGCCATGAGGCAATCATCGTACTGAAACTGCGCCGACTCATATAAGAAGTCCCTCACATGAACAAAAGGATTGTTGTTCCCATCATACTTTCTATAATTGGGGAGCTCGGACTGTGGAGGGAACCAGATGTTCTGGAAACTCGGGACGGTAATGTCTGCCAAAGATTGAGGGCCAACCCGCTTTTGAAGGAAGTCGAGTTGCTGCTGCATGGCGGCCCATTTATCAAGCAACTCCTACTCTCGGGAGGGAGCAGGGACAGTAAAGGATGAATTTTGAGGAACGGAAGGGTAAACAGATGGAGGAGACGGCCCATAAGAAGGATGGTGGATCGAAGGATGACCCACATTGGATTGGACCTGGGCTACCCCTTGCTGAGGGCGCATGAAATCATTCGGACCAACAAGAACTTGCGGCACAGCTGGGCCTGAGGTGTGATGATCCGACGGGAAAGAAGGGACAAAGGTATTGCCCTTATCAAGGAACTGCTGGGCCGAACCAGAAGACTGCCCATTTCAAGATTGGAGAAGCGTAGGGTCCTAGGTTGGACCGGAGTGAGATCAACATGCTGCACAGTGGGTCCATCGGCTCTAGGTTGAGCGACAGACGGATTGGAATGACCAAAGACAATAGGAGAAGGTGGGGTGTTGGACCCCTGCATAACCTGATAGACCGCTTGAAGTTGGGCCGGGCCTAATTGAGCCATCATCTGAAGGACAGAATTGGCGGAAGGAAGAGGAGGATTTTGAGTGGATGGAGCAATCTGCATAGGGATGGAAGATGAGGGAGGAAGGGGTTCCTCCCTTGTAAGACCCCGAATTATTTAATTGAGCCCAATATATTTATTAAGCTTTTATTAATTAAGAATTGAATTCTTATTGAGTTAATAATTGAATTTCGGATTTATTAATATTTAATTCGTTAGAAATAGTATAAGTGAAAATTCAACTACCTTTTAAAAATCCATAAAAATAGTAAACAGGTTAAGGTCAATGTAGATAACAACTTTGTCTTCTGGCATTAAGCCATTTAAAAATCCGTGGTTAGATCTAATTGGAGATTAAGCCCTAAAGTGCACACTTTTTGACCCTTACCTAACCTTGGATTAAAACACGAAATTGAGGCTTAATACTCGACCAAATTAGCTCAAATCAGAGGCAAATGAACGGCCATGAGCTAAGGATTAATAGCCCTCAATCAATTCGACACAAACCTAACCCTAGGAGGCGCAGCCGGCCGAGTTTGGTTGAGTCAACCATTTCGGCACCGTTTTTAACACGTCTCTTGTTCCGTCGATATCTCACAGCTCAGAACTCTCCAGAAGCTGTGTGAGCTATAGATAGAAAGCTCTTCAAGTCTAGTTTCTTTTGGTGGCTGTGGGGTTCGCTGAAGTTTCAGATCTAGGAAGATCTTGCTCGATTTGTGGAGGTGTGTCGGCTTCCTTCTTCCTTCTTTGTTTCTTCAATTGAGGTAGGAATTCTCAACC
The DNA here is from genome assembly GCA_022559845.1 of Amorphophallus konjac. Classification (NCBI taxonomy): domain Eukaryota; kingdom Viridiplantae; phylum Streptophyta; class Magnoliopsida; order Alismatales; family Araceae; genus Amorphophallus; species Amorphophallus konjac. Next base: position 270,339,514 of record CM040127.1, read on the forward strand.
AAAATTCGATCATGAATATATGATTTTGTTCCTCTCGACGAGATCTATCCAGTGGGACTGAAAGCCCCAATTTTTATTAGGTATCTAGAGAGATATCGAGGCTTTTGTGAAGGGTTAGCAAGTTCGTTCTTCATTTCCAGCATCTTACTTCAACCTTCGATTCAGGTAGGTTTAACAGGCCAAACTCTAATTAACTTATATGATGTAATCAGCATGTTGTTAGCTTTCATTTAACGTAGAAAGCCCCAATTTTCATTTAGCATGATTGGAGAATTTCGATTTTTAGTGAGAGCATGTCTAGAACCTGATTTATATTGTGAACCTTTGAGTTAGAGCTTAATTGCGGGCTGATTTTGAGTTATAAAACTTGATCCACATATAGCTTATCATATATGGTTGGATTCAGCATCAAGTTAGCTTTCTTTTGACATAAGAAGCCCCAATTTTCGTTATGTATATTGAGAGAATTTCATGATTTAGTAGAAGCATGTCAAGAATTAGGTTTTTATGTGTGCATCATAGAATAGGTTAAGATTTAATGGATTTCTGTTGAAATTAGTGTTTCAAATCGCTTATTTTATGACCCTAGTATGTATATTAACAACCCTAGATCATGTGGTTAAGATCCCAACTCAATTGGATCTCAATTGGGTGAGTTTATACCTTTTTCGGAGGTTAAACCATTCTTGTTCTTGCAGGGGTCGACCCCTGGGGTCAACCCATTTTCTGGGAGCCCCGGCAGGCCCAGGGGTCGACCCATCCAGCACCCAGCAAGGGTCGACCCCTGGGGTCGACCCATGCAGCCAGAGTGTGGAGGTCGACCCCAGGGGTCGACCCATTCTGCAGAAATTGTGGGGGGTCGACCCCAGGGGTCGACCCATCTCACTGGCAGACCCCATTTTTACAGGGGTCGACCCCAGGAGTCGACCCATGTACCAGAAACCTAGTTTTTGTCGTTCTTCGACCCGAGGATCGATCTGGATCATTAGGGGATCGACCCATTTAACTTAGACCAATTGAAAAGTATATTCTTGAAGAACCAGTAACCTATTCATGTACCCCTTTGATTTCAAGTAACATTGGTCCCTACATGCAAACGTAGTGTAAAAACATGCCATTTATCATCTTTATACAATGGTTAAATAGAAACCCACATAATTAGTGGTTAATGGTGAAACTAAATCTCTGTTAATGCATGCTATTTCATTCCTGTACGAGCTTGTTCCTTTACCTTATCATCTTGAATCATCCTTTGGCAAATTGGTTTAATGCAAATGATAATGGATAATCCTTGATATATTAACTTGGTAATTATGATTAAATTGATTGTTAAGTTACTGTTTTAGTCCCTATTATTCCAGTATAATGGATTACTTACACACTTGAACGGTATACTGTCAGCCGTTCTTTCTTGACCCCGTGGACCGAGTCTTGGTCCAGTTCTTGTAAAGTGGCACCGAGGTGACCGTATCAACCGAGTTTTTGTCTGGAATCCATGGACATGTTAGTCCTTAAAAACTCATACTCTTGACAGAAATTCCTCTGATTAATTGGCCATTAAAATTGACTGAATGTCTAGATGTGTGGGACTTTGGGCCCATAAAAATAAATGCCATCGCATCATAAGGGCCCGGTCTGGTCCTGGGGAGAGCGCCCGAAAAATTACTGAGCCCATGGGATGCTAATGACATGGTGGGGCATTACACCGAAATATTTGCTTGCTTGTTGCGTCTATGACAAACATCTCTTGTTACTTGTTACTTATTACTTGATCGCGGATGAATTGATATTACTTACTTGTGGCCAATTCTTTACTACTGTCTCTTGTTATATCTCCTATTGTAAATTCTTGTACTTGTTATCTTGTTAATTCTTGACATCACATATTTCTTGACCTTGCAAGATCTTGTTATTACGTTGTTTCATTATATCGTTATCGTCATTTATTTCTTTCTTAGTATTGCATATGAAAATGTAATTAACTTGTTAATCACGTAAATTGCCTGTTATTTCCTATTGAGCGTCAGCTCATAGTTGTGTTTTCCCCCTTTCCAGGCTTTTCTGGTGACGCGCTTACCGACGGGGAAGGGCAGGAGTGATGTCATGAGTGTGTCAGTTCTAGTGTGTTAGTAGTGTGTTATCTTACTTTTAGTTGTATTTTGGAGAGCATTTAGTTTCAGTTATGTTATTGAGTTTTAGTGGTTGAAATTCCAGTTGTATTAAGTTGAATTTGAGGTTATTGTATCAGTTGTGGTTGGTTGATGAGCTTTTAGTATTTTCATCTTGTAGCATTGTGTATTATTTTAGATAGATCTCTCTCTTGCCAGCTCGTTCCCGACTCTACGTCCCGATATTCCGCGTCGGGGCGTCACAGTTTAGTTGGTATCAGAGCCCTAGGTTTCACATTCCTAGGTTTTCCTAAGTTCTAGGTTTTCTAAGTTCTGCATTGCATCCCAATAACCCGGTATATTAAAAGGTGTTATCCGAACGTTAGGCTATGCCTATCGGGAAGGTCGCATACTTGCGCGAGTGGTCTTCGGATCAATTATCTCCGCCAGGTACCGAGTTTTGGTTGTGTCTAGGTGCATTAGATCCCTAACCTTGTAAAAGTCTAGAACCCGACCTGGTGAGATTGGGTAGAAACTTGGGTTAAGTTCGGTCCTTAATCATGTTATTATCTATCTTATTGAACCTAAGTAATCTATTTCTCGTGTAGATGGCAGCTGATCGCGCTGAATGGAGGAACCTGCAGCGCACTGTTCAAGGCCTTACCCAGGCCCTTCAACAGGTAGCTCAGGCAGGAGCAGCACAGCATGGCACCGGTGATCTATACCGGAACTTCCGAGGGATGAATCCGCCAAGGTTTGCGGGTTCGACCGACCCCGACCAAGCCGAGCACTGGCTAGATGAGATGGGAGAATCTTTGAAGTTATGCAATGCACCAACTAGGAGCGTGTCCTTTTGTCCACATTTCAACTGGAACGTGATGCACGTACTTGGTGGGATTCTATCAAGGTGACTCTCGGTGACCGGCAGGTTACGTGGGAAGAGTTCGAGGAATTCTTTAACAACAAGTATTTTTCTGATAGAGTGCAAGAGAAGAAAGCGACGGAGTTCGCGGCCCTGAAACAGCGAGGGTTGTCCGTGGCAGAGTATGAGGCTCAATTTGCACGGCTTTCTCGTTATGCTACACATCTTATTTCCACTGAGAAAATGAAGGCGAAGCGTTTTCTCAATGGTCTGAAGCTACATTATATTAATCAACTGGCACCGTTGGAGATTTCCACTTATTCCGAGATGGTAAGGAAAGCACAAGTTCTGGAGGATACTCTTGAGATGACGGAGAGGATCCGTGGCACAGGCATGAAGAAGGAACGACCTACGGGTTCCGAGAGTGTCAAACCCGGGTATATCAAGAAGAGGCCCGCGAGTGGGTCGAGTTCGTGGACCGGAGCAGGATCATGGAAGGGAAAGATGCCGAAGCATGAAGATAAGAAGCCTGGCCCTATTATTCCATACATGGGCATTTGCAAGTTTTGTAATAATCCTGGCCACAGGGTGGAGGATTGTTGGCGCAAGCTAGGTGCATGCCTACGATGTGGAAGCAAGGAGCACCGTATCTCTGATTGCCCTCATATGTCTGAGCAAGCTACCCCGGCAAAATCGCAAGTCTTCAAGAAACCACAAGTCAAGCTCCAAGCTCTGCATGCTGAGGAAGCGGGAATAACCGAGGATGGTGGACTCATCGAAGGTACACTTATTATACTCGACAAGCTAGCATTTGTTCTTTTCGATACTGGTGCAACACATTCCTTTATTTCTCGAAGATTTGCTAAGTCTTTAGCTGTGGAACCTGTTTTGATGAATTCTCCGTTTAGAAATATCAACCCCTATTGGTACTAGATCAGCAATCCCGTATTTCTATCCCTCTAGTACAGTTATGATTGGTGAACAGAACTTACCAGTAGATTTAGTCTGCATGGACATGAAGGATTATGATGTAATCCTAGGAGCAGATTGGTTGGCTCGATATGAGGCTAGTGTTCACTGCAGTTCTAGCTCAGTGTCTTTTACTAGGCACCCGAGACTTTCTTTTGTGGGTGTTAAGCATCACAACTCTGTGTCACTTATTTCGACTCTTCGAGCTGATAAGCTGATGAGACGTGGATGTGAGGCTTTTCTAGCCTTTGTCTGTGCAACCCCTGAGCAGCAGATTGATATCAAGGACATTCCTATTATCCGAGATTTTTCTGATGTCTTTCCAAAGGAACTACCAGGACTTCTGCCTGAGCGGGAAGTTATCTTTTCTATTGATCTTATTCCTGGCACATCTCCTATTTCCAAGGCTCCTTATCGTATGTCTCCTGCGGAACTGAGGGAATTGAAGCAGCAGCTGACGGAATTGCTTGAGAAGGGCTTCATTCATCCTAGTACTTCTCCGTGGGGAGCCCCTGTATTATTCGTCAAGAAGAAAGATGGTTCGATGAGGTTGTGCATTGATTATCGGTAAATAAACCAGCAGACTGTCAAGAACAAATATCCATTGCCGAGGATTGATGAGTTATTTGACCAGATAGCGGAAGCTCAATATTTCTCTAAGATCGATCTTCGATCTGGATATCACCAGTTGCGGATTAAGGAAGAGGATATCTATAAAACGGCTTTCCGTAGCAGGTATGGTCATTTTGAATTTATCGTTATGCCTTTTGGTCTAACGAATGCACCGGCAGCTTTCATGCAGTTGATGAACAATGTATTTCGGCCCTATCTTGATCAATGGGTCGTGGTCTTTATTGATGACATCTTGATCTATTCCAAGAGTGAAGTGGAGCATGCTGAACATCTGAGGATGGCATTGCAGTTATTGAGAGATCATCAACTTTATGCCAAGTTCAGTAAGTGTGAATTCTGGCTGCAAGAGGTGTCCTTTCTCGGACATATCATTACAAAGGACGGTATTTCTGTTGATCCTTCGAAGGTTGAGGCAGTGAAGAATTGGGAACAGCCTACCAGTGTGACAGAAGTTAGAAGTTTTCAAGGCCTGTCAGGCTATTATCGAAGATTTATCCAGGATTTCTCTAAGATTACGGTACCTATGACAAGGTTAACCCGTAAGGAGAACACGTTTGATTGGTCAGACGATTGCCAGCGAAGCTTTCAGACTCTGAAGGAGTGTTTGACTACTGCACCTGTATTGGCTTTACCTTTTGGTGAAGGAGGTTTTGTTGTTTATACTGATGCTTCAGGTATCGGCTTAGGCTGTGTACTCATGCAGCATGGGAAGGTGATTGCCTATTCTTCTAGGCAGTTGAAGAAGCACGAGGAGAATTATCATGTTCATGATTTGGAACTGGCAGCAGTCGTGTTTGCTTTGAAGATTTGGAGGCATTACCTGTTTGGAGAATCTTTCACTGTATTTTCATATCATAAGAGTCTGAAATATTTATTTTCTCAGAAGGAACTCAATATGCGGCAGCGCAGATGGTTGGAGTATTTGAAAGACTTCGACTTCTCGATTGAGTATCATCCTGGCAAGGGTAATGTTGTGGCAGATGCATTAAGCCGGAAGCCGGTAGCTAGATTGTCAAGTCTTATGTTACAAGAATGGAGGTTATTGGAACAATTGTCCAGCCTGGATCTTAATATTGACAATGATCGGGTTATGATTGCTCAGATCCAACTTAAGCCCGAATTGTTGATGGAAATCAAGTCCTTGCAAGATAATGATCCCGAGTTGGTAGAGATCAAGGGAAGCTTGAGCAGCAGACCTGACTTCATGTTGGCCGATGATGGAAGATTATTATTCAAGGGCAGAACTTGTGTACCTGACGAAGCCGCAATAAAGAACAAGATTCTGGAGGAAGCTCATAGATCCAGATATACTATTCATCCTGGCGGCACTAAGATGTACCGAGATTTGAAAAGATCCTTTTGGTGGCCGAATATGAAAAGAGAAGTTGCAGATTTTGTGAGTAGATGCTTAGTATGTCAACAAGTTAAGGCCGAACATTTCAGACCGGCAGGGAAACTGAAACCACTTGACATACCCCAATGGAAGTGGGAGAGCATTGGCATGGATTTCATTATGGGTCTACCTAAGACTCGTGGTGGATTTGATGCGATATGGGTGATTGTTGACCGATTGACAAAGTCAGCTCATTTCTTACCAATTAAGTCCAAGTGGACGATTGATGTATTGGCTGCTTTATATTTGAAGGAAGTGGTGAGACTCCATGGTATTCCAGTCAGCATTGTGTCTGATCGAGACCCCAGATTTACTTCACATTTCTGGAAGGGACTGCAAGAGTTTCTTGGTACTCGTCTTAATTTCAGTACTGCTTTTCATCCGCAGACCGATGGACAGACTGAAAGAACCAACCAGATAGTGGAAGATATGCTTAGAGCATGCATGATTGATTTTGGAGGCAGTTGAAGTGATCACTTGGCATTGATTGAATTCGCCTACAACAACAGTTACCAGTCCAGCATACAGATGGCTCCTTTTGAAGCATTGTATGGTAGGAGTTGCCGTTCTCCGTTATGTTGGGATGAGGTAGGTGAGAAACAGTGGCTTGGACCGGATCTTGTCTCAGAATCATCACAGAACATACGTATTATCTGAGACCGGTTACAATTAGCCCAGTCAAGACAGAAGAGTTATGTCGATAACAGAAGAAGAGCATTGGAATTTCAGGTTGGTGAGCATGTGTTCTTAAAGGTCTCTCCGACGAGAGGGATCCGAAGATTTGGCATTCATGGCAAGCTGAGTCCAAGATACATTGGTCCATTCGAGATTCTAGATAGAGTGGGAGAGGTGGCATACATACTGGCTTTACCGCTGCAATTTTTGGGCGTACACAATGTCTTCCATGTGTCTATGCTACGGAAATATGTGTACGACCCCACTCATATCATTCAGCAGATGGATTTTGAACTGAAGGAAGATTTGACTTATGAGGAAAGACCTGTCAAGATTATGGACCGGAAGCAACAGCAACTCCGGAATCGTTCGATACCGATGGTCAAGATTCAGTGGAGTCGGCGTGGGACCGAAGAAGCTACATGGGAGTCTGAAGAGACTATGCGGAAGCGGTATCCCGACTTATTCTAAGTGAGCGATCTCTTTCCCTACTCTCAGTTTTAGTGCAGTGAATTTGGAGGACCAAATTCCTTTAAGTAGGGGAGAGTGTAAGACCCTGAATTATTTAATTGAGCCCAATATATTTATTAAGTTTTTATTAATTAATAATTTAATGCTTATTGAATTAATAATTGAATTTCAGATTTATTAATATTTAATTTGTTAGAAATAGTATAAGTGAAAATCCGACTACCTTTTAAAAATCCATAAAAATAGTAAACAGGTTAAGGTCAATGTAGATAACAACTTTGTCTTCTGGCATTAAGCCATTTAAAAATCCGTGGTTAGATCTAATTGGAGATTAAGCCCTAAAGTGCACACTTTTTGACCCTTACCTAACCTTGGATTAAAACACGAAATTGAGGCTTAATACTCGACCAAATTAGCTCAAATCAGAGGCAAATGAACGGCCATGAGCTAAGGATTAATAGCCCTCAATCAATTCGACACAAACCTAACCCTAGGAGGCGCAGCCGGCCGAGTTTGGTTGAGTCAACCATTTCGGCACCGTTTTTAACACGTCTCTTGTTTCATCAATTTCTCACAGCTCAGAACTCTCCAGAAGCTGTGTGAGCTATAGATAGAAAGCTCTTCAAGTCTAGTTTCTTTTGGTGGCTGTGGGGTTCGCTGAAGTTTCAGATCTAGGAAGATCTTGCTCGACTTGTGGAGGTGTGTCGGCTTCCTTCTTCCTTCTTTGTTTCTTCAATTGAGGTAGGAATTCTCAACCAAAATTCGATCATGAATATATGATTTTGTTCCTCTCGACGAGATCTATCCAGTGGGACTAAAAGCCCCATTTTTTATCAGGTATCTAGAGAGATATCGAGGCTTTTGTGAAGGGTTAGCAAGTTCATTCTTCATTTCTAGCATCTTATTTCAACCTTCGATTCAGGTAGGTTTAACAGGTCAAACTCTAATTAACTTATATGATGTAATCAGCATGTTGTCAGCTTTCATTTAACGTAGAAAGCCCCAATTTTTATTTAGCATGATTGGAGAATTTTAATTTTTAGTGAGAGCATGTCTAGAACCTGATTTATATTGTGAACCTTTGAGTTAGAGCTTAATTGCGGGCTGATTTTGAGTTATAAAACTTGATCCACATATAGCTTATCATATATGGTTGGATTCAGCATCAAGTTAGCTTTCTTTTGACATAAGAAGCCCCAATTTTCGTTATGTATATTGAGAGAATTTCATGATTTAGTAGAAGCATGTCAAGAATTAGGTTTTTATGTGTGCATCATAGAATAGGTTAAGATTTAATGGATTTCTGTTGAAATTAGTGTTTCAAATCGCTTATTTTATGACCCTAGTATGTATATTAACAACCCTAGATCATGTGGTTAAGATCCCAACTCAATTGGATCTCAATTGGGTGAGTTTATACCTTTTTCGGAGGTTAAACCATTTTTGTTCTTGCAGGGGTCGACCCGTTTTCTGGGTGCCCTGGCAGGCCCGAGGGTCGACCCCAGGGGTCGACCCATCCAGCACCCAGCAAGGGTCGACCCCTGGGGTCGACCCATGCAGCCAGAGTGTGAGGGTCGACCCCAGGGGTCGACCCATTCTGCAGATATTGTGGGGGGTCGACCCCAGGGGTTGACCCATCTCACTGGCAGACCCCATTTTTACAGGGGTCGACCCCAGGGGTCGACCCATGTACTAGAAATCCAATTTTTGTCATTCTTCGACCCGAGGATCGATCCGGATCATTAGGGGATCGACCCATTTAACTTAGACCAATTGAAAAGTATATTCTTGAAGAACCAATAACCTATTCTTGTACCCCTTTGATTTCAATTAACATTGGTCCCTACATGCAAACGTAGTGTAAAAACATGCCATTTATCATCTTCATACAATGGTTAAATAGAAACCCACATAATTAGTGGTTAATGGTGAAACTAAATCTCTGTTAATGCATGCTATTTCATTCTTGTACGAGCTTGTTCCTTTACCTTATCATCTTGAATCATCCTTTGGCAAATTGGTTTAATGCAAATGATAATGGATAATCCTTGATATATTAACTTGGTAATTATGATTAAATTGATTGTTAAGTTGCTGTTTTAGTCCCTATTATTCCAGTATAATGGATTACTTACACACTTGAACGGTATACTGTCAGCCGTTCTTTCTTGACCCCGTGGATCGAGTCTTGGTCCAGTTCTTGTAAAGCGGCACCGAGGTGACCGTATCAATCGAGTTTTCGTCTGGAATCCAAGGATATGTTAGTCCTTAAAAACTCATACTCTTGACAGAAATTCCTCTGATTAATTGGCCATTAAAATTGACTGAATGTCTGGACGTGTGGGACTTTGGGCCCATAAAAATAAATGCCATCGCATCATAAGGGCCCGGTCTGGTCCTGGGGAGAGCACCCGAAAAATTATTGAGCCCATGGGATGCTAATGACATGGTGGGGCATTACACTGAAATACTTGCTTGCTTGTTGCGTCTATGACAAACATCTCTTGTTACTTGTTACTTGTTACTTGATCGCGAATGAATTGATATTACTTACTTGTGGCCAATTCTTTACTACTGTCTCTTGTTATATCTCCTATTGTAAATTCTTGTACTTGTTATCTTGTTAATTCTTGACATCACATATTTCTTGACCTTGCAAGATCTTGTTATTACGTTGTTTCATTATATCGTTATCGTCATTTATTTCTTTCTTAGTATTGCATATGAAAATGTAATTAACTTGTTAATCACGTAAATTGCCTGTTATTTCCTACTAAGCGTCAGCTCATAGTTGTGTTTTCCCCCTTTCCAGGCTTTTCAGGTGACGCGCTTACCGACGGGGAAGGGCAGGAGTGATGTCATGAGTGTGTCAGTTCTAGTGTGTTAGCAGTGTGTTATCTTACTTTTAGTTGTGTTTTGGAGAGCATTTAGTTTCAGTTATGTTATTGAGTTTTAGTGGTTGAAATTCCAGTTGTATTAAGTTGAATTTGAGGTTATTGTATCAGTTGTGGTTGGTTGATGAGCTTTTAGTATTTCCATCTTGTAGCATTGTGTATTATTTTAGATAGATCTCTCTCTTGCCAGCTCGTTCCCGACTCTACGTCCTGATATTCCGCGTCGGGGCGTGACATCCCTGGGCTGGAACGAGACAACCCTAGAGGGATCCTCTAGAAGCCCTTGAGGGAGAGACTCCTCTTGGGACCGAGGAAGATCAAAGGAAGCCATAGTAGATTCGAAGAGTGGGTTGAAATAGGATGAGGAGAGGGACTCGCCCCCGGGTGATGATGCTTCTAACGGATGGAGGGGAATCCACATGCAACGACAACCTTAGCAAGATGCAAACAACACACAACAGTCACACAATAAGTGACCAAACTAAGATGACTTCTAGCAAAGATGTAAATGAAAAAGAAATGAAGACACTCCAAGTCAACCAAGTTGCTTAAGATGATGCCACAAGATTTCTATGATTTCTCCTTTGGAACTTTACTAGATTGATTAAAAATGTGCTCTCGACAATGGGTTCCTAATAGGAGAGGGGTGTAAGGCTTGGTTTGACTCCAAATGTGATCACTCCTTCACTTATGCAATCCTAGACACGGGGTGGAAAGGTACAACCAGCCCGGCATCCGTGTGAGAATCCACGGCTCGCGGGGACTTATGGAGGTCCCTGGTGTGATTTCTTAGTCGGTCCCAAGGAATATGGAGACGAGAGGTCCACACACCAAGGTAGGAAAATGTAATCTAATATATGAAAATATGAATGAACCCATGTGCACCGGAGTGCATACAAATTCTAACCTAGAATCTCACAAACAAGTATGCACACAATGATGTAGATATGTAGACCAACCAGGGAGGAGACCAGATAACACCCAAGCACAAATATCACAGCAGAAACTGCGAAAAGAAAATGCACCTCGGGATGCGTACCTATCTGGAGTATGTGACGGTCTAGGGGACCTGCGTCAGAATAAAGTGACGATCGAACACCAGACCGTCAAAAGCAATGTAATGCAGGAATTGGAGACCGTCAGAGGAGCCAGGGAACAAGAAACAACAGAAAATAAAAGAGAAATCTGGGGAAAACCAAGACAAGGAAATGATGGCAGGTTTAACAAAGATCAAAACACGACTGGCAAGACTTGTCCCACCGTGATCGCCAAAAAACTGTTGATTTGTTTTCTTCCTTTTGTTATGTGATATGATGAATGACAAATATAATGAGCAAATAACAACGATCTCAATCAACCTATGAACATGTGAACCATGAACCTAGGCAATCAGAACAAGCTCTAGTATGGGCAATGCTATCTCAATCCAACTAAACTAAAGAAGGAAAGGAAAAACACACGCCGGGGCGTGGAGCAAGGAATAAATGAAAACACACCGCGTGGGTGGAACAAGCAAAAGAAATAAGAGATATGAGAAAGAGAAAACCAATGCCTAATACTAAGAAAAAATGTGATCGCCACCAAGGTAAACACAAGCCAAAGACCTGAGAAATATCTTAGAATAGGAGGATGATGCACCCGCCCACGGGTGAGAGAAACCAATAGGAAACTACAGCTCTGTTGAATGTAACGGCCCAGAACCTACGCATCACAGGAGTGTGACGGTCGCCCGATGAACCGTTAGAGGAACCTGACGCGCCTGATGAAGACCGTCAGAGTGTCTGCAGAACAAGCCTGTGAATCCTTCAAGCTCCACACTTTCCAGCCGGCTAGGAAGCTTGGGCCTCGTCTAATGAACCCTGTAAACCTGCCAAAGAACGTAGAACTCAATAAAAATAACCCCAAATTAGTCTTTCACACAACATAGCATCAATTCTCAAATGAACTTAATATCATGCAAAAGGAAAGGGGAATACCGGGGAAGTTTGGTTTTTTAACCCCTCTGGGCGTTTTAAAACATAGGAAGGATGTTTAGATGATTGAAACAAGTGGAGGAACGTGGAATAAGGAGTGGGACAATGCTATGATGCAAAGGAGAAGGGAGAATACAAGTATGCCAATGATGAAACTAAACACTTGAAACCAAAGTACTCCCTTGACTGTGATGCAGATGGACGTGGAAAATCAATTCTCCTTGGTTGGATGTGGCTCCAGAATGCGGCAGCACTTCGACGCAAACTCCAGATTTCTCCTCTTTAGGCCATGAAGTTAAGGGTTCTATTTATAGGCTCTCAAACTCTCCGGTCGAGCAGAGGATAATCCAGCTAAAAAGGAGGATGATTCTTAGCAAACTCTTGAAGATAATACTCCAAAGAGTCCTTAGAAACAAACAGAAGGCCCTGAGGATCAGATTTGAAAGAGAAATCACAAGATCAAACTCTCAACTCGACCACGAAGTAGCAGAGAAAAGACCAGACTTGCCAGGACTTCTGTTGGATGTAACGGCTGCACGACAGACCGCCACATGAATGTAACGCTCCAGAGGAAGACCATCACACAACCTTATCTCTTAAGAAGATAAGATCAACGGGGAGAAGTTCTAAACAATTGGACTCTGAATGAATGTAACGGTCGAGGGATAGCGCGTCACAATGATGTAACGGTCTCCCGACAGACCATTAGAGACAACGGATAGACCAAATGATAAGGATTGGAATAGAGGCCTCAAGCTCTAGGACTCCTCAAGATATAACGGTCATGGGTTGATGCGTCAGAAAGATGTAACGCCCCTATGGTGGACCGTTAGAGACAATGGATAGCCAAAGGATAAGAACTGAAAAGAAGCCTTAAGGGTAAGGGCTCTTTAATATGTAACGGCCATGGGCTAATGCGTCAGAGAAACATAACGCCCCTGAAATAGACCGTTAGAGATAATAAGGATCCAAGATTAAAAAGAAAGCTTGCTAAGCTTCATCGAATGCAAAAAATCAAGAAATCAGACCCAACCAAGGAATCAAGCCCTATGAAATAAACCTCCAACTGATGAAGAAGGCTCAATGAAAGGGAATAACTCAGAGCATCATATAGAATGAACAAGGAGATGACCTGACTTATTGGTCATAAAACGGGTGTCAACAAGGATCCGTCTACTCCGGAAAGAGCCGTGAAGAAGATTAATGTGTCAGAGGATCCTAAGTATGGCAGAGACAACCTCTGATAGACTGGTACCATTGCTTATATGGTCCCCTACCTATCCACATACCAACAGGAACGGCAGAGAAAGGTCAACTATGCAAAGGAAGCTAATCAAATAATATGGATGTGACTTTCTGGGTTTAGCTTCTGCAGTGGACAACGTTGGAGATGCCGTGAGCTACCAATATATCAGGAGCAGGAGCTCCAGTTCAAAAATGAGGAAAGACGGAAGAAAAGGGAAAAGGGAGCCACATAGAAGCTAGCTTGAGAAGCAATCTCCTTCCTCGTGCTGCTGGAGTAAGGGCAACATAGTAGACGCTCTTCTTCCTCACCTAAGGAGGTCTCACAGCAAGGGAGAAAGGATCTGTGAAGCTCCATCCAATACCCTTGAAAGCTGGAAGCAAGATCGCCCTTCCCTCATGAGGTTGTGGTGAAGAACCAAGAAGAACAAGAAGAGAACCACGGAGTCCTTCAGCTCCTTCCCAGATAGGAGTTTTCCTTCCCATAGAACTACATAGCCATACTCTATCTGGTTGTTCCTTTTTCAATTTGCTTTTCATCAAAAACACATACTCTCATCATTGTGCCCTACCTGCGAGTAGGAAGACAGACGGTGTGGTAACCGGTCTATGGATTTTGGGTTGTGAACCCTGAAGCTGTTTGGCAACGGAGTTGTGAGAGTTTATCTCTCTGTTAGAAGCTGTGAATCAGTGGTAGTGCCTTTGCACTAGTGAAGCCTCACCGAGTTGTGTGAGGGGTGGACGTAGGTCTCTGTATAGAGACCGAACCACCTTAAACACTGTGTCTTGTGGTTTGTCCTCCATTGGGTACTAACGCTAGAGGCTTTGTAGGAACGTCTCTGATCATCATCAGTGCATCTAGCCTATTAGCTATCAACTATTTCTTGCATTACTAGTCTTAGTTTTGGATCTAGTTTTTATTTCCACGAAGAAGGGCAAGAAAAGGGGCTGATCTATTCACCCCTCCCCTGTAGATCTGCCAATCACCACTCTACAGTAGGCACATTTCCCGAATATGCTCCGACAAATCATCCATTACTTGGATTGCTTCAGGGGTATCATCGGCTCGTTTAGACCAACTGAAGTTGTCTTCTGGTGGAGCTTGAGGGGTCATGTCTCCCTTGTAGAAGACAATGGGCTTATCCTTATTAGCCTTCTTTTGATTTCTAAGTTGTCGCTTGTAGGTAACGACAAATGTTATAAGTGGCTCCACCTTGTGCTGCTATGATCCACACAAGAGTTGTATGCAATCGGGTGGCAAGCATATGCTCTTGTCGATGGCTCGGCTAATAAGATTAGCCTCGAAGTCGATTTTACGCCTCTCGGGGCGGTCTGGTGTTGACTTGGAGCTGAGGCGCAGCCGATGAAGCTCAACTTTTTCCTCGTCAATGGAGAAGAGATCATCCTCATCTTCCTCTAAGAGCCAGCTGATAAGTGTCATACTTTATATCATAATTTGCTTCACATTCATCATCATTGGGTATTAAAAGAATAAAGTTATACCATTTGGATAATTAACTTCATTCTCACAAATAAATTAAGTTTAAATAAAATTATCATAGTTTGGAAGTCATAATGACTATGTGAGATATGAACTTTCATAAATGATCAATTGCATAATCTATTTTTGGCATTTAAAAAGAGTTTCTACTATTTTCAAGAATTTGCGACCAAATGTCAGACGACATTTAATCAGCGCCCGTTTGAAGGGCGTCCATACCAAGGATAAACGACCTTATGAGCAGTCGTCATTTCTGAAGTAATTTATGAATAGAAGAATTTATGACTGAGTGGAAGGTCGTTCATTAAAGAATTAGTGACTGGTGCTCTGTCCTCCATTGAAGAATATGCGACCATCTGAATAAGCGTCCATTCTTTTGATTGAAAATAGAAAGAAAAAGAAAGCTGGAAAAGAAAGAAGAATGAATGACTGTTCAGTCAGGAGCCAATTCCTTGAAAAAGAATGAGCAACCACATAAGAAGGCGCCCATTCCCTGTACGAAAATAGAAGAAAATCATAAAAATATGGAAAAAGGAATGAGCGCCTATCTGAAAAGTCACCCACTTATGAAATGAACACCCATGCAGTGGACGCCATTTATGAAACGGAATTCCCTGTTTGAAGTTATCTTTTCATGATTGGTGTTATCACCACCTAAGCAAGGCTATCTTTCCATATTCTAAGCAAGGAGGACTCCATCCATGGTGGCAATCCAAGTTTGAAGCTTATTGTGAAGGCCTTGATAGATGGGAAGTCCCTGCACACTATAAAAACCGCCCGAGAGGAACCGAGCAGAAATCTTAGCCTTTATCTTAGCCTTTTTCTTTGCTTTCTGTTCTTCCTTTCGATTTACTATCTTCAGTAAAGTTCTTTATTTTTAAGAGTTTTTCAACTTCTTCTTCGCCTTTAGCTATTTCTCTCTAATGTTCAAGCTATTTTCGATTTTTTAAAGCTCTGCCTTTTCCATTTTATTGTTTATCTGCGCATCTCTTCATTCTTTCCCTATTTTATCCTTCTTCTACTCCTCTTCTCCTCCTACATTATTCACACAAGTTCTTTGCTTTTTACTACTCTTCAATTTCTTCTTCTTCCTCTTTAGCTAGTTCCACATGATTTTCAAGTTATTCTTTGTTTTTCACTATTCTATCTTGTACGTTTGTAAAACAACATTTTTCTCTGTTCTTTCCCCTTTTTTCTCCATCTTCTGCTCTTTATCTCGTCTTTCCCCTTTTATAAAAGTTGTTCCTCTTCCTATCCTCTACAATTTCTTCTTCGTCATCATTTTCTAATTCCTTCTACTTTTCAAGTTATTTTCTACTCTTCAATGTTCTATTTCTAATTTTTACTATTCACATTTCAAAACCTTCTTCTTCCTATTCTATCTTCATCTCCATCCTCTATATTCTTCCAAACATCCCCAAGGCGGATCTTCTTCTTCGGTGCTCTTAAGGCGACGTTCACCTCCAAAGCGGGGCGACCATCTCAAAGGCTTGGCACGGCGTGTGGATGGCGCTATTCTTCCAATTCCCTGACTTTATTTTCTTCCCTTGTTCTTTTATTTTTATGCAAGTTGTAATTTTATTTTTCATAGAGTTGTAATCTTTCATCTTAAGCAATAAAAATTCATCTTTTATAATTGTGTTTTTCTAGTTCTTTCTTTCTCTCTCTCTCCTTCCAAATTTCTCTCCTCAACCTTCTCATATTCTTTAGATAGGTTTATTTTATTCCCATGTTTATGCAATTTTATTTTCCTTTAGCATAAACTCACTCAAATTCGGGTTTCTCAAATATAAGAATTTTTCAACTTGTGTTAATTGAAAATATTCCTCTCTGTGGGATTGACACGTTTTTATCACTCTACTTAGTTTTTAAATCTTTTTAGTGAGTGAGTGCGGTAATTTTTAAAATTATGGCACAACATTTTTAACGACAATTGCTTGTGCACATCAATTTTTGGCACCGTTGCCAGAAAGAAAAATGATTTTTGATAGTTGAAAATTCTTGTGTTTGATTTGTATATTTGTATATTAATATTAATATTTTTATTTTAGAGGAAAAAAGGAAAAAAATTAAAAAAATTAAAGAAAAAGGGAAATTCGGACCTAAAATTCACAGAAAATCAACTATTGTAGAAAGCTAGAAAGCGTCGCTGAAAGTCTGTATCTGTCACTACAGGAAGCAGAAAATCATGAAGTCTGAAAATTCTGAGAATTAAGCGTCGCCAAAGGTCAGTAAGCGTATGTATAGGTCATGTTATGAAATTTTTTGAAAAATCTCAAAGAAATCATAAAAAATTCTTAAAAATCCAAAAAAAAATTAGAAAAGTAGAAAAACTCAGAAAGCATGATTTAAGGCATATTCTTCAGTAGGTTGCATGTTGTTTAGTATTTTTAGTTGCTATTTATCTTTTATCCATCTCTCTTTTTGAAAAAAAAAATTCTCTGAAAAAAAATCAGAAAACAGAAAAAATTTCTTTGTCATGACATCATGCTTTCATGTTACTTATATCTCTTGCATGCATTGTTGCCTCTAGTTGATTATTTCTTCATTTGCATCATTTAAAAAATTAAAAAAATCATCATCATTCTCTTCTTCTCTTTCTCCCTTTTTAAAGGTAATATAGACACACGCCTCTTAGAATTGGAAGGACCCTCCATTGAGCACTCCGTCTCTTTGGATTAGAATCTCCTTTTCCAAAACCTCCATACGTCTCCGCACCCGTGGATTCTCTCACGGACGCCGAGCCGGTTGTACCAAGAAGAACGTTGAAGTTAGCTTGCCCTTAGAAGTTTGAAAAAAAACCATCATTTGGCATACATAGCTCATATAGTTGTTATTGCATTTGCATCATTTAAAAAAAATAAAATAATAAAAAAGTAAATTTCAAAAAAATGGGTGAGAAAATTCTAATATTTGAGTGGGCATGCATGTTTAATAAGGCTTGCTTTTTGGACCATTTTTGTTGATCCATTATTTGGGCTATGAATTCAAACTCCTTCATTCCACCTTATTATCATGATCATAATGACATGTGGGCCAAGCCGGCCCATTATGTTGACAATAGTCTAACTCAACCTCCACCTTTCACCCAACCTGGCCCAGCCCATGACTCAAATTCAAGTTGTAATTTTATTTTGCATAGAGTTGTAATCCTTCATCTTAAGTAATGAAAGTTCATCTTTTACAATTGTGTTTTTCTAGTTCTTTCTCTCTCTCTCTCCTTCCAAATTTCTCTCCTCAACCTTCTCATAATCTTTAGATAGGTTTATTTTATTCCCATGTTCATACAATTTTATTTTCCATTAGCATAAACTCACTCAAATTCAAATTTCTCAAATATAAGGATTTTCCAACTTGTGTTAATTGAAAATATTCAGCTCCGTGGGATCGACCCGTTCTTACCACTCTACTTAGTTTTTAAATCTTTTTAGTGAGTGAGTGCGGTAATTTTTAAAATTGTGACACGGTATTTTTTACGACAATTGTTTGTGCACATCACCAGCCATTGCTTTTACTTTTTATTATGGGGTATGCACTGGGTCCCCCGAAATAAAGTGTAACATCGGAAAGATTGTACTCCACTGCGGTGAATGGCGATAGGCCTGCAAAGAGCGTGTGTTGTTCTCCATCCTTTGCATATTTGATGCACTAATGGAGGGTCGACGGGACGACCCGATTTTCATGCAACCAAGGTCTGCCCAATAGTACCTTATAGGTGATACGTGCAGCGGAAAGTGAGATAGAAGGGGGGGATGAATAGATCAGTCCCAAAAATAATACAACACAGACATAATTTCTCAACCCCTCCAAATGTAGTGAAAAGGATTTCGGAGATAGGCAACAAAGAGACAAGAGTAAGAAATGAGATCGAGAAAGCCGCCCACAATGAAGCAATGTGACAAGTAGATGTAGAGCAACACAACGTAAACAGGCAAACCACAGAAGAGACTGGGAATTTTTTAGGTGGTTCGATTGCTGTCCACAATCTACGACCACCCCTTACTCAAGAGAGTAAGGTTTCCTTGCAATATAGAGTCGCACACAGCAGACTCAGTCTGCAACAACCGCTGCCAAACAGCTTACCCTGAGGAACATCCTCCTCAGTCTTCTGATCAACCAGAAGAAAAACACTGGAGAACCAATCTCCCTTCCTTTGCACGCAGCAAAGGGGACCCTGTGCAGTTACTCCCAAGCAACTCACACAACTAGAGGATCGAACCACTCTTCCTCCAAGACAATGGAGGGAACTGGAGAACCTCTCCCTTCCGCCGAACAGTGGAGGGTAACAATATGGAATGAAGATAAAGAAAAACTTGAAACCAAAACAATCGTTGAACGATAATCTTCGCTAGAAACCAAAAGCAATATAGCTTCCGTAGAAGCAGATCTTCACGACCACAACCACTTCTCTCTCTCAGAATTTTTTTTTCTCTCCGCTCTGGATGGAGTGGGCTTTCTCTAGTTTTCTCTGCTCTCTCGCTGCTCTTCTTTCTCACTGTTCCATTCTCTATTGAACCCTTTTCCACAACATATATATATATCTGATCCAGAACCTTAGGCATGTGGATACCATGTTTCCCGCCTAAAGATGTTGAGGTACGTGTGAGAATGTTCTGGACGTCTATCAACCTCGGATCACGTGCCATATTTCTGGTGAATGCACAGACAAATTGTCAGAGAAGAAATGTATATTTTGTCATACACTTAGCACAATTCGTATTGGTGTATAGAGTAAAGAGATAGAAACTGCACTGAGTCAAAAGAATAAGCATCGGCTAAGACGGACATGACAAGCACCAACTTGAAATGAATCAGAAGATGCCCAAATCTTCGTTAGCTGTCTACAGGACTTGCACCGAGTCTAATAGGACATGAAACAGGAACTGTACTGACTTCATTGCTACAAAAAGGTGTATAGGCCTGACTATGCACCGAAGATGAATTTGTTTTAAGCAAGGCATGCACCGAGACGGGATATGCAGTCCAGGCAGGAGCTGCACCATGATGGCAAGAGGAAGTACAAGACAAGGCTTGCACCGAGATGTATTTGCACTGAGATGAAGGAATGACCAGCCTGACCAATGCATTCTGGTCAAGAATTGCACCGATTCAAAAAATTTCAGCGACCTCAAGAGGTGAGATGCAGAGACAGAATATGCACGGACCTTAATGCTCACGACCTAGAGAAATGCACAAGGACAACATATGAATAGCAAAACCTGTGCATGACCAAGGACTTGCACCGAGGTAGGTATTTTATGTGTATGTGAAAGATGCAGAATTAGCACTGACTCAATATGCTTTAAGCAAAAGAGCGAATAACATGTAATGCACGGACCTAAATGATGCTATTAGCACATACCCCCTCCATGCTTAGAAACAAATAAATGCGCCGTATAAGAGCAAATTGATCTAGAGATAAAAGCAAATTGATTTATAGTGTGAGACATCATCAAAACCATAGGGATGCAATAATATATCCCTTTTTGATGATGGCAACACTATGAATCAAGCAATATTAGGATATTAAAAACACAAGAGCAAGCGAATCATGCAGACAAGCCAAACACAACTCAGACAAGCCAAACACAACTTATGAAACTCTTCTCTCTCCAAACCACTCCCCCACAACTCACTCTCAGAAGACTTGTTCACAAGTAAGACCTTTCTCAGATATTGCATGACCTCTAATGACTTCTCTCAGATATTGCATGACCTCTCTCCCCCTTTGACATCATCAAAAGGAAATGAAAGATATATGAAATTGCTGGAGACATGAGGAAGAAGTACAGTGACTTCTTAGTGTAGAAAGACTCAATAACATATCTTAAGAGAATAAGTGAGGTGCTAAACTCAAGTGAAGATTCTTGAACTCCGGTAAACAATAGAGAATTAGAATGAGAGGAAAGTTTATCCACATACAAGGTATATGATGTAGAGCAGGGATTAGCAAGTATGGCAAGACATTGCTGAACAAACAACAATCCTCAATAGATGACAAGAGACAAAATCAGAGAGGGTGTTCTCATGGTATTGAGGACAAGCAATCCAGTAAATTGCATAAAGATAAGGTATTTTATGATGATTTTCAAGAAGACCAATGAGTAAGTTGGTAAATCACACTTTTGACATTAGGGATACACCTTAATCAGAGGCATGAATCCCCAATTACTCAATGTGAGTACCCATTACCTCTCCTTTTTGAAGAACAGAGTTAGTAACTGTGGCTTTTGACATGAGGAAACACCTTGATCAGAGGCCAGAGTCCCCAGTTACTCACCACCATGTCACCATTGCTCTGTGATGATCAGAAATATTAAGGTCATTTTTTTAAATTTTTTTTTTTTAACATTTGACACCTCATGACATAGGAGTAACTTCACTTCATTGATGAAGCTCCCAATTTCTCAGTGATCAAACCATAGACCTTTGTTCATTTAGTTGATCCCTTATGTTGTGGAGATGGAATGATTGAAGACAATACCAGAAGGACTGTTTCTTTGAAGTGAATCTTGAAGTCTAGATTTCAAGTTGTTCTGGACAGATATCAAGACATACAGGTTTTAGCCTGAACCGGAATCATTGACAATGTAGGAAGATATACTTTGAATACTTAATCCAGATCTCTGATGGACTACCAGAGGGAAGATTCTAGCTGGACTTTAGTAACACAGACTTATAGACTTAAGAGATGAGTGAGATTCTACTGTCTGAGAGAGAACATCACTTATTCAGTCATGAGAACCAGCAATGACACACATCTGGTCAGTCTTTTGAATCAGTCAAAATCACTACCTATCCAGCTCCCCCTTAAACGAAACACTAAAGAAAACTAACCAACAGACACACAGAACTCCCCCTCACAATATGGACAGACTTCTCACATAGCCTCTTGCCAAGATAGAACAATTCAATATCAGGAGATTAGTAATTAAGATAATTTGAATAAGCCTAATTCTCTCCTTAATGTGGTGAATTTGTCATTGTCTAGAGGCTTAGTGAAGATATCAGCAATTTGATTAGCAGTGCCTACGTGAATCAGTTCAAAGTTGCTCTTAGAAACCTTATCTCTTATGAAATGATGCCTTATTTCTATGTGTTTGGTGCGGGAATGCAAAACAGGATTCTTGGCTAGGTTGATGGCACTGGTATTATCACAATAAATAGGTGTGCACCCCAGGTCTACTTGATAGTCCCGAAGCTGGTGTTTAATCCAAATGACTTGTGTACCACAACTCCCTACAGTCACATATTCAGCCTCTGCAGTGGAGAGGGCCACAGAATGTTGTTTCTTGGAACCCCAAGACACTAAACACCCACCTAGAAATTCATAGTGACCACTAGTGCTTTTTCTATCTAATTTACACCCAGCATAATCTGCATCTGTGTATGCAACTAAATCAAGTGTGTGTGATGCAGGAAACCATAAACCAAGAGTGTGTGTAGCAGACAGATATCTGAAAATTCTTTTCACTGCAGCTAAATGCGATTCAGTGGGTCTACATTGATACCTTGCACACATTCCTACACTGAACTGTATATCAGGTCTTGAGGCTGTCAAATAAAGTAGAGATCCAATAATACCTCGATAGAGCTTGGCATATACTTCTTTACATGTCTCATCTGCATCCAGTGAGGTATTGGTACCCATTGGTGTTGTAATGTGCTTCAAGTTGTTCATGCCAAAACTCTTAAGAAGTTCCAATGTATACTTGGTCTGGTTGATGAAGCATCCATCCTCTAACTGTTGTACATGTAAGTCAAGGAAATACTTTAGTTCACCTACCAAACTCATTTCAAATTCAGCAGACATCATTTTAGAAAATTCATTTCATAGTTCAGAGCTAGTTGACCCAAACACAATATCATCTACATATACCTGAACTATGATGAGGTATTTATTTGTACCCCTGGAAAATAAAGTTTGATCTACCTTACCTCTGTGGTAGCCCTTGCTGATCAGAAATTCTGTCAGTCTTTCATACCATGCTCGAGGAGCCTACTTTAGACCATACAGGGCTTTGTTTAACTTGAAAACTTGGTTAGGTTGGGGAGAAATGTAATACCCCGATTATTTATTAAGTTTTATTGAGCTTTTATTAATTGAAAATTGAATTAAAATGGATTAATGTTGGAATTTCGAAATATTGATATTTAATTCATTAGAAAATAGAACCTATAAATTCGACTATCTTAGAAAAATCTGTAAAAATAGTAATTGGGTAAAAGATCATTTTTATAGCAATTTTGTCTTCTAGACTTGACCCAAATTAATTACGTAACCTTGTCTAATTAGAGGATTAATCCCGAATTTGACTTCCACCTAACCTTTACCTAATCGTAACTTAAAACGTGAAATTCGACCTTGTTACTCAACCAAATGATCTGAAATCAAGGGCAAATGGAAGGCCACGAGGTAAGGAACATTTACCCTCAATCAATTTGAGATAAACCTAGCCCTAAAACGTGCTGCCGACATAGTTTTGGTCAAGTCAAGGATTTCGGCGCCGTTTTAAACACGTAACTTGCAGCGTCGAATACTCCCAACTCCGAAAGATCCAGAAGCCCCATGACCTATAGAAATGTAGCTCTTCGACTCTAGTTTCATTTGGATGCTGTGGGGTACGTCGAAGTTATAGATCCAAGGAGTTCTTGCTCGATTAGTGGAGGTGGGTCGGCAGGCCGTCGGCTTCCTCTCTTCCTTCCTTGTTCCAACGATTGAGGTAGGAATTCTCAACCAAACTTTGATCATGAGTATAGAAAATTGTTCCTCTCATCGAGCTCTATCCATTGGTGGCAAAAGCCCCAATTTTCATTAGGTATCCGTGGAGATATCGAGCTTTTTGTGAGGTGCTGTCAAGCTTGTTCTTTATTCTAGGGTTTCGAGTTCCCTCTTCAATTTGAGGTAGGATCTAACAACCAAATCCTAATTAACTTACATGAAGTAATCAGCATGTTGTTAGCTTTTATTCAACGTAGAAACTCTCAATTTTTATTGAGCATGCTTGGTGAATTTCGAATTTTTGTAGAAGCATGTCTAGAACATGATTCATATAGTATTCCTTTAAGCCAGAGCTTGATTGCGGGCTTATTTTGAGTCATGTAACCTGATATTCATGTAGCATATCATATATGGTTGGATTCATGATCGAGTTAGCTTTCTTTTGACACCAAAATCCCCAAATTTGGTTTTGTATATCGAGAGAATTTGACAATTTAGTGGAAGTATGTCCTGAACTAGGTCTCCTTGTGTTCTTCATAGAATAGGTTGTGATTCTGGTGAATTCTGATGAAATTCGTGTTTCCAAATTGTAGTTTTATGACCCTAATATGTCTAGCAAGATTCCTATAGCATGTGGTTTTAATTTCAACTCAATTGGACCTCATTTGGATGAGTTAATGGGTTTTCAGGAGGCAACTTACGTTGCTGTTCTTGCAGGGGTCGACCCCTGCGGTCGACCCATTTTCTGGGTGCCCTGGTAGGCTCGAGGGTCGACCCTTGGGGTCGACCCATTTGGCCTAGGCGCGAGGGTCGACCCCAGGGGTCGACCCATCCACTCCCTGCAAGGGGGTCGACCCCAGGGGTCGACCCATGTGCTGGCAGAATAGGGGTCGACCCCAGGGGCGACCCATCCTGCAGATTTTGAGGGGGTCGACCCCAGGGGTCGACCCATTCAGCTGCCAGACCCCAATTTTTCAGGGGTCGACCCCAGGGGTCGACCCATACACCAGAAAACCAGTTTTCATCATTTTATGACCCGTGGATCGATCCGGATCATTAGGGGATCGACCTATTGAACTTAGACCAATTGAAAACTATACTTTTGAAGAACCAGTGACCTATTTTGGAAACCTTATGATTTCAATTTACATTGGTTCCTACTTGCAAACATAGTGTAAAAACATGCCGTTTACCATCTTCATTTCGACTCATACATTGGTTAAATAGAAACCCACATAATTAGTGGTTAATGGTGTAATTAAATCTCTGTTAATGCATTCTTTTTCCTTCCTGTACAAGTTTGTTCCTTTGCCTTATCATCTTGAATCAGCTTTTGGCAATTATCTTAATGCAAATGATAATGGATAATCTTTGACATTTTAACTTGATAATTAGGATTAATATGTTGATTAGCTTGTTGGATAGCTGCTGTACTACAGTAGTGCAGCATGATTAACTCTTATTGTGATTTGGTTTTCAATCTTCTTGATGATTGTGCTTACCTTGAAATTCTGAAATGAATCTACTTCCTACTTGAAATTGTTATTGCTACATAGTTCAAACCTTGGAATTCTGGCCATAAATTGTGGAAGTCTAGATTCGTGGGATCTTTGATCCAAAGAAATCAATGCCTGGCAAACAATTAAGGGCTCGGTCTAGTCCTGGGAGGAGCGCCCGAACACTACGTGTACCCCCGGGGAGGTGATTGACTAGGTGTGGCATTTGGCACCAGTACTATGACATGGGTTAAATCTAGGACTGGCCACTACTCTCTACTACTCTCTACTACTTTTCACTTTCCACTCTTCACTGTTCTATACTCTACTTGTTGTTACTTACTTGCTGTTACTTGGATGTGGAAATGAAACTACACACGTGCTTGACATGACTTGAATTATCTTGATATGGCCAACTCTTTATCGTTATCTCCTGTAGTAAATTCTTGTCTTTGTTATTCCTCTTAAGTATTACCATTCTGTTCCTTTATATTTCTTGACCTTGCGAGATCTTTAATTTTTGTTTCATTATATCATCATTATCCTTTTATTGCATTATCCTTTGTAGCATGATATTTTGAAAATGTAATTAAACTACTAATCACTTATACCTATCTGTTATTTCCTACTGAGCGTTAGCTCATAGTTGTTGTTTCCCCCCTTTCCAGGCTTTTCAGGTGACGCGCTTACCGATGGGGAAGGGCAGGAGTGATGTTTTGAGTGTATCAGTTAGTTGTGTTTAGAGTGTGCTTTGCTTCAGCTTTGTTATTGTGGTTTAGAGTTGTTATCCCAGTTGTATTGAGTTGATTTGAGGATTATGTACCAGTTATGTTTTGTTTAATGGTCAATAAGTTATTCCATTTCTTAGCATTTGTATATATTTAGATTAGTTCTCTCTCTTTCCAGCTCGTTTCTAACTGTACGTCCCGATATTCCGCGTCGGGGCGTGACAATTTAGTTGGTATCAGAGCCCTAGGTTTCATATTCCTAGGTTCCCTAAGTTTAGGTTTTCTTGCATTGCATCCCAATAATCGGTATATCAAAAGGTGTTGTCCGAACGTTAGGCTACGCCTATCGGGACGGTCGCATACTTGTGCGAGTGGTCTTCGGACCGATTAGCTCCGCTAGGTACCGAGTTTTTGGTCGTGTTTAGGTGCATTAGACCTCTAACCTTGTTAAAGTCTAGAACCTGACCTGGTGAGATTGGGTAGAAACTTGGGTTAAGTTCGTTCCCTAATCGTGTTATTATCTATTTTATTGGACCTAAGTAATCTATTTCTCGTGTAGATGGCAGCCGATCGTGCTGAATGGAGGAACCTATAGCGCACGGTTCAAGGCCTGACTCAGGCGTTACATCAGGTAGCTCAAGCTGGAGCAGCGGGTCATGGCACCGGTGACTTATACCAGAACTTTCGAGGAATGAACCCACCAAGATTTGCTGGTTCAACTAACCCCGACGAGGCCGAGCATTGGCTCAACGAAATGGGGAGAATTTTTGAAGTCATGCAATGCACCGACCAAGAGCGTGTCCTTCTTTCTACCTTCCAATTGGAGCGGGACGCGTGTACTTGGTGGGATTCCGTCAAGGCAACTCTAGGTGATCAACAAGTCACATGGGAAGAGTTCAAGGAATTCTTCAACGACAAATATTTTTTCCGATCGTGTACAAGAGAAGAAGGCGGCGGAGTTCGCGGCTCTAAAGCAGCGAAGCTTATCGGTGGCCGAATATGAAGCACAGTTCTCTCGGCTTTCGCGCTATGCTACTCACCTTATCTCCACAGAGAAGATGAAAGCTAAGCGATTTCTCAACGGGTTGAAGCTTCACTACATCAATCAACTGGCGCCGATGGAGATCTCTACTTATTCTGAGATGGTGAGAAAGGCACAAGTTCTAGAAGATACCTTAGAAATGATGGAGAGGATCCGTGGGCAAGGCATGAAGAAGGAACAACCAACTCCTAGACCCGGATTTGGCACTAGCAAAAAGAGGCCCATGAGTGGGTCTAGTTCGTGGATCGGATCGGGAACGTGGAAAGGCAAGATGCCAAGAAATGAAGAGAAGAAACCCGGCCCTATTGTTCCATTCAAGGGCAAGTGCAAGTATTGTGATCGTCCAGGTCACAAGATGGAGGAATGCTGGCGCAAGCTAGGTGCGTGTTTACGATGTGGGAGTAGGGAACACCGTATCCCTGACTGCCCTCTTCTATCGGAACAAGCTACACCGGTAAAACCTCAAGTTATCAAGAAGCTGCAAGGAAGGCTCCAAGCTTTACATGCAGATGAAACTGGGATTTCTGATGATGGCGGACTCGTCGAAGGTACCCTTACTATAATCGACAAGCCCGCATTTGTTCTCTTTGATACTGGTGCAACGCATTCTTTTATTTCTCGGAAATTTGCGAAGTCGTTATCTGTCGAACCTATTATGATGAATTCTCCATTGGTTATATCAACTCCTATTGGTTCTGGAGCGGCTATTCAATATTACTATCCTTCTAGTAAGGTTATTATTGATGAACGAAACTTTCCAGCTGACTTAGTTTGCATGGATATGAAGGATTATGATGTAATCCTTGGAGCAGATTGGTTGGCCAAGTATGAGGCTAGTGTTCACTGTAGTTCTAGCTCAGTGACTTTTACTGGACATTCTGGTTTATCTTTTACGGGGATCAAGCACCATAACCCCGTATCACTTATCTCGACTCTTCGAGCCGACAAGCTGATGAGGCGAGGTTGCGAGGCTTTTCTAGCCTTTGTCCATGCTACACCGGAGCAACAAGATGAGATCAAAGACATTCCTATTGTCCGAGATTTTCCTGATGTCTTTCCAGAGGAACTACCAGGACTTCCGCCTGAGCGGGAAGTTATCTTTTCTATTGATCTTTTTCCTGGCACGTCTCCTATTTCTAGAGCTCCTTACCGTATGTCCCCTGCGGAGCTAAGGGAATTAAAGCAACAGCTGATGGAATTGCTCGAGAAAGGTTTTATTCGTCCGAGTACTTCACCTTGGGGAGCTCCTGTATTATTCGTCAGGAAAAAGGATGGTTCGATGAGATTATGCATCGATTATCGGCAACTGAACCAGCTAACTATCAAGAATAAATACCCATTGCCGAGGATCGACGAATTATTCGACCAGATAGCGGGAGCACATTATTTCTCTAAGATCGATCTTCGATCTAGATATCATCAACTGAGGATTAAGGAAGATGATATTTATAAAATGGCTTTCCGCAGCAGGTATGGTCATTTTGAGTTTGTCGTTATGCCTTTTGGTCTAACGAATGCACCAGCTGCTTTCATGCAGTTAATGAATAATGCATTCCGGCCTTATCTTGATCAATGGGTCGTGGTATTCATTGACGACATACTAATTTATTCCAAGACTGAAGAAGAGCATGCCAAACATTTGAGGATGGCATTGCAGATATTGAGAGATCATCAACTATATGCCAAATTCAGTAAATGTGATTTCTGGCTACAAGAAGTGTCCTTCTTAGGACATATCATCACCAAAGAAGGTATTTCAGTTGATCCTTCGAAAGTGGAGGCAGTAAGGAACTGGGATCAGCCTACTACAGTGATCGAAGTAAGAAGCTTCCTTGGCCTGGCAGGCTATTATCGGAGATTTATTCAAGACTTCTCCAAGATTGCGGTACCTCTCACTCGTTTGACCCGCAAAGACAACAAGTTTGAATGGTCCGAGGAATGTCAGTAGAGCTTTCAAACATTGAAGGATTGCCTCACTACTGCACCCGTATTGGCTTTACCTTCTGGCGACAGTGGTTTCGTGGTCTATACCGATGCTTCTGGTATTGGCTTAGGCTGTGTACTCATGCAGCATGGTAAGGTGATTGCATATTCTTCTAGGCAGCTGAAGAAGCATGAAGAGAATTACCCCGTTCATGACTTGGAACTTGCAGCAGTTGTATTCGCCTTAAAAATTTGGAGGCATTACTTGTATGGAGAAACATTCACAGTATTTTCAGATCATAAGAGTTTGAAGTATTTATTTTCTTAGAAAGAACTTAACATGAGGCATAGAAGATGGTTGGAGTACTTGAAGGACTTCGACTTCTCGATTGAATATCATCCCGGTAAAGGTAATGTGGTGGCAGATGCATTAAGCTGGAAGCCTGTGGCTAAATTATCAAGTCTCATGTTACAAGAGTGGAGGCTATTGGAACAGTTAGCTAGCCTGGATCTAAATGTTGATAATGATCGGGTTATAATTGCACAGATTCGACTTAAGCCCGAATTATTAATGGAGATCAAATCCTTGCAAGATAATGATCCCGAGCTGGTTGAGATCAAGGGAAGTTTGAGCAGCAGACTCGACTTCATGGTGGCTGACGATGGAAGATTGTTATTCCAGGGTAGAACTTGTGTACCTGATGAAGCTGAGTTAAAGAACAAGATTCTGGAGGAAGCACATAGATCCAAATACACTATTCATCCTGGAGGCACTAAAATGTTCAAGGATTTGAAAAGGTCCTTTTGGTGACCAAATATGAAAAGGGAAATTGCAGATTTCGTGAGTAGATGTCTGGTTTGTCAACAAGTTAAGGATGAACATTTCAGACCGGCAGGAAAGTTGAAACCGCTCGACATACCCTAGTGGAAGTGGGAAAGCATTGGCATGGATTTCATTATGGGTCTACCTAAGACTCGTGATGGATTTGATGCGATATGGGTGATCGTCGATCGCTTGACAAAATCGGCTCATTTCTTACCCATTAAGTCCAAGTGGACAGTTGATGTATTGGCTGCTTTATATTTGAAGGAAGTGGTAAGGCTCCATGGTATACCTGTCAGCATTGTGTCTGATAGAGACCCGAGATTTACTTCACATTTTTGGAAGGGACTGCAAGAGTCTCTTAGTACTCGTCTGAATTTCAGTACTACTTTTCATCCACAGACAGATGGATAGACTGAAAGAACCAACCAGATAGTGGAAGATATGCTGCGAGCTTGCATGATTGATTTCGGAGGTAGTTGGAGTAATCACTTGGCATTGATTGAATTCGCCTACAACAACAGTTACCAATCCAGCATACAAATGGCTCCATTTGAAGCTTTGTATGGAAGAAGCTGTCGTTCCCCGTTGTGTTGGGACGAGGTGGGCGAGAAGCAATGGCTTGGACCGGATCTTGTTTCAGAATCATCATAGAACATCCGTGTTATCCGAGACCGGTTACAAGTGGCTCAGTCAAGACAGAAGAGTTATGCCGACACAAGGAGAAGAGCATTAGAATTTCAAGTTGGCGAGCATGTGTTTCTGAAAGTCTCTCCTTCGAGAGGGATTCGAAGATTTGGCATTCATGGCAAGCTGAGTCCGAGGTATATTGGTCCATTCGAGATCCTAGATAGAGTGGGAGAAGTTGCTTACAGACTGGCATTACCGCCTCAGTTATCCGGCGTATATAATATTTTCCATGTGTCTATGTTACGGAAATATGTGTACGATCCCACTCACATCATTCAACATGTGGATTTTGAGTTAAAGGAAGATTTGACTTATGAAGAAAGACCTATCAAGATTCTAGACCGGAAACAGCAGCAACTCCGGAATCGGTCTATACCGATGGTCAAGATTCAGTGGAGTCCGCGTGGAACCGAAGAAGCTACTTGGGAATCGGAAGATACTATGCGGAAGCGGTATCCCGACCTATTCTAGGTGATCTATCTTTTCCTTACTTTCCGTATATAGTGCAGTGAATTTGGAGGACCAAATTCTTTAAGTAGGGGAGGGTGTAATACCCCAATTATTTATTAAGTTTTATTGAGCTTTTATTAATTGAAAATTGAATTAAAATGGATTAATGTTGGAATTTCGAAATATTGATATTTAATTCATTAGAAAATAGAACCTATAAATTCGACTACCTTAGAAAAATCTGTAAAAATAGTAATTGGGTAAAAGATCATTTTTATAGCAATTTTGTCTTCTGGACTTGACCCAAATTAATTACGTAACCTTGTCTAATTAGAGGATTAATCCCGAATTTGACTTCCACCTAACCTTTACCTAATCGTAACTTAAAACGTGAAATTCGACCTTGTTACTCAACCAAATGATCTGAAATCAAGGGCAAATGGAAGGCCACGAGGTAAGGAACATTTACCCTCAATCAATTTGAGGTAAACCTAGCCCTAAAATGTGCTGCCGACATAGTTTTGGTCAAGTCAAGGATTTCGGCGCCGTTTTTAACACGTAACTTGCAGCGTCGAATACTCCCATCTCCAAAGGATCCAGAAGCCCCATGACCTATAGAAATGTAGCTCTTCGACTCTAGTTTCATTTGGTTGCTGTGGGGTACGTCGAAGTTATAGATCCAAGGAGTTCTTGCTCGATTAGTGGAGGTGGGTCGGCAGGCCGTCGGCTTCTTCTCTTCCTTCCTTGTTCCAACGATTGAGGTAGGAATTCTCAACCAAACTTCGATCATGAGTATAGAAAATTATTCCTCCCATCGAGCTCTATCCATTGGTGGCAAAAGCCCCAATTTTCATTAGGTATCCGTGGAGATATCGAGCTTTTTGTGAGGTGCTGTCAAGCTTGTTCTTTATTCTAGGGTTTCGAGTTCCCTCTTCAATTTGAGGTAGGATCTAACAACCAAATCCTAATTAACTTACATGAAGTAATCAGCATGTTGTTAGCTTTTATTCAACGTAGAAACCCCCAATTTTTATTGAGCATGCTTGGTGAATTTTGAATTTTTGTAGAAGCATGTCTAGAACATGATTCATATAGTATTCCTTTAAGCCAGAGCTTGATTGCGGGCTTATTTTGAGTCATGTAACCTGATATTCATGTAGCATATCATACATGGTTGGATTCATGATCGAGTTAGCTTTCTTTTGACACCAAAATCCCCAAATTTGGTTTTGTATATCGAGAGAATTTGACAATTTAGTGGAAGTATGTCCTGAACTAGGTCTCCTTGTGTTCTTCATAGAATAGGTTGTGATTCTGGTGAATTCTGATGAAATTCGTGTTTCCAAATTGTAGTTTTATGACCCTAATATGTCTAGCAAGATTCCTATAGCATGTGGTTTTAATTTCAACTCAATTGGACCTCATTTGGATGAGTTAATGGGTTTTTCGGAGGCAACTTACGTTGCTGTTCTTGCAGGGGTCGACCCCAGGGGTCGACCCATTTTCTGGGTGCCCTGGCAGGCCCGAGGGTCGACCCTTGGTGTCGACCCATTTGGCCCAGGCGTGAGGGTCGACCCCAGGGGTCGACCCATCCACTCCCTGCAAGGGGGTCGACCCCAGGGGTCGACCCATGTGCTGGCAGAATAGGGGTCGACCCCAGGGGTCGACCCATTCAGCTGCCAGACCCCAATTTTTCAGGGGTCGACCCATACACCAGAAAACCAGTTTTCATCGTTTTGCGACCCGTGGATCGATCCGGATCATTAGGGGATCGACCTATTGAACTTAGACCAATTGAAAACTATACTTTTGAAGAACCAGTGACATATTCTGGAAACCTTATGATTTCAATTTACATTGGTTCCTACTTGCAAACATAGTGTAAAAACATGCCGTTAACCATCTTCATTTCGACTCATACCTTGGTTAAATAGAAACCCACATAATTAGTGGTTAATGGTGTAATTAAATCTCTGTTAATGCATTCTTTTTCCTTCTTGTACAAGTTTGTTCCTTTACCTTATCATCTTGAATCAGCTTTTGGCAATTGTCTTAATGCAAATGATAATGGATAATCTTTGACATTTTAACTTGATAATTAGGATTAATATGTTGATTAGCTTGTTGGATAGCTGCTGTACTACAGTAGCGCAGCATGATTAACTCTTATTGTGATTTGGTTTTCAATCTTCTTGATGATTGTGCTTACCTTGAAATTCTGAAATGAATCTCCTTCCTACTTGAAATTGTTATTGCTACATAGTTCAAACCTTGGAATTCTAGCCATAAATTGTGGAAGTCTAGATTCGTGGGATCTCTGATCCAAAGAAATCAATGCCTGGCAAACAATTAAGGGCTCGGTCTAGTCCTGGGAGGAGCGCCCGAACACTACGTGTACCCCCGGGGAGGTGATTGACTAGGTGTGGCATTTGGCACCAGTACTATGACATGGGTTAAATCTAGGACTGGCCACTACTCTCTACTACTCTCTACTACTTTTCACTTTCCACTCTTCACTGTTCTATACTCTACTTGTTGTTACTTACTTGCTGTTACTTGGATGTGGAAATGAAACTACACACGTGCTTGACATGACTTGAATTATCTTGATATGGCCAACTCTTTATCGTTATCTCCTGTAGTAAATTCTTATCTTTGTTATTCCTCTTAAGTATTACCATTCTGTTCCTTTATATTTCTTGACCTTGCGAGATCTTTAATTTTTGTTTCATTATATCAGCATTATCCTTTTATTGCATTATCCTTTGTAGCATGATATTTTGAAAATGTAATTAAACTACTAATCACTTATACCTATCTGTTATTTCCTACTGAGCGTTAGCTCATAGTTGTTGTTTCCCCCCTTTCCAGGCTTTTCAGGTGACGCGCTTACCGATGGGGAAGGGCAGGAGTGATGTTTTGAGTGTATCAGTTAGTTGTGTTTAGAGTGTGTTGTGCTTCAGCTTTGTTATTGTGGTTTAGAGTTGTTATCCCAGTTGTATTGAGTTGATTTGAGGATTATGTACCAGTTATGTTTTGTTTAATGGTCAATAAGTTATTCCATTTCTTAGCATTTGTATATATTTAGATTAGTTCTCTCTCTTTCCAGCTCGTTTCTAACTGTACGTCCCGATATTCCGCGTCGGGGCGTGACAAGAAAACTGAAATCCGGGGGGTTGTTCAACAAAAACCTCTTCCTTGATAACTCCATTTAAAAAGGCACTTTTCACATCCATTTGTTGGAGTTTTATATTCTTGGAACATGCAAATGCTAACAATATTCTTATTGCTTCCATCCTAGCAACAGGTGCATAGGACTCATCGAAATTAACTCCAAATTCCTGACAGTAGCCCTTGGCTACTAGTCTGGCTTTATTTCTAGAAATGATTCCATCTTCATTCATTTTATTCTTAAACACCCACTTTGTTCCTATGACATTAGAATTTTCTGGTCTTGGGACTAACTCCCAGACATTATTTCTTTCGAACTGTCCTAACTCCTCACACATAGGATTAACCCAAGATTGATCAGCTAAGGCCTCTTCTACTGATTTGGGTTTAATTTGTGAGACCAAAGCAATTAGGTCTTGGTTATTAACATTCCTAAAGTGAGACCTAGTTCTAAGAGGATCTTCAAGATTGCCTAGGATGTTATCTATTGGGTGATCTTTAAGATATCTAACATTTATTGAAGACTCGCCTGTTTCAGCTGGCCCTTCCTAGTTGGGAGGATTTGATGTTTCATTCGGCTGAGCCTTCTCTTCTTCTTTGTCTTCTAGGAATTCCCCATCGTGCTTGGAATCCCTGTCAGTATCTTCAATGTTTGTAGCACTTTTTGCTTCACCAAAAATGATGTGTGGAGACTCTTCAACTTTCTGATCAGTTATGTGTTGACACCCATTTTTAGCTTGCAAGTTGAGTCATTTCTCTTATTCATCATTTTGATGCCCCGAATTACCCATTGTTTTGGACCCTTCATTGGATGGATTTCGAGTCCATTTCATTATTCCATTCTATTTGAGCCTTGGAGATCATTATTTCATAGAGCCCTGGAGCCTATCTTGTCACCTTCCGGCCTTCAAAGTCAACTTACGGCCCATTTAGGCCGGCTTCCCTCAAGCATTCAGCCCCCTTTCACTGTGCAGTCTTGAAAACGGTCCTTTTTCACCCCCTTCGTTTCCTCTTTTCAAAATGTGTCCTTCACCAAAGTTGTTCATCTTTTAAATCCCTACAATTCCTTCTTTTATGTCATTGGCCAGTTCTGCACCGATTTCAAGTTATTTACGTTTTTCCGGCAGACTGCACTATTCACCTATGTCCCGGTATTTTCTCTCTCTGTTCTAGCCCCATTTTCTCTCTCTTCTAATCATTTTCTCATCTTACTTTCTTCATGAAAGTTGTTCCTCTATCTGTTATCTACATCTTCTATGTTTACCACTTTGTCTAATTCTACACCGTTTTCAAGATACGCTTCAATTTCTAAAGTTGCGCGAGCCTGGCAGCTGAACAGTCAACAGTTGACTGTTCCTTGAGTTGAACGGTCACAAGGTGACCGTTCAACAGTAAAACGGTCAACAGTTGACCGTCCATGAACAGTAACTTTTTTATTTTTTCTTTTATTTTTATTATTTTTGAAATGTCAAAGAACGGTCTTCTTGAGACCGTTTATGTCAAAAAACGGTATGTTGATGACCGTTTATCCCTTTTTTGGCCAAAAGTCGCCCGAACGACCCCAAGTCTGGGCGGTCTGCCCCTAGACCGTCCAACTCAATGAACGGTCTATCGTTCGACCGTCCATCTACCAGAGAGTCCAAAAAGTCCTGAACTCTATCTTCTTCGCCGCCAGATTCTAAGGCCGAAACCTGTGCAACGGGGCCTCCTTCCATGGACTCTATCTTCCAGATCCTTCCACCAAAAAGAGTCCCGTTTGTTCCTATGTCTTATCCTATCTATTATCTTGAGATTGATCCATAGATCTCGAGATTTTGTTGACTCTATCTTCTGGAATCGTGGCAGAAAGTTAGAGTTTTCACTTTTTTTTCTATATAAACCTGCCCAGTTCGCCTCGCGACGGGGGGCTCTTCTGGAACTTGGGGCGAAGCCATGCCAAATCGTCATCTCAAACCTTCGACCCCAGGCTATTGAGGGAAGTACAAGCTTCATTTTGATACCTTATTTGCTGGATTTCATCTTCGTTTACCCTCCTAACTTCGCCCATACTTTTTGCAAATCATCACGAGTTCTTGAACCTGTGCGACGGGGCGCCCTTCGTCGGCTCGGGGCGGAGTCATCCGGCATCCTCTTCGTCCTCCATTGGTCTCATCTTGAAGAGGGGAGTATCTTCTTCGTTTTTCATCTCTCCGGGCTCTCTTTCTTCATACCTAGGCTTAGTTCTCTCCCTCCACTTTTCACAAATCATCACAGTTTTACACTTAGTTTTTTTTTGCGCTATTTCGGCACGTTCATGCATTTTTCTCCGTTTTACACAACGTTTTTCTCCCCTATTTATCCATCAAATTCCATGATTTCAAATTCTATGCATGCACAACACTCCCACCTTGCTTTTGCACCCATTTATAGGGGTTAAAAACCCTCCCCCGGTGCGTTCTCCCCCATTCTTTCATGTTAATTTATCATTTCGGGACACATGCTACACTTTCATGATCTAATGGGTGTTCTTTTATTTTCATGGCTTTATTTTGCAGGAGACTATTGATAGAACGTGAGGCCCTTGCTTTCTAGCCGGCTAGGAAGTGAGGAGGTGCACCAACATCGACTCCCCGCATCCCATTTTAAGCGCGATCACACGTTGTAGCGGCTTCCCGTTAGGCCGCGTCTTCTTCTTCATTTTCCATGGTACACGGCGCCGTCTTCATCCTTTTGGTGCTATAGAGCCTTGGTGGCGATCACGGTCAGGTCACTCTTCTTCGTCACCCCTTTCCATTTCATGCACTTTCACGCTTATATGCATGGTTATATTGTTTAGCTCGGGGCGGGGTAGATTATATTTACATCCCACAGTTTTTTGGCGATCACGGTGGGACACCTAGTGCCCATCACGTTATATTTTTAGTCTCTTGCATGTGGGGTGGGAGTTCATGCATGTTTGGATAGTCTTCTCCACGTTTCTCTATCATTCTGTCCATTTTCGGGTCTGTCAGGGTTGTACGGTCTATCGTAGGGCCGCCTAACGCGTTAAACGGCCTCTCCAGGACCGCCCAAACCCTCTGGGGTTATAAGCGGTCCTCCCTGGACCGTCCATCTGTTGGGCGGTCATCCAGTAGACCGCACAAAGGGTATAAACGGTCATCCAGGGACCTTTTAACGGTTCTGGCTGGGCAGGATTTCTGTTTGCAGGGGCCTTATTCGTTTGGGCATAACTTTACCTCCCGACGTCGGATTGGGCTGATTCTTTTTGCATTGTGTTGTCCTTTATATTGTCTTTCCATCCATAGGTCATTTACATCATTTAGACATCATTTGTATATTTAAAAGTTACCTCTTTTTTTACATTTTATGCATCTAGTCTTAGCCAGATTTGGGATAGATTCACAGGGGCCTTGTTCATTCAGGCATAACTTTGTCTCCCGATGTCGGATTGAGCTGATTTTTGTTGCATTGTGCTGTCCTTTGTATTGTCGTTCCATACATATAGAGTTTGCATCATTTAGACATCATTTGCATATTTAAAAGTTACCTCAATTTTTGCATTTTGTGCATCTAGTCTTAGGCATATTTTGGGCAAACACAAGGGTACATTTTCCTTTGATGATTTTTCTTATCTTTTAGTGCCTAGTTGTCCCTATTTTAGGTCTTGCATCATTGTTATTCATATTGTTTTACATTTTTCATGCATTTTTGTGATGTTAGCATGATTTCATGATTGTCTTGATTTGCTAGACTTAGGCTAGAAATTGCATGCACCCCGGTGCACATAGGATCATGCATATTGGCATATTGTAGTTGCATTCCCCCTCGGTAAGTGATCCTCTCGCTCCCATATTCCTTGGGCTCGGCTAGGTGATCTTATCCGAGACCTCTGTAAGTCCCCGCGAGCCGTGGGTTCCCACACGGACGCTGGGCCGGTTGTACCGTTCCGCCCCTTAGGCTTGCATTTGCATACATTTTGAAGGAATTAACCATAGTCAAACCAAAGTTTGGACCTTATTCCCTATAGATACTTATCTTGAGGGAATTAATCTCAATTCAAATCATTAAAAGGCCCACCCAAAACTTTGACAATAAAATATTTCCCATCATATTAACTTGTTTGACTTGGGTGAAATCCTTCATATTGTTTGTGTTGAGTGGGCTTGTCCAAGCCCACTTGTGTTATTTTGTGTTGCATCCCCCATCATCCATATAGGTTTTGTTGTTAGGCCCATTTAGGGTAGCCCATTCTGTGTGTCCATTTGTCTAGTCTCATTGTCCTAGGTTTCTTTTTCTTTTTCTTTGCATTATTGAGTCAACCCCCCTCCTTTGAGCCCTTACTTCCCTCATTGTATTTTCCTGATTTTCCTGTATAAAGTCTTCATTTGCCCTCATGGAGCGTCATTTTTCTCCTGTATATTACCCTTCTTCCTCCCCGTCTTCTTATCCCCGCGTGGATTCCTCTTCCCATGCGGGCCCATCTCCTTATTCCTCCATTGGATCCTATTCTTCTAACGGGCCTTCTTGTCCCGCCCGTGCTGCTGTTGGCCCAATCAATTCTCATTCCCACCTTCGTAATTCTTCCAGGCCCATGTATTCCTCAATTCTCGGAGCGGGCTTTCCTTCTTCTCAGGCCGGATCCCCTTATCCGGCCCATCAACATTATCCTGGTCTAAATTCATCATCTCTTGCTCAAGCTGGCCCATATCCCTCTCGG
The DNA here is from genome assembly GCA_022559845.1 of Amorphophallus konjac. Classification (NCBI taxonomy): domain Eukaryota; kingdom Viridiplantae; phylum Streptophyta; class Magnoliopsida; order Alismatales; family Araceae; genus Amorphophallus; species Amorphophallus konjac. Next base: position 270,377,976 of record CM040127.1, read on the forward strand.
ACTCTTCCTACCGAGGAGATGATCGCTCAGGCCCAACGCCAACTTGATGAATTGCAACGGCAAATCAGTCCTCAAACTTCTTTGGATATCCCATTTGCATTTCGAGGTCTTCAGCTTCCCCCACGTCAATAGATTCCGGCTTATCGTCGCTATGGTGGAGTCGGTGACCCCTACGTGCATTTGAAGGAGTTCTTATATGAGTCGGCCCAGTTCCAGCATGATCAACGCTTGATGGCCTATTTGTTTGGCCTATCTTTAGAGGGTCCGGCCAAGGATTGGTTCTTCACGTTACCGCAAGAGCAGATGATGAATTTTCAAGCCGTTCAAGCAAGATTCATTCAGCAGTACCAGGATCAGGTTGGGCCCATACATTCTTTGGTTGATCTGGCCCAAGAGAAGATGACGCCCGATGAGGAATTCTCCACGTTTGCCGATCGCTGGCGTCACCTAGCCGCGCAAGTTCCGGGGCATATTCCGGAGGGCGAGCAGATCAAGATGGTTGTTTCTAACGCAACGCCCGAGCTCAGATGTATCTTAGCCCTGAACGATATCACATCCTGGCAACAGCTTTACAATCGAGCCCGCTTCGTTAGCCAACAACTCCTAGTTTCCTTTGACCATGAGTCTCCTCCACCGTCACCTTCTACATACACTTTCCCTCCGCCCTTCACCGTAAGTCAGCCCTCCACCTTATATCCCTCCACGAGTCGACCGTCCACTCCCACACACCCCTATACCTCCATGTGCTCCACCGCATACCAACCATCCACGAGTCGGACCTCCGCTATTTTATCTCCTCACACCCCTCCACCTCCGGTCAAGGAAACACCACACCGCAAGTGGGTAGATGCCATCCATTACAATCCCACTCCCCCCACACCGCCACATCATTCCAACCCTCCGCCTTCGCCTACGCAATCCCTCTTACCTATGCAACCTCCGCTACCATCCCCACTACCTTCTCACACCCCTCGGCATCTGCCTTGCCCGAAGCGGGCTTCTCACTCTCCATTGTCGGAATCTCTTACAGACGTTTTCTGGGCTTTGATGGCCACCCATGCGTTGCAGCTCCCTCCGGTTGTGCCTTGCCAACCCACAGTCGGGAATTTGCTCTAGTTCTGTGAATTCCACCGTCAGCAGGGGCATTTGATTGAGGACTGTCCCGAGTTCCGGGAGTTTATTTGTAGCTTGGAAGACAAGCGGATGATTGATTGGGCTGTCATACGCCAAGTTATTTTGGATCTCAGTAGCAAGCAGCAGCAGCAGTAAGCCGTGCCGCCTAGGCAACCGTCCCCACTTCAAGACCAGGGGCACCCTGGTGTTTCTTTAGTTAATAAGATACCTGCTCCGTTACCTACTTCTTCCTCCATCCCATCTCCTCCACAACCTTTACCTACCCCAGCCTCCACTCGGGCAACCTCTCTTTCACCCTCCGTTTCCACCACCACACCTATCCCCAACGCCTCTCGACGAGTCGTGAAGATACGTCGAAGAACGCCACTACCTGCCTCTTCCCCCACTATGCCACTACCTTCTTCTCCTCCTTCTTCCCCACCCTTACCTTCACCTCCATCCCCTTCACCTTCACCGTCTTCATCAACCACATCACTCCCTTTGCCACCCTCATCACCTTTGCCACCGCCGCTACCACTTCCTTCACTCCCCCTTTCGCCATCATCCTCTGAGCCCGAGCAGGCTGAGCCCAAACCCACACCTCCACTTTTGCCTTTACCTCCACCCATGCCCATCATCATCATTATTCCCCCATCACTTGCACCATCGCCACCCGCACCCTTCAAACCTCCTCCTTCTAACCTCCCTCTACCACTTCCCACTTCACGGAGCAGGTACACGCTACCTTTGGTGCCCCTCGGGTCTAGTCCCCAGGGAGATAAAGAGCTGAATCAGGTTTTGACTGTGCATTACAAGCTTCAAGATTTCATTTTCCGCATGCCGGTCCGAGCCCTGGTCCCTAGCTATTCTAGGGACAATGAGCCCAAATTTGCTATGAAGACGGTCACTAAGAAGAGTTCTCTAGCATTGATGCCAATTCCTTCTAAAGCGAGACCGATGGTAGTCTCTTTGCTCGCCAGAGAATTCATTGTAGATGTTGTTATCACCTCTCGCTTGATTGCTATTCAGTTCACTGGCCCAGAAGAGTTTTCCGCCTGGATGGTGCTAACCCACACGGCCGCCAAAAGTTTAATCAATTCAGCATTCAAGGGGCAATTGGCCGTGTCTTCGAGATTGACCAGGGGCGTTCTGCATTTTCTGTCTCATCTCCCTCGTCTTATCGGTAAGGCGGCCACGTCAACCGCACGCATCGCCCTCCCTCAGTTCCGTCCTGCGCTACTGACAAGGGAGTTATTCTTCATGCCCAGCTGCCGAGTGAAGATGCCAAAGCTCCATGTTCTAGTGCTGAACGACAAAACTCCATGGCTTCCTGATGTTCATCCCAAGGAGTTGATTGTTCTGGAATACCTTTCTATGGTTGGCACCGCACAGCTAGGGGCAACCGTCCCGATGAAGCTGCATATTCATAACCGGGCAAGGCCGTCTGCCGGGTGGGCCCGTTATTTAAGAAAGTATTGCAAGACAAGAAGCCCGGAGGCCTGAGTCCACGCCAGGCGGAGTTGTTTCAAGAAGATTTCTGCCAAGAAGAGGTGGCGACATAAGTATAAAGGCTGTCAGTTGTGCATTCGAGGGTCCACTTCCTCCTCTCCTTCCTCCATCCATTCATCTTTTCTTTTGCTCAGTTCTTATCCTTGGGTGGTGTACCTTCCACCACCTGACTATATTTCTACCATCTTCTTCTGTCCTCACCATTCTAGGTCTCGGCCTATGTCCTCCTCTTCCCATGATCCAGGGGCATCTTCTAGTTTTTCTCCCCGGATACATCCGGATTCCGCTTCTCATCCTTTTCCCCCGACCTTGTTGAGGATTTCTTGCGCTCGTTCCCCGACCTTGTCGGGTGATTTTTCTGATCCTTCCCCGACTTTGTCTGGTGGTTTTCATTTCTCTTCCCCGATCTGGTCGGGTGTTTATGCTTCTTCTTCCCCGCCTCTGGCGAGTGATCATTACTCTCCTTCTCTGACCCTGTCGGATGATTCTTATTCTCCTCTTTCTTCTCACTCCTCTTCACCCTTTCAGGGTTCTCACCTTTTTTCTTGTTGTTTTCGAGGCTTTAGCCCACCTTGATCTCAGTTAATCCATGTTTATTCTGTATCGGGTTCCTTGTTATCAGGGCCTCAATGCCTTAACGAGGGAGTTCTAGCCCTCGTCTCTCTTACTTTTTATCCCTTCTTCGTCCAGTATGATGTCTGCCACTCCTCTATGTCGAGGAATCCAATCATTTGCTCTCCTTTCATCCTTTATCCTGGCAAGCAAGGGATACAAAGTTACTCGCGCTCCTTAAAGCTTGATGATCGAGATCGCTTAAGGATGCCGGTTTCCACGCCATGGATTTGCAAAGGTATCTTTATTTTGTGCAAAGAAACATGCTTTCATTTCCATTATTTCTATTATTTTTGCACATTGTCATAATGTTAATTTCTTAACATGATTGAGTGGCTTTAGGAGTCTTTGTTTAATTAGATCTTAACTTTGTGTCAAATAAAAAAGGTTATTTTCTGCAGCATCCTTAGGCTGGTAATAGCTCCGCGCTGGGAGTCTAGTTTCTTTCCTCGATTGTTGAGGGTGACCTTTAGGCATGGGTTTTTCACACACTACACGGCAAGCCATAGCCTATCTCTCTAGTGCAACAACGTTGCTGCTTTGGCCATACTTTGGGTATGCACAAAGGTCTTTTCTCTTCTCTGCTCGACCAAGTGCAGGGGCAAGAGATGGATGGATAAGATGACCAACCTAGGCACTCCCCAATACGAGAGAGGTCTCAAATAGGGGCAGTCTTGACCCTCAAAAGTAAGCTTTCATACTATATCTGGCGAATAAGGGCTACCAAAATGAGAAAATGAATCAATACAAAATTATGAATCAAAGGCATGACAAGAGTGGCAGTATAGTTCCCCGCGGGACGTCATGAGCCCGGTCGCATGCGTGCCTGGTAAATATGGGTCTAAAAATCAAAGACACAAAGCCCCGGCGCAACAGACCTACTCTTTGAGGGGTAGTGCCTTGGAAGGAATTCGAGCCTTGATATCTCCCATCCTACACGAAGCTTGTCTCCAATTTTTCTTCTGCTTCTCCCTCTTAGGCTGGGTTGTATCCCGGGTATGGCCTTAGTAGGGGCACCGTTCTTTAGAAGCAGTTGGTTGTGGTAAGCCACCCTCACATGCACACCCTGCTTAAGGGAAGCCTTTAGTGAAAGGGGTAGGAACGTCGATCCCTGGCTAGTAGTTTGAGCCCGTCTTTAGGTGCTGCGAATTGCTATGTCAAAATCTAAAAAAAAATCAAATATTACCAAAAGTCTAAAAAAATCAAATATTTCAAAAAAAATCAAAAAAAAAAATACTGTTGAAAATCAAAAAAAATCAAAAACATTACAAAAATTCAAAAAATGTGTCTTTTTCATATATTTGCATTTGTTTTAAGGACAGATACGTAATCTGTTTGCTAAGTGTGCAGGTTGCAAGTACTCAGGCGTTCCTTGCTATATCTTTGTGCTCTGCCTCCTGTCCACATCTTTTGATCTGTTCTTTCCTTCTTCGATCCACTCTCTCGATCTGTTCTGAAGCTCATGTCCTTCTCAACTTTTGTTTGCAATGATCATATCTTTATGAGAGGGCTTTACCTCACGATTATGAACCTGGCAGTTCTGCTTCATTCTGATCTTGGGTTTTGATTGAAGGGCGTACCTGTTTATGTCTTTTGTCCCGCCGTGTCCTTGTCATGTGTTTATGTCCCACCGTGTTGTCCCACACATGTTGTTTTGTCCTTCACCGAGTGTTGTTAGTTGTCTTGCACATGTTGTTAGTCACTCCTTTATGTCCCATGTTCTTATCCCAACCGTGTGGTCATCCGTCATGTTCTTGTCCCAACCGTGTGTTGTCCCACCGCGTTGTTGTCTTGTCACACCGTGTTCATGCATGCATGTTGTTTGTTCATGCCATTGCATATGTGCTCGTGTGCCTTTGTTATGTTATGTTGCATTGTCTCCCATTTCATTTGACCGTTATGTTATGTCGTGTTGTTTGTTGTTCAGTTGATAGTTATGTTATTTTCTCTATGTTTACACTTGCTTGTTTATCATATTTGTCTTATACATGAAAAAATCAAAAGAAATTAAAAAATGAAAATCAAAAAAATGCCATTTCACCTGCACAGGTAAGTCAGGTATGGCCTTCTATCGCTACTCATTGTTGCATTACTATATGGTATCTATATTATTATATTATCTCGAGAACCGGTTGGTCATTCACGTGTTCCAGGATCTGATGTTCCCCTTTAACAAAAATGATGATGATCTAGGTGCACATGTTTAATCATCGGATAGGCCGTTAGGTTGGAAAAATAGGGAACGATGGTTCTATCACGCACGACGTGGTTGCAGATAGTGTCTTGACCCTGATCGTTCCAATCTAGCAATACTATTCTCGAGTACTTTCTATTTTATGATTTCTTTGCATTCGTTTTGATGATTTCTTTATTTTAGCCCAGCATGCATCATGTCATATTTTGAGCATTAACGTCTCGTGATCCATTCAAGGTTTCTCCTCAATAATGGTTAGTTGCACTACATGTCTCTTGGATAAGAGATCTTTATTCCACTCTGAATTTGAACGATTTCTTTGAACTACCTGCTTAGTTTGGTTGGCCAGCGTGATTCCTGTCTGGATTTTATCCCTGTTACACTTTTCCTACTTTTTACGTTATGTTCCTTTTCGACCCCCTCATCGTCTGTGGATTGTGTCCCCGATGGGCCTGGTCGTGCTTCCTTTTTTTCCTGTTAGTTTAGTTCTCCAGACATGTCTCATCCACGTCATCTAGTCTTGGTGGTTAGTTCGACGATTTCGGGAGGATTTATATCGCTTGTTGGTTGTGATGGGTGTCTTTTTTCCTTGATGCCTGCTTATCAGTTCTCTCCGCTTCATCTCTGCTTCATCTCCATTTCATGTCGCTGTCGCTTTCGCTCCATCTCCTTCCATTTCACCTCCGCATCACTTTCGCTCATTCCCTTGCAAAGCAGACATCAAGGAGGGGCATCTGTTGACACCCATTTTTAGCTTGCAAGTTGAGTCATTTCTCTTATTCATCATTTTGATGCCCCGAATTACCCATTGTTTTGGACCCTTCCTTGGATGGATTTCGAGTCCATTTCATTATTCCATTCTATTTGAGCCTTGGAGATCATTATTTCATAGAGCCCTGGAGCCTATCTTGTCACCTTCCGGCCTTCAAAGTCAACTTACGGCCCATTTAGGCCGGCTTCCCTCAAGCATTCAGCCCCCTTTCACTGTGCAGTCTTGAAAACGGTCCTTTTTCACCCCCTTCGTTTCCTCTTTTCAAAATGTGTCCTTCACCAAAGTTGTTCATCTTTTAAATCCCTACAATTCCTTCTTTTATGTCATTGGCCAGTTCTGCACCGATTTCAAGTTATTTACGTTTTTCCGGCAGACTGCACTATTCACCTATGTCCCGGTATTTTCTCTCTCTGTTCTAGCCCCATTTTCTCTCTCTTCTAATCATTTTCTCATCTTACTTTCTTCATGAAAGTTGTTCCTCTATCTGTTATCTACATCTTCTATGTTTACCACTTTGTCTAATTCTACACCGTTTTCAAGATACGCTTCAATTTCTAAAGTTGCGCGAGCCTGGCAGCTGAACGGTCAACAGTTGACCGTTCCTTGAGTTGAACGGTCACAAGGTGACCGTTCAACAGTAAAACGGTCAACAGTTGACCGTCCATGAACAGTAACTTTTTTTATTTTTTTTATTTTTTATTTTTTCTTTTATTTTTATTATTTTTGAAATGTCAAAGAACGGTCTTCTTGAGACCGTTTATGTCAAAAAACGGTATGTTGATGACCGTTTATCCCTTTTTTGGCCAAAAGTCGCCCGAACGACCCCAAGTCTGGGCGGTCTGCCCCTAGACCGTCCAACTCAATGAACGGTCTATCGTTCGACCGTCCATCTACCAGAGAGTCCAAAAAGTCCTGAACTCTATCTTCTTCGCCGCCAGATTCTAAGGCCGAAACCTATGCAACGGGGCCTCCTTCCATGGACTCTATCTTCCAGATCCTTCCACCAAAAAGAGTCCCGTTTGTTCCTATGTCTTATCCTATCTATTATCTTGAGATTGATCCATAGATCTCGAGATTTTGTTGACTCTATCTTCTGGAATCGTGGCAGAAAGTTAGGGTTTTCACTTTTTTTTCTATATAAACCTGCCCAGTTCGCCTCGCGACGGGGGGCTCTTCTGGAACTTGGGGCGAAGCCATGCCAAATCGTCATCTCAAACCTTCGACCCCAGGCTATTGAGGGAAGTACAAGCTTCATTTTGATACCTTATTTGCTGGATTTCATCTTCGTTTACCCTCCTAACTTCGCCCATACTTTTTGCAAATCATCACGAGTTCTTGAACCTATGCGACGGGGCGCCCTTCGTCGGCTCGGGGCGGAGTCATCCGGCATCCTCTTCGTCCTCCATTGGTCTCATCTTGAAGAGGGGAGTATCTTCTTCATTTTTCATCTCTCGGGCTCTCTTTCTTCATACCTAGGCTTAGTTCTCTCCCTCCACTTTTCACAAATCATCACAGTTTTACACTTAGTTTTTTTTTGCGCTGTTTCGGCACGTTCATGCATTTTTCTCCGTTTTACACAACGTTTTTCTCCCCCATTTCTCCACTAAATTCCATGATTTCAAATTCTATGCATGCACAACACTCCCACCTTACTTTTGCACCCATTTATAGGGGTTAAAAACCCTCCCCCGGTGCGTTCTCCCCCATTCTTTCATGTTAATTTATCATTTCGGGACACATGCTACACTTTCATGATCTAATGGGTGTTCTTTTGTTTTCATGGCTTTATTTTGCAGGAGACTATTGATAGAACGTGAGGCCCTTGCTTTCTAGCCGGCTAGGAAGTGAGGAGGTGCACCTACATCGGCTCCCCGCATCCCATTTTAAGCGCGATCACACGTTGTAGCGGCTTCCTGTTAGGCCGCATCTTCCTCCATATTTTCCAAGGTACACGGCGCCATCTTCATCCTTTCTTCATCATTTTGGTGCTGTAAGTCCTTGGTGGCGATCACGGTTAGTTCTCTATTCCTTGTCACCCCTTTTCGCTTCATGCACTTTCAAGCTTATATGCATGCTTATATTGTTTAGCTCGGGATGGGGTAGATTACATTTACATCCTACATTATGTTAAAGACCCTATATGCTCTTGACACTTCAGATTATCCTAAAAATATTCCAGGACAGCTTTTAGCATCAAACTTAACTAAGTCTTTCTTGTCATTATTATGGATAAAGCATTTAGCTCCAAAAATCCTGAAATGAGCCAAGTTTGGTTTCTTACCTTTCAATAGCTTATAGGGGGTTTTCTTGTGAATTGGTCTTACCATGGCCCTATTGATTGTATAAGTTGCTGTATTGGCCGCCTCTGTCCAAAACTTTCTTGGTAGTTGACTCTCAATCAGCATGGTTTGGGCCATCTCCACAATAGTTCTATTTCTTCTCTTCACAATTCCATTCTGCTCCGGTGTCCTGGGAGAAGAAAACTTGTGTGTTAGTCCCTCTCTTTCACAAAGATCAGAAAACATGGAGTTTTCAAATTCACCTCCATGGTCAGATTGAATTGAACAAATCTTATGTTTTCCTTCTTGTTTCACCTTATTGAAAAATTGTTTAAACTTTTAAAAGGCATCATTTTTATTGACTAAGAAAAAGATCCATGAAAATCTAGAGTGGTCATCAATGATCACATAACCAAACCTACTTCCATTAAGACTCTGAGTTCTAGTTGGACCAAAGAGGCCCATATGGAGAAGTTCCATTGGTCTAGAGGACAATGGCTCAGATCTTAGCTTGAAGGACTTTCTAGTCTGTTTGCCTAGAGTACAGGCATCACAGATTTTTGAAATAGAATTGAACTTGATTTTAGGCATGCCTCTAACTAAATCATGCTTGATCAATTTAGTCAAAGTAGAAAAACTAGCATGGCCTAAACATCTATGCCAATCAAAAGCATCACCTTCAGAATTAGCAGATAAGCAGAGATTAGATTCAGACTCAACATCTAAGTCTACCATGTAGACATTATTGGTCCTGTTGGCTACAAATTTAACCACATCAGAATTTATTTCAAAAATTTTGCATGAGTTATTATCAAACACAACCCTATGACCCTTGTCACATAAGTGACTAATGCTAATCATATTGTGTTAAAGACCTTCCACAAGTAAAACTTTCTCAATAGAGTTTGTGGAAGACTTACCAACTGTGCCAACCCCAATGATCTTACCTCTGTTCTTTCCTCCAAATTTGACCAGACCCCCTACCTTCATTTCTAACTTGCTGAACTTGGATCGATCTCCTGTCATGTGCCTGGAGCAGCCACTATCGAGGTACCATTTGTTGTTCTCAGCTGCCAGGCAGACCTACACACACAAAATCAAGCAAAGTGGTTTGGAACCCAAGATGAGTTGGGTCCAAAGACATCATTTAGATCTTTAAGCAGATGTTTAGGAATCCAGAATTGTTTCAACTTGGTTTTCTCTTGCACCTTAATTTCGGGTCTATTGAAGTTGTGAGCAGAGTTATGTCCAGCTGGTCTGGAGAAATGAAATCTATTCCAGTTATTAGGCTTCTCATCCCTGGGATATCTCATGTGCTCTTGTTGATTAACAAGTTTTTGAGGGTGAGTGTTGTTTCTCCAGTAACTCCTGTTCGGACCCATTCGTTTATAGTAGTTCCAGGTTTTATTCTGATTCATTTGCTTGGTCCAGCTACCACTTATGTTCTGGTGAGTGGGCTTAGTGAATTTCTTCACAAAGTTCATTCCTATTTTAGATGGTCATCCAGCATTGTTTGTTAAATTTTCTTTTGGACGCTGAACACTTTGACTGCTATTTGAGCTGGATGGTGTGTCTAGCTTCTCTTTTCCCTTCTCTGGGCAGAAGGTAGTGGTCTTGAACTGAAAGGGTCTCTTGTTAGTTGGGTCATAGCCTAAACCCTCCTTATTGAAATTAACCCTTGTTCCTAATATAGAATCCAGATTTGTTTTTTCTTGAACAAATTTTTCTAAAACTTTCTGTTTGTCTTCTAGCTCTCTTTGCAAAGTCTCAAAAATTTTTAAAAGTTCAGTGTTCACTTTCTTAATAGCTTCATATTTCTCTGTGAGCACACTATTTTCATTTAGACTTTCTTCAATTTTGATCTTGAGTTCGTTGAGCTGTGCGTGAATTTCCTGGTTTTCTAATTTGTGCTTTTCATTTTCCTTTTTCAGAGAAGTCATTTCTACTAATTCTTCCTTTAATGTCTGATTTTCCTTACTGATTTGTGTTAGTTCTTCAATATTGGTATTGAATTTTCTCTTCAGAACCCTAGGCTCTTTACTGACTGAATTGAACTTGTCTAACAGTTCAGCATAGGCATCTTCCCAGTCATCAATAGAAAAATTCTCAAAGACATTTGCTACCTCCTCTTCGCTGTTTGCCATCAGGCAAATTCCTTATTCATCCTCCTCTGAGGAATTGGCTTCCAAATCTTCTTCCTCATCACTCCACGTGCAGACCATTGCCTGTGGCTTCTTCTTCTGCACCTTCGAGCTCTTCTTCTGAAAGTTGGGACCCTTCTTCTGAAGATCAGGGCAGTCCCCTTTCCTGTGTCCAGGTTTCCTGCAATGAAAACATGTAATTCTCTTAGTACTCCTATCTTTATCATTGCTAGAATCAAAGTTCTTACTAGAAGGGTGTGACTTCTTCCTCCTAAAAGTCTTTCCCTTAGACCTTAAGAATTTTCTGAATTGTCGAGTGAGCATTGCTTGCTCCTCCTGGTCGAGATCTGACAATCCGTCGGACTCGCAACTGCTACTCCCGCTGTTGCTACTTCCTTTGCTGCGGGACGCCTTGAGGACAATATTCTTGCCCTTCCTGTCACTTCCTTCACCATTCCTTTTAAAATTCATCTCGTACGTCATAAGGGATCTTATAAGTTCGGTGACTGTCATAGTCGTCAGATCCCTTGACTCTTCTATCACAATGGCCTTAGTGTGCCATGTAGGGGTTAGAGATCTAAGTATCTTCCTGACTATATCTCCCTCAGCCATCTCTTTCCCAAGCCCCTTAAGACTATTTGTGATCAAAGATAATCTTGCATACATATCAGTTATGGTCTCCTCTGATTTCATCTTAAACATCTCATATTCAGAGGTGAAGAGATTTACCTTCGTTGCTTTCACTTGAGCTGTACCTTCGTAGATTAATTCCAGCTCATCCCACATTTTCTTGGCCGTCTTATATGCTGAGATGCGGGCGTATTCGTCTGGGTGTACAGCACATTGGATGATGTTCAGGGCCATCCAATTGAGTGACGATAGCTTGACATGATCATCTGTCCATGCGTCCTCGTTCGGTGGCAGATCATATGGCCCTGTAGTGATCACCATCCACAGTTTGTGGCTCTGCGCCCTGATGAATACCTCCATCCTATTTTTCCAGAAGAGATAATTGTTACCATCAAAGAACGGAGGGCGACTGATAGATTGTCCCTCAGCCACGAAACTTCAAGGACCATTAGGATTACCCTGACCGTTGGCCCACATGATGAAAACCTGCTCTGATACCAATTGATACGTGCAGCGGAAAGTGAGATAGAAGGTGGGGATGAATAGATCACTCCCAAAAACAATACAACACAGACACGATTTCTCAACCCCTCCAAATGCAGTGAAAAGGATTTTGGAGACAGGCAACAAAGAGACATGAGTAAGAAATGAGATCGAGAAAGCCGCCCACAATGAAGCAATGTGACAAGTAGATGGAGAGCAACACAACGTAAACAGGCAAACCACAGAAGAGACTGGGAATTTTTTAGGTGGTTTGATTGCTGTCCGTAATCTACGTCCACCCCTTACTCAAGAGAGTAAGGTTTCCTTGCAATATAGAGTCGCACACAGCACACTCAGTCTGCAACAACCACTGCCAAACAGCTTGCCCTGAGGAACAACCTCCTCAGTCTTCTGATCAACCAGAAGAAAAACATTGGAGAACCAATCTCCCTTCCTTTGCACGCAGCAAAGGGGACCCTGTGCAGTTACTCCCAAGCAACTCACACAACCAGAGGATCGAACCTCTCTTCCTCCAAGACAATGGAGGGAACTGGAGAACCTCTCCCTTCCTCCGAACAGTGGAGGGTAACAATATGAAATGAAGATAAAGAAAAACTTGAAACCAAAACAATCGTTGAACGATAATCTTCGCTAGAAACCAAAAGTAATATAGCTTCCGTAGAAGTAGATCTTCACGATCACAACCACTTCTCTCTCTCAGAAATTTTTTTTCTGTCAGCTCTGTATGGAGTGGGCTTTCTCTGGTTTTCTCTGCTCTCTCGCTGCTCTTCTTTCTCACTGTTCCATTCTCTATCGAACCCTTTTCCACAGCATATATATATATCTGATCCAGAACCTTAGGCGTGTGGATACCACGTTTCCCGCCTAAAGATGTTGAGGTACGTGTGAGAATGTTCTGGACGTCTATCAACCTCGGATCACGTGCCATATTTCTGGTGAATGCACAGACAAATTTTCACAGAAGAAATGTATATTTTGTCATACACTTAGCACAATTCGTATTGGTGTATAGAGTAAAGAGATAGAAACTGCGCTGAGTCAAAAGAATAAGCATCGGCTAAGACGGACATGACAAGCACTGACTTGGAATGAATCAGAAGATGCCCAAATCTCCGTTAGCTGTCTACAGGACTTGCACCGAGTCTAATAGGACATGAAAAAAGAACTGTACTGACTTCGTTGCTACAAAAAGGTGTATAGGCCTGACTATGCACCGAAGATGAATTTATTTTAAGCAAGGCATGCACTGAGACGGGATATGCAGTCCAGGCAGGAGCTGCACCATGATGGCAAGAGGAAGTACAAGACAAGGCTTGCACCGAGATGTATTTGCACTAAGATGAAGAAACGACCAGCCTGACCAATGCATTCAGGTCAAGAATTGCACCGATTCAAAAATTTTCAGCGACCTCAAGAGGTGAGATGCAGAGACAGAATATGCACGGACCTTAATGCTCATGACCTAGAGAAATGCACAAGGACAACATATGAATAGCAAAACATGTGCATGACCAAGGACTTGCACCGATGCAAGTATTTTATGTGTATGTGAAAGATGCAGAATTAGCACTGACTCAATATGCTTTAAGCAAAAGAGCGAATAACATGTAATGCACGGACCTAAATGATGCTATTAGCACATACCCCCCCCCATGCTTAGAAACAAATAAATGCGCCATATAAGAGCAAATTGATCTAGAGATAAAAGCAAATTGATTTATAGTGTGAGACATCATCAAAATCGTAGGGATGCAACAGTAGGATGTGTTGGCATCGATGATGTAGAATGTCACCTTAGAGGTGAAATCATCGAGCACTAGATCCACATCTACTCAGCCGAGGACATCCTTGGTGTCTTGGTTGAAGTCAGATATCTTGACCGCTTGAACCTTCTGTAGGTATGGGGTCAGATACAGGGTCTTGAAAGTTTTTAGTGGCATGATGTTGACAGTAGCACCAGATCCCACCAAGATCCGGTTCACCTCAAGCCCATTGATTTTCTTCCTCATGTAGAGAGGGCGGTTGTGACACGGAGGAGAAAGTAACATATCTTTTCCCGTGAAGGTGATGGTGGCCGCGAAGGCTTCGTATGTCGACACCTTCATTTCCGCAGCATGTGCTTCATAAGCTTTCGGCTCTTGGAGTATTTTGATAAAAGCTTCTCTTAGCTCCTTACTCCAAGCAATACCTTCCCAAATTGTAATGCTGGCGGGAAACCACTTCATCTGGTGGAGGACCTTCCGGTCGGCTCGAGCATGAACATCCTCTAATGATGGTAGTATGTTGAGCCGGGTCTTGTGCGAGCCATTGCACTGCTCCCCAGCGGGGAGTTGCACTACCTTGCCTTTGCCACCAGGAACAGACTGACTCTGATCGCCTATGGGCTCTTGGAATAGGGGTGCCAAGGATGGCTCTTCTGGGAGTAGCTAGCTAGTTGGCTCGTCCTTGCCGGACGAGCCTGCTTGTCCTTCAAAAGTAACCGGTGTTGGAGCAGGGACTGTAACGCTAGTGAAAACTTCTCCCATGCCGGAGGGATCAAAGATACTGGGCCCTTTCCAAATTTCTATCTCCGGAATAGGGGCAAGTTTTCCTCCTCGGAAGAGGATAATTCACTCCGAGTCGAAGGTGGACGGGTGAAAGGGTAGTTCGGCAATCCTGCCGTGGCCTCTACCACGCCCTCGGCCACGACCTCGACCGTGGTCTATATTTTCTGGAGTTGGTTGCAGCCCGAGCGGTGCAGTGGTTCTTTGTCTTGTTCGGGAGGCCACTGGCTCGCCTCGCCCCGAAGCGTTGATGTTATCATGGGGTGGAATGGCCACCATGTTGAAGGTGCAGCCCCGAAGTATTTCTTCCAGTTGCTCTGCGGTAATCTCCTTATCTTTGTAGAACAAGGAGAGTTCTTCTGAGATGAGGAGCCTTTCATCATTCTTGATCTTCTGGATCACCTCCTGGACCCAGCTTCTAAGGCGAGCTCGCTTCTGCATCTCTTCCCACGGGATGTAGCTATCGAGTGGGAGAGCGCCAGAGGGACGAGGAGGAATGTATTCCTCCAGGTCATCGATGAGCCGTTGTAACCTTTGTAGAGGCGTTATCTCGGCTAGAAATTATAAGGTGGCTGCTTACTCGGCTTGCTTCTTGAGCCATCTTTTGAGGTTCTTCCTCCTATTCCTCTCCTTTTTCTTGGCGATGGCCGCCTCCAGGGGAGTCGGAGGGAGAGGTTCTGGAGCCAGAGTTGACAAATCCCCATGATGATATCTCCAAGCTGATGTCTTGACAGAGTAAGGTCGATGACTTTTCTTTGCTCAAATTTCAATCCAGGCACCTTCTGCTTGTTGTATTTGGAAGGTGGCGTTGATCGCCTGCTCGATGACCTCAAGTGGTAGCTCCTGGTATGCTGGGATGCTAGGATTGGCGTCCGAAGACGTATGCGCAGTTTGATGCCTTACCCGTGGTGGCAATATTCACAGTTGTAATGTGGGCTGGGAGACTAGCTTGGAGTCCTGCTCCGGAGCTTTGCCTTTGCTATCTGCCTTGGAGCAGTGTCAGGTGGCAGCTGGAGGTGTGGCGGGGTATCGCCGCTCCTGGCGGTCACCCTGACTTTGTGTATTAACTGGGCCTTGCTGTGAAGGACCAGGCTGGCTGGCCAGAATCATTGAAGACTCTGAAGATGTCTCCTTCACAATTTGGCCTGGGCTGAGGGGTGTATGAAGGGGACCCGAAGGCTCGCCGGATAGAGAGACATGACATTGCCGTGCCACGACCTCGCCCTACTTTTGCTTCCCCTTCCTATCCCTCCGTATAGAAGGCGGAGGCAAAGCAGGAGGGTAGCGAGAGGAGCTGGGGACATCCCTTGTCGTCTCACTCACCAGGACATCGTCTCGGCTGAGAAGGACTCAGAGTAACCTGGCAGTATACTCCTTAGAGAATGGAAGAGACTCTAGCTACTGCCATGCTCGCCAATTCGAGGCTGAAGTAGTGGGAGCTAACTAGCTGGTACTTGGCTCCTGGGTGTCTAGAGAAGCTGGGCTGGCAGGAGGGTGGATGACATTGACTGAGAAATTTCTTGCCTCAGTCTCCTGACTAGCATCGGGCCTCCTATAGCTCCACAGTCGCTCGAGAGCTTCTCGATTGTTAGTTCGAAACTCGAGCCACTCCAGAACATGTTGATAAGGCAACTCATGTCCATTTGCTTGAGGAGGATCTGGGTGGTCTGGTGCATTTCTAGCAATGCCTAGAGTTTCTTCAACGGCTTCTTAGAGTCTCAAAGTCACCATAGAGTTCCCCTCGGCATCGATTTCCAATTGGATCTGTTCCTGGATTAAGTGTTGAACTTCCTCGCAGGACTCGATCGCGTGGTAGACTCTGGCATGAAAGGGGTAGTACTGGGGGTGACTAAATTCCCATGGAGTGTAGTCTACTGGCGGCTCACGGGCCATGATTTGTCCCCTCTGAACGAGGATATCAAAGAGCCGCCTGGTCCTTTCTTTTCGAAAGGAAAGAGGTGTGTGGTCATGCCAAGGTCTCCACCCTGGATACCATGATGAGTGCTCGCCTTGGCTGGTGCTGGGCTCCTCTGTTTTGACCTCGGAGAGGGAGAATGCAGCCATCATGTGAATTACATTAGATGAATAGTGAATCACACGCACTATCTTAACAGGTCTAGACCACGCGTGTGGCTGTGAGGGATCGACGAGACTGCTCTTCATTTTGATGAGGCCGTCTCGGATCAGCTTCTGTGCCTGAGTCTTGAAGATGTAACAATCTTCAAGTGAATGCCCTAACATGCGATGATATGGGCAGTAACTAGGGTCATCGGCTTTCTGGGCATCATCTGGCTTGCAAACTTCTGGCAGCTCGATGATCTTTTGAGCCATACAGAGGTCGAAGAGCATCATTGTATGCTCCTTCTTGAAGGAGAAGGGTGTCTTCATGCGCTCTGAAAAGGAAGGAGCGGTCAGTTTGTCTGTCGACTTCTTGTCGGAGCCGCTTGACTCCCCCTCCTTACTGGCTTTAGTAGTGGGGGTGAACGCAATGGTGTTCACCTACTTACCGGGTTGGCGTTCTCGCGTCTATTTACCCTTTGCTAAAGTATAGCTCGGGTTATCGATGAAGAACATCTCTATTTCGACGACCGCCGAATTGAGCTGGTCAAAGCCTTTAATATTGGTACCGAGAAGCTTTTCGCTGACCTCAGCTGCCATGCCTTTGTGGCATATAGTAATGGCATCCTCCAGGGCTGGCAGGTTGACACACCTCATGTTGAGGTCTCGCCATCTCTTGATGAAGTTAAGGGCACCCTCGCCCTTCTTCTGCTGGAGAGAGCAAAGCTAGGCCAGAGAGATCGTACGCTCGGCCGTCTGGAAACGGTCGAGGAATTTCTTCTGAATATCTGCCCAGTCGACTACTGAATTTGGCTTCAGACGGGAATACCACTGAAAGGCCACTCCCGTGAGTGAGGTGGCGAAGTAGCGGAGGAGGTATGACTCGTCCAACTCTAGCTCGCCCATGGCTGTGATGTCATAGGCCAAGTGCTTGTGTGGAGACCCTTGCCTGTCGAACTTTTATAGCTTCGGGGGCTTGGCGTACTCTGGGGGAAGCTTTTTCAAATGGTGATGCAATGGGTAGGGTACACTATAGAGGTCTATAGTGGTGACCCCTTCCCCATACTGGGCGAGCTTCGTCTCGACGATCCGCTCGATCATCTGCCATTGCGCCACAAGATGTTCTGGCACTGGTGTATTAGAGGCTCGTGGATGTACTTCCACTAGAGGCATACCGAACCCTACCACCGTCGAGGTTCGAGCAGCTACTGCTGAGGCGTCGGCACCATTGTGCCTGACTAGTAGTGTCGATGCTTCGGCCAAAGGCCTAGCAGGTTGTTGAGGGTGAAGGTCTTGTAGGAGGGCCTTCAAATGTTGGTTCTCCTTCATGAGAGTCTCGAGAATCACCTCTTGAACCCTATTCACCGGTGGATCATTGTTAACTGGATCCGCGTTAACAAGAGTGCCACGATCCTCGACTGGGACCTCTTCGGCACGTTCCAATGCTTGGGGTCTAGCAGAAGTGCCGACGTGACCTGGTGGCGCCGGAGGTTGAGTTTAAGGGCGAGGCCTCCTGAGTTGGGCTAGAGGCTGGTTCTGGTCATCAGACTGAGTCTCAGGCTGGTGTCCGGTGGCATAACATGCAAACACCATAACTGCGTCGTTGATGAGCCAAACCGTCCGCTTCTTCTGGAAATGCTTCTCAGAGCGGACTGGTGCCCCCAGTCTGTCGAAGACTGAGGTCCGTTGAAGTGGAGCCTCCGTTGTGGGGTCGACCCAAGGAGAGCTTGAGGCTGGATGTTGGCAGGGCCTAGCACGAGCCCTTCTTTGCTTTGGCCTATTTAGGCTAGAGAGGCTGAGCGACTGGGTGCCGTCGGACTGTGCCGATGAAGATTCAATGATGTCCTGAGCGATGCCGCACCCGGGCGATCGAAGAGAGTACTGAGTATGTGCTGTTCGAAGGGCTTTAGCCTCCTCTAGGGTAACCTAGATTCTTCTCAGGCTAAGCTGTTGACCTCCCTTGTTGCTATTCTTTCGACTGGACTTGGGAGTCTGGGTGCTGGACTGGTGTAGGTGCCCTCTATAAATTGCTGAGTGTTGCATCTCCTAGTTGATGTTTGGTGTTTGATTTTAATGATAACAAAATGATTGTGCTTGTGTGTGTATTTCATTGAGCAACATGCGTGTATCTTGATTAATGAGTTAAAGGATGACTTCAATGTTCACATTTGGATGTCAAACGAATGTTTGTTGATTAATGAATTCATGCTTTGAATATCTTGATTTGCAGGATCAAAAACTATGATTCATGCTTGGAACTCAAAGGAGTCCATCAATGAAGTTCCTTTTCAAAAATGGAGTTGACCTACTCATTTCTATGTCTCATGCATTTCATCAAATAGGTTCCCAAAGTCTTGGTTGGGTATTTTCATGCATTTTTCTCATAAGGTTTTTGGGCTTGAAATATACTCAATCTATTAACTTGAAATTTGATGAATGTGATTTTAATTATTCTTACTCATTATATGGACTCATGGTCATTTGGTTTTGACAATTCTAGTCCATGTGCATAGTGTGGTTCGAATGCCTATATGATAATCATGGTTTTGGGGGTGATGCAAATTCAAGCTTATACCACATGTGAACCTTGGTAGAATTGGTTAAATGGTGCTCACCTTGATCTTTAATTGAGAACAATTGTGTTTTCAAAGTGTTCTCATGCACCTTGTTTATGGGGTTTCATGTATCTACTTCATGCATTCATCACTTGAGACCATTGGGCTTGTTTTCTTACATGTTAACTAATATTTTTCTAAATTCTGTAGGTTTAGGTCAACCGAACTACAAGCTTAGGTCGACCAAAATCTCCAGCAACTGCTGGATCTGTGTCTGAAACATTTAGGTTTACCGACCCCAACTTTAGGTCGATCGAAAATGGCAAAATGGCTAAAACGTGGATCCAAAAACCCATTAAACCAAATCCATGTGTGCTCCCCTTTTACCACTTTGCCCCTAGGTTTATGGTAGACTTATTGAGGGTCTTTTGGAGGGTTCTAGATGGGTTATAATGGTCTTTTGATTTCTCTTATATATGCATATGTGTGAACTCCAAATTTGATATGAAAAACCCTTATGTGCTTATTGTTTTTATCTTGTAGGTGAAGAAAAGGAAAAAAGGAAGGAAGAGCTCAAGCCAAGGAGGATTTGATCTACTTCAAGTGATTTCTGGAGCTAGTGGAAGAAGGAAAAAGGGA
Source organism: Amorphophallus konjac (assembly GCA_022559845.1). Classification (NCBI taxonomy): domain Eukaryota; kingdom Viridiplantae; phylum Streptophyta; class Magnoliopsida; order Alismatales; family Araceae; genus Amorphophallus; species Amorphophallus konjac. The sequence goes on from CM040127.1 coordinate 270,397,525, forward strand.
GCGACTTGAAGAGAGGAGCGAGAGGACGTTCACATCATCATCATCTGACCTGAGTTATCAAGCAACATCTTCTATTCATCTTGGAAACCAAAGGGGGATATTTTCCACATCTTCTTCCTGCGTAGTTGTGATGTTTATCATGTGTTTTATTTTGGTCTAAGCATGCCTTGAATATTTGTTTAGATTTGCTGAACTAAAGAATTGTGTGTGTGTGACCGTCTGCGTACGGTCGTGTCTACGGTGCTACGTCTGTTGCAGCGTGTGTGTGTGTGTACTGCTGGACTTACGATCTAGAGCGTCTGGGGTTCGTCCCCATTGGTGTTGTGTCTACAGCGTGAGGAGACTTCTCCTCGTGGGGATTTATCCCCGTGTGTGTATTGAAGCGTCGTCTCTGTGTTGGGGACTCATCCCCGAGTGAAGCCTTACAGGTTCGGTAAGGGGTGGACGTAGGGAGCTCATCGTGATCCCGAATCACCTTAAAAATCCTTGTATCTTGTGGTATGCATTGTGGTTTGCTTTATTATGATATTTAATCGTTAATTCAATGCATGTGTGATCGATGAGCATGAGCGAATCCTAATTGCATGAGCGAATCTCAATTGCTTAGATTTCATTGTATGACGTGTTTAATTGCTTAATCTTTTACATGATCGAGTGAGACGGGAGAAATTGAGTGAACTTCAATTACTTTGTTTAGTTTATTTCTTTCAATCTCGTCAAACTTGTTAATTCTGCTAAGAAAGTTTTAATTTGCCATATTACGTGGGGGACAATTTAACCTCCTTCTTGTCCGCTCGCCTACCCGGGGACCAACAATTGGTATCAGAGCACAGCTCTATTTTCTTGAGGTCTCACGACCTTTAGAGTGATCCCTATCGGCGAGTTTCATTTAGAAACATGTCTAGCTTTACTCTTTCTTCTCGTTATAATGGAAATAACTACATTTCTTGGAGAAATAGCATGTGTGCTTATCTTGGTTTTAATGAACATGAAATATGGGAAGTTATATGTAAAGGTGCACATAAACTTCCATCAAATGAAGCTAAGTGGAGTGAAAAGCATGAAAAGAAAAATGATGTTAATGTTAAGGCTGTGAATCTTCTAAGAAATTGCATAGAGTCTAATTTTCTTTCTCGAATTTCCTCTTGCAGGTCAGCCAGAGATTTATGGGATCAACTGACAAAGTATGAAGTCAATGAAAAGGCTTCGCAAGTCGGCTCAAGCTTAATGGCCAATGATGAAGAAAGCGAAGAAAGCTCGGAGGTAGAATTCGAAGGTGAGGAAATTTTCTTTGAAGAAATAATAAATCTTTATGAGGAACTGTTAGGTAGATATAAAAAGGTCAAATCTGAAAATAAGAAATTGACAAAGAAAATTGAAGATATTTTAATTACTTCTGTTTTAGATGAGAATGTGCATGCTAATTCTTCATGTAAAAATTGTAAAACTTTGGAATCAAAAATTAAAAATCTAGAAGATCGAAATGAAGATCTAGAATCTAAAGTTGAACTATATTCAGATGATCTTTCTTGCATGACTGAAGACCTTGAAATGGCTAGAAAAATAAATTCATCTCTTGCATTTGAAAATGATTGGTATGAATTACGCGAGCAAAATGAAACTTTGCTGTCTAAGATTTCAATGCTTGAGAAAAATGAAGAATGTCTTAAGAACAAGCTAGCTTCTTTATCTGATGATGCTAAGTTATTTGAAGAACTTCTTGACACTGAATTAGATAGTAAAAACATCATGAATGAAAATGAAGATCTTAAAAAGAAAACGGTGACATGCTAATTCAAATTTTCTGGCTTGAAGGTAGATTGAAAGGTTTTGATAAGTTTGAAAAAGAAAACTCATTGTTGAAACATGAGAATGAACAGTTGCTTGCTAAGATCTCAAACTTTACTGAAATTGAGATAGTTCTTGAAAAAACAACTGAAAAACTGCATGCTATAAATAATGAAAACAAGAAAGTCATGGAAGAAACTAAAATTTCAAATCAGTGAATTATTTATTAAGTGATAAAGTGTCTGCATGCGAAGAATAAATCACAAATGTTAAATTATATATTTCTGATCTAGAAGAAGAGGTGAAAAGGTTAAAAGATGATTTGTCTAGATTTGTGAAGGGGAAAGAAAATTTGGATAAGGTGTTAGGTGTTAAAGTGAATTTTCGAAAGGAAGGTCTTGGATACACCCCAATCAATAAAAAATCTTTTGAAAATAAATTGAAAATAACTTTTGTTCATGCATCCGACATTCCAAGTACTTCAAAAGCACCTCCTCCAAATGCTCAAATTTTTTTTTCTGAAAATAGTTTTATGAAAAAGAAAAATGTCAACACTAAGCCCTTTATGCCAAATAGATCTCAAAAATTAAAATCGAATGTTGAATGCTTCTATTGTGGTATGTTTTGCCATGAAATGAATGATTGTGTTGTCATGAAAATGGATGATGAAAATACATGCAAAGAACAATATACTCTCAAGAGAAAAAGAAATGTTGCATGCTTCTATTGTCACAAACTTGGCCATGTGATGTATAATTGTTTTGTCAAACAAAATGATAATTATCGTGCTATGAATGATAAGTTTAACTTTCAAAGAAAATTCAGAAATGAACATGTTCTTATGCTCAAAGGTTTACATCCCATAAGAAAAATTTATTTACAAACACTCATGTAAACAATGAGAAGTCATTCCGTAGACCCACATCTCCTTGTTGTTTTCATTGTGAAAAGTATGGTCATGTAATGAAAAACTATTGGTTTTTGAAAACTGATAATTTCCATACTTCTAGAATGAATGCTAGGTTTAATTTTGTTAAATCTAGATCTTTTGAAAATAGAAGATGGAATGCATTTGAAAAATTTTTTGCTCAAAAAGGAAAGCCTTTTGCTAGAGTTGCCACCCCTCAATGCTTTTATTGTGGAAACCATGGACATGTTATTGAGGATTGTAGGATAATGGAGAATGATGATATGGTGGCAATGAGAATGTCAAAGAAAGCCTTTGGTAGAAATGGTTCTAACCTCCAAGGACCCAAGAAAGCTTGGGTACCTAAACCTATTGATTGAGTTGATTTTGATGCAGGTGTGTCTTGAGGAAATAAATTGATAGGGGTTCCAATAAAATGGAACAATGCACACTTATTTGGTAAAACCCCGACCTTTTCCCTTTATTGTCAAAATTAGTGATTTTGAAATTTTCTACTTATGAAAATCGGTTATGTTTCATATATCATGTTATGTTTTAATTGCATTTCTTTACAAGCCATACATGTTTTCATTGAATGAATTTTTGGTATATCAAATGCTGATATGTGAAATGACAGATCAAATCTGTGAGGAAGCTATCACTATATGTCAGGTGATCGTAGGATCAATGTCCTCAGCCTTATACCAAAATTCAGAAATTGAATTGTTTGGCTTTTGAGGAATCTTTTGTGTTGAATGAACTATATTTGCCTTTGAATTGCAATGTCTGTGAATAGAATCTGAAAAACTTTCTTGTTTCAAAAAGGTAAAATTTCTGAACTGTGAAATTGCTTGATCTCCAATTCAACAATTGGTATTGAATGTTGACCTTGGCTCAATTTAAAGCTAAATGACTTTGTGTGATTACTTTACAAAAATGATAAGTTGATTGACATGTTCAAAAATCACTTCTTGTTAATAGATGTTCAAACACTTGTCTTGCTCGGTCATCAATTTCTGTATGAAAGTTGTTGGACACTTAATCATGTGCATCAAAATGTATTTTGCATATTCACACATATAGGTCATATCATGTTCAAATTGAAGCTCATATCTCATGCAATACTATTTTTGAATGATCATGGTTGAACTTTTGGGTTCTAAAGAAAATATTTTTTTATAATGAAATCTGAAATAAAATACTCAGGACTTAGTGCTAAATTCATTGAAAATCCATCTCATGCATTTTCTAGCTTCATTCTTTCTTAAATGTTCTAGAATACACATAAATTAAAAATCTGCATAAAAAGATTGCATTGGCATCCTTGCATATCATTCACATACTATGCATGCATTGTGAATATGAGTCTCATTGCATAACATGATTCATGAGTGCTTGCATGAATGTTTCCTAAATCCTTACATGCGTGTATGTATTTAGCTTATGAAACCTTTTCTTGACTATTCTAAGACCTCACCTCCTTCCTAAATAAAAATACAGTGATCTCATTCATATGTGATATATGTCATACACTAAGGGGGAGAATTCATTTCCGACCGTGCATACATTTAGGGGGAGTCATAACTGTGTCTTGTCAAATTCATTTTATACATGCAAAATAAAACTATTACCCCCACACCTTTACACATAATGAATTTAATGACTTTCATTGATAAGGATTTGAGAAATTCCATCCAACACTCTAAAGGGAACTTGAATCTCTACATGGACATTAAAGAGTAGTCGTGAGCAAAAAGCTGCCTACCCCGTAAAATTCAATAAGTGGAATGTCAAACCAAGTAGCCGAGAATCCTCATTGAGATAAATGAGGAAACTCGCGATGAACGGTGAAATAAAAATCCTCATGCATAGAATCCAAGTAGCTGAGAATCCTCATTGAGACATATGAGGAAACTCACGCCGAACGGTGAAGTCCTTTAAAAGAAACAAAATCGGAGTTGTGTAAAGTTATCGAAAGTCGAGAATCTAAAGTGAAAGTGTAGAGAGGAGATTACCTTCTAGTGCACTTTAAAAAATCTGAATATCTATATATTTTGAAGTTCATTATTCATGCATCGTATTTCATATATGGGTATCTTTGTAATAAATGTATACTATGAATTTGCTTACATTCATGGTTTATGTAGTACTTCTAGTTGTGTAAGTAAAACTCCTTTAGTTATGCTTCATGTCTTACATTATGAAATGGAATCACTTGCTACATTCTTAACCCGTGCCTCACATAGGTGGAGTTAATAGTAATATGATTTGCATGCATGATGGGCGTGCTTGTATGCTTGCATGCTCATGCATTCCCCTTTTGGTCTAATTCTGAGCATAAACCTTGCATTTGAAGGATATAAGTCACAATGTGCATTGCTACATGTCTTGCATTCTTAGCATTCACATAGTGCATATTCTTAGCATTTGAAACATGAAGCTCGTGGTGTGCATATCTAGATATTTGTCACTTTCACTATCACGCCCCGATCCGATAACAGGAGAACGTATTGATCGGAACGTGGCAACGATACAGTCGTGAATAATCAGAGCAACCAAAAGACACAAATACCAGGCCAGACAATGTTGACAACATATGATTCTTATTAGTATTCAAATGTCAAATTACATATCTTGACTCGACTTACATAAGCAAAAGAAAAGACTCAATATTACACTAGATAAAAGGAAAAGGACTCAATGGCAAGACAAAACTCAACAACATAAAAAGACACCGACTCGATTCTCCAGAGCAGTCATCACTCTTTCCCTTCCCTGTCTGATTGATCATCTTTGACATTATTACCTAAAAAATGTTAAGAGAAACTAGGTGAGCGGAAACGCTCAGTAGGATTTATATCTCTCATCAAGCAGGATATAGGTGATTGGCCAATTAAGTATGTACATGAGCATGTAATACATGAATGATATAACATGACACTAGATGTAGCAGAAAGGATGATCATTAACGAATATCAAAGGCCAAGGGCAGATATAAGCTCAAGAGATAAGGAAAATAATTTCCATGGAGAATCAAGGACGAGATGCTAGTACGAAAATAAGGACATATGCTTCAGATGAACATAACTTTAGAATTTGGCCAGAATATATCAGATTTTCAATAAAGATAAGTAGAAATAATCAATCCAGCAGAATATCTAAATTTATCAGAATGAATAGAATTACACAATAATCCAATAACAAAAATTACAGATAACAGATATAATAGAATTTTTGTAGATTTACAGACTTTGGTGCAATGCCACACCCAGAATTCTCATGGTTTATAAAATGGACTTCCGTCCTACCTGGCATTGGTTGTCGTGGACCCACAGCCCTTAATATTTCAAAATTTGCATATATGGTGAATATGGAGTCAAAGGATTATGTTCCAGAAATATTGACAAGAAATTTGTCGAAAGGGATAGCATGACATATCTAATGCAGATGATAATCAGGAAAATCTATGATATAACGGAGTTCAGGGACTGAACATTGAGTAGGGACATTGTAGTGATAAATCTCTCGTGAAAATCTGAATATTCGTGAAACTGGGTTAAATGGCGTCTATACAGTCGCCGCGAATTCAAGAAATAGCGTCTACAGTATGGACGCTATATCATGGACAGTAGGCACGAACAGATTTGACGTCAGTGTCATAGACGCTAATTATAAATGGCGTCGACTATCAAGTCGCCAATTACAGATAGAGACCAGACTTCTCATGGTGACCCATCGGGGCGATCCGTGATGGCTGGAGCGTCATGTTTCTTCAGAGTGACAAGACAAATAGGGTTTCTAGGATTTTGAGGGTACAACCTGCTCAGCTTCCTTGAGGGAATCTAAGACTAGCGGAGACCTATGGAGGCCTTAGAGAGAGAAATTTCAGTCCGACAGAAGGAATATCCGGCGGAGGGTCTTTCAATCTCCAAGAATTGAGGGTAAGGGCAAAAACTCGTGAAACAGGGACTCTATCTCAGCTATGAGATAGGAGTGCGAGAAGACCCGCGGTATGGGTCAAAAACCCGATAAAATTGTGAGACATGAAATCCACGTCTATGCAAGCAGGTGCCAATTTTTATAGTGTATTTGGTTTTTAATTTAATCATGACGAACAATAACCTTTTTCAAATAAAAGAAGATTTTTCGAACTAAACATATGATAATTAAGAGGAAACTACAAGGATCACGAATATATATATATTATAATTTTTTACTAACGTTGATCATAAGATATGAATTTTTCAAGATTCAAGCAAAAATAAAAATAGAGGAATTTGTGTCAGCACAAACGGGCTCATATTCTTGTTGACTAATTTGAAAAATAGAAAAGGGTATGGTGTTGTATTGATTTGTAAAGGAAAGAAGGGCAGAGAAGGGCATAAAGAATATTAATAGGTTTAATAGGGTTTATGTTTTGTTTCTAAAAAGAATTTACATTTATTAAAATGGACGTACATTCTTATAATAACGATAAATGTGAAGACGTTAATTTAACTATAAAATAGAAACATCATAGATTAAAGGAAAAAGCAACAAAGGAGGGGCCCTAAAAAGGCACAAAGCTAATTCTAAAAGGGCCACAAGGGCTATTAGAACTTTAGGGGGGGTTAATGACAAGGTTTACAAGGAATTAACGTCAAAACATTTGATGTCCATTCTTTTGAATGAACAGCGTTGATTTTTATTTAGTGAGAATTTAGTGAAAAATTTTATATGACAAATAAGAGAAAAATCTAAAGATCTTAATCATGAAATATCATAATTTTATTGCATTAGGTTAAAATGAGAAAAATCTCAAAAGGTGATTTGACGTTTAATTGAATGAATATTGTTATTTTTAGATTAACCAACTTTTCATGGATCTAATTATATGGTAATTAAGAGAAAAATATGGGGATTTCAGGAATCTATTTTTTTCAAAATTTTTGGTATCCGGTTACATGATTATAAAATATTGACATGATTATAAAATATTTAATCATGTATAAATCTTCACGTAAAATAAAACAACTGTAACTGTAACGTAAAGGATTATGCATGCATGGCTCAACTTAATATTAATAATCCACGTAGAACAAGACCATGCAAGGTTTAATTCATTTACAATGTTTGACATAGAAGAGAGAACAACTACCTCTTGTGTAAGTTGGTTGAACGGCGAACGGAAGGGATAATAATAGCTAAGATAGCAGCAACACAACGGGTGAATAATAAGAGCATCAATTGTAGATATCAGCAGCAATGATAGCGGCAGGCAACAACATCCCGCAGAAGGGCCTTGCCTTCCCCACACATAGCAACAACAATGGAGGAAGAAGAAACGGAAGAGGTTTTCTCTTCACGCTCGCATGCGATGGAAGAACAGCAGCTGCCGAGAAGCAACGACGACAACATCGTCGACGCAAAGCAGCAATACGAGCAACATCAGTGGTTGGGGCTCTTCCGAGAAGGGGTCATATATATAGAGTTTGAGATTTTAAGCTTCCTAATGGGAACTAAATTCCCACATAAACAATCCTAGTGAATCTAGAATTTCCTCATGTTAATTCCCTTTCTATCTAATATCTGTAGCCGCCTTTTACGAAAACTGTGAAGACCCTAACTTCTATTCGAACACAGCTTCGAATGTTTATATGGGTTTGGGTATTGTAGAAAGCCCTTGTATGTTAACGTATTTATGTATATACCAAGCCCATATTAAAGCCCTCTTTGGCTATTATTCGTGAGACCCATTTAGAGGTTTTTAAGACTTTTAATGCCCCATGCATCTTTGATCTTAGGAAAAGGGTTCGTGCTTAAGGCCCATAAAGATTAAGCCCTTTTTAGTTTAATCATTTGGGTTTTTACATTTTTAGTTTGATTTGGGCCCTTGCCTTATCTATTTCGAGGATTTATTAAGTTCAATTTATTTAAGAGAATGTAATTCTTTATAATTCTATCTTGGGTGTTACATCCTTCCCTACTTAAAAGAATTTGGTCCCCAAATTTCATGAATTTCATAGCAGTGGGGTATCTAGTTCTATTCTCCAATCGTGCTAACAGAATAATTTAAGAAGCTAAGCTAAGGTTTAAGGGGTACCTCTAGCTACTTCATTGTTACCAAGTTTGATTCGTCTCATCGCTTGTAATTGTCCTTGACACCGCTCTTTATTACGATCCTTTGCCTGCTGAGGTTGATCTTTAGGAAGGAGGCAATCGACAACCTTATGCTCATGGCTTCCACAACGGAAGCAAGCTCCATTTTTCCAACGACACTTCTCAAATCGGTGACCTTCATTCCCGCTATGCTTGCAATTCTCTTCCTTAGACTTCTTGCCGTTTGGAACTCCATTCCTATCATTGGGCCTCTTGTTACTATCTCTCTTTTTCTTTTCCATCCTTGCCTTGACCTTGTCGGACAATTCTATGGCATCTTCCAATAACTGAGCTTTCTTCACCATCTCGGCAAACGCTTGAATATCCATCGGTGCCAACTGGGGTATGTATTGTAGGCTTAATCCCTTCAAAAACATTCTAGCTTTCATCTTCTCCGTCATGATCAAATGAGGTGCATATCATGATAACCTCGAGAATTGTGCTTCGTATTCTGTCACTGACATACTTCTTTTTTTAAGTGAAGCAAATTCTCCTGCCTTCTTCTCCCGAACTCTCTCCGAGAAATACTTCCCGTTGAAGTGTTCTAAGAATTCCTCCCATGTTACCTGGTCATTTGGCAAAGTCGCCTCCACCAACTCCCGCCAAGCTCTCGCATCCATCTCTAATTGGAATGTTGCCAAGAGTACCTTATCTTGGTCCGAACATTGCATCACCCGAAAGATTCTTTCCATCTCCTTGGTCCAATCCTCCGCCACATCAGGATCAGGGGTCCCACTAAACCTAGAGGGATTGAGGCTTCGAAACTCGCGATGTAATTCTCCAGCTCCACGATTTGCTCCACCCTCAGCTACCTGCTGAAGCACCTGGGTCAAGCCTTGAACTGTCTTTTGCATCTCCCGTCATTGAGCACACTCAGCGACCATTGCTAGCTATCTAGTTCTACAAGATACAAGACAAATTATATCAGATTTACCATTTATTTCCATGAAGGTTACTAAGCCATTTTACTTATAAGCCGATAGTAATTATCAATATAGTTAGTATATATATATATATATTAGCACTTACCCAAAGTTCTACCCAATCTCACCGGGTAATAATAGGATTGAACATAGAACTTATGACAACCTATAGTCGAGACCTAGGGTTTAATAAACCTAGGCTCTGATACCACTTCTGTCACGCCTCAATCTGATAACAGCGGAACGTATTGATCGGAACGTGGCAGTGATACAGTCGTGAATAATCAGAGCAACCAAAAGACACAAATACCAGGCCAGACAATGTTGACAAAATATGATTCTTATTATTATTCAAATGTCAAATTACATATCTTGACTCGGCTTACATAAGCAAAATAAACGACTCAATATTACACTAGATAAAAGGAAAAGGACTCGATGGCAGGACAAGACTCAAAAATATAAAAAGACACCGACTCGATTCTCCAGAGCACTCATCACTCTTGCCCTTCCCCGTCTGATTAATCATCTTTGGCATTATTGCAGAATCAAGGACAAGATGCGAGTACGAAAACAAGGACAGATGCTTTAGATGAACATAACTTTAGAATTTGGCCAGAATATATCGCATTTTCAATAACGATAAGCAGAAATAATCAATCCAGCAGAATATCTAAATTTATCAGAATGAGTAGAATTACAGAATAATCCAATAACAGAAATTGCAGATAACAGATATAATAGAATTTTTGTAGATTTACAGACTTTGGTGTAATGCCACACCCAGAATTCCCATGGTTTACATAATGGACTTCCGTCCCACCTGGCATTGGTTGTCGCGGACTCATAGCCCTTAATATTTCAGAATTTGCATATATGGCCAATATGGAGTCAAAAGATTATGTTCCAGAAATATTGACAAGAAATTTGTCGAAAGGGATAGCATGACATATCTAATGCAGATGATAATCAGGAAAATTTATGATATAATGGAGTTCAGGGACTGAACATTGAGTAGGGACATTGTAGTGATAAGTCTCTCATGAAAATTTCAATATTCGTGAAACTGGGTTAAATGGCGTCTATACAGTCGCCGCGAATTCAAGAAATAGCGTCTACAGTATGGACGCCAATTATCTTGGACAATAGGCACGAAGGGATTTGGCGTCAGTGTCACAGACGCTAATTATAAATGGTGTCGACTATTAAGTCGCCAATTACAGATAGAGACTAGACTTCTCACGGTGACCCATCAGGGCGATCTGTGATGGCTGGGGCGTTATGTTTCTTCAGAGTGACACGACAAATAGGGTTTCTAAGGTTTTGAGGGTATAACCTGCTCGGCTGCCTTGAGGGAATCCAAGGCTAGCGGAGACTTACGGAGGCCTTAGAGAGAGAAATTCTAATCCGACGGAAGGAATATCCGGCGGAGGGTCTTTCAATCTCCATGAATTGAGGGTAAGCACGAAAACTCGTGAAACAGGGACTCTATCTCGGCTATAAGATAGGAGTGCCAGAAGATCCGCGGTATGGGTAAAAAACCTGATAAAATTGTGAGACAGGAAATCCACGTCTATGCAAGCAGGTGCCAATTTTTATAGTGTATTTAGTTTTTAATTTAATCATGATGAACAATAACCTTTTTCAAATAAAAGAAGATTTTTTGAAATAAACATATGATAATTAAGAGGAAATTACAAGGAGCACGAATATATATATATATATATATATATTGTAGTTTTTTACTAACATTGATCATAAGATATGAATTTTTCAAGATTCAAGCGAAAATAAAAATAGAGGAATTTGCGTCAGCACGTACGGGCTCATATTCTTGTTTACTAATTTGAAAAATAGAAAAGGGTATCGTGTTGTATTGATTTGTAAAGGAAAGAAGGGCAGAGAAGGGCATAAAAAATATTAATCGATTTAATAGGGTTTATGTTTTGTTTCTAAAAAGAATTTGCGTTTATTAAAACGGACGTGCATTCTTATAATAACGACATATGTGAAGACGTTACTTTAGCTATAAAATAGAAACAGCAGAGATTAAAGGAAAAAGTAACAAAGTAGGGGCCCTAAAAAGGCACAAAGCTAATTATAAAAGGGCCACAAAGGCTATTAGAACTTTTGGGGGTTAATGACAAGGTTTACAAGGAATTAACGTCAAAACATTTGACGTCCATTCTTTTGAATGAACAATGTCGATTTTTATTTAGTGAGAATTTAGTGAAAAATTTTATATGACAAATAAGAGAAAAATCTAAAGATCTTAACCATGAAATATCATAATTTTATTGCATTAGGTTAAAAAGAGAAAAATCTCAAAAGGTGGTTTGACGTTTAATTACATGAATATTGTTATTTTTAGATTAACCAACTTTTCATGGATCTAATTATATGGTAATTAAGAGAAAAATATGGGGATTTCAAGAAGCTATTTTTTCCAAAATTTTTGGTATCTGGTTACATGATTATAAAATATTGACATGATTATAAAACATTTAATCATGTGTAAATCTTCACGTAAAAAAAAACAATTGTAATCGTAACATAAAGGATTATGCATGCATGGCTCAACTTAATATTAATAACCCACGTAGAACAAGACCATGCAAGGTTTAATTCATCTACAATGTTTGACATAGAAGAGAGAACACCTACCTCTTGTGTAAGTTGGTTGAACGACGAACGGAAGGGATAATAATAGCTAAGATAGCAGCAACACAACGGGCAAATAATAAGAGCATCAGTTGTAGATATCAACAGCAATGACAGCAGCAGGCAACTGCAGCCCGCAGAAGGGCCTTGCCTTCCCCACACACAGCAACAACAATGGAGGAAGAAGAAACGGAAGAGGTTTTTTCTTCACGCTCACATGCGATGGAAGAACAACAGCCGCAGAGAAGCAACGACGACAACGGCGTCGACACAAAGGAGCAATACGAGCAACAGCAGTGGTTGGGGCTCTTCCGAGAAGGGGTTATATATATAGAGTTTGAGGTTTTAAGCTTCCTAATGGGAACTAAATTCTAACGTAAACAATCCTAGTGAATCTGGAATTTCCTCATGGTAATTCCCTTTCTATCTAATATCTGCAGCCGCCTTTTACGAAAACTGTGAAGACCCTAACTTCTATTCGAACACAGTTTCGAATGTTTATATGGATTTGGGTATTGTAGAAAGCCCTTGTATGTTAACGTATTTATGTATATACAAAGCCCATATTAAAGCCCTCTTTGGCTATTATTCGTGAGACCCATTTAGAGGTTTTTAAGACTTTTAATGCCCCATGCATCTTTGATCTTAGGAAAAGGGTTCGTGCGTAAGGCCCATAAAGGTTAAGCCCTTTTTGGTTTAATCATTTGGGTTTTTACATTTTTAGTTTGATTTGGGCTATTGCCTTCTCTATTTCGAGGATTTATTAAGTTCAATTTATTTAAGAGAACTTAATTCTTTATAATTCTATCCGGGTGTTACATTCACCATATCATGCGTATAATGCATCATTTTGAACACTTCATGTTGCACATATCTTCCAACAACTTGAACAACATTTGGTATCACATCTTTGGGCCAACAATTAGTAACAATTTGTAAAAGAATTGGTATCATATCTTCAAGCCTCACATGTTCATATCATTTCTAATAACCCCACTATCAGTTGTCTTTTTATAGATGACAAAAAGGGGGAGAATGGTTTGTGTGCTCAATGATCAATGCATTATGATTCCATGCTTAATGAAAGAGAGTAGCTTTGGGGGAGAATATGATTGAATGTCTTATCTTTCATTCTCATAATGATTCATTGAAATACTTCTACTCTATCTTTATTCATTGAAATACTTCTACTCTATCTTTTGGAACTCTCGCACACATCGTTTTGTCATCATCAAAAAGGGGGAGATTGTTGCATCCCCTAGTTGATGTTTGGTGTTTGGTTTTAATGATAACAAAACGATTGTGCTTGTGTATGTATTTCATTGAGCAACATGTTTGTATCTTGATTAATGAGTTGAAGGATTACTTCAATGTTCACATTTGGATGTCAAACGAATGCTTGTTGATTAAGAAACTCATGCTTTGAATATCTTAGTATACAGGATCAAAATGCATGGTTCATACTTGGAACTCAAAGTAGTCCATCAATGAAGTTCCTTTTCAAAAAGGGAGTTGACCTACTCATTTCTATGTCTCATGCATTTCATCAAATAAGTTCCTAAAGACTTGGTTGGGTATTTTCATGCATTTTCCTCATAAGAGTTTTGGACTTGAAATATGCACAACCTATTAACTTGAAATTTGATGAATGTGATTTTAATGATGCTTACTCATTATATGGACTCATGGCCATTTTGTTTTGGCAATTCCAGTCCATGTGCATAGTGTGGTTCGAATCCCTATATGATAATCATGGTTTTGGGGGTGATGCAAATTCTAGCTTGAACCACATGTGAACCTTGGTATAATTGGCTAAATGGTGCTCACACTTTGTTTATATGCATAGATATACTATCTTGATCTTTAGTTGAGAATAATTGTGTTTTCAAAGTGTTCTCGTGCACCTTATTTATAGGGTTTCATGTATGTACTTCATGCATTCATCACTTGAGGCCATTGGGCTTGTTTTCTTACATGTTAACTAATGTTTTTCTGAATTCTGTAGGTTTAGGTCGACCGAACTACAAGCTTAGGTCGACCGAAATCTCCAGCAACTGCTGGATCTGAGTCTGAAATATTTAGGTCGACCGACCCCAACTTTAGGTCGACTGAAAACGGCGAAATGGCTAAAACGTGGATCCAAAAACCCAATAAACCATATCCATTTGTGCTCCCCTTTTACCCCTTTGCCCCTAGGTTCATGGTAGACCTATTGGGGGTCTTTTGGAGGGTACTAGAAGGGTTGTAATGGTCTTTTGATTTCTCCTATATATGCATATGTGTGAACTCCGAATTTGATATGAAAAACCCTTGTGTGCTTATTGTTTCTATCTTGTAGGTGAAGAAAAGGGAAAAAGGAAGGAAGAGCTCAAGCCAAGGAAGATTTGATCTACTTCAAGTGATTTCTGGAGCTAGTGGAAGAAGGAAAAAGGGAGTGCTTGAAGAGAGGAGCAAGAGGACGTTCACATCGTCATCATCCGACCTAAGTTGTCAAGCAACATCTTCTATTCGTCTTGGAAACCAAAGGGGGATATTTTCTACATCTTATTCCTGCTTGGTTGTGATGTTTGTCATGTGTTTTATTTTGGTCTAAGCATTTCTTGAATATTTTTTTAGATTTTCTGAACTAAAGAATTGTGTGTGTGTGACCGTCTGCGTACGGTCGTGTCTACGGTGCTGTGTCTGTTGCAGCGTGTGTGTGTGTGTCCTGCTTGACTTACGATCCAGAGCGTCTGGGGTTCATCCCCGTTGGTGTTGTGTCTACAGTGTGAGGAGAGTTCTCCTCGTGGGGATTTATCCCCGTGTGTGTATTAGAGCGTCGTCTCCATGTTGGGGATTCATCCCTGAGTGAAGCCTTACCGATTTGGTAAGGGGTGGACGTAGGGAGTCCGTCGTGGTCCCGAACCACCTTAAAAATTCTTGTGTCTTGTGGTGTGCATTGTGGTTTGCTTTATTATGATATTTAATCGTTAATTCAATGCATGTGTGATCGAAGAGCATGAGCGAATCCTAATTGCATGAGCGAATCTCATTTGCCTAGATTTCATTGTATGACGTGTTTAATTGCTTAATCTTTTACATGATCGAGTGAGACGGGAGAGATTGAGTGAACTTCAATTACTTTATTTAGTTTATTTCCTTCAATCTTGTCAAACTTGTTAATTCCACTAAGAAAGTTTTAATTTGCCATATCACGTGGGGGACAATTCAACTCCCCTTCTTGTCTGCTCGCCTACCCAGGGACCAACACCGAGGCACCAATTTCTCTTAGTTTCGCTTTATCTTGTCGCGTTCATTGCCGGAGGTTGAAGTGGTTGGTAGTGGGGATCGTAGGTATAGTCTAATCCAAAGGTACGATGGGTTCGCACCCATTGAGATGAATCCTCAAGTCACCGATAAGAATGGTCTTGCCAGAATTGCTGGTGGCAGTAAAGGGTCACCTACCTCTATGGCTGCTATGACGCTTCTTCTGGGGAGCCGGGGAGGACCCCGTTCCAAGGTGGTAGACAGAGAAGACCTGGTTGACCATTGTCGGTAATGTAAAGTTGTCGGGGAAAAGCGCTGGGATCAGCCTTCGGGGCATAGAGCCCAAACCGATAGTCGATGGCTGAGTGACCCGAGCAGAGGCTTTTGCCCGTGTCGATAGAAGGGTTGCCGGAGCTCGAGACGCCACTCTTGCACCGAGAACCGGTGTTGCAGGGAATGTTGGGGTGCTGAAAACTCAAGGTTGTGAACCTGCATTGAGCGTCGGTGTTGCTGATGTTTGGGTCCAATGGCCCAAACTGGGTACTGAGGACGCCATATCCCGAGGCGCAATGCCCGAGCTGGGAGTTGGCATTACTGGATCATAGGGGTATAGACCCTATTGTAGAGCTGAGAGGCCAGAGGCCCAACACGGAGAGTTTGCGTCGAGGACCGACCTTGATGAGAATCGGAGTTGTGTGCCCAAGCTAGGTGCTGGGGAGTCTCAAACTCTAGGTTGAGAACCCGTATTGAGTGTTGGCTCGATCGAGGCCCGGGTCAAAAAGCCAAAGTAAAATGCTAGGGAGCCTTGAACCTGGGGCAAGGAACCCGTGTCGGGAGGAGGCTTGGCTGGGACTCGGGGTCAGAGACTCGAGTGAAGTGCTGCGGAGTCGGGGACCTAGGGCAGGGAGCCCGTGTCGGGTGCCGACTTGGCTGGGACTCGGGGTTGGGGACCCGAGTGAAGTGCTGGAGAGCTGTATACTGGGGGCAGGAAACTCGTGTCGGGTGTCAGCTCGGCTGGGACTTGGGGTTGGGGGCCCGAGTGAGGTATTGGTGTAGTACCCGAAGTCCGGGGTTTGAGGCCCGTGCTAGAGATCGACCGGGGCTGGACTCGAGAGCTGACGCTTGTTCGTGCAAGAGATGATCTGGGACCCCTACGGGGGCCGGTAGTGTAGGCCCCGAGTTTGACAGTCGGGCAGGCCACCAGGGCTTTAAGAGAGTGCGGCATGTCGACCACCCGAGCGGGAACGGGAACTAGGATTGGCTGCGGAACAGGCATAGTCCACACCTAAGAAGTAGGGCGATCCGATGACGGGGGTGAAGTCACCGAAAGCGATCGGCATCGCCAAGTAGCCCACCCGTGCATGGGTGGCGATGACGATGGAGCCATAGGTTACGACCGCCATAGCTGCTGGACTGTCGATTGCTGGAGTGAGAGCGATGATCGAAGATGGTCATCGGGCGTGGTCCGACTGCCAAAACGTGAGTTGGAAGCTACAGGGGAGTGTGTCCCTCCTCTACCTCACCTGCAAGGATAGGAAAAGGGCACCATGGCTTCAGGGCTGGCACAAGCTTCTCTTCAGTAGAAAGAAGAAAGGCAGGAGATGTCCCACTGGGCATGCCAACTTTGTTTGTTGTTTTACCAACATTGGAGTCGGTGGCCATGGTGAGAAGGGGAATAAAGTGTAAATGAAAATAAGGGAGTTTATGTTATCTCGGGGATATTTTCCTTCATATCCGTATGCCTCTCACGGCAGTACCGTACACTTGCCTTTTACAGAAAGTCGAGAGGGGTCAACTTGAACGGGAGGTTTCCGGGAGTTAGGGTGACCGGGCAGGGTGCGGACGTGCTAGTAGATTTCTCGACAATCACCTATGGAACCAAAAGTTGACTGGGGAAGCGTCACCAGGATGCGGCATGTGGGCACGGGGTATCGGGCGACATGTGGATAGAAAGGAGGTTCCACAGGTGCGAGTGTGCAGACGATTGCGGGGATTCATGTACGGGACGTCTTTCCCCACCGAACGTAAGCAGCCAGTGTTTATTTACATTGGATTGAATCCGAACACCTTTGTTCTATGCTGAAGAAGAACCTGGATATTTCTGAAGCCAAGGATAGGGGACCGGGTACACCTTGTAGCTGTAGGGTGGAAATTGTGCTTGACTAGAGGGGTGGGTAAACTGAGATCCGGGAAACTGGTTGCACACTGGCTACTGCGAGTAACAAACTGGGACCCAAGTATGGGTAAGCATATTCAACTCGTTTCATACTTTATAGGTGCCATGTGAGCTTTACAAGTGGGACAAAAGGGTAAAAGTACATCTGGTGCAAGCTGCAGGACAATTCCGACGCGTGGGTCAGTCCCCGGGTCGTTGCAAGATAAAGCAGATTATCCGTGTATTTTACAGGGGCTCTCCGCAAGGATCTAGGGACGTGCACATATCTCCGAGGGAGGGCTAGACTGGATGGCAGGGGCGGACACTGGCTGGGGCCTGAGGGAGGCCGGACGTGGCTCGAGAGGAGCAGTCAGGTATGGTTCCCGGAAGGTGAGTGTCTTCATGCCGGGGAGTTAGGGTTGGTCCCAGGAATGCTACTTCTGGACCAGGGTCTGGCTAACTTGGGTCAGTGGTCGGGACCGTCGGTGGCCAGCTCAGGGAGAGCGGCGGGCACGTGGTCCGATGGCAGGAGCAAATCCAGCATTATGGCGTGCGCATCATTATCATAACGCGCCATACGTGGGCGGACTCGATGTGTGGGTGTGTTCACCATTATCATAAAACCTCATACGCGGGGGGATGGACTTGAGTGAGATGGCTAGATGCCATGTGAGGGGAGTATGTTTGACACACCCTCGGCGTATACGAGCCGATCAACAAGCCACCTAACACGTGCTTAGCTCCTCACGTCCTTGCTGGAAGCCTTGGGGCTTACGTCCTCGCGTGCTTGTAGCTGAGTGCCTTTATGCATGCATGTCCATGTGTCTTCTTGCCCCTTGAGCATCTAAGGGGGGTTTTATAGGAGACTATGGAAGGTCAAGGGGGTTTACACGGACTGGACTGGAGGGGGCGAGCTGGTCCGCGTAAACCCCCTAAAATTAATAAAAAATTATATTTTTTTCATTTCTGAGAGGGGAGGGAGGTTTACGAGGACTAGCCCGGGGGGGTCTAGTCGTCGTGAACCTCCCCCTTTTGGGGGGTTTACGCGGATCAGACTGGGCCAGTCTGGTCCGCGTAAACCTCCCCCCAGGAGGGGTTGGGGGTTAATGCAGACTGGGCTGGGGGGTTGTTTTTGTTAAAAAAAACATTTTTTTTATTCTGGGGGGTTTACGTGGACCAGATTGGGGGGGCCAGTCTGGTCCGCATAAACCCCCCCCTCTAGGGGGGATTAACGAGGAATGGAATGGGGGTTTTTCCCCTTTGTAAAAAAACCTTTTTTTTTATTCTGGGGGGTTTACACGGACCAAACTGGGGGGGCCAATCTGGTCCGTGTAAACCCCCCCAGGGGGGTTAACGCAGACTGGAATGGGGGTTTTTTGCCTTTGTCTATAAAACCCCTATTTTGTCTATTTTGGGCCCACCTTGACCTAGTGTGAACACTAGATAAAGACAAGAAAGGATATAATGGTTAGTAGCTGGTCGTGTGCACGTAGAATAAGACAGTTGACCCGAGCTTTGCACAATCTTGAGTCTTCTTCTCCACGAGTACTCCCGAACTGGATTAAAATGGACAAAGTGGGGGAGAGAATTTTACGACCGTGGTGTGAGGGTAACAACATCATCTCCTTGAGCCTTTGAATCATGAGTTGTCGGGGACAACCACATGCACTCGACCGGAGTTGTGAAGATCAGTTTCTCTTGAACTGACTTTAGAAGAAATTTAGAGGGTGGAGGATAAAGAATTTAGAGAGATATTAGAGGGCGATGGAGAGAGATTATGCTAAATAAAAATGAAGAATCAAATACGAACAACACTAGAATTAAACATAAATTAAAACAAACTTACACATGCATAAAAATTACAACCAAAATAGAAAAACAAATTACAACATATCTAGGGTGGAAGAACAACAAGAGAGGGGGAAGGAAAAGCTTCAACTATCTTCTACGTAACTACAAGAGAAATAGAGAGGTAGAGAGAGGTCCTACTCCTAATGCTATCTATAGGGAAATACAAGTGAGGGGGGAAGAGAAGAATGAGCCCCCGATGAGAACCCCTTCTCATGCCCTTTTATAGGGCCAAAACCAACCCCATCATGCATGTTGCTTTCTCCTTGTGACCCATGAGCTAGGACCTCCCAGCTATCTTCCTTTACACCCACGCGGTTGCAGCCCACTTTGTCTTGGTCATCAACCCAACCACATGTCGGCCACCTGCTCGAGCTACGCTTGTTACCCGTGGACCTCCCAATCGCAGACCACCATCGGAGAGCATGCCATCGGGATGATGTAGGTGGAGGTGTGTGGTGCATGTGCAGGCGAGTTAGAAAGGGAGAGGGAGAGGCAGCGTGTGTGCATGTGTGTGTAGAGGAAGACGGTGGTAAAGAGAAGAGAGGCTGAGGGTGTGCGTGCAGGTGGTGCCGGTGCAGGAGGGTGTGCAAAGGGAAAGGGAGAGAAAGAGAAATGAGAAGGGAGAGAGGAGGAGGGAGTCGACGTGGATGGGAGAGAGGTGGCGGACGGTGGTGGGGGTTGTGTGTGTGGGCGAGAGAGAGAACAGAGAGAGGGGGTGAGGGAGAGTTGACGTAATGGTGTGTGTGAGAGAGAATGAGAGAGAGAGCTGTGAGAACGAAGAGAGGGGGACTGGGTGTGTGTGACGGTGTGCAGGGTGAGAGGGAGAGCAGTGCAGTGGTGTGTGTGCATGCAGTGGAGAGGAAGGCAGAGACGGTGGAGAGAGGAGGAGAAGAGGGGAGAGAGGGAGAGAAGGAGGAGAGGAGTGAAAGAGAGTGAGAGAGATCAGCCGTGGAGAGGGGTCCGAAGAAGAGAAGGTGGGGGAGTGAGGCCCCGGTGCTGCTGGCGTGTAGAAGAGAGAAAGAGGGAGAGTAAGGGCTGCGAAGGAGAGAAGAGGAGAGAGGGACAGTTGCGATGGTGCCCCCATTCTAAATAGGGGCTCCGCAGCAGCACAGGTGAGAGGCGGGGAGACGGGAAATAAGAAGGAGAAGAAGGTGGCATTGTGCAACGTAGAGAGAGGAAGAGGAGGTGGTGGTCGCGGTGTGTGTGTGAAGAGGAGAGGGAGGTAGAGAGCAACAACAGCGAGGGGGCCGCGGCGTGGTCACAACGAGAGAGAGGATAGGCTGCCACGGTGGTGGTTAGCAAGGAGAGGAGACAGTGCGATTGGGAGAGCAGGGCCGCCATGATGCTCACGTCCCCGGCTCCGGCCAGTCGTCGCTGGTGAGGCCAACGTTGTGGCCTTCCACCCACACACGCACGCACACGACACTATCGGAGCCCATGCTAGCAACCGTCGCCTCTGTTCTTCTGCTCTGCTTCTCTCTCTTCTCCTTTGGCTAGTATACACCACCGCATTCGTGCTGCCTGGATTGGCAGTGCCCATCATCGGCTATTGCTCTGCTTTGCTATCGAACCTGCAGAAGACGATGGCCATGCATACCCATCGGAGCACTGTATACAAGGTTTAGGGAAATGTGAAAAATTATATTGTAGCCCCCCATGTGAAAATAAATATATTTAAGTAGTCTATACTCATGCAATTGTTATTTTTCATAAACACTTCTCAAGTCTCACTTGTTAATTTATGTTTCAAATTTTTAATTAATTATAGAAAAACTTCAATTTTGTGTGAGACTAAGGTTAACATGGAAAGGTTGCAAAATTAATTACATTAGAGCCTAGGAATGAAGAGTGTGATATGACAAAATATATAAAAATAGACTCTTATCAACTGTCGGATGTAGCAAGTTGGGAGATCTTCTAGGTACAGGACCATAGGCCTGGCAATGGTGACACGTACGGGCATACATGTTTCAATCTGTGTACATTGTTGGCCAATAGAACACTTGAAGTTAAATGTTGGTCTTCATCTTATCCCCGGCTTCGTGAGCTCCGCACAATCTGGAATGGACTTCACGCATGATAATTCTGAACTCAGCCAAGGATACACATCTCAACAGGACGGACTTGTCCTTTTCATGGACGAGCCTATAAAGGCAGTCGCCAATCAATTCATCTGATGTTGCCCTACGAAGGAGTCAAATCCTCTGCGCATGATCTGGAGGGAGGTGTCCCTATTTAATTTTGATGATTGGTTCACGCCAATCTTCTTCCTCAGGAGGAGCGTCCATATTAAGACAATGAGCTTCATAGATAGTAAGGCCTGACTCATCATCAAGCGTACCTAGCATAAGTCTTCGATGTCAAACAGTGATGTCGACCTTGCCTCTAGGGGGTAACTTAATAGCCAAAGCTAACTTGGCAAGGGAGTCTACCTATGAGTTGCTTCTTCTTAGGACATGATCTATCTCGAAGAAATAGAACTTCTAAATGAGTCTGATGACCGCAGCATGGTACGGGACCAGCTCCTATTTTTGAACATCGTAAATGCCAAGGACCTACCGGATTACCAACTATGAGTCTCCATAGGCCTTGAGGCACTTAATGTCCATATCCAAGGTCATTGGAAGTCTGATGATCAGAGCTTCATATTCAACCTCGTTGTTTGTCAAGGGCTTCATGAGGGTGCATGAATTGTACAAAATCTTGCCCTGAGGTGTAAGAAAGATGACACTAGCACCGGCGGTGATGCCCCCCAACTGTCGGGTTCGTTAACCTTCCAGAGGCGCCATCGAAGTATAACTCCCAACAAGGGAAGTTGATAGTGAGAACATCTGATGTTGGGCCACATGGGGTACCTTGTATAGCATCATCTGTAATTGGTGGCATCGTGGTTAAGGCTTCCTCGTCTGGAAGTTTTGTGTTGAGAGGTGAATCCTCTAGTACTGAATGGGCAGTTAAAAATTCCACCATCCCTTGGCCCTTGACTGCCCTTTGAGGGACATAAGTAATATCATGTTCAATTAAGAGAAGAGCCCACTTGCCCAGCCTACCAAAAAGGGCATGCTGTCTGAGTAGAAACTTGAGTGGGTCATACTTGGATATAAGCTCGACCTAATATGTCAAAAGATAAAATCATAGTTTCTTGACAACGAAGACCATATCCAAGTAGACCTTTTCCATGGGAGAGTAACGGTGCTCGAGGACAACTAGCTTCCAACTAAGATAATAGACTGGTTACTCTTTGCCTTCCTCGTTAATTTGAGCGAGCAAGGCTCCTAAGGAGACGTCCATGGCAGCGATGTAAAGTATAAGGGGCTTGCCCTTAACTAGGGCCCCAAAGACTGGAGGGGTAAGAAAGTATTCCTTAATACGCTCAAAGGCATCTTGACAGTCTTTGTCCCATATAAATGGGGCATCTTTTTTCATAAGCTTTCCAAAAGGCACGCATCGACCGGAGAGATTGGAAATGAACCTCCAGATATATGCCAACCTTCCTTGAAAGGACCTGAGCTCCTAAAGATTTCTAGGTGGTGGGAGCTCCTGGGTTGCCTTGATCTTGCTGGGATCAATCTTATTTCCCTATACCTGACAATGAAACCGAGAAATTTGCCGCTAGACAAGCCGAAAGAGCACTTCATGGGGTTCATTTTGAGCCCGTATTGTTGGAGCCAATCGAAGACGTGACATAGATCACGTAAATAATCTTCCTACCTTTTCATTTTGACGATGATGTCATCAACATAGCATTCGACGATATTATGCAGCATCTCATCGAATATCTTGGTCATAGCCCTTTGATAAGTAGCGCTAGCATTCTTCAAACCGAAGGGCATGCGCTTGTAGTTGAAAATCCCCTTAGGAGAGCGGAAAGCTATGTAATTCTTGTCTTTAAGGGGAATGAAAATCTAGTTATAACCGGATGATCCATCCATGAAAAATAATGCTTCATGTTTGGTGGTCATGTCGACCATTGTTTCTGTGATTGGCACTGGGAAGTTGTCCTTAGTACATGCTTTGTTGAGATCACAAAAGTCGATGCAAATGCAGACTTGTCCATTTTTCTTCTTAACTGGGACAATGTTGGCAAGCCAAACAGGGTACATGTAGAGCTCAATGAAGTCAACCTCCGCCATTTTGCTAACTTTGGCTGCAACCTGTAGTTCTGGCTCTTGGCGCATGTGCCATTGTGGCTGTTTGACTGGAGTCGCTGAAGGAGAAATGGCTAACTCATGTTCTGCCACAGAGGGATCAAGCCCGGGCATTTCTTTGTAGGTCCAAGCGAAGCAGTCTTTATATTCAAACAGAAGTTGTGTATAAGCTCACTTTTCTGTTTCATCGAGGAGGGCACTTACGAACACAGGCTGGTGTACCCCAGCCTTGCCTAGGTCGATTTTGACCAGTTCATCAACTATGGCTTATCCGCCATCTTCTAGCCTAGGAGGAGCGAGCTACAACTCGATGACGTCTTCGTGATGCGGGACGGGATGCGATTCGACGCCAATTGATATGCAATCCTTGGACTCTAGGCAAACACGCGATCGTCCCTAACGAGAGAAGTGTACGGACGTGTGCAGTTGAGAAACTGGCAAAGAGCTAGGGTGGTCAACTCGCACTTTTGTGCCCAGATCGGGTCACGGGACGGTCTCGCTCTCTCTCGCAGCAGTGATTGATATGATATAACGAGCTAATTTACCCTATCACTCTAGCAGCGGCATATGAAAATATACGAATTGAGCAAATGCGATAAAGAGGGTGGCGAGTTTACCTCCACGCTCCGGGTGTGGGGAAGACGACCCCGGCCGAAGCTCGTACTCCCGGTGTACAAATATTAACAATAATTACAGAAATGATTTTAAGGCCCACTCCACGCAGGGAGGTAAAGGGCTACAACGTGGGACCCGGACGTAGCGAACTTGAGTTGACGGGTAGCAATTTGGACGGTTCCCGGGCTGGAGACGGGCTGCTAATCGGCACGATTCTGCGGGGCCCGCGGGATAGCAGGTGGGTCCGGTTGCTGGGACAGCGGTGCCCGGGCGTCTCCTTGCTGCTGCGGCCTGCTGGGGCACTGCTGGGGGTTGCTGATCGAGCCCTAGGAGTGGCGGAGACCGATGGTGTGCCGGCGTATTATCCGAGGAATTAATTCCCGGACTGCTTCTGCTGGCTGGGCTCGGATCTGATCTGCGCGCCTTCACAAAAAGAATTCTTGCGCCCAGATCCGGTTCGGATCGAGGTGAACATGGTACCGATGGATAGAGGACTCGAAGAGCTACAACATATAATTATTTCAGATCCATCAAGTGAATGGATTGAAAATGAAAATGATTGTTCCTCAAAGGTTTACGTTGGCTCAGACTTACAGACACATCGGGCAGACTGAGATCTGCCTGAAAATGAATTTCGACCGATAGGAAAACAATAGATCTTGACTCCAGAGAAATTATGGGTGGAAGGGGGGTATGTGGGGATCACACAGGAATTTTTGGGGATTTTTTAGAGATGACTAAGAGGACGAGAAAAATATAAGAATAGATTGCTATCCTGGAGATCTGCTGACTGGCAGACTATCAGGGGTGGATTAAAAATATTGAGAAACATATCAAACGGGATCTGAATGGGGCAAAATCTATATTTCTGGAAAGCTAATATAAACAGGAACAAGATCTCAAAATCTCAGCTTGATCAGAGCTGGGAGCTGGGAGAACTAACCTCTCCTTTAGCTTGCTATTCTGGAACTCATAATTCAGGACAGTAGAGGGGATGGCGGCTTGTGGCGGCTTGCTGGCAGCTCCGATGGTGGCACGAACGGCGGTGGTGGAGCTTCACACTCCAGAGAAGATAGAAGTTGGATTCACTCCAATATTGAGGGCTTCACACCCTGGATCAAGAGGAAGAAGATGAAGAACAAGCAAGAACAAGAGCAAGGAGGAGAGAGGGGGGTGTGCCCAAGGCTGATTTTCACACAAATTCTTGTATTTTTTCTCATTAAAAGTGATCAAAATACAATAAGAGACCTTAAATACTAAACCCTAGACCTAGGACAAATGACCACTAATGCCCTTGGTCAAAGGGGCATAAAAGGAAAGGAGGAAATAAAAAAGATTAAACAATTCCCACATGGGACAAAGAAGGGTAGAAAATGTGGTAGAAAATATTGAATTTTCTTTATTTTGTCCCCCCTTGGTCCAAGTCCAAACTTGGACTTTGAACCAGCCCCACATGGGCCCTAGGACCTATGATGTGACACGACCTAGGAAGGAGGTGGAAACCCTAAGCACCAAGTGGTACGAGGTGGAAGTTTGACTCAGAAGTCCCCTCACACAAGAAAGGCCGCTTTCCGGACCGGCGTGACCGGACCTTCTGGTGACATCTTTTGATATACCACTTCAATGGAGGGGCACCACGATGGGATGAGACACTAATGGGATGCAGCAACTAGACCAAACAACCCCTTGGACCTAGCAAACAAGCATAATTCAACGGACCTGTATCGTCACTCGAGTGGACTCACCGGCTAAGCGCACACTAGTGCCCGTAGGCAACCCGATGATGGTGGTGAGGGTTCGAGGTGGGACCTCGCTGCTCTGGGGATTGGCTAGCTTGGGATTAAACCCCCAAGGGTCCATGGATGCTCAATTCACGGGCGGCCAACATGCCGAGGGCGTGGGATGAAGGGTAACTCTCACAACTCGCCCGCGGTGGCACTCAATTAATCGAATAATTGGAGCAAGCACTCTCTCACTATCGACGGAGCAACTAGAAATAATACTAAGCTAAGCAATGATAAAACCAGCAGAGGATGGGGCCCGAAACTCACATGGTCGGCATAAAGATGCCGATCCCGGTCGGAGATGAGGCGAGCGGGGAAGCATGGGTATACCCCGCAGGCTGCGCCGGTGTAGCTCTAACCTGAAAATTCATAATAGTAAACCACTACGCCTCTCGTAGGAGGGGGATCTTGGGGTGGGGGTTATTTTGAATTACACCCAAACACTACCTCCATGCAGGGAGGGGCTGTAAGTTGGCCAGGCGGGTATGAGGAATTAAGCAAAAGCTGAGTGGAAGATGACCATCGGTTCTGCTAGCTCTCTAGATAGTGAGACATGCAGTCGCTATCGGCGCTGTCACAGGCTCTCCCGAACTCCGTTGTTGACGAAACCAGCGCCAAAACCTCTTGGGTTGGCCCAGGAGGATGTCAGAATTACTGGAGAATTTCTGGGTGACGACGACGGTCAGGGTAGGGTCGGGATTAGGACTGTTGTTGATGTGACATGAGGTCGAAGAAGGACTTCAAACTGTTAGCCAGAGAGTAGGAAGGCGAGGTGACTAGAGAAGAACGGAGGAGCTCAGCCGGGGACTCACACCCATCCCCATCTCAGGGACAACACAGTCGTGCTCTTCAATTCTTCTCTGCGGTGATGGCGGTTGCAGGCGTTGCAGTTGGCACGGCAGTGGTGGCGGTGGTGATGGACGACGACGGCGGTTGAATGGTGAAGGAGGAAGATCGTGGAGCTTCGATGGGGCTTCACACCCGTCCTCTTCTCGAAGATGATGCACCAGAGCTTCACGGACGACCTCCATGGCGGGGCGAAGTGGGGTTGGGCCTCTCACCCGGGGTTCCAAAAATCTGGAAGAACACTCATAGCCATAGCTAAATTGATTTTTTCTTCATTCCATTGCTTCAAATAAGGACTACAAGACTCTTTTTATAGACTTCACAAAGAAGATTAAAGGATAAACTCTAAGACTCTTTAATGCCTAGAAATATGAAAAGACACCTATGACTCATTATAACTCCCTTAAAAACTCCAAGACTCTTTGATGCCTAGAATATGAAAAGACACCTATGACTCATTATAACTCCCTTAAAGACACTTAGGGATATCAAAAGTCAAACTTCAAAGACCCTTATGTAAAATAAAAAAAATTACAAATATTTTAAGATGGAAGATCAAGTCCGATGTCGATGACGATCTCGTCAACCTAGGTGGACCAATGGGAAAGAGGGTGGGGGACCCTGCTGGACCCACTGGCATATTACATAGAAACCCAAAGACTTTAAAGACAAACCCTTTGGCTTATAATGCCTTATAATTGCAAACCCAATTAGCTAAGGGTATACATACAAACAAAAGGACATAAATACATAAAATAAAATGTACGTGCTCGGAGTTGATTCCCATCAATTTCCCCCGGGTTTGAAGAACTCGACCCCATCGAGTAAGGGGTGCGACTGCTCGAGTAGCTCTGGCGGATCCGTCACCATACCAAGTAGTGCGGGTACGCTCCACTCCAAGTAATCGTCACCAGCTCATTCCATATATACTCGATATGCACATGCTGCTGTGGGAACGAGGCTAGTGGTGGACACTCCAGGGTTGGGTCACTCTTAAAGTGGAGGAGGCGGCTCGAAGACTCACTAGGAATCACCGTTGGGTCCCTGTAGGTGACTAGATCCGGGACATGGATGTAGAGCTGACCCCATACTCCGGCAAGTCTACAACGTACGCATTAGATCCAACTTACCTCACTCTCATAAGAGACTGACATCTGCGAGCTTGCATAAGACTGACTCGACTGACGTATGTAGACTCACCAAGCACTTGACAAATGCATGCATAGACTCCTAACAAACCACACAAACAAACCACACAAAGAAGAAAAACTGACGCATGCATGACCCTAGACTTAATGTGGTGACATCACCCCTAGGTGGTCATCATCTGAGTGCTGCATACGGGGTGTCAATGGGTTCTTTCGGATCTTCTTCATAGAATTCATCAGGTAATTCCGACTCGGCCTCATAGTTGATAGACACAATCCCAGAATGTGGAGCTTCTCCAACCCTTTTGTCCCCTAGGGCTAGTGATGTACAACTGGGACATTGGCCGGCAAAGTGGCCAAACCCCTGACAGTGATAACACTACAGTCGTGACCTACTAGTCTCTCCGATAAGTGGTCCATTAACCTTATCCTCCCGACGGACTGGGGGTGCAGGCAACATGGGAGGAGGTATGGGTGCCGGAGGACGGGAAATAGGTCTCGAGGGGCGGGCAATGGGTGCCGGTGGTTGGGGTGGAGGTAGATCCCTTGGTGGGGGAGGGCGAGGCCTTGGAGCGAATTACTCCTGACGGGCGGGCTCCTGAGGTCGAGCCATGGGGGCCCATGGATATGGGCCTAAGGAGCTCCGTGGCTCGGCACTACGAAGAGGGATGGGGCCCCACCGTTGGGTAGACTCGAACTCTCCCTCAAACTGCTCCATCTCAGGAGTAACCTGATACGCGTCCTCCAACTTGTCCACCTTGCGGCGGAAAAGCTCTTACTGTAGGTGTGGTCGCAGACCACGCCGAAATCAGGAAACAGTTAGGGAGCTTTCCTCCGTGGCGTCACATCGTAAAAAGTATTCATCGAACTCGGTGATATAATCAGAGACGGACCAATCTCCTTGGGTGAGACTCTGCCATCTGTCTTTGAGATGCTAGCGGTAGGAGGTAGGGAGGTACTTCTTCCTAAGTTTGGACCTTATCTCATCCCACGTCTCTACCTGGGGCTCCTGACGGTGAAACAACAGGTTCTCCATGTTTCTCCAATAGGGTTTGTGCCTGCCCTAGTAGTTTCATTTTGGCAAACTTGACTTTTTGGTGGTCCATCATCTCAAACCACTCGAAATACCGGTCCATGCCGGCCTCCCAATCAAGATAGACCTTCGGGTGTAAGGACCCATCAAAAGTGGGAGGGTCTGCACGAACGGTCCTGAGGGTCCACTCATCCTTCTCTAAATCACGGTTCCGTCGTTGAACACGACAATCACAACCATATCCCCCATTTTCATTCTCGAACTCATAATCAACCACCTCGGGGACTCGATGCCTCCTATCATCTACCCCTTGAGCCCTAGGAGCAGCAGGTGGCTGAACCGGCTCCTGTTGACCATGTGTCGGTGCGGGGTGCACCTCAATCGGGGGTCACTTTAGGATGGCTACCCTCCCTACCAGACCATGAAAAGACTGGTCCGACTCTACGGCCCTATCCTCTAAGGCCTTCATCCTTCAATCCAAACGTGCGCCTAGGCCATCAACTCGCGTACTCAACACTTCCATCTTATCCACCCGAGCGCTCAAACCATCCATTTTCCCTATAATAGCTCGAAACATATCCGCCACTGATGACGAATCGGGACTAGGGACTTGGGGATCGGCCATCGGTGGTGGTGGTGGTGGTGGTGGTGAGTATTGGGTACCCCTACGAGTGGGCATGCATTGGACACGGGGTTGGAATGCACCGGCCAAGGTGAAGTGAAGGACTACCTAATGATGTGACACCACTTATGGACCTGATCGGCGTGAATACACCGATCCCGGCCGGAGACGAGGGCGAGCGGGGAGGGGGAAAACACAATTGGAAGCCGAGCGGTGGATGAAGTCGGTTCTACCTGCTCTCTAAAATTGAGGATAGTCAGTCGAAGATGTTGACGCTGCGGCCGCTCACGAATTTTTTTGATGACAGGACTAGTGGGGAATTCTTCGTAACTGGAGCGGGATGATGTCAGAATTTTTTTGATTTCTGTGGTCACCGGTTCTGGTCGGGGCGGAGAGTTGAACAGGGAAGCATGTTTCTGTTCTTGACTGTCACAGAACCTCAGCATCTGAAAGATAAGGGTACCACGGGCGCTTCAAAACTCAAATGTGATCATGGCTAGTACCGATGGATTTGTTGTCGAGTCCTCTTCGAAACGCAAGAAACGGGGACACCAGATGATCTCGGAGCAGACCGGTAGACTCTGAACACTGAGGAGGGGTCGGTGCAGACTGAGAGGAAGCAGAACCGTACATCCGGGGGAGGAAATTGGTAACTTTCAACTCCAGACGCCAAATCGAGTTCCGCTTCTTGATTCTAAAAATAGACTGGTCGAAGAAGATTTTTGAAGAAGAACTCTTGCTCAGATTCCCACTAGGATCGCCGCAGTCGAGCTTCCCATCAGGTTCAGGTGCTCTGCAGGGAAGCTTCGCGCAGTCGAGGGAGAATGGCTCTCCCAGGCAGCACAGTGCTCCGACGATGACGAAACCACCGCCGTTGCGAAGTCGACTGGGAGACGCTTCCAATGGTGCCTCTTGAGCTTTCAGGAATGTCCAGAAGAAGCCGTGGTCTCCCCTGCAAGCTGCTGGATCGCTGCTGACTGTGACCTGAGAATTGCAGGTGGTGATGGGTGGTTGGGGAATGGGGTAGAAGGGATGGGAAATGGGGTGAATGGGTGTGGGGGTGACCCCTAGTTGTGAGGGGGAATGGGAGGGGGTGTTCTAAGGTGTGGGAGAGGGAGAATGGGGTCTGGAATGGGGTGTTTGCAGTTGGTGAGAGAGGAGCTGCGAATTTGGGCTTGGAGGGAGAAGGGGGGAGGTGAGGGGGCACAAGTGGGTGGAGGGAATGTGAGTTTGATTTTCCTTTAATGTGGGGTAATCAATGGTGGTCTTGGGGATGGGAAGAGGTGCCTTGGGAAGGTGGAGGGCTACTTGGGGAAGGGGATGGGTAGTTGGGGGTTGGAGGGTGGGGTGTGGATTGGTGGAGGGTCTCTTGGGACTAGGGGGAAGTAATGATGGCTTGTGGGAAGTTGTAGAGGATTTAATGGAGGTAGGTGGGAGGGTGGAGGTGGTTGGGAGGGGAAGAGAGAGAGTAGGGGGCGCCCTTCTCCTTAGAGAGAGAGAGAAGAGAGAGAGAAGAGAGAGGAGAGGGGAATCCACCCCTTAGAGAGAGAGAGAAGTTAGAGAGAGAAGAAAGAACCCAGGAGAATCCACTCCTAGAGAGAGAGAGAGAGAAGAAATAAACCTAGGAGAATCCACTCCTAGAGAGAGAGAAAATATTGGAGAATCCACTCCAAAGGGAGAGAGGTAGAAGGGGGGTAGGGGCCTTACGTTGGAGGTAGTTTTTTAAATATTTTTGAATCATCTTCATTGCCTTAAAAGAGAGGTTACATGACACTTATATAGACTCCACAAAGAAGACCAAAAGACAACTCACCTAACACCTAACACCTAACACATACTTTCTACTCATCATAACTCTCTTGGGAATACTAAAAGACAAAAAAAGGACTCTTACATGATTATTGTGAACATAATTACTATAAACATAAAACATGACCCATTAGGCCCATACATGTGGCCCAATTAACATGAGATAATATCTATTTGATAATTTTGTTGAAGCCGATTCCGTCAAACCCTTCCACTTGGAGAAGGTTCGACCTCGAACCTTGATTCTTGAATCTCGAACTGCAGGACCCCGGCTTGTTGGGACAAACCAGACGACTTGTTCTGATACCATTTTGATGTGACACCACCTATGGACCTGATCGGCGTGAATACACCGATCCCGATCGGAGACGAGGGCGAGCGGGGAGGGGGAAAACACAATTGGAAGCCGAGCGGTGGATGAAGTCGGTTCTGCTTGCTCTCTGAAATTGAGGACAGTCAGTCGAAGATGTTGACGCTGCGGCCGCTCACGAATTTTGTTGATAATGGGACCAGTGGGGAATTCTTTGTAACTGGAGCGGCATGATGCCAGAATTTTCTTGATTTCTGTGGTCACCGGTTCTGGTCGGGAAGGAGAGTTGAACAGGGAAGCAGGTTGCTGTTCTTGACTATCGCAGAACCTCAGCAGCTGAAAGATAAGGGTACCACAGGCACTTCAAAACTCCAATTTGATCATGGCTGATATCAATGGATTCGTTGTCGAGTCCTCTTCGAAACGCAAGCAACGGGGACACCAGATGATCTCGGAGCAGACCGGTAGACTCATAACACTGAGGAGGGATCGGTGCGGACTGAGAGGAAGCAGAACCGTGCATCCGGGGGAGGAAATTGGTAACTTTCAGCTCCAGATGCCAAATCGAGTTCCGCTTCTTGATTTTGAAAATAGACTAGTCGAAGAATATTTTTTAAGAATAATTCTTGCTCAGATTCTCACTAGGATCGCTGCAGTCGAGCTTCCCATCAGGTTCAGGTGCTCTGCCGGGGAAGCTTCGCGCAGTCGATGGAGAATGGCTCTCCCAGGCAGCACGGTGCTCCGACAATGACGAAACCACCGCCGTTGTGAAGTCGACTGGGAGATGCTTCCAACGGTGCCTCTTGAGCCATCAGGAATGTCCAGAGGAAGCCGTGGTCGCCCCTGCAAGCTACTGGATTGCTGCTGACTATGACCTGAGAATTGCAGGTGGTGATGGGTGGTGGGGGAATGCGGTAGAAGGGATGGGAAATGGGGTGAGTGGGTGTGGGGGTGACCCCTAGTTGTGAGGGGGCATAAGAGGGGGTGCTCTAAGGTGTGGGAGAGGGAGAATTGGGTCTGGAATGGGGTGTTTGCAGTTGGTGAGAGAGGAGCTGCGAATTTGGGCTTGGAGGGAGAAGGGGGGAGGTGAGGGGGCACAAGTGGGTGGAGGGAATGTGAGTTTGAATTTCCTTTAATGTTGGGTAATCAATGGTGGTCTTGGGGATGGGAAGAGGTGCCTTGGGAAGGTGGAGGGCTGCTTGGGGAAGGGGATGGGTAGTTGGGGGTTGGAGGGTGGGGTGTGGATTGGTGGAGGGTCTCTTGGGACTAGGGGGAAGTAATGATGGCTTGTGAGAAGTTGTAGAGGATTTAATGGAGGTAGGTGGGAGGGTGGAGGTGGTTGGGAAGGGAAGAGAAAGAGTAGGGGGCGCCCTTCTCCTTAGAGAGAGAGAGAAGAGAGAGAGAAGAGAGAGGAGAGGGGAATCCACCCCTTAAAGAGAGAGAGAGAAGTTAGAGAGAGAAGAAAGAACCCAGGAGAATCCACTCCTAGAGAGAGAGAGAGAAGAAATAAACCTAGGAGAATCCACTCCTAGAGAGAGAGAAAATATTGGAGAATCCACTCCAAAGAGAGAGAGGTAGAAGGGGGGTAGGGGCCTCACGTTGGAGGTAGTTTTCCAAATATTTTTGAATCATCTTCATTGCCTTAAAAGAGAGGTTACATGACACTTATATAGACTCCACAAAGAAGACCAAAAGACAACTCACCTAACACCTAACACCTACTTTCTACTCATCATAACTCTCTTGGGAATACTAAAAGACAAAAAAAAGGACTCTTGCATGATTATTGTGGACATAATTACTATAAACATAAAACATGACCCATTAGGCCCATACATGTGGCCCAATTAACATGAGACAATATCTATTTGATAATTTTGTTGAAGCCGATTCCGTCACCTAAACTCCAATATTCGGTACGTGGCGGAGGTTTGATTCGAAGATCGCACTCACGCAATTGTGCCCCTTTCCCAATAGGTGTAGCCTACCATTCCGGGAACACCTTTTGATATGCCGGATATAGAGATGCAATGTGACACCTTGGACATACTTAGACCATGCTATGATAGACTACCCTAGACTTGACTCGCTCTCATACCAATTTGATGTGGGACGGGACGCGATTCGACCCAATTGATATGCAATCCTTGGACTCTAGGCAAACTCGTGATCATCCCTAAAAAGGG
Organism: Amorphophallus konjac; assembly: GCA_022559845.1. Classification (NCBI taxonomy): domain Eukaryota; kingdom Viridiplantae; phylum Streptophyta; class Magnoliopsida; order Alismatales; family Araceae; genus Amorphophallus; species Amorphophallus konjac. Next base: position 270,431,695 of record CM040127.1, read on the forward strand.
AAGCTTACGGACATACGCGGTTGAGAAACCGGCAAAGAGCTAGGGTGGTAAACTCACACTTTCGTGCCCAGATCGGGTCACGGGACGGTCTCGGTCTCTGTCGTAGCAGTGATTGATATGATATAACGAGCTAATTTACCCTATCACTCTCGCAGCGTCATATGAAAATATACAAATTGAGCAAATGTGATAAAGAGGGAGGCGAGTTTACCTCCACGCTCCGGGCGTGGGGAAGACGACCCTGGCCGAAGCTCGTACTCCAGGTGTACAAATATTAACAATAATTACAGAAATAATTTTAAGGCCCACTCCACGCAAGGAGGTAAAATGCTACAATGTGGGACCTGGGAGTAGCGAACTCCGGTTGACGGGCAGCAATTTGGATGATTCCCGGGCCGGAGACGGGCTACTGATCGGCACGGTTCTACGGGGCCCGCCCGCGGGACAGCAGGTGGGTCCGGTTGCTGGGACAGCTATGCCCGGGCGTCTCCTTGCTGCCGCGGCCTACTGGGGCACTGCTGGGGGTTGCTAATCGACCCTCGGGAGTGGCGGAGACCGATGGTGTGCCGATGTATTATCCGAGGAATTAATTCCCGGACTACTTCTGATGGCTGGGCTCGGATCTGATCTGTGTGCCTTCATTAAAAGAATTCTTGCGCCCCAATCCAGTGTCGGATCGAGGCGAACATGGTACCGATGGATAGAGGACTTGAAGGGCTACAACATATAATTATTTCAGATCCATCAAGTGAATGGATTGAAAATGAAAATGACTGTTTCTCAAAGGTTTCTACTGGCTTGGACTTACAGACACACAAGGTAGACTGAGATCTGCCTGAAAATGAATTTCGACTGACAGGAAAACAATAGATCTAGACTCCAGAGAAATTATGGGTGGAAGGGGGGTATGTAAGGATCACGCAAGAATTTTTGGGGATTTTTTAGAGATGACTAAGAGGACGAGAAAAATATAACAGACTACTATCATGCAGATCTGCTGACTGGCAGACTGTCAGGGGTGGATTAAAAATATCGAGAAAAATATCAAACGGGATCTGAATGGGGTAAAATCTATATTCTGGAAAGCTAATATAAACAGGAACAAGCTCTCAAAATCGCAGCTCGATCAGAGCTGGGAGCTGGGAGAACCGACCTCTTCTTTAGCTTGCTGTTCTGAAACTCATAATTCAGGACAGCAAGGGGGATGGCGGCTTGCTGGCAGCTCTGATGGTGGCACGAACGGCGGTGGTGGAGCTTCACACTCCAGAGAGAAGATAGAAGTTGGATTCACTCCAATATTGAGGGCTTCACACCCTGGATCAAGAGGAAGAAAATGAAGAACAAGCAAGAACAAGAACAAGGAGGAGAGAGGGGGGTGCGCCCATGGCTGATTTTCACACAAATTCTTGTATTTTTTCTCATTAAAAGTGATCAAAATATAATAAGAGACCTTAAATACTAAACCCTAGACCTAGGACAAATGACCACTAATGCCCTTGGTCAAAGGGGCATAAAAGGAAAGGAGGAAATAAAAAAGATTAAACAATTCCCACATGGGACAAAGAAGGGGGCGCCCCTTTGAAAAATGTGGTAGAAAATATTGAATTTTCTTCATTTTGTCCCCCCTTGGTCCAAGTCTAAACTTGGACTTTGAACCAACCCCACATGGGCCGTAAGACCTAGGTGGACCAATGGGAAAGAGGGTGAGGAATCCTGCTGGACCCACTGGCATATTACATAGAAACTCAAAGACTTTAAAGACTAACCCTTTGGCTTATAATGCCTTACAATTGCAAACCCAATTAGCCAAGGGTATAAATACAAATAAAAGGACACAAATACAAAAAATAAAATGTACGTACTCGGAGTTGATTCCCATCACTTCATCATCGGTGCCGACTTCATGTACCACTAGATATTCGGCGTCAACAGCCCCCTTGAAGGAGCTTCTAGTGGCTCGCCGGAGTGGCCTGTCAGGGATCTCTCTGTCACGTGGGCCAATGCGGGCACCGATTCCCGAGCGTTATCGATTGCCCTTTCGGAGTTAGCACCTGGCGAAATGATAATTCCCATGGGTGGTAAGGGGAGAATTGGTGAAGTCTCTTCTTCTTTTGTGCAAGACGTGAGCCCCGCCCGAAGTGTAACCTCGCCGGTCTTTACTGTTTGGGGACAATATGATGCGGGACGACAACAGGACTCGACCCGGACTTGTTGCGACCTTGGAGTCTATAGGACGACGCGAGTAACAGGACGATGCGACCAGCAACAACACTACAACGTGACACCTAAAGAGCTCCAAAAGAGGCGAACATGTCCCAAACAAGAAGCGTTAAACCCACGGTTGTCCCTAGCGAGGGAAATGTGACGATCTGCACAGTTGAGTAACCGGCTTCGAGTCTCGGGTGGTCAGCTCACTCTCGTGCTCGGACTGAGTCACGGGACGGGTCTCACTCTCACAACTCACAGCGGTGATTAACTTTGACTGGCTAGGAATTAACTTCTCACATGTAGCGGCAGTAAGAACCTATACTAGCTAAGCAAGTAAGACAAGGTGGGTGGCGAGTGTACCTCCACGCTCGGGGCATGGGGAAGACTTCTCGGCCAAGAACCGTCACTCTCGGTACAATAAGCAAATTAATTACATCAAGACAATTATGGCCCACTCCACGCAGGGAGGTAAAAGGCCACAACAGCGGTCCGGGAGCACCGTTCTGGGGGTGGCGGGTAGCATGTTGGCGGCGTGTCGGACGGTGGCGGGTTGCGGCTCCGGATCTACAATTTCAGGCTGACAGTATAGCAAGCACGGGCGTCCAAAGGGACGTCGATCTCTGGGAATCTCCTGAAGGCGGTGGTTCACAGGGACGCTGGCAGAGGGTCCCTGGTCGACCCCCGGGAGCGGCGGTCGTTGAGGCTGCCCCGGCGTATTTCTTTGGGATTTATCCAGCAACACCTTTTTCTAGCCTGGCTCAGAGCAGAAATGCGCGCCTCCACGAAAATGGCCGGCACGAATAGTTCCGAACTTGGATCGGAGCGTGGTTTGTGCCATTGGAAAGAGGACTCAGAGATATTCAACATACTAAAATTTTAGTTCCATCCAACGGCTGGATTGGAAATGAAAATGACTATGCCACACTGACTAATGCTTGCTCGGAATACAGACCAGACAGGGCAGAACGGGATTTGCCTGTTCAAGGAGTTTGACCGAAAATCAAATGAAGGATTTAGGACCTGGTATTTTTATGGTGGAGAGGGGGGAAGAAGGTGATCACGCCATAATAGTTTTTTATTTTTCTGACAACGTTTGAGGGGGTGGAAAATTCGACTACCCAAAGGCTATCTCGTAGATCTGCACATAGGCAGACTGTGAGGGGAAAAACAAATAGCTGGGAAGGGGGGCAAACGGGGTCTGATGTGCGTGAAAATTAAACTGGGAATGGTGGATGATGGGAGGAACCTACCCTCAAAATCTCATCACTTTTAGACGGTTGGATCTCCCGTACCAGCCTTTCTACCAAGCTACTATCCAGTAATCCCGAAATTTAGGATAGCAGGGTGGAATCCGGGTTGTGGTGGCTTGATGGCGGCACAAACGGCGGCGGTGGTCGACCACAACAGGTAGAGGAAGAGGGGGAGAGGAATCAAACTCGGAAATTTGGAGGATTCAGCCCTAGATCTGAAGAAGAGGGAGGAAGAAGGGGAAGAACACTCAAGAATACATATAAGAGAGAGAGGGGGGGTGCGCCCATGGCTTCTTTTCAATATAATTCTTCATTCCCATTGATCAAAATACAACAAGAGACACTAAATACTAAAACCCTAGACCTAGCCAAATGACCTAGGATACCCTTGGTCAAGGGGGTATAATGGGGAAATGGGATAAACAAAGATTGAACAAATCCTCATGTGGAGACAAAAGAGGGGGCGCCCCTCTCTCCAAGTCAACATAAGGGGCTTTGTTTATTTTAATCCCCTTGGACCATATTAATCCCTCCTTGGATAAAAATAAATCAAAAATACAAATACATGGTCAATTATTCTCCCATTGACCCAATATTAAAACCCAAAATAATACAAACCAAATACAACCCAAATACATGCTAAATACACACCAAATATGACCAAATACATATAAAATACAAATACATATAAAAATACATACTAAAGTATCAAAGCTCCGGTGGCGACTCTAGAATGTCCCCCAGCCACAAAGAGGTCGGTGCCGACCGAGTTGTACTGCGTGTCCGGTACCGGCGGCTCGCTGAGTCGAGCTGTACTCTGGCTCTGGTGTCCTCACCACAATAGTTGCTTGAACCATCCTAAGTCCCCTGCCTCTCTATTAGAAGTAACGGGGAAGACTCCACTTCTTAAGGTTGCTCAGCAGACTTGTGAGAGAATAGAATTAGAATCTCTTCTTCTTCCGTGTTATCAAACCGGGCAGTGCCGCTTGGTAGCCTATCGATGGGCTGTATGGGGCCTATGGCATAATTGCATAATAGACCTAAAATTCTGAGTCTTGGTCATAACCCAAGCCTCGAGTATCCCGACCGAAGGGGAAGGTTTGCCCCCTGACCTGGGATGGAAACCACAGCTGCCGAAGACATTCCCGTGTTGTGGAATCCTGCCACCGTGGAATTTCTTGCCTCTGGCACAGCTCTTTGACATGTTGAGACATGCCTGGCAAGTTTTGGATGGCATCCAGGATGTTGTCCGCTATCTTAGACCAGCCAAAATTATCTTCTCCAAGAATCTATGGAACCTTGTCCGCTTTGTAGAAGATTATGGGCCGGTCTCGAATGACCTTTTTCCGATCTATACATAACCACTGGTAGGTGACAATGAAGGTCTTGAGGCGACCCACCCTTTATTCCTTAAGGGCATACGCAAGTCCTATGCAGCTTGGTGGTAGGCATATGCTTTTGCCGATGGCCTGGCTGATAAGATTAGCTTCAAAGTTGACCTTCTGTTGCTCCAGTCGACGTGTCGTCGAATTGTCCTGGAGGTATTGTATGTGTATTTTGGCCTTTTTCCTCATCAATGGTAAAGAGGACATGTTCGTCCTCCTCCGAAAGCCACCTACAGCTTTTCCCTTTTACTATGGGATTGGAAATAGGTCCCCCGAAATAAAGGAAGGCGTTCGTGAGATGACATTCCGTCGGGCTAAATGGGGATTGGTCTGCAAAGACTGTGCACTGCTCCCCTTCCTTGATATATTCAATGCATTGATGAAGGGTAGAAGGAATGACCCCATTTTCATGTAACCAAGGTCGGCCCAACAGCATTTTGTATGACGTGTCGGCATCGATGATATAGAATGACGCCTTTGAAGTGAAATCTCCCAAGATTAGCTCCACGTCAACCTTTCCCAAGACATCTTCCATGCCTTGATTAAAGCCAGAAATTTTAACCGCCTTGACTTTATGTAGTAACAACATTAGGTACAAGGACTTGAAAGTTTTTAGCGGCATGATATTAACCGCGGCGTCGGCATCCACCAAGATCCGGTTGGCTTCGTGCCCATTAATCTTTTCTCTCATGTACAGAGGCCGATTGTGGCACGTGGATGGCAGTAGCATATCTTTGTCTTCGAAAGTAATGGAAGCCGTGAAAGCTTCACAGGCAACCTCTTGAAGGTCCGTCACATGTGCCTCGTAAACTTCTAGCTCTTGTAGTACTTTGATTAAGGACTCCCTCAACTCTTTCCTTCTGGTAATGGCTTCACATATGGTAATATTTGAGGGAAACTGTTTCAACTAGTGTATGACCTTGTCGGCTCGGGCCCAAGCTTTTGCCATTGACGAAAGTAAGTTGGACGAAGCCTTGGCCACACCCTACTGATCTTCTTCAAGAGTTTGTATGGGCTTGCCTTTGTCACGGGTGTTGATGCAAGCTTGCTCATCTGTGGTAATTGTTGGGCACATTGTGTTTTGATGATGTCTTCCTATCAGTCATTGGCTAGTTATATTGAAAAATCTGAAATATCTTTCTTATTGGCTGAACGTGAAGAAAGCAACAAGATTTATGATTGTGTCGGCTTGCTCTTAATGAAAGCATCGACCCGATCTCTTACAAGACGAAGAACTACCAGACTTCTCTTCAACCCGCATCGACTCTAGTACTTTCATATCCCTGGATGCGTCGACTCGAAATGGTCTTAAGAAGCCACTTCTTCACCACGTCGACCCCACTCCTTCACCGCGTCTACTCCAGACACTTTCAGGGGCAACTTCAAACGCACATCAAGGAGTGCATCGACGCAAGCATCCAATTGTGTCGACACAGGCTCATCACCCGCCCCTGTCAACGGGTGAGACTCCTCAAGTAGGACGACATTGTTTTTACAGTGGGTCGACACAGGCTCACCTTACAAAAATCGTTATGAAGGCATCTCTCAAAGGATGTGTCAACGCACCCTCCCAGCTGCGTCGACTCCATGAAGGTCTGGCTCGCAAGCAGTTCAAGCGGGAAGATAGTTGCGCTAACACAACCCCTTCACAGCGTCGACTCATGCTTCACCAGCAGCTCACAAGACAGCCAGTTGCGTCAACGCAGGGAGTTAAGCAGGTCGTCGCCATGTGAAGACCTTCATCTGACCTAGCATGTTCGATTCAAACACACCAGTCAATGACGCAAGCTTCCAGATCTCGTGAATCAAGGTCTGAAAAAGCTCCTAGGATAGAAAACTATCCTATTCATCATGAGGCATCATAGTACCTTTTTGTGAAGGAAGATTTGTCAGTTAACATATCTGGGAAAGGTTTCTTTTCATAGAAACCTCCTTTTTGCAATAAGCCAATCAGATTGAATCTCTGAAAAGCACCTAGGACAGAGTATCATCCTTTTCTATCCTAAGCCAATGAGGGAAGAGATCTAGAAGAGCTCTTTGTCCAAGAACCTTATTTCTATTCCAACCAATCACAAGGTAGGATCTGGGATGGAAAAATCCTTTGCCCCCTCCATCTATAAATACAAAGCTCTCTGCTTGAAGAGCTTGCTGCTACTGAAGACGCCTAGAGAGGAGTTGAATGAAAAAGGGAGAAAGAAATAAAGGAGAGCTTGCTTGGAGAAATCCTGAGTGGGAAAAGAGTTAGAGAGAGCCTGACCCTTCAGAAGGAAAATTTGAGAGAAAAAGGAGAGAGGATTGCAGCCCAGAAATCAATTCGATCCAGTTCCCTGAAGTTGAAGTTTCAGATCTCAGTTCACATCTTCTTTGTTAAGCTTCCTGATTTCCATCAGAAGCTACATTTTTAGCTTTCTTGTTTGGAGTTTTTCTTTGCTATTTTTCATTCCTTTTCTTAGCCTTTTGGTGTGTGTTTGCTGAGTCTCCTCAGTGTTTTTTCGGTACCCTATTTTAGGGACTGCAGTGTGTGTTGGCTGCCTCATAGTCGTGTGTGTGTGTGTGTTGAGGAATGTTCTTCCACGTGCAAGCTCTTTGACAGTGTGTGTGTGTGTGTGTGTGTGTGTGTGTGTGTGTGTGTGTGTGTGTGTGTGTGTGTGTGTGTGTGTGTGTGTGTGTGTGTGTGTGTGTGTGTGTGTGTGTGTGTTAAAGCCTCACCGAGTTGGTGAGGGGTGGACGTAGGCCTACTAGATAGCAACCGAACCACCTTAAAACTTGTTTCTTGTGGTTTGCTGTGTCGAATCCATTTTATCTACCCCTTTCACAAGTGTTGTAAGTCAATCAACGTGTACTCCATGTCTTTGTGGTTTAAGTGTCTCAAGCATTAGCTTAGAGTCGCTTCTGAGATCGCGTTCTCCACCTTGCAGTCTTGCGTAAATTTTGAAGTGACCAAGATTTGGGTGTGGGATCTATTCACCCCCCCCCCTCTAGATCCCCTCATACCACCTATCAATTGGTATCAAAGCGGGTTCCCTAGAGATGTGGTCCAACGACCAGGGGAGATCTGATGGGAACGTCTCTCGAAGCTTCATAGCTGAGGGTCACTCCATCAATCGACACCCATTCTTTGATTGAACAAATTACTTATACTGGAAAAATCGGATGGAAGTTTTTATTCATGCACAGGATCACCTGATCTGGCATGTAGTCAGTCGAGGCCCTTTTGTTTTACCGGAAGTGGATGATACCTGGACCCCTGACCAGATCAAGAAGTCCACGATTAACTAGAGCGTGATGAACATAGTGCAATGCACTATCCATCCCACTGAGTACTCTAGAGTATCTACTTGCAAATCTACAAAAGAGATGTGGGATAGGCTTGAGTCAATCTATGAAGGAACTTCTGAAGTGAGGGCCACCAAGGCCAACATGCTAATATCTGACTATGAAATGTTTAGAATGAAACCTGACGAGTCCATTTCTGAAATTTATGCTAGACTCACCCAACTAACAAACTGCTTAAAGTTATTGGATAAAGAATACTCCGATAGTGAACTGGTTAGAAAGATTCTTAGATCTCTCACACTAGCCTGGCACACCAAAGCTACTGTGATTGAAGACTCCAAAGCATGTCTGTGATGACAGTTGACAGACTGATAGGCTCGCTCATGACATATGAGCCCAACATGAAAAGAAATGAGGAAGACCACAAGAAGAAGAAGTCAGTGGCCCTCAAAGTATCTAAGAGCACTGACGAGTCCTATGAGGATGAAGAGGATGACATCCCAGAAGCAAGCCTAAGTGATCGTGCCCTGCTCACTAGGTAGTTTAGAAGATTCCTAAGAAGCAAAGGTAAGTTTCAGAAAAAGAAGAGGACTTCACAGGTAAGTAGAATCCCTAATCTTTAACCTGATCGAACAAAGAAGTCTGACAAACTCTTATACTACCAGTGCCGGAAGCCCAGGCATATGCGAGGAGAGTGCCCCGAGCTACTTAAGAAGACATTCAAGGCCAAAGGGAAGAAGCTCAAAGCAATGGTCTATACTTGGAGCAACGACGAGGAGGAAGATAAAAGCTCCTCTAAAAAAGAAGAGGAAGATGACTTATGTTTGATGGCTAATGAAGAAGAAGAAGATCAGCTAACTACTCTCTTTGACAATTTCTCTACTGAAGAATGGTAAGAGGCGTACAGTGATTTGTTTGAAAGATATGAAGCATTTAAGAAAGAAGGTAAGCATCTTCAAAAGAAAATCAATGCTTTAGTTCATGACAATCCTATCCATAAAAATCTGAAAACCTTAAAGATTAAAAATGAAAAACTTAGGAAACAGATTGAGGAATGTGACACTGACAGTTCAGAACTTCAAAATCTGATAATGGAAAATGAAAATCTAAGAAAATAACTCGAAGAAGTCAAACTGAAATGTCAGGAACATGAGAAAGAAAATAAAGTCAGCCTTGAAAAATGTGAAGCCATAAAAGTCTTCAATAATGAAATGCAGAAAAATCTTGAAAGGGCTGAAAATGAGTTGAAGGACAAGTAGTCTATCCTAGAGAAAATGACCCAGGGTAAGCCCAATCTAGATGCCATCTTAGGAACCTGGGTAAATTTTAGAAGAGAAGGGTTGGGGTTCAACCCCACTGAGAAAAAGAAATTTGAATTGAAGACAATTTCATTCTGTCCTAAGAAAGGTTAAAGAAAGCTAATAACCGAAGAACTAGGAAGGAAGGATGTCCCTAAGCTCAGAACAAACAAAACTCAAAACCTTCAAGGCAAAAGACAAAACATCAAAAATCAAGGAAGCAGTCAACAGGCTGGTTACAGAAAATATGCTGAGCCTCAAGGTGGACGCACTGCTCAATTGGGTCGACACACCACAGTTCAACCAAATCTGACCAGGCAGCAAGGTCGACGAACTGAACAGTCGGGTCGACGCACCCGTGCTCAACCAAGATCAACTTAATAGTCAAGTCGGCACACCTGGCAGCCGAGTCGACGTAGCTCTGGCTTTAATTCCCAAAAGAACAATTGGTTCAGCAAAAAAAGGAGAACTTATAGTCAGCCAAACTTAGGTACTCATTGTAACCAATTCAGCAAGTTCAGTGACCAAAAGGCCAAACCTCAATCTGATTCATATTTCATGAATTCTGCAAAATTTATCTGCATCACATGCAACAGAACTGGACACACCAACAATCATTGCTCCTTGAATCAAAAGAAACAATATGCTAAGCAAATTTTGATGGGGACATCACCAGCAGTTCCAGCTCACTGCCCGTCACTTCACCCCGGAAGTGCTCATCATGAAACATCCACTTATCTTTCGAGTCATATCATGTATTTTCTTCCCTTTATTTGAGTCATATCTATGTAATCTTCTTTTATTTGAGTCAGTTAAGTAGGTTAATGGCTCAATAGAGTAGCAAATGGTCCCTATTGGGCTCAGTTGTCAGGCTGGCCCAGGGGTGCCCCCTCCTGGATAGGCTTGGTCTTTTGTGTATTTGTCAGGGGTAGTCTAGTCATGTAAAGAGTGGAGCTCCTATAAATAGGACCTAACTCTCTCATTTGAAGATAATGAAGATTTTAGAATTTGAGCCTTTTATGCTATTTTTATTGGTGGATTCTAATAGCCAAGGGTGGATTCCCTAGTTGGGAGAGGATTCCCCCCCCTTATCTCTCTCTCTCTCTCTCTCTCTTCCTCTATCTCTCACTAAGGGAGCGCCCATTTCTCTCTCTACCCCCTTCCCTCTCTAGGTCGCCCCCACCTCTCTCTCCTCCCATCAACCGCATCCTCCACCTCAGCCCATTCCTCTTTTACCACATCACCCATCAAGTGCCACATCACCGTCCACCTCATCTTGACTCCTCAACTTCGCCACCCCACCATCAATCCAACCATTAAACCCACAGCCCCCTAGACACCTCTCCACTCCCCAACACAACCCCCCCCCTTCCCCATCCACCCTTTCACTTCCCAAGCCACCACTCTACATCCCTAATGCTCCATTGACTACCCAATTAAACAAAATTCAAATCAAGGGGAGAAAACCCCCTCCATTGGCCAACCTGCGCCCTCCTCCCCACTCCCCCTCCCCCCTGGTCGTACCCCTCTCCCCTCCCCTGCTATCTCCGCCCCCAACACCCTTTCTCCCCCTCCATCAGGCCTATTTCGCAGCCCCCCTTCTCCCCTTTCAACCAGGGAGAGTCCCCACCCCTTCCTACGCCTTCCCCCCCTCTCATCCTCCCCTTCTCACCCCTATCTCACATTGATACCCACACCAGCAGCAGTAGCAAAACCATAGGCCGTGTTGTAGCATCACCCTCGCTCCCCTGCAAGGCTCCTTACATCAAGCCCAACACCGGTGGATTCTACTCCAAGCAAGCTTCGCAACAAGAGGTCGTGCACCCTCATCCGGCGTCGGAGTTAGGCGGGAGGCATGTTTCCGTCAGGCTGCACAAACTGACTCCGGCAGGCGACAGAGACGAGTTACAGAATGAGCCACGGCTCCATCCAGCATCTCCTGGCTCTGCCCTTAGGTGGAGAACAACTAGGAACGTCCAGATTCCACTCAAGGTTGGTCTCGTACCATTCTGATGACCCAGTAGAGAGCATCGCCCTCGACAAGCCGTCCCTGGCCAGGAGGCAGGCCTAACTGCGCCCCAGCAAGACGGCCGACCACAGAAGGCACCACGGCTCTAACCAACGTCTCCTGGCTCTGCCCTTTGCTAGAGTACAATGGAGGACGCCCAGATTTCATTCAAGACTGGTCTCGCCCCATTTCGTTCTCCCAGATGAGAGTGTCGTCCCCGACAAGGCGCCTCTATCTCACCGACAGCCCAGACTGCACGTCCTCACGAGCACGGGCGGTGTCGGCTCCACATCCATCTGAATGGGGCCATTCTAGTTCTAATGCTTCTCCAAGGTGTCCCTCTTCGTGACAAGACCAGTCCCACTCCGTTCCGACTCCGGACCTCCTCAATACAGCACATGTAAGTCCGGCCTTCGATTCTGCTCCTACATCCTGCTCATCCCCACCGGTGTACAGAGACCGCCATTTCCTCGTCCAAAGAAGTTTCAAGGTGATATTCAGATGAATCAAGCTAGGGTCACCCCTCTTTCAAGAAAGACTGGTCTGGGCTCGATTCAACGTCCCAGTTGGGAGTATAGTCCCGAGCAATGTGTCTCTGGATAGCAGGTGACGGCGTCGGTGAAGTCTCACAAGAACTACCGTTCCTGACGCCACCGACCCCCAAACGAGCTGCCTCTTCTTCTTGGTCTTTCTCAAGGCGAACCTCTATACATCATCACCAACCACATCCTCTTCAGACGCCCGAGCAGGGAGTATCGCCATCGACAACCTACTGGTGCCAAGCTGAGCAGACTGTGCTGGTGACCGTGCATGCAGACTGTTCAATACGCCACCAATTCCCCTCCCCGCCTGGCTGGCTGAACGCCCCTCCTTGCGTGGAGGTATAATTTGGTTGTAACCTTTTCTCCCAACCCTTGAGCCAACCCTCCTATGTGAGGTGTAGTGCTGTAATTGAGTTCACAATAAGAGAAGCTTCATCGGCACAGTGTGCGGAGAGTCCCACGCTTCCCTGCTCGCCTTCGTCTCCAGCTCGGGATCGGTGCCTTCACACTGATCACGTATTTGTTGAACCCTCCTTGGTTTTGCCTGTTCATTTAGTATCGTTTCTGAGCTCAGCCGACGAGGAAGAGAGTGCACGGCCCCGCAGCTCCCCGCTCACGAGTGGCCACCGCGGATTGAGTGAGGAGAGAACCCCGTGCCCTCAAGGCACGAAGTCCACCCGCTATCGTGGGTGCCCCCCCATCCTAGTGAGGGAAATGTTAGGCTGAGTCATCGCTCCGTACCAATAGGGTTCAGGTCCTCGGACCCACCCTACCATCACATAGTCACCACGGGAAAGGGTTGCACTGCGAAATCAGTCCGCTAACATCGAGTCTGGCTTCTTGTTTGTGTGCTTGCTAGTCTAGGTCCAAGGCTCGCCCGATCTGTCCCATTGCATCCCCTGGGTTGTCTCACATCAAGTGGTGTCAGAGCCATGTTCTAGACTTGTTCTCACAAGTCAAGTCCTAGGGCACTTATGATGGGGGCATCCCTTGCCCCTCCACATTTTCGAGGCTCGGATTGTTCGTCGGCATGCTCCATTATGTTTGTCATGTGTTTCTGAGTCTAGCCATGTAATTTTTATATTATATTTGAGTCATAAACTGTGTAATTTTCCCTTTATTTGAGTCATGTACCTAGGTTAGTGAGTCATTTACCTAAGTTCTCTATCATATGGTTTATTAGGTTGGTTATTGGGCCCAATTCAATAGGCTAGGCCCAGGGGCGCCCCTCCCTGGTCTGTCTGGTCATTGTGTCAATTGTCTAGGGTCAGTATGGTCATGTGAAAAGTCATGTGCCTATAAATACCCCCCTCACCTCTCTCATTTGTAACCTTTGATGATCAATAAAATTTGAAATTCCCTTGGAATTTTATCTCCCCTCCCTCTCTTGATATATATCTCTCTCTCATATCTCTCTCTCTCCTCCCCTCCCAAAATTCAAATTTTCCCCTCCTCTCTCCTCCATTCACTCTTCATTAATATCCCCCCCCCTTCCCCATACACTCATTCAATTCCCCCCAACCCCCAAGGTGGAATCCACCAATCTCAAAGCCACCCGCCAACCACCCACTCCCCCTCCCCAAGTAACCCTCCATCCCCCCAAGGCTGAAGGGGCTTAAATCCTAGGCCAAAATTGAATCTCCCTCCCTTGCTGGCTGCCCCTCACTGTTGTGCCCCTGTGGTCATTTGGCATTCATAGTTTTGATAATGGCCAAACACTATAAGTCATTGATGTTTCCCACTCTCATATGACTTAAATACTTGATGTTCTTTCATGACAATTATGCCAAGAAATGGAGTGGAGATGGCAAAAGTGAAATACCAATGATCGCGCCCAAGCAAGTATGAAAATCCCTTCAAAAAGTAAGAGTCAACACTTCACATAGCCAAGGTCGATGCACAATGAAGAACACAATTGATTTCAACATCCAAGGTCTGAGCATTCATTAAGGAAAGGTCAAATACTCAGTAGACATCTTCAATGTCTAAATAGTTTGATGCCACAAACTGGAATGGGCTACAAATAGGTTTAAGGGGTTGATTGAAGCAAAATATGTGAAAAATCAAGTTTTTGGTTGACCAACGGTCATAAATCGGTCGACCAGAATTGCCAGAACCGAAAAAGCTACAGAACCTGTCAGTAGGGGTCGACCGCCCAGAATGACCGGTCGACCGGCCCAAGGTCCGGTCGACCGCCCCTATCCTGCCAGTCGACTGATTTTGCCAGAACGAAAACTCTTCACAACTGTAAAGTTCCGGTCGACCGACCACCTACTTCCGGTCAACCGGAAGCCCCGATGCAGTAATGTTTGACTTCATTTTCCACCTCATGGGTAGTCACTCTTCTTGGATTTGTTTAATCCTAAAGTCACCCAATATTCCATGATTTGTGGATCTGGTGATGGGGGTGTCTATGGACCATTCAAAAGATATAAAACCAACATAAGAGGGTTAGAAACCCTAATGCATCAAGTGGGATCAAGGGAGATCAAAGGAGGCTAGAGGAGGTCCAAGGAATAAGAGGGTATTGTAGCCGTGAACAGTACTTCGTGCCGAGTTTTTCATCCATTCCAAGGTGATTCAAGCATATATCTCAAGCCAGCAACCTCCAAGGAAGAGTAGAAGCAAGCAAAGGTTTCAAGAGAGATCAAATATGCATCCATAATCCTCTTCATCAACTCAAGGGGATCCAAGGAAGATCACTTCGCAAGGAAGAGGAAACCATTGCTGCGAGGAGGCTTTGCAAGGAAGAAGAAGCCTCTATTTCAGACAAGATCTTTTCGATTCTAGCATATCTCCATATCTTGTTTGAACATTTTCATCTTGTCCTCTTTTCATTTTGTTCAAGCTATTGAAACTATGAATTGTCCCTACCACAGTTAGTAGGAAGGCAATTGGAGGGTGATCCAATATGCAGTGTTGTCGTCCCTACCGGTGGTTAGTAGGAAGTAGGGCTGTCAATGGGCCTGGCCGGCCCGACAGGCCCGCGGGCTTGGCCCGATTTCGGGCCGGGCCGCAAGGTATTTTTCGGCCCGCGGGTTTTTAGTCGGGCCTAAAAGCCCGGCCCGACTAGACTCGCAGGCCAGGCTCGGGCTTTGAGTTCGGCCCGCGGGCCGGCCCGGCCCGATCCCTTTTTTTATTCTCACTTCAAATTTTAAAAACTATTTAGTCAAACTTATGTTATTTTACTTAATTAAAAAATTTAAAATTCTCTTTTCACATAAATTATGTAATTAATATCAAAATTTTAATTTATTTAGTGAGATTATAAGTTTTATAGTATTAAATCTATTATTTTTATTATTTTTATTATTTTATTTAAGTAGTCGGGCCGGGCCGGGCCTTAATCGGGCTTTGAAATTTTTACATAATGTCGGGCCCGACCCGGCCCGGCCCGACATAGGTCGGGCCCGGGCCGGGCTCGGGCCTTACTTTTGATAAGTCGGGCCCGGGCCGGGCCGACCTAAGCCCGGCCCGGGCCCGGCCCATTGACAGCCCTAGTAGGAAGGCAATCGGAAGTTCTCCGATCTGCGGTTTGATGCGCTGCACTAGTGAAGCCTCACTGGATTTGGTGAGGGGTGGACGTAGGACTCGGGATTCAGTCAGAACCACCTTAAAATCTCGTGTGTTATGGTTTGCTTGTGCGATTGCTTTATGCTAGATGCATGCTTAGGTTCAATCCTTATTTTACTTGTTCATCTTGCTATGCAAATCGTTGTATCCTTCGCTAAACTAGTTGTATTCCGCTGCTATTCTCTTTATCTAGCATTAAAGAGGGGTGTTCTGCGAAAAGAGGGACAGATCTATTCACCCCTCCCCTCTATATCCACCATCCACTACTCAACAAGTGGTATCAGAGTCGAATCTCTCATTATGGGGTCCAACAACCTTGAGAAAATTGGTGGATTATCGTCCAAGGGTTTATTACTTGAAGGACATTCTGTGAATGGACCTCCTTATTTCACTGGAACTAATTATCCTTATTGGAAACAACGTATGCAGGTGTTCATTCGCGCCCAAGATTACGAACTCTGGTGAGTGATCAGCAAAGGTCCGTATGAGCTTACGGATGATGAGGAATTGTGGACTAAAGAACAAATAAGAAAATGTATTGTCAACTGGAGTGCTAGACACTTCATGCAATGCTCACTCCATCCAGTAGAATTCTCAAGAGTAGCTACCTGCGCAACTGTAAAAGAAATGTGGGATAGGTTAGAAGTGATTTATGAAGAACCTCTCAGGTACGAGAAACAAAAGCCAACATTTTAGTTTCTGAATATGAAATGTTCAGGATGAGGCCTGATGAGTCAATTCAAGACATGTATGCTCGCTTAACTGTGCTTACTAATAGTCTACTGATCTTGGAAAGAAATATTCAGAGCAGGAATTGTAAGGAAGATTCTCAGATCACTAATCCCAGCATGGCACACAAAGGCTACCGTGGTTGAAGAATCCAGAGATCTTACAACTACTAAGGTAGATGAACTCATCGGGTCATTGATGACCTATGAGATCAACCTAAAGAACAAAGCGATTGAGATACCTAAGAAAATATCCCTAGCTCTTAAAGCAGGACCCAGCGGTCAAAGCACTTCTGACGAAGGTGAGGCTTCTGCAAGTGAGCGAGATGAGGATGACGTAGCCATGCTCACTCGTAAGTTCAGAAAATTTCTGAGAAAGGAAGGTAAGAGCTTCATGAGAGGAAGGTCACATGTAAGGAAAGTTTTTAAATCCAATTCTAAAAATTTTAAGAAAGCTGACAAGATTATTTGTTATTCTTGCAACAAACTAGGGCATTTCAAGACTGAATGTCCGGAAAAATTCAGAAAAGTTGACAAATGGAAGGGCAAGAAAAAGAACAAGGCCATGGTGTCCACATGGAGCAACGAAGAAGAAAGTGATGATGGAACCAGCTCCTCGGACAAAGAAAAAGAAGATCTTTACCTCATGGCCAGAGGTGACGAAGAAACTGAGGTAAAATCTCCATTTAAAAATTTCACAATTGATGATTGGGAGGAAGCATATATACAGCTCATGGAGAAATATGACATGTACAAAAAGGAGAATAAATCTTTGAAAAAGAAAATTAACTCATTTGTGCATGATCATGATATGAATCATAAGACTGCTTCACTTGAAACTGAAATTGAAGACCTTAAGAAAATGATTAAGAATTTGGAAGAGGGAAGAAAAGAAATGGCTGACTTGGAAAGTGAAAATGAAGACTTAAGAAATGAGATTGATAGCATGAAGCTAAAAATGCAAACCTATAAAAAGGACAGCAAATTGAGCAATGAGAAGTATGATGCTGTCAAATATGTCAACACTCAACTCCTTCAAAACATTAAAAAATTACAAAAAGAGTTGAAGGATAAACAACATTCCTTAGAAAAGTTTGTAGACGGAAGAGAAAATCTAGATGCATTGGTAGGTACTAGAATGAATTTGAACAAAGAAGGATTGAGTTTTGAATCACAAACAAAAGGCCAATTGGGTTAAAAACTGTCACATTTGTTTCCTCTTCTGATGCGTCTATCTCAAGCATAACACCCAAAGGAAAAGAAAGGGTTGAAGAGGAAGCCACTGAAATTTCCAAAAAGATTGCTCAAAAGCCTCAGAAAAGTCAACCTTCCCCACAGCACAGGTCAACACTTCCTTGGCCATCCCCAGCTCAGCCTTCCAGAAGCCACTATAACTGGGTTGCACGTAGGACAGGTCGACACTCCCATTCATATAGGTCGACACCACCTTACTTTTAGGGGAATTGTGATTCCTTTGTGCATCAATCCTATAAGCCTCAATCCCCTAGGTGGCAAAACAATCATTTTCAACCCAAAACCAACCAGTGGCCTCAATGGTTAAGAAGCAAACTTCCTCAAACTTCCACAAAATCCAACAAAGAGCTTCAAAACAAAAAGTGAATGTCAAACCTGAAAAGAAAAATCAAATCCCTGCTCTAAGCAAAGAAAACATGAATACAAGGAAGGTTTGGATTCCAAAAGAGATGGTATCATGTTTTGAAAATCTAAAGAAGTTGGTGGGACCCAAGTTTTGTTGGGTTCCAAACCCCATTGCTTAATTTCTTGTGCAAGAGTGTCTTGCAGCCATGCATAACCGGTGGTACCTTGATAGCGGCTATTCAAGACACATGACTGGAGACAAAACAAAATTTTATCTCTTGGAGAAAAAGGAAGGTGGACACGTCACATTTGGAGGGGACAACAAAGGAAGAATCATTGGAACATGTAATGTAGGTAAGAACATCTCTAACTCCATTGGAAATGTGCTGCTAGTTGAAGGTTTGAAATACAGCTTGCTCAGTATAAGTCAATTGTGTGATAAAGGTCATAAAGTGTTGTTTGACTCTCATGAATGTAGAATCCTTGAACCAAAATCTGACAAGGTAAAATTTTCTGGTAAAAGAGTCAACAATGTTTACATGATTGACTTAGACGACCATGCTCATATAAACCTCTGTCTTGCTGCACCAAAGTCTAAGCTTGCATGGTTATGGCATCGTAGACTAGGACATGCTAGTTACAATGTCTTACATAAACTTTTGAAGCATTCAATGGTGAAAGATTTTCCTGAACTATCTTTTAAATATGAAAACAAATTGTGTGATGCATGTGCCATAGGTAAACAAACAAGAAAATCCTTCAAGGCTAGATCTGCAAATATGTCATCCAAACCACTCGAGCTGATTCATATGGACTTATTTGGTCCAACCAGAATTGCTAGTTTAAGTGGCAAGAAATATTGTAGTGTCCCAAAATTTATATAAATATTTTCTGGATTATTTTAAGAATTTTTTGGAATTTATTAAGAATTTATAAAGCTTAAATGAACTAACAAATTAATATTAGGATTATAAGGCCCAATTATGTTAAATAATTAATCCAGCTTTGATAAATAAAGCCCAAAGGAGTTAAGGACCAAGCCCATTAAATTTGACCCATATTCTAGAAGGTTAATTAATTTATCCTTGGAATATAAGGATAAATACCTTTTTTATAGATAATTATGTGGATAAAACAATAAAAGAGTTTTATTAAGTTTGAATTCTGCGCACAGTAGTTGTAGCGGTCTATTGTGCGACCGCCACAAGGCTCTGACGCACCAAGACTCGACCGTTACATTCTGACTAATTCCGTAAGTGGAAGAACAAGCAAAAAGATTGGATCTTTGGGATCCTATCTGCTAGAGACCTAATTGAGAGAACATGTAGGGTTACTAAGGACTCTTAGGGATCAGGTTTTGGCCAACTAAGGGCTCCAGAATCGACCTAATCCATGAAACCCTAGCAAAGTTCTATAAATAGGACCCAGATTGGGATTGAGCGACCCTTACTTTTGGCTCGTGAAGAATCAAGGTAAGGAGTCACAATTTTGGGTAAGTTGTTTAGAAGCTTCTGTTTATAATACTTTAGACTAATAGCTCCCAAAATTTCGTGCTAGGAGATCCAATATCCAAGGAGTTAGAAGCTTCCAAAGTTGCTGGTTCAACCATAGCGACCCAGGAATCTGAGCAAAAGTCCACTGAAGAATAGGAAATTAAGACGTCTAAACGAGGTATTTAGAAGTTGGTTCTTTAGAACTTTTTGTTCCAAATAGTTTCATATTTATACCCTCCAAATTTCACGTCTTTAGGTCAAGAGATTGAGGAGTTAGGATGGCGTGAAGTTGCTGAAAACCCACAGGAAGGGAAGGATTAGGGCGTACTTTGCAGACCCAAATTTGAAGTATAAAAGCTTGTAAAGAGGTAGGTCATCTCATGAACGGCAAGAATATCATGTTAGGGATAAAAACCCTCTGATTTTACTTGATTTCATGTAGTGTAGGCCAAGAATTTCATGTTTTAGTAGGTCTATGCATACATGCATATCTTTAACCAAAATTAGAGATAAAAGATATTCTCTTGTTAATTCACTGCAACCTATGCATCTAGATGGCCTTTACTTTGTTTTGTCATGACTAGAGTAGTTAAGTCTTTTTAAACATGACATGTTTCAATCATAGTCTTTTATTTTCTATGTACAATCAACAGGGCTCTAACGGTCTATAGTTCGACTGTCAGAGGCATATAACGGTCTTACGATAAGCCGCCACACCCCCTGTTATACTTGAGTTCCATGTAAACTCTGACGGACTATAAGTGGAGCGTTACGACACTCTGACGGCCCCACGATAAACCGTCACAGCACTATGACGCCCCCATATTAGACCGTCAGAATACTATGATCTGTCAACCCGAGACAGAATTGAAAGCAGTCAACTTAGCTTATAAATAAAGCCTAGATATCTAAGTTTTGACCTGTTTTCATGACTTTGAGTTTATTAATTGATTCATGATAGAAATTGCATGTCTGAAGTAACTTGAGTTATTTTAAGCATATGTTAATTTCATTTTCTAAACTCTATAGTTTTGTATTAAAACCATGATTTTAAATATTGTATTGACGGAGTTTATCATGGTTTCACATCGTTATACATTCTTTCTTGTCTATAGAGTTATTTTCTTTAAGTACGTGGCGTATACTCCGGTATGTGTCCACTAGTTACACTTTTGCACTATAGGAACACATTCTTGAACTTGAGGACCTCTCTATTGAATATTCCTTCCAATAGACTAGGAAATCTTGTTTCAAGGCCTCCGTAAGTCTCCGTGAGCTTGGGATTCCCACTAGGATGCTGAGCTGGTTGTACCATTAAAGCCCAATTATCTAGAAAAGCACTACCAAAGTTTTGAAGTTTGTCTATGTAACGGCCTATTACTCGACCGTCAGGCACATCTAACGGTCCAATATACAACCATCACATTACTGAGTCCATTTTATTCTTTTTGGATTCAGCCCATTCTAACGGTCCAATACTAGACCGTCACGTTCATGTAGCGGCCCATTAATTGACCGCCCCAATTCCTGAGTACTTTAACCCGAGGTTTGACCCAAGGGTTGGAATTCCAAAGTTCTTAGATTGATTATTGATGGTCTAGGACTTGTCATATTGTTCAAGATACTTAATTTTAAATTATGGAAGATAAGGAATGTATTGTTATGCTGTCAAATTGTTTCCATGAGCATAACATTATTTTAAGTCATTCTTGATCCCTCGTATTCTTAAGTGAAGCGTTCATTCATTGAATTATTGTTATCATGAACTTATTGAACTTGTTATATTACAGGCCATATTTTATTGCTTGAAACGTGGAAGTAGCTTGATTTATACTTGAAGATGCGAGCGGGCACTGGTTGTGTTCAAGGGCTCTATGCTTGTCCCCTCGGCTGATTGTTGGAAACATACTGTAAACCATGGGATATGATACTACTGGCGTAGCATTGCGCTAGGAGTACTTCCTATATAAATAAGTGAAAACTCCACGGCACGACATATACACGTACATGACTTTCTTGCTTGTTACATGATATTCCACAGAAATTCACCAAATACTTTCTCATAAGTAAAAGATGTTGGTGTGATGATTACGTGGTTTGCTAGTACATTCTCGATACATTCTTGATCATGAAAGACCATATCATGTTCTTGTTACATTCTTGCTAATTCATACTTGCTCAATCTATCTTACATGATCATCTTGTTACCTTGGTTATTTACATGTGAATTATGGCATTCACATGATTTCACTTTATTTTCTTTAGAGCTAGAATGTTAGATCACTTTAATAGTGCCTTCATGTTGATGTGAAGATACCTACTGGGCAAGTGTGCTCATTATCTATTTCCAATCTTTTCAGGGGATGTAAGTGATTCGAATTCGGATTCGAGTTATTCAAGTAGCGGGTCCGAGAGCAAATCAGTGTCATATCAAAAATGAGAGTGAAGACTTAGGAAAGTCAATCTTGTTTAGATCGAGTCTTTGTAATTTTTTTTCTTGAGTCTGATCGATTGAAGAAGGTTGAAAAGTTATTGTATTTGAATATTTTGATTTGATTACTAATGAAATAAAGTTAGAGTTTGAGTAAATTATTGTGCAATTGTATTTTGTTATGTGCGGTTGTTTTGCGCTCTGATCATTCTTGCTTGCAAGAGGCTTACCATGCCGACTGTTCACGTTCCTCGAGCTAGTCTTCCGCTGTAATAAAGGCTCGGGGCGTGACAAATATGGATATGTCTTGGTGGATGATTTCTTTACGTTCACATGGATTTTCTTTCTCAAACATAAAAATGATGCTTTTGATGAGTTTCAGGCACTCTATATGAAGAAAAAGTAAGACGGTGAGTTCAAAATCTTCAACCTTCAATCTGATCATGGTGGTGAATTTGAAAATACTGAATTCTATAATCTTTGTAGGGTTGAAGGCATTTCACATCAGAGTTCATCACCAAGAACCCCTGAGCAAAATGGTGTAGTTGAAAGAAGGAATTGAACACTCATAGAGATGACAATGATAATGCTTGCCGAACGGCAACTCCCAAGGAAATTTTAGGCTGAGGCGGTAAACACGTGTTACATTATCAACCGATCTATGGTAAGGCCACACACCAAAAAGACTCCTTATGAATTCCTGAAAGGTAATAAGCCCTCTCTCTCTCATATGAAAGTGTTTGGGTCTAAATGTTTCATCCACAATAATGACAAAAGAGAATTAGATAAATTCGAGCCCAAGAGCGATGAAGGTATATTCCTTAGATATTCTGATAGATCTAGGGCTTATAGAATTTATAACATTAAGAGTCAAACTATGGAAGAATCACCCCATGTTTCCTTTGATGAATATCATGATGATTCTAAAAATGATAACCATTGCAGGAAAAATGATGAAGACGGGGAATTCCTAAGCATGAAGGAAAAGAATGATCCTCCACAATAAGAAACAAGAAAAGATGGTGACCTAGCTGAATCAAGCAATGCAAGGGATCAAGCTTCAGAAGAAGGTACTGATTCTACAGATATTAGAATTCTTAAGGATCATCCTTTAGAAAATGTCATTGGAAGCTTGAATGATCCACCTAGAACTAGGTCACATTTTAGAATTGTGGAAGAATTAGATCATCTTGCTCTTGTCTCCCGATTGAACCCAAGAATATTGATGATGCATTGAAAGATGAAAACTGGATAAACTCAATGCAAGACGAATTAAACCAGTTTGAAAGAAATAAAGTTTGGCATCTTGTTCCTAGACCTTAATCACACTCTATCATAGGCACTAAATGGGTTTTTAGAAACAAACTCAGTGAGGAGGGTAAGATAATAAGAAACAAGGCGAGATTGGTGGCTCAAGAGTATAATCAAGAGTTTGGGATAGACTTTGAAGAATCTTATGCCCCAGTAGCCAGACTTGAGGCCATCAGAATTTTACTTGCCTTTACATGCTCCCTTAGAATAAAGTTGTATCAAATGGATGTAAAAAGTATTTTGTTGAATCTTGAATGGTTTGATCTAAGAAGAAGTCTATGTGGAACAGCTCCCTGGCTTTGAGAACTCTAACCATGCAGATTTTATATACAAGCTAGACATGGCACTTTATGGCTTGAAGCAAGCACCGAGAGCTTGGTATGAGAGACTAAGCTCGTTCCTCATTGAGAAAGGGTACATACGAGGTAAGGTAGACCAAACACTTTTTACCAAGAAGCAAGGTAAAAACATCTTGATTATTCAAATTTATGTTGATGATATTGTGTTTGGTTCTACTAAATCTGAAATGTATGAGGAATTTGCTAACCTCATGACTAGCGAATTCGAGATGAGCCTAATGGGAGAACTCTGATTTTTTCTCGATTTGCGGGTCAACCAAGAAGAAGATGGGTGCTTCATAAGTCAAGCAAAATACATCAAGGAGCTACTGAAAAGATTCAACATGACAAGCTACAAAATAATTGCAACTCCTATGAGCACCACAACATCACTAGATTAGGATGAAAATGGTAAACTAGTGGATGCAAAAATCTATAGAGGTATGATCGGCTCCTTACTTTATCTGACTGCATCCCGACCAGATATCCAGTTTAGTGTTTATCTCTGTGCTAGATTTCAAGCTAGTCCTAGAGAATCCCACTTAACTACCGTCAAACGTATCCTTCGATATCTTGTCGAAACTCAAGACTTGGGATTGTGGTATCTGTCATCATGTGATTTATCTCTTATTTCTTATTTTGATGCGGACTACGCTTGATGCAAGCTGGATCGCAAGAGTACTAGTGAATACTGCCAGGATCTGGGCGGGTGTTTAGTTTCTTAGACTTCCAAGAAACAACACTCGGTTGCCCTCTCAACCGCAGAAGTAGAATACGTTGCTGCGGGGAGCTGTGGTACCCAAGTGTTATGGATTAAACACCAACTCTAAAAGTACTTAGTGGATCTTTGTTGTGTCCCGATTCTGTGTGATAACACCAGTGCTATCAACCTTGCAAAAAATCCAGTCCAGCACTCTAGGACCAAACATATTGAGATTAGGCATCACTTCATTAGAGATGTGGTCTTTAAGAAAAACTTTGAACTGCATTTTGTTGATACACTAAATCAGATTGCTGACATCTTCACCAAGCCCTTGTGTAATGACAGGTTTTCAACACTCAGAAGGGAGCTTGGTCTTTGCAGACCTCAGGCCAATAAAAATTGAAATGATGATCTTGTTCAATTTGGTTGTGTGTTTTTGCTGATTGGTTTCCATGCATTGTTTATATATAAACATGTCATTCTGCATGTGGTGTAGCATTGCATGTAGTTGCATAATAAAGTTGAATTCATGTGCACAATGCATTGCATGTGGTGTAGCATCATTCTTACATGGCCATGGTATATTAAATGATGAAGTGTGGAAAGACAGGTTATGCTTGTCTGGAAGCACTCACCATGCGTGAGGATACACCTCCGCCAAGTACCATGTGTCACTGTCGCATGTAGGCCATACAGTAAGGGGGAGTTATTTCTTTGAAGCATTCATGCAAATGTTTCATCTTTATTCAGTTACCTTTAATAAGTGTACAACCATGGGCCGGGTCATGCATTTCATTTCTGATCATTCTCCTTGATTGCAAACATAACTCCTTGAATGCATTCACTGCATATCCTTAGGGGGAGTCTTGTTGCTTCTCTTACTCTCTTGCAATCTGAACTTCAATGGCTTCCAGTTTGAATATGTGATCATGAGATAGACAGAACAATGGCGTAAGAGCTTTCTATTATCTGAACTGATGATTGTGCATCCAATGAAAATGGCTTAGATTTAATGATTTCCTTGAAGTTCTGATATATTTTTTTGAAAACATCTCTGTTTGGTGGTTTTAATAGACTTTAACTAGAGATTGCATGTTGTGCCTTGCATGACTATCCTGAAATCTGAAATTCAAACTTCATGGCAACCTTGGTGATACTCTAATGCTTAGTATTATTGTTAAACACCTTGATGAGCTGGAATTCCTGAAAATCAATTAGCCAGAGCAATTATATTATTGCACGGAGAAATATGTCACATCCTCAAAACAAGTGACGAATGATATGTCATGATGTGCCCATGTTATCTCTGTCTTAATTAAATTAGACTCTAGGCAAAGCAATGGCATAATTGCTGAGAAATATATCTCCTCATCAAAGAAATGAGGTCAGATATGTCATGAGGTGATATTGCTATCTTTGTTCAATCTGAAGCATAATAGTCAGTCTTACCAAATACCTAGGAATACTGGCATCTAAACAATGTGTATTCTTACAGATAGGAGGGATGTACTAGACTCGATTGCTCGTAATATATGAGTCATGTGCATACAAATGCAAAAGATCATGCAAAACAGTGCTGGAATCATAAAATTCCATGCTTTAGTCATGCTTGTTTAACCTCAATACTAGTTTATGCAATTCCCGATAAAGTTATTGAATATGGATGTATAAGACAAAGGAATGTTAACCACTGCCATGATATGCACTTCTGGTTCATTTCTATTAAAACATAGATGTAGATGCTTTTCAAACTCTATTGTTGATCTCGGATTTCATTAGCTTTGAACCATGTATATTGCTCACGGCATGTTTCAGGTCTTCATATAATGGCTTGTTCTAAACTCCTATTCAGCTCTACACTCTCAAACATTTGTCACAATCTCTACCTTATCCCTCCTTTTTGCTATTGTCAAAGGGGGAGAATACTTTTGTGAGTTGAGTTGCCTTAGTGAGTGAGTTGTCTCAAAGGAGGAGACAAAGGGGGAGAATAACTTTGTGAGAAAGTCCCTCATCATGCATACACTCTGAGGGAGAGCAGCATCCATACTCATGTATCTTGAGCTGCATAGCATTCACATCCTCTGATCATCCATGCATCATCAAGCTGCATATGTTATACTCATCCATGCATAGCATACTCATCATCATGTATCTTGAGCTGCATATGTTATACATCTAGGACATTACTGCCAAATAATGACTCATAGTGGTGCCATCATCAAAAAGGGGGAGAATGTTGTGCCCCTGTGGTCATTTGGCATTCATGGTTTTGATAATGGCCAAACACTATAAGTCATTGATGTTTCCCACTCTCATATGACTGAAATACTTGATGTTCTTTCATGACAGGTATGCCAAGGAATGGAGTGGAGATGGCAAAACTGAAAGCCCAATGATCGCGCCCAAGCAAGGATGAAAATCTCTTCAAAAAGCAAGAGTCAACACTTCACATAGCTAAGGTCGATGCGCAATGAAGAACACAATTGATTTCAACATCCAAGGTCTGAGCATTCATTAAGGAAAGGTCAAATACTCAGTAGACATCTTCAAGGTCTAAAGAGTTTGATGCCACAGACTAGAATGGACTGCAAATAGGTTTAAGGGGTTGATTGAAGCAAAATATGTGAAAAATCAAGTTTTTGGTCGACCAACGGTCATAAACCGGTCGACCAGAATTGCCAGAACCGACAAAGCTACAAAACATGTCAGTAGGGGTCGACCGCCCAGAATGACCGATCGACCGGCCCAAGGTCCGGTAGACCGCCCCCATCCTGTCGGTCGACTGATTTTGCCAGAACGAAAACCCTTCACAACTGTAAAGTTCCGTTCGACCGACCACCTACTTCCGGTCGACCGGAAGCCCCGATGCAACAATGTTTGACTTCGTTTTCCACCTCGTGGGCAGCCCCTCTTCTTGGATTTGTTTAATCCTAAAGTCACCCAATCTCCCATGATTTGTGGATCTGGTTTGGGAGGTGTCTATAGACCATTCAAAAGATATAAAACCAACACAAGAGGGTTAGAAACCCTAATGCATCAAGAGGGATCAAGGGAGATCAAAGGAGACTAGAGGAGGTCCAAGGAAGAAGAGGGTACTATAGCTGTGAACAGTAATTCGTGTAGAGTTCTTCATCCATTCCAAGGTGATTCGAGCATATATCTCAAGCCAGCAACCTTCAAGGAAGAGTAGAAGTAAGCAAAGATTTCAAGGGAGATCAAATCTGCATCCATAATCCTCCTCATCAACTCAAGGGGATCCAAGGATGATCACTTCCCAAGGAAGAAGAAACCATTGTTGCGAGGAGACTTTGCAAGGAAGAAGAAGCCTCTATTTAAGACAAGATCTTTTCGATTCTAGCATATCTCCATATCTTGTTTGAACATTTTCATCTTGTTATCTTTTTATTTTGTTCAAGCTATTGAAACTGTGAATCGTCCCTACCGCGGTTAGTAGGAAGGCAGTTGGAGGGTGATCCAATCTGCGGTGTTATCGTCCCTACCTGATAGGGACATCACCTCCTATGCCCACATTCACAGTTCGTCTACTCGCCCCGGTTGCATCCGGCATGGTCTAGTTATTTAATTTTGAGTCCTATGTAATTTTTATTTGAGTCATTTGATGTATTTTCCCTTTTATTTGAGTCATGTTCCTAGGTCTTGTGTTTATTTCCCTAAGTTTGAGTGTCATTAGGTTGTCTAATTATCTATTGGGCCCAATTCATTGGGTTTGGCCCAAGGGCTCCCCCCCTACCCCTTCGGTTATTTGTCATTGAGTCAATTGTCAGGGTCTTATTGTAAAATGTGGGTTGCCTATATATAGGGCCCCATTCCCCCCATTTCAAGGTAATGAATCAATGAATGAAAAACTTGCCATTTTTAGAGTTCAAACTTCTTATCTAGTGGAGAGATTCCATTATCTGGGTGAGAGACCCTAGGGGAGAGATTCCCCACCCATCCCTCTCTTAATTTCTCTCTTTCACTCCCCTTTCTCTCTCCTCCACACCCAATTTCAAAAATTTTCTCTCTCCTCCCCTCCCAACCCCCTCCACCCTCCCACCTACCTCCATTAACTCCTCTACAACTTCCCACAAGCCATCATTACTTCCCCCTAGTCCCAATAGACCCTCCTCCAATCCACACCCCACCCTCCAACCCCCAACTACCCATCCCCTTCCCCAAGCAGCCCTCCACCTTCCCAGGCACCTCTTCCCATCCCCAAGACCACCATTGATCACCCCACATTAAAGGAAATTCAAACTCACATTCCCTCCACCCACTTGTGCCCCCTCACCTTCCCCCTTCTCCCTCCAAGCCCAAATTCGTAGCTCCTCCTCCCACCACCTATTAGACCCCCTTCCAGACCCTATTCTTCCCCTCCCACACCTCAGAACACCCCCTCCTAGACCCCCTCACAGCCAGGGTTCTCCCCACACTCATCCACCTCCATTTCCCCTCCCATATACCCCATTTCCCCCCATCATCTTCAACCTCTAGTTTTCAGTTCGCAAGCAGCAGAAGAGTAGCAGTTTGCAGAGACAACTCCGACCACATCCCAGTGAATCTGAAGGCCCAAGAGGTATCCACAAAAGCATCTACCAGTCTTCTTCGTAACGGCGGTGGTTTCATCTCCATCCGAGCTCCGTGCTGCCCGCAAGATCCGTTCTCCCACAACTGCGCAGAACTGCCCCTGTTGAGCACCTGAACCGGAGTACAAGCTTTACCACGACAAACCTCGGACGAATCAGGCCAAGAGTTCTTCTGCAAAGTTGTTTCTAGTCCTGTCTACTTTCAGAATGAATAAGTAGAACTTCGATAGACATCTGTGGGCCGGAGTTATCAATTTTATCCCTCGGGTACGCGGTTCTGCTTCCCACAGTCTGCACCGACCTGTCACCATTCTTTAGAGTCCACTACTCTTATCCGGCATCTTTTGGCTTCCCCGCCAGTTCTGCTGCGAAGAGCACTCGTCCACGGTTCCAACAACTCCAGCGGTTATTGATTCTGAGTCCGGGAGCTATCAGGGCATCCTCTTCTTCCTGCTGTTGGAAACCTGAAGCTGTCAGTCCGAGAATCTGCCACCCTGTTCGAGCCTCCACCCAGACCAGCATCGGTGCCAGAAGAAATCAAAAAAATTCTGAAGTCATCCTGATCCAGTTACGAAGATTTCCCCACTAGTCCCATCATCAGAAAAAATCAGGAGAGGTCACAGAGGTGCGATCTTCGACTGCTGGTCCCTGATTCCAGAACGTGGACAGATTCGACATCGGCTTCCTTTCATCACTTCTAGCTCGAATTTCCCTCCCCGCTTGGCCGGCTGAAGGCCCCTCCCTGTGAGGAGGTAGTGTTTGGATGTAATCATCGTCTTCCCTTCCCCATGATTCCCCCCCTTGCATTGGCATTAGAAAAAGTCACCCACACACTCGGCCACGTAGGGACAAATGCCCCTCCAGACCCTATCCCCACCATGAAGATCACCCATGTCTAAGTTGAAGGAGAAGCCTCACACGGTGGTCTCCACCCTCCACCACCATCTCTAGATGGGGATGAGCTCATCTTAGGGGAACCCCTTGTTAATTGGCTAAGGGAAAGCCCAATTAGAGAGATCACGGCCCATGTTTGCCATCCTATGGAGCAAAACCTCCCTATAGTGCCCTTCTCCTATCGCACCACCATCCAATCATCCTACCAAGTGGAGACTTTAGAGGATCTTCTTAAGGGCTTAGCATGGAAAATGGAGTTGACTGGCATGTTGACCACAGTGGTCGACTGACCTAGGAGCCTTGACCTCCAACACCTATATGTCGGGTCTATCACTGTGGTTTACACTGTGGGTTGCTACACTAGCGACCTCCTTCTATTCCTCCCTGCACCCGATGAGCTCGATGCTATCCGTAAATTGGAGTTGCTTATCTCGGGTAGAACGTCAAGCCCTCCATTCATGGCCGACCATCCCACCTAAATCACCAGCCCAATTATCCCGATGGAGGAGGATGCCTCATCATCTTTTGAGGACCTTGAGGACTTAGAGTACCTCTCTCTAGGAAACCCATTCCATGATCCCTTCGACCCCTTCCTATTTGAGCCTAGATGCCCATGTGACCCACCTGCCTTACTCACCACCCACTATTCCCTACCCTCACCCACCATGTTTGACCACGCCCACCTCTCCCAAGTCCTATGTGACACAAGGGTAGCCATGACCAAGGAAGATCTACACCTAGGGAACAAGGAAGTGCCTCTTCCCATGATGAGCACCTTCCATGATCCCTTCGACCCTTTCAAGTGGAAGCTCAAGGGCCACCCCACACCCATGCACATGAAAGTCATCTTTGAGATAGGAATGCATGAACCTTGGCGTACCGCACCACTTGGCATGATTCATAAGTCGAATCCATTCATTCATATCACCCACATGTCAAGTAGGAAGCATGAGTGGTCCATATTCGGATGTAATGGTCCACCTTCATTCATCATGAGTCTTAAGCATGTTAGGAGCATTCATGGATGTCCGGGTCCTCCGGCACTCATCACAGCCATGCATAATAGGTTTACCTATGGATGCCCCGACCCTCCTAAGTCCGTCAAAGTCTTCATGGCATCAAAGAATGATCGGTCTACATTTGGCTACCCTTGTCCACCTTTGCACACCATACTTGTCACACCCACACCGCATCGTAGTGCATGGCATACACATTCACGCAAGCATCTAGCAACGAGCGGTGAGGATCACAAAGAGCGGGCAATAGCTCATAAGCACCACTTGGGATTCTAAGTAGGTAACTTGGTGATGGTGACATTGGAGTGGCTCTACCCTAGGGTCACCTCCAAATCGAGGGCACGAGGACTTGGACCTTCCCGAGTTCTGAGTGGCTTTGGCAACCCGGCTTACGGGTTGGACTTTCCGATGGGTTTTGGGATCCATCCCACTTCCCACGTGGCGAATCCAGCACCCTATACGGGCACCGTGGTGGAATCTAGTGAGTGCCTCGAGCCTCTACCTTCCTTTGAGAGAGATACCTACGGAGTGCCACCACAAATCAGCTTGAGAGCTCGACGTGAGCACACAGAGGCAATATTAGACAAGCAGGGTACCATCGCCGGCAAGAGGGTGTGCTCAAGCAACCTTGAGAGGCTAAAGAGCCATCCCCCGACTAGGGACGCGGAGATGAGTTTGGAGATCGTGGCTCGCCCGGAGCAGCATTTGGTGTACTACTTCCCCGGTGGACCCATACTCGAAGGCGTCGAGTTCTCCCCACCCCGGGGGTATGATGGGGGCATCCCTTGCCCCTCCACATTTTTGAGGCTCGGATTGTTCGTCGGCATGCGCCATTGTGTTCGTCATGTGTTTCTGAGTCTAACCATGTAATTTTTATATTTTATTTGAGTCATAAACTGTGTAATTTTCCCTTTATTTGAGTCATGTACCTAGGTTAGTGAGTCATTTACCTAGGTTCTCTGTCATATGGTTGATTAGCTTGGTTCTTGGGCCCAATTCAATGGGCTAGGCCCAGGGGCGCCCCTCCTTGGTCTGTCTGGTCATTGTGTCAATTGTCTAGGGTCAGTATGGTCATGTGAAAAGTCCTGTGCCTATAAATACCCCCCTCCCCTCTCTCATTTCTAACATTTGATGATCAATGAAATTTGAAATTCCCTTGGAATTTTATCTCCCCTCCCTCTCTTGATATATATCTCTCTCTCCTCCCCTCCCAAAATTCAAATTCCCCCTCCTCTCTCCTCCATTCACTCTTCATTAATATCCCCCCCTTCCCCATACACTCATTCAATTCCCCCCAACCCCCAAGGTGGAATCCACCAATCTCCAAGCCACCCTCCAACCACCAACCACCCACTCCCCTTCCCTAAGCAACCCTCCATCTCCCCAAGGCTGAAGGGGCTTAAACCCTCGGCCAAAATTGAATCTCCCTCCCTTGCTGGCTGACCCTCATCCCTCCCCAACACCGCCCTCCTCCCTTGGTCGCCCTCCCCATTTCCCCTTGCTTCCCTTGGCCATCCCACCCTCATACACACAACCCTACACCACCTACAATTCTCAGTTCGCAGGCAGCAAGCAAGGGTCCTGGAAGCAGCATCGTCTCCGGTCCTTCCCCGAGCTTTCTGGTGGTAAGTCATATACCTCTGTAAAGGTCGCCCAAAGTCCTTTCCAAGCGAGGTGGTTTCGTCATAATGCAAGCACTGAGCTGTCCGTGACAGTAATTCTTCCTCAACTGTGCATGACTACTCCGGTAGAGAACCAGAGCCCCAGCTCAAGTGCGACCACGGCCACTCCCTTGCAGATCTGGGTGTGAAACTTGGCTGAGGTGACCTTCCCCAAGCCCTCTATCAACCCCAAGAAGGAGGACTTTGTTTGGACCCTGGAGCCCGACGTTCCAATCATCCTCCCAGAGGCGCGTAGCTTCAGACCCAGTCCAGGGTCACAGGCAGTAAGCAGCAGCGGTTTGATGAGGCAGCCATGACCTTCCCTCATGGCTTCAAGTGGCATATATTATACCGGAGGAAACCTCATCAAGTCAGCTTCACAACCAAGTTGGTCTCGCCGTCATCTGACTTCGGGGCTGCCCGAAGGACCCATCCTCGCCAGACTGCACGATTCCTCCCAGGCAAACGACCAGCAGCGACTTACAGAGGCTTCCACGTCCAGCACCCTGGGATTCATGTGATGCCATTTTGCTGAGGGCTTCTCCTTCAAGTCTTTTTTCATCTCCAAGAAGCAGAGCCATTTTTGGACCTTGGAGTCAGAAGTTCTTGATTTTCCTTCCAAGGTGCGCAAGGTCAGTTTCCCTGAGCCTAAACTGATACCCCCCACTGTTCCGACCTTCACGATCATCTCCGAGATTTGTCGATGGCCCCATTGGTCCCGACTCGAAGAAGACTTGACCACGATCACAACGGCTCTGGTCTTGCATTCAACAGATCACGGTACTGTTTGTGGTGCCCCCGTCTTCCAGCAGCACCACTCTGGGAGCAATCAGAGCCAGAGCGGTCCAGCCCAGTTCCAGACCCTGCCCCAGCCAGCAACATGGTCAAGAAATTCCATGAAAATTCAGACGTCATCTTGGGTCAAGTCAGAAAGATTCGGCACCGGTTACGACCTTTTCTGAGCTTGGCAGAGACCGTGGCGACGCTGTCTTCGAGTGTCTGTCCGACTGTTCCAGAAGCTGGCAGCACCGGCAGAGCTCGGCATATCGGCTTCTAGCTTCACTCCCCCTCTTCACCTGGCCGGATGACCGCCCCTCCCTGCGTGGAGGTAGTTTTGGATTTAATTTCAATTAGTCCCCTCCCCGAGATCCCCCTCCTGTGAGAGGTGTAGTGGTGTAACATTTTAATTTTCAGGTCAAAGCTACACTGACACGGCGTGCGGGTGCGTACCCACGCCTCCCCGCTCGCCCTCGTCTCCGACCGGGATCGGTGTATTCACGCCGATCAGGTGAGCTTCTGGTCACTTCTCTTTGCTGGCATTCCTTGCTTAATTAGTATTGCTTCTTAGCTCTGTCGGCGGTGAGGGAGTGCCCGTTCCAACTTTCCATACATCGAGTGACCACCGCGGAGCGAGGCGAGAGCAACCCCTTACATCCCACGTCCTTGGCGTGCTGGCCGCCCGTGGAATTGGGCATCCCAGGCCCTTAGGGGTCCATCCTAAGATAGCCTTACCCCATAATGTCAAGGTCCCGCCTCAGACCCTTCCCACCATCGTTGGTTTGCCTACGAGCAACCGTGAGCGCTACGCGAGTCGGTCCGCTAGAGTGAGTCCTCCGCTCAAGGTTGATTGCTTACAATTCTAGGTCCAAGGTGCATCGGTCTAGTGGCTATCACCCCCAAGGTGGTGCCACATCAACTTGCATCCATCACCCCATGCATCATCACTTCCCCCATTTGCATGGCTACCCATAGAGGCACCTCTTACCGATCATATCCGTCATTCTCAGTCCTTCCCATGGATCCGAACGACCCCCTTTTGGGCCTAGTCCAATTTGAGATCCCTCCTTTTGACGGATCCCGCCCTAGTGCATACCTAGAGTGGGAGAATGCCATAGACAAACACTTTAAGAGGTTTACCATGTCTGGTCCCATGAAAGTCCATTTTGCCAAGAACAGGCTTTTGCATCAAGCTAGGGATCATTGGCGGCACATTGAAGGCTTAAGAGAGGTTAGGAGGCAAGAGCCCATCGACACTTGGGAGGATATGAAGGCCTAACTTAGAACCAAATACTTGCCCACCTCATACCATCAAACCCTCTTAGATGAGTGGCAAAGCCTCACCCAAGAAGGTCGGTCCGTGAGCGACTACATTGAGAAGTTTGACCATTATCTCCTTAAGTGTGGAGTTTGAGAGGACCCAGAGGTCACCTTATCTCGGTTTAGGAAGGGGCTCCGATTCCACATCAAAAAGGAGCTCTTCATGCGTGATGTGACCACACTTGAGCATGCTTATCAACTAGCCCAAGATGTTGAGAAGTTGGCTAGGCTCCCAAGAATTGCTTCCCCTCAACCGACCAATCCTAAAGTCTTGGGTCCATGGGCCAATCTGCCCCCTCCCTTAAAGGAACCATCACCTAGTTCATGTGGGATTACCCCATTGCGATCTGCCAACATCGCACCCACTATCACTCCAGCAACTACCACCCCTAGCCATGTCCTCTCAAGGAAAGACCTCCAAAGGATCAAATATGAGTGGAACCATCTCGAGTGATGCTAGCAAGATAGAATGCTATAGGTGCCACGAATTGGGACACATCGCAAGTCAATGTCCCACTAAGGGGCAGCCTACGTTGCTCCTAGAGAATGAAACCTCCCTACCCCAAGGGGAAAATGAGAGTGTGACTGAGGTGCATGAGGCCTCCCCCGACTGGGAAGAAGAGTATGAGGCACAACGGCATGAGTCGGGCCAGGAAATTTCCATCCAACCCATCAACTTGCAGTTAGGAGTGGTTGAGTGTCTCCACGTTCAAACCAAAGAAGATTATTGGCCTAGGATCCTGACCCTCCCCGGCTTTGCCGAAGTGAGAGAGATAACCATAGGGGAATCTCTAGCTCATTGGCTAAAGAGATGTCCAAACATGGGAAGCCCAAGCCCATTTTGCCCGCTTATGGAGCACCATTCCCAAGTAGTGTCCATCAAATCCTTTCACACCACGTTCCAATCCTACTACGTTGTAGAGACCATGGACGATCTCATTAACGGTCTGGGATGGCAATTGGAGTTGACTCGCATATTGACCCTCGGGACCGACCGACCCAGATGCATGGGTTTCATCCTTCCCTGTTTTGGCTCCATTACCTCTATCTGCACTATGAGTTGCTACACTAGTGAAATCATCATGTTTCTCCCCACACCCGACGAACCTATCACTATCCAATCCCAAGTCATTGAAGTCCAACGTGAGGAGTCCAATCATCCAAGGGAGGCCAATGTTCAATCTACCTTTGTGGTAGAGGAGGACCTACTGTGCATTGGAGAATACATGACATGGGCAAACACAGAAGGAGAACTTGCCTTCCCAAGTCACCCTTTCCTTGATCCCTTTGACCCCATCGAACAGGAACTCCAATACCAATTTAACCCCTTTCCCTCCTTCACCATTGCCTACCCCTCACGCATTCCCAAAGACCATTGCATTAGGCCCAATCAAGCCCTTACCTATTGCATCCCCGCCACTACATGCCTAGTGGACCCCGGACCCTATCCTTGGGATGAACCACACCCATCCCTAGGCCCAACCAAGGCCAAGGGACCAACCACACCCTTCATTTTCTCAGTTGGCGAGGTCCCAACTTACATTGGGGAACTTATGGAATGGGCTTTCTTGATTAAGAGAATTGATAAAACCAACTTCCCCAAGAGCCTAACCACACTTGATCCATCCACATGGGAACCCCCAAACCCACCATCCTTGTTCTGATTCTCCAAAGAAGTCCTATACCTCACCCCTTGTCAAGTCTGCTGCACCAGAGTTGAACAAATCCCCTCCATGCCTACACCCACACTTGGGAAGGTAAAACTCAACATTTGGATAGGGTTGCATGGTAGGCCCACATTTGGGAGTCCAGGTCCCCCCTATGGCAATTAAAATTGATAGGAAGAACATGCATGTTATGACCACATTTAGATGCCCTGGTCCTCCAACCTTCGATAGGGAACCTATGCATGATAGGGCTACATTTGGATGCCCCGGCCCTCCAATCTTCACCAACCTTGATGGGGAGCCTAGGCATGCTAGGTCCATTTTTGGGTGCCCGAGACACCCGATTTCCATTTGAGTGTCAACATTTACAAAATCCTTTGCCCAATATGTCAAGAAGATGCATGCTTGCAAGCACATAAACAAAGGCAACAGGATTTGTAAAAGGCAAACTGATACCCACAGAGGGAACCAAGAATTTCAAGAAGGTGGACTATATGATGGTTAGGACAGAGAGGCTCTTCCCTAGAACTGCCTATAAACTTAGGGCTTGAGGAACATGATCTTGGGGCATTTAGGCTCAAATGCCTATGAGTTGGCCCTCCCGAATGAATACGGGGTCAACCCTAGTTTCAGTGTGGCGGACCTTGTGCCCTACAAGGGCCCCATGGTGGTACCCAGCGAGGATTTTGAGCCCATCCCCACTTTTGTGAGTGACCCCATCCATGAGAGGCCACTTCTGACCTGGAGAGTCCGACATGAGCGAAAAGATGTGATACTAGATGAACAGACTACTACCACCAGGATCAGGGTATACCAGTGATACCTTGTGAGATGGAAGGGCCGACTCCGTCGGATGACACATGGATGAGCCAGGAGGACCTGCTGCTGCGCTATCGGAGCAGGATCGACCCTTACTCGACAGGGTCGAGTTTTTCGCACCCCTGGGCTATGATGGGGACATCACCAGCAGTTCCAACTCACCGCCCGTCACTTCACCCCGGAAGTGCTCATCATGAAACATCCACTTATCTTTCAAGTCATATCATGTATTTTCTTCCCTTTAGTCATATCTATGTAATCTTCCTTTATTTGAGTCAGTTAAGTAGGTTAATGGGTCAATAGAGTAGCAAATGGTTCCTATTGGGCCCAATTGTCAGGCTGGCCTAGGGGCGCCCCCTCCTGGATAGGCTTGGTCTTTTGTGTATTTGTCAGGGGTAGTCTAGTCATGTAAAGAGTGGAGCTCCTATAAATAGGACCCAACTCCCTCATTTGAAGCTAATGAAGAATTCAGAATTTGAGCCTTTTATGCTATTTTTATTGGTGGATTCCAATAGCCTAGGGTGGATTCCCTAGTTGGGAGAGGATTCTCCCCCCTTATCTCTCTCTCTCTCTTCCTCTCTCTCTCTCTCACTAAGGGGAGCGCCCCTTTCTCTCTCTACCCCCTTCTCTCTCTAGGTCGCCCCCTTCTCTCTCCCCTCCCCTCCACCTCAGCCCATTCCTCTCTCGCCACATCACCCATCAAGTGCCACATGACCATCCATCTCATCTTGACCCCTCAACTTCCCCACCCCACCATTAATCCAACCATTAAACCCACCGCCCCCAGACACCTCCCCACTCCCCAACACAACCCTCCCTCTTCCCCAGCCACCCCTTCACTTCCCAAGCCACCCCTCTCCATCCCCAATGCTCCATTGACTTCCCAATTAAACAAAATTCAAATCAAGGGGAGAAGACCCCCTCCCTTGGCCAACCTGTGCCCTCCTCCCCACTCCCCCTCCACCCTAGTTGCACCCCTCTCCCCTCCCCTGCTAGCTCCGCCCCCAACACCCCTTCTCCCCCACCACCAGGCCTGTTTCGCAGCCCCCCTTCTCCCCTTTCAACCAGGGAGAGTCCCTCCCTTCCTACCCCTCCCCCCCTCTCATCCTCCCCTTCTCACCCCTATCTCCCATTGCTACCCAAACCAGCAGCAGCAGCAGAACCACAGGCCATGTTGCAGTGTCGCCCTCGCCTCCCCTACAAGGCTCATGACATAACGCTCAGCACCGGTGGATTCTACTCCAAGCAGGCTTTGCAACAAGAGGTCGTGCACCCTCATCCGGCGTCGGAGCTGTGCGAGAGGCCTATTTTCGTCAGGCTGCGCAAACTGACTCCGGTAGGCGATAGAGATGAGTTGTAGAAGGAGCCATGGCTCTATCCAGCATCTCCTCGCTCTTTCCTTCGGTGGAGAAAAACTAGGAATGTCCAGTTTCCACTCAACATTGGTCCCGCACCATTCTGATCACCCAATAGAGAGCATCGCCCTTGACAAGTCATCCCTGGCTAGCAAGCAGGCCTCACTGAGGCCCAGCAAGGCGGCCGACCACAGAAGGCACCACGGCTCCAACCAGCATCTCCTGGCTCTTCCCTTTGGTGGAGTACAATGGAGGATGCCCAATTTCATTCAAGACTGGTCTCACCCCATTCCATTCTCCCAGCTTAGAGTATCATCCCTGACAAGGCACCTCTATCTCACCGGTAGCCCAGACTGCGTGTCCTCACGAGAATGTGCGATGTTGACACTACATCCATCTAACTAGGGCCATTCAAGTGCTAATGCATCTCCAAGGCCTCCCTCTTCGCGACAAGACCGGTCCCACTCCGTTCTGACTCCGGACCTGGTCACTACAGCACCGGTAAGTCCGGCCTTCGATTCTGCTCCTACATCCTATTCATCCCCACCGGCGTACAAAGATCGCCATTTCGCCATCCGAGCAAGTTTCAAGGCGATATTCTTAGGAGTTGAGCCAGGGCTGCCCCTCTTTCAAGCAAGACTGGTCCGGGCTCGATTCGACATCCCAGTTGGGAGTACAGTCCCGAGCAAGGTGTCTCTGGCTAGCAGGTGATGGCGTCCATGCAGTCTCACAAGAACTATCGTTCTCGGTGCCACCGACCCTCGAACGAGCTGCCTCTTCTTTCTGGTCTTTCTCAGGGCGAACCTCTCTCGATCAGTACCAACCACATCCTCTTCAGACACCTGAGCAGAGGGTATCGCCATCGACAACCTGCTGGTGCCAGGCTGTGCTAGTGACCGTGTAGGCAGACTGTTCAATACGCCGTCGATTCCCCTCCCCGCCTGGCCAACTGAACGCCCCTCCCTGCGTGGAGGTATAATTTGGTTGTAAGCCTTTCTCCCCACCCCTGAGCCAACCCTCCTGTGTGAGGTGTTGTACTGTAATTGAGTTCAGAA
Organism: Amorphophallus konjac; assembly: GCA_022559845.1. Taxonomy (NCBI): domain Eukaryota; kingdom Viridiplantae; phylum Streptophyta; class Magnoliopsida; order Alismatales; family Araceae; genus Amorphophallus; species Amorphophallus konjac. Next base: position 270,470,988 of record CM040127.1, read on the forward strand.
TAGGAGAAGCTTCATCGGCGCAGTGTGCGGGGAGTCCCGCACTTCCCCGCTCGCCCTCATCTCCGGCTCGAGATCGGTGTCTTCACATTGATCAGTTATTTGCTGAACCCTCCATGGTTTCTCCTATTCATTTAGTATCATTTCTTTGCTCAGCTGGCGAGGAAGAGAGTGCCCGGCCCCGTAGCTCCCCACTCACGAGTGGCCACTGCGGATTGAGTGAGGAGAAAACCCCGTGCCCTCAAGGCACGAAGCCCACCCGCTGTCATGGGTGCCCCCCCATCCTAGTGACGGACACGTTAGGCTGAGTCATCGCCCCGTACCAATAGGGTTCAAGTCCTCGGACCCACCCTACCATCACATAGTCACCACGGGAAAGGGTTACACTGTGAAATCAGTCCGCCAACATCGAGTCCTCCTTCTTGTCTATGTGCTTGCTAGTCTATGTCCGAGGCTCGCCCGGTCTGTCCCATTGCATCCCCTGGGTTGTCTCACATCAAATTTGGATTTTGAAATATTTACTGTAAGCTTTCAAAATGATTGTGGACCCAAAGTTGCTTGGGTTCCAAAAGCCTCTACTTGATATGTTCTATGCAGGAATGCCTAGCAGCCCATCACAATCGATGGTACTTGGACAGCGGCTGCTCGAGGCACATGACGGGAGATAGAAAGAAATTCAGTCATCTGATCAAGAAGGAAGGAGGACAAGTGAGATTCGGAGGTAAAGACAAAGGAAAAGTCATTGGCACAGGTATAGTTGGTAAGAATTCTTCCAATTTCATTGAGAACGTCATGCTTGTTGAAGGCCTTGAGCATATGCTGCTCAGCATAAGCTAGCTATGCGACAAAGGCCACAAAGTACTGTTCAATTCTAATGAATGTAAGATATTTGAACAAAATTTTAATTATGTGAAGTTTGTAGGTCATAGGATAAATAATGTCTACATGGTAGACCTTGATAGTTCATTTTCTAAACATCTTTGCTTATCTGCTAGTCAGCCCAATGATGCATGGCTGTGGCATAGAAGGCTGGGACATGTCAGTTATAGTGTTCTACACAAACTGGCCAAGCATGAAATGGTAAGGGGTCTGCCCAATTTATCCTTCCAAAACAACACCAAAGTTTGTGAAGCATGTTCTCTTGGAAAACAAACCCGAAGACCCTTTAAACTTAGGAATGAACCCCTTTCATCCATGCCATTTGAATTCCTACACATGGACTTGTTTGGACCTACAAGAACCGCCAGCATCAATAGAAAGAGGTATGGCTATGTGTTAGTTGATGACTTCAGTCGCTTCACATGAATTTTCTTCTTAGCAAATAAAAATGATGCCTTCCATGAATTTCAGAAGTTATTCAGAAAAGCGAGACAAGAAGGTAAATTTAAAATCTCTACTATCTTATCTGACCAATGAGGGGAGTTTGAAAACTCTTCATTTTCTGAATTCTGTAACCAGGAAAGACTGATTCACAGATTTTCTTCTCCCAGGACCCCAAAATAAAATGGCGTTGTAGAAAGAAAGAACCGGACAATCATGCAGATTGCCCGGACAATGCTGATTGAGAGCAAGCAACCTAGGAAATTCTGGGCTGAAGTAGCAAACACAGCATGCTATATAATTAACAGGGCCATGGTAAGGCCAAAGAGTAAGAAAACTCCCTATGAAATGATCAAAGGTAAAAAAACCCAACTTAGCCTACTTTTGAGCTTTTGGTTCAAAATGCTACATCCATAACAACAACAAAGCTGATCTTGATAAATTTGAGGCTAAGAGTGATATTGGACTATTTTTAGGGTATTCTGAAACATCTAAGGCATATAGGGTTTTTAATGTAAAAAATCAAGTTGTGGAAGAAACCCCACATGTAGTGTTTGCTGAAATATCCGATGAATCTGATAGAAATATTGATGACAAGAAATTGGAGGATGATGATGGAACATTTCTGGAATCCAAGGAAGAACCAGGGCAAGGCAGCCAACCACAATCTGTAAAACAAGAAACAGGTTGGTCAACCAAAAATTCAGTTCAATCAACCATGCCCGGTGAGTCTTCTATCAACATTCGGACTTTAAAAGACCACCCTATCCAAAACATAATAGGAAGCCTCCATGACCCCCCTAGGACCATATCTTTTCATAAAGATGTGCATAATGAAGATCTCATTGCATTAGTTTCCCAAATTGAACCCTAAAATATTAAAGAAGCCTTGTAGGATGAAAATTGGATTAATGCCATGCATGAGGAACTCGGTAAATTTGAAAGAAACAAAGTGTGGAATCTGGTTCCCAGACCCACAGACCAACCTGTCATTGGGACTAGATGGGTTTTTAGGAACAAATTGAATGAAGATGGGGTAATTACCAGAAATAAAGCAAGGCTGGTAGCTAAGGGATACAATCAGGAGATTGGGATTGACTTTGAAGAATCATATGCTCCTATAGCAATAATAGAAGTCATCAGAATTTTATTAGCATTCGCATGCTCATTAGGGATAAAACTTCAACAAATGGATGTCAAAAGTGCTTTTCTGAATTGCTCGATAAAAGAGGAGGTGTTTGTAGAATAGCCTCCTGGTTTTGAACATGGTGATTTGCCTAACCATGTATATAAGCTAAATAAAGCACTGTATGGACTAAAGTAGGCCCCTCGAGCCTGGCATGACAGACACAGTGAACATCTGACCTGTAGGGGCTATAGCAGAGGTAAAGTTGACCAAACTCTATTTACAAAACTGTTGAATGCTCATATCATTATAGTGCAGATATATGTAGATGATATAGTGTTTGGTTCGACTGATAGAAATATGTGTATGCAATTTCCTGAACTATTGACAAAGGAATTTAAAATGAGCATCATGGGTGAACTCCAATTTTTCTTGGACTGTAGATTACACAGACAAGGGATGGATTCTTCATAAACCAATACAAGTATACATTGGAGATTCTAAAGAAATTCGGGATGAAGGATGCCAAGCACATTTTCACGCCCATGGGAACAAATGCATCTCTAGATGCAGATGAGAATGGTAAACCAGTAGATTCTAAGACATACCGAGGTATGATCGGGTCTCTCTTATATCTCACTGCTTCTAGACCTGATATTCAGTTTAGTGTGTGCTTGTGTGCAAGATTCCAAGCTAATCCTAAAGAATCACATTTGATTGTTGTGAAAAGGATTTTAAGATACATTGCTAGCACACATGACTTAGGGATGTGGTATCCTGCATCATGCTATTTTGAGTTAATATCTTATACTGATGGTGATTATGTTGGATGCAAACTTGATAGAAAAAGCACTAGTGGCTACTGCCAAGTTTTGGGTGGGTGTTTGGTTTCTTGAGCTTCTAAGAAGTAACACTCGGTTGCACTCTCCACTGCAGAAGCAGAATACGTGGCTACAGGGAGTTGTGAGACCCAGGTGCTACGGATAAAGCACCAACTCCAAGACTACGGTGTAGATCTTGGATGTACACACATCATGTGTGATAACACCAGTGCCATTAATTTAACAAAGAACCCCATCCAGCACTCAAGAACCAAACACATTGAAATAAGGCATCACTTCCTTAGGGATGAGGTAAGCAAGAAAAATTTTGAACTATACTTTGTTGAAACTGAAAGACAAATTGCTGACATTTTTACAAAACCTCTGAGCAATGAAAGATTTTCAACTCTAAGGAGAGAGTTGGGTTTGTGTACACCCCCTACTTGTTGATTCTGCATGATTCAGGTCAGGTGAGTCTGAGAGGTCACTAGTTGTTTTTGTTAGGGGGTCCATTGTGCATATCTGGTTTGTTTCATAAGTTGTAGGTTGTGAATGTGTGAATGACCCACTGGTATATAAAATAGTGACATGTGGAAGGGCAGACAAAGTCTGTCTGAAAACACCCATTATGCGTGAGAAGATACTCCGCCAAGTACCAAGGGTCCTCACATATAGTGTTCTAGAGTCCATGGGTTGAGGGGGAGTCAGTAGCAATTTCTTGAGATAGGTTCCCTGTTAATCTGATGCACGTGCAATCTTGTTGGTCATAGGTCTCCTGCGTCGACCCACAAGCTCATTGATTCGACCTGCTCCTACTTCTCTATGTTCATTCATCTTTCCTTCAACTGCTTGCTCAACAGTGTGCTTCATCCTCTTACAAATTACTCTGATTCAGGGGGAGATTCATGCCTTATATCTGATCTTCAATGACTGACATTCCTAAAAACAATGACCTTCCAGCTTCTGGCATCATGGTTGTTCCAATAAATTAGAGGTTTAAGGCTAATAACTTTGTGAGGTCTGAAGATGGCAAGCTAAAGGAAGGCCTCTTCAGGGTTACTCTTATTGAGGCATTGTGTATGCTAACACCTAGTACTCCTTTAGCTCAGTTATGAGAGTTCAGTAATGCTTTGGTTGATTAACTTCATATTGAGCATTGTTTTCAAACAATCATGATATCTCAGTCTCTCTAAAGCACTTGATGCAGAGTAATGGCAAAGGCCTACTGAGTAACCGGGCACACTTCACCTGAGACGTGAGGTTGTTCACGTAAAAAGATAGTGTTGTAACTTGTTGGATTTTCCAGCGTCTCCCTTGTGATTTGTTGCTCCACGTGGGGTATGGGACCCACGTGGTGCATCGGAGCTTGACAGCCCAACCCGCCGCATGGATTATGGGGTCCATGTGCGAAGCCCCTCATGTCCACCCACAGCACGATAGTGTAGGGTTCTATGCTGCCATAAGGAAATAAGGTTCCACCTTCGCTACCAGCTCGAGCTTTTAGCGCAACGGTAGGGGCTTGATCCTATAAACTGGTATCAGAGCGAGGTCGCGGGTTCAAATCCCATGGGTGTCGCCGGGGGGAGATTGTTGGATTTTCCAGCGTCTCCCTTGTGATTTGTTGCTCCACGTGGGGTATGGGACCCACGTGGTGCATCGGAGCTTGACAGCCCAACCCGCCGCATGGATTATGGGGTCCATGTGCGAAGCCCCTCATGTCCACCCACAGCACGATAGTGTGGGGTTCTACGCTGCCATAAGGAAATAAGGTTCCACCTTCGCCACCAGCTCGAGCTTTTAGAGCAACGGTAGGGCCTTGATCCTATAAACAAGTATTGTTATGCCCCTGGCCCCTGTGGCTTGTGGTTTTGATGATTGGCTTTAGGGGTTTGTGATGATTGGTTTCAATGTGAGTTAATCACTGTGAATCACCATGGTTTTATTCAGTCATTCTATCAGATCATAACTCAGTCATTCTTATATTCAGTCTGTCATTCAAATGTTCATTCAGTCTTTCATATGCATAAAGCATTCATATGCATTTATAGAGTCTGCACATTTGCATCAGGTAGCAAGTGTGTACAACGCCCTGTGTAGGCACGACAAGTGCATACACTGGTTGCACTTTGCACAGTTGCAGGCACTTCTAAGTCTACACACCGTGTAGCTTGCTGGCATAGACTGAACACTCATCTGTCTGCATGTGTCACCAAGTCCACACATTGCATCATGTGTTTCTTCATGAAGTCTATACATTGGCATGCAGCATCTCTTGATGTATGTACATCCTCTTCAAGCATTTCAGAGTCTATACATCGATTGGAGTTCTTTCAAGTCTATACATTGCTGAGCGTCTCACTGACTGTCTCATGCAAGTATATACAGTGGCATGTGCTTTAACTGTAAAGTCTATACATCCTGCACCGTCTCATGCAGCATCTCAAGCCAAGTCCATACATAGTTCATCAGCACTTAGAAGTCTGTACATCGGTCCGTCTTGTTCAGCGTCTTAGTGCATTCGAAGTCTGTACAGCGTCTGTCTCAGCCAGCGTCTCATGCTGTGTCTTAGGCAAGTCTATACATCGCCTTCAGACTTTCAAGTCTATACACTCCATGATCTTCCAAGTATGTACATCCCCAGTGTAACTTCAAAGTCTGAACATTGTCTCACTCCGTCAAAGTCCATACATTTATCTTCTCTTCAAAGTCAGTACATTGGCGTTGGGCATCCAAGTATATACATCGCCTTCTGCAAGCTTTATTACAAGTCTATACATCAGACTGTTTCATCTGCAAGTCTATACATTGGCTTCAACTCTCCAAGTCTGTACAGCCACATTTAATAGGTAAAGTCTATACATTCTTCAGCTGGAACTGTGCAAGTCTGTACATCGTTATTTGCCAAAGTTTGTACATTGGCATCTGTTCCTACGTTGCACTTCCAAGTCTGCACATTGGGTTCTTTACCTACGATCAGCTTTGAAAGTTTGCACATTGGTAGTTTTACCAACGTTGCCTTGCCAAAGTCTATACACTGTGTTTGTTCAAGTCAGTACAGACTTAGCCTTGTTCTAGTCTGTACATCGACCAGCTATAATTGGCAAGTCTACACATCGTGATTTCATCATGTCTGTACAGCCTCTTCATTGAAAGTCCACTCATCACTCAAGTCTATACTATGCACACTTGCTTTCTTGCATAAAGTCCATACACTGCACTTGGCTTGTGTTCTTCACACCAAGTATGTACAGCCTGTGCTCGCAGCAGTCAAGTCTATACACTGGGGTCGCTCAGCTGCAAGGATAGGATGTCTGTACTTTGGGTGCTCATGCATTGCTCTCATCAAAGTCTACACATCCGATAGGCTTGTTACAAGTCTGTACACCGAGGACGCTTGAAGGTTCTCAAGTGTATACACTCTACACACTTGGTTATCTAATGCATTTAACTGCAAGTCTATACACTGTGCTCGCATGAAGATATCCAAGTCTATACACTCTCTCAGTGTACACACTTACTCACTTGTTGTTCTTCAAAGTATGCACATCGCATAGCTTCACATATTTGAAGTCCATACATTGGAGAGTTTGTACATTGCATTTGCATTCACAAGCCTATACATCCTGAAGTCTGCCATTGCTCCCTCATTCATTGAAGTCTGTACATTGCTGAATGTTCTTCAAGTCTGAACAGCGGATGTCTTCATATGTCAAGTCTATACACTGCATGCTCACTCAACTAACTTTATACACTCGTGAGTGTCTCATCAAGTCCATACACTGGCCTTGAGCTGAAGTCTATGGCTGAGCAAGTCCATACATTGGCGACTGTTCTTCAGAGTCTGTACATCGCAGTGAGTTGAAGGTTGCCTAAGTCTGTACAGCCGTTGGCTTCTTATGTCAAGTCCATTCATTGAGTAAAGTATATACAACCAGTGCTTGCGTCACCTTACACGACCAAGTCTGTACAGAGTTTGCATTGCATCTCATGAAGTCTACACATTCGACAAGCTAGTGCATGCATTGTCCATCACCTGTCTTGTTCACTGCATCGACGCTGCACGATGGAAGCGTTGACGCCTTGGGCTGATGTCCAAAGGTGTCTTGATCAACATCAAGTCTGTACAGCATGAAGTCTGTACATTGGCTTTTGTCTTAAACAAAAGGCCTTAGGCTACACACTCTTCTGTTATGATAATGCACTCTTCAGCAAGTATATACACTGAGCACGCATGAAGACTTATAAGTCTATACACTCCCTCACTCTGTACACACTTGCTATATTGATCTCTGAAGTCTATACAATGCTTTGCATTCACAGAGTCTGTACAGGGTGTTCAGACTTAAACTGATGACTTATTCGATGCTATGTCTGACAGGGATTCTTACAAAGATTGATGACCTAGCTCGTGATCCCAGGAGGACGAGGTATGCAGATGCTGACACGTGGATGAAGTTACCTCGGTTCTAGCGAATTCCTTGGGTGGGAAAACGTGGAAGCCACGCACCCAGGAGATGCTGCTATATATATGAGCCTTCTTCCATTAAAGAAGGCTGATCGATAGAAAAGGAGCAAAGTCTATACATCGAGTCTGAGAGCAGCAGAGAGTATTCGATCCAGTGAGAAGAGAAGAAGAAGAAAAAGAAGAGTGGCAGAGTGAGAGAAGCAGCCGAAGTAAAAAGAGAAAGAGAGAGAGCTCGCGAGTGAGAGAAGGAAGCAGAGAAGAAGAAGGAAGCAGAGAAGAAAAAGGAAGAGAAAGAAGAAGCTTCATCTGAAGACTAGTTCCTACTAGACCGTGGATCAGATCCAGGCCAGTCAGCTCCGTTGAGAGTCACATCTGTGTTTTCATCTTTTACAGCTTTCTGATTGCTGTGTTATTTTTGTTTATTGTTTTCCTTTGTTTTTCTAATTACCTTTGTACTTCCGATCCTCTGGACTGAGGTCAAGTTCCTCCTGTGGATTCAGGAGAAGGGAGACTTGTCTCCGGTTCTGGGCTTGTGGGTTGCAAGTCCAGGGGTCCCTCCTGGTCTGGAGGAAGAGAGGTCTTCGACCTCTAGTTTCCAAGTGGCTAGAAGTCACTTGGGGTGTCCTCCGGTTGGGAGGAAGAGGGGAGGTTGTTCCCCTAGTCAAGCTGTGTGGCAGCACCTTGTTTACAGACTGAGTCTGCAGGTTTCTAGCTTGTGCTAGTGGAAGCCTCACTCCGGTTGGGAGTGAGGGGTGGATGTAGGTCTGTGGACCGAACCACCTAAAAATATCTTGTGCAGTGGTCTGATTGTTTGCTTTGCTTCCGCTAGATGCTTGAATAGGCGCGCTCCAAGTGTTTGTATTTGAGTTGAATCGAATTGGCTCTATTCTGTGTTTATCTCTAGCATCCTAGTTTTTATTTGGCCATTATTCATAGAGGGATACATTCACCCCCCCTCTGTATCCGGGCCTAGCACCCTAACAGTTGGTATCAGAGCCGTGTCTGCATATAAGGTCCAGCGACCTGCAGATTCGATCTTGCAGTCTTAGGTGCTAATTTGTTTTCAGTGCATCAATATTCCTGTTGCATTAATCTGTTGTGTTCACATGGCTCATCCACCGATTTTCAGTGGTACTCATTTTAATGCATGGCTCACTAGTCTGAAGAATTATGTCAAATCGGTGAATCCAGACCTGTGGAAAGTAATTTCACATGGTCCTCATGAACTGCCAAAGAAAAAGTCCAAATGGACTGACAGTCACAAGTCTATGCATGAAGAGAATCAGATAGCTATAAATCTAATGAAGGCAGCTACTGATAGAGCCTTTCACTCATGCTTCTTTGATTCCAGTTCTGCTAAAGATATTCTGGATATGCTGAAGCGAACTCAGAAGAGAGATGTGGACAGCTGCATGATGGCTGGCAGAAATGATCAAGGCAGCAATCAAACTGAAGAAGATGATGATGATGAGGTAAATGTCTTCGAGAATTTTTCTCTAGAAGATTGGGAGAATGCATATGCTGAATTATTTGAATCTCATGAACTGTTAAGAAAACAATATAAAAAATTGAAGAAGTGTACTGGTTTAGATAGTTCAAGCTCTCCTTGTAGAAATTGTGTTGAATTGAAAAATATTCATGATGCTTGTATGTCTGATTTTCAAATATTGAAGAAACAAGTTTCATTATTGAAAACTGAAAATCAAGATCATATAAATGTGATATCTAAACTCAAAGAAAAATTCAACTCAGATAATGATAATCAGACTCTTGTTAACTATCATGACCAGTATGAAAAATTGCTGAAAACCTTTGAAAGTGTAAACTCAGATTTAAACAAGTTGAAATCTGAAAATGATTCTCTGAGAACATCTGCTAATAAAAATGATAAAAAATTTGAGAAACTTGAGCAGGAGAAAAACTTACTTGCTGAAAAACTTGAAGCCATCAAATCTGTGAATGTGGAATTACAGAAAAACATTGAAAAGAAGGAAAAAGATTTGAAGGAATTCAAGGCTAGAAGAAAACTTGAAACTAACTCAGAAGATTAGACTTTGATAAATGAGTTAATTCAGAATGACAAACTTATGCAAGAAAATGAGAAATTGAAAATGCTGAACTCCACTATGTCAGAGAGACTTCTAGCTTTGGAAAGAGGAAAAAGTATTTGTGATGAAGATTCTAATAAACTGAGCAATCTGGAAAATGAAATTGAGAAATATAAAACTGCTAACAAAGTTTTGAATGAAGTTATGAATTGCAGTGAGCAAGAGATTACCAGTTATGAGTTACAAATCACCTCTTTAGAAAATGAAATCCAAGACTTAAAGAACTCTCTGTCAAAGTTTTTAAGTGGACAAGAAAATCTGGACAGGTTGTTAGGAGTTAAGGTCAATACTCAAAGGGAAGGGTTAGGCTACAACAATGTCAATAAAAAGGCTTTTGAAAATAAGCTGACGACATCCTTTATCAAAGCATCTGATGTAGCCACCACCTCAGAAAATAAACAACCAAATGTTCAGAAGAATCAGAAACAAACTGAAAAGTTGAAAAAGGTTGATGGATCTAAGCTGAAAACTGTTTTCATTAAAACCTCTGAACAGGAAAAGCTTTCTACTTCATCTCCAAGTCAGTACAAGGCTAAGAAAATAGGAAAAGAGGATAAAAATCAGAAAAGGACTGTAAATCAGAAAATAAATGAAAAGGGTTCATCAGTGTTTGCTGATCACAGTCATCACACACACTCACATGCATCTAGAAAGAAGATTATCTGTCATTACTGTCATAAAGCTGGACATCTGATGCATGAGTGTAAGTTGATGGAGAAGGATGATAAGAATGCTAGGAGATATCATGATAAAATTCTTTCATCTCAGAAAAGGAAAATTGAGTGTTTTCATTGTGGTAAACTAGGACACAAAATTTCACAATGCTGGTTTGCTAGTGATAAGAATAAATTTCATGCAAACGATCATGCTCTTAACAAGAACAAGTCTGTTCCAACAAACCAGCATATGCCATGCTTTAATTATGGAAAATTGGGTCATAAGAGATTTGAATGCTGGCTGAATGCTGGTAAGAAAAGTTCTAATTCATGCTTTCACTGTGGCAAGATGGGCCACATAGCAGCCCACTGTTGGCATGCTTAGGGTAGAAAAGTAAATTCTAAACTTGCCATTGGAAAGTCTCATGCATGCTATCACTGTGGGAAGCCAGGCCACAGGGCTGCAACCTGTTGGCTGGCAGGATATCAAAACCAAACTGGTTTTGGTAAACAGAATTCTTATTCTGTTAACAGAAAATCTCATGCATATACACATGGATTTCATGCTAACAAGAATGGGCATAGATTAAATCCGAAATCTGGTGCATCTTACTATCATTATAGTAAACAGAACTCTCTCTCTGCCAATGAACTTCATGACAACAGAAATGTGCATAAGAGGAATTTGAAATCTGCTAATTCATGCCATTGCTGTGGATAAACTGGTCACTCAATGTATAATTGCTATTTGATAAAATCTGATGAACTTCATGCACGAAAATTGTTGAGAAAACCTGCTAGGAGTAATACTGTCATGTCAGGACCCAAGACTTCTTGGTTGCCTATATGTGCAAAATAACATTGCTATGCAGGTGTGCCTTGGGACTGGAATAAAAGGGGGTAATGATCCAAGGCACTCAAGAAGAAAACCCCATACTGAACTTTTCAGGTAAACTTCATGCTCTTCTTGTTTTTAGTTTTAATGCATAGCAAGGTAAATCTATTTTTGCATAATCATTCTTCATCTGCATTGTCTGAATTGATGCCTCTGAACTCTACTCATCTGAAGTGCATCTATGTGATTTGCATGTATAGTACATTGAAAAACCTGAACTGCATTTGAATGCTGTTTGAAAACTGTCTGTTGCATAATTCATTGAAAACCTGAATTGCATATAGGACTGTTGATTTTACCTTGTTATTCATGACCTCTATGGTATATCAAATGGTAAGCTACCAAAAGGCAGGGAAATCTGTCCGGAGGTCCTTACTATGTGAGAGCTGGTCTTTTAGACCAAGTGCTCCACCTAGTACCATGGGTCATTTTGCCTGATAGGGCAGTCTGAATGTAACACCCTCAAATATAGCTAAGTTGTACTCTATATCATCGAGGTGCCTTTTCAAGTATCGGCTCAGTTCATGGAAAGAACTCCAAAGTTAAGCGTGCTTAATGGGGAGTAGTACTAGGATGGGTGACTTGCCCGGGAAGTCCCCCATTCTGGAGCCGATCACTGTTAAAAAGGGATAAAACCGTGAGGCCGGTAGGCCAAAGCGGACAATACCTCGACGGTACAGAGTACGGGGCATGACAGAATGGTATCAGAGCCATACCCCAGCCGGAAGTGTGGGAACTAAGAGCCATGCAGGGCAAAGTGCTACGCTATGGGAGCCACCTCTTGAACCCGCAATGGGACAAAGTGCTACATAGTGGGAGACACCTCTTGAGCCTATAGGGGCCACCTCTAGAGTCCTACCTGCCTGGGGATTTGATTGCGTGCTATATGTGCCCAGCGACGAGGACGTCGCCTATATAAGAGGGGTAGATTGTAACACCCTCAAATATAGCTAAGTTGTACTCTATATCATCGAGGTGCCTTTTCAAGTATCGGCTCAGTTCATGGAAAGAACTCCGAAGTTAAGCGTGCTTAATGGGGAGTAGTACTGGGATGGGTGACTTGCCCGGGAAGTCCCCCATTCTGGAGCCGATCACTGTTAAAAAGGGATAAAACCGTGAGGCCGGTAGGCCAAAGCGGACAATACCTCGACGATATAGAGTACGGGGCATGACACTGAATGTGCATGAATCATTTGGTATCATATGTTTAGTTTTCAGTGCAAACATTGCATGTTTTCAGGGGGAGTTAGTTGCATATCCTTGCATAGCATTCAATGTTGAGTCTTTGCATGTCCCTGCATACATATAGTGCATTGCATCTCCTTATATTGAAAATGCCAAAAAGAGAGTTTGAATGCATATTGTGAGGGGGAGTCATTGCATTGCATATAGGTTGTCATATGCATACATGTGTCAGAACTCATTGCATATCCTCTCTTACTGATTTTGTTGACAAACCTTAATCATATTCTGAAAACTTTGAGCTTCACAATCTCTCTCTTAACAATTGGTATTTCTCCTATCAATTGGTATCATTTGGGTTCAGAATTCCATCAGTCCTTCATGAAGATTTCAATGGGCTATCTCGATCATAAATCTAAAAATTTTGAACTAGAAATCTTCTATTATACAGTTTTATGAATGTCTGAAATAACTCATGTAATTTAAGTTTAATGTTCATGGAGTTTGACTTTAAAATCTCTTAAAAAATATCTGAAGCATGTTTAATAAACCTTAACCATTTGTTTCATGCTGTGTCTTGTGAAAAATTTTTAAAATCTGCACTTTTGAATACATGACGTTAATTGATTAAGTACATGAAACTATTATTGATCTGAAGCAAATGAATGTCTCTGAAATGTCTAAAGAGTTATATCTGTCAGAGCAATGACTTTGGTCACTGAGAAACACAAGTCCAAAGGACTGTGTCATGAGGTGCCTTAGTTAACTTTGCATAAAATTCATTGAAAATTAGGTAGAGCTATGACATGCACACTGAGAAATACAACTCACTCATTAAAAAAATGATTTGTAGTATGTCATGATGTGTAAATGCTAACTCTGTTCACATAAAGCATGATAGTTAGTCACACTAAGGGCTTAGGGATATTGGCCTCTAATCAAGGTATATCCTCTAGTTGCAATGTGTGCACTGAACTAGAGTGCTCGTAAAATTTGTAGCAAGAAATTTGTTGAACAAATTGAAATATCTGAATATTGATGCTAAAATTAAATTGCTACAACCCTAGACAAAATCATATGACTTCATAATTACTTGATTTCAATACTAGTGCATGTAATTCTGAAAGAAGTCAATAGATTTGATTGTGTAAGAGAAAGGGAGATTAATCAAGATAAATATGAAGGCTTGGTTCATTTTTATTAAACTATGGTTTTAGATATCAATACAAAATTTTATTGATAAACTCTGCATACATCATGTTTAAACCATGTTGTTCAATAAAGATCATTCATAAGCCCTTATAATGGAAGATTTTGAAAACTTATGTTTTGGATTTATGAGATTGCTATCTCTCTGAAAATCTGACTGAATTTCTTGTGATTGGAGCTTCTTTGAAAATCTGCTACTTGAAACTCTTCTGCTCAATATCATTGATTCATTGACCTGAACCTCTCCTTGTTATCCATCTCATAAGATTCCACCTATTGAGGGGGAGCTTCCATGTCATATACCTAATGTTGCATAGAAACTCTTAAAAGGGGAGAATTGTGTTCTTGAATTCATATTTTTAGGGGGTTCTGCATCTGCATTAACATTGATTATATCAAAGGGGGAGATTTTTGCCAAAGGGGGAGAATTTTATTCAAACATTGCATGCTGGTTTGCTTTCACTTCTCAAACTATTTTCTTTTTGATGAAGTCAAAGGGGGAGAATAGTTTGAGTCATCAGAATGACTTTCATCAGAATGACTTTCATAAGAATGTCTGTGTTACATCATCAGAATGACTCACTGTGTATTGTTGCCATCATCAAAAAGGGGGAGATTGTTATGCCCCTGGCCCCTGTGGCTTGTGGTTTTGATGATTGGCTTTAGGGGTTTGTGATGATTGGTTTCAATGTGAGTTAATCACTGTGAATCACCATGGTTTTATTCAGTCATTCTATCAGATCATAACTCAGTCATTCTTATATTCAGTCTGTCATTCAAATGTTCATTCAGTCTTTCACATGCATAAAGCATTCATATGCATTTATAGAGTCTGCACATTTGCATCAGGCAGCAAGTGTGTACAACGCCCTGTGTAGGCACGACAAGTCCATACACTGGTTGCACTTTGCACAGTTGCAGGCACTTCTAAGTCTACACACCGTGTAGCTTGCTGGCATAGACTGAACACTCATCTGTCTGCATGTGTCACCAAGTCCACACATTGCATCGTGTGTTTCTTCATGAAGTCTATACATTAACATGCAGCATCTCTTGATGTATGTACATCCTCTTCAAGCATTTCAGAGTCTATACATCGATTGGAGTTCTTTCAAGTCTATACATTGCTGAGCGTCTCACTGACTGTCTCATGCAAGTATATACAGTGGCATGTGCTTTAACTGTAAAGTCTATACATCCTGCACCGTCTCATGCAGCATCTTAAGCCAAGTCCATACATAGTTCATCAGCACTTAGAAGTCTGTACATCGGTCCATCTTGTTCAGTGTCTTAGTGCATTCGAAGTCTGTACAGTGTCTGTCTCAGCCAGCGTCTCATGCTGCGTCTTAGGCAAGTCTATACATCACCTTCAGACTTTCAAGTCTATACACTCCATGATCTTCCAAGTATGTACATCCCCAGTGTAACTTCAAAGTCTGAACATTGTCTCACTCCGTCAAAGTCCATACATTTATCTTCTCTTCAAAGTCAGTACATTGACGTTGGGCATCCAAGTATATACATCGCCTTCTGCAAGCTTTATTACAAGTCTATACATCAGACTGTTTCATCTGCAACTCTGTACATTGGCTTCAACTCTCCAAGTCTGTACAGCCACATTTAATAGGTTAAGTCTATACATTCTTCAGCTGGAACTGTGCAAGTCTGTACATCGTTATTTGCCAAAGTTTGTACATTGGCATTTGTTCCTACGTTGCACTTCCAAGTCTGCACATTGGGTTCTTTACCTACGATCAGCTTTGAAAGTCTGCACATTGGTAGTTTTACCAACGTTGCCTTGCCAAAGTCTATACACTGTGTTTGTTCAAGTCAGTACAGACTTAGCCTTGTTCTAGTCTGTACATCGACCAGCTATAATTGGCAAGTCTACACATCGTGATTTCATCATGTCTATACAGCCTCTTCATTGAAAGTCCACTCATCACTCAAGTCTATACTATGCACACTTGCTTTCTTGCATAAAGTCCATACACTGCACTTGGCTTGTGTTCTTCACACCAAGTATGTACAGCCTGTGCTCGCAGCAGTCAAGTCTATACACTGGGGTCGCTCAGCTGCAAGGACAGGATGTCTGTACTTTGGGTGCTCATGCATTGCTCTCATCAAAGTCTACACATCCGATAGGCTTGTTACAAGTATGTACACCGAGGACGCTTGAAGGTTCTCAATTGTATACACTCTACACACTTGGTTATCTAATGCATTTAACTGCAAGTCTATACACTGTGCTCGCATGAAGATATCCAAGTCTATACACTCTCTCAGTGTACACACTTACTCACTTGTTGTTCTTCAAAGTATGCACATCGCATAGCTTCACATATTTGAAGTCCATACATTGGAGAGTTTGTACATTGCATTTGCATTCACAAGCCTATACATCCTGAAGTCTGCCACTGCTCCCTCATTCATTGAAGTCTGCACATTGCTGAATGTTCTTCAAGTCTGAACAGCGGATGTCTTCATATGTCAAGTCTATACACTACATGCTCACTCAACTAACTTTATACACTCGTGAGTGTCTCATCAAGTCCATATACTGGCCTTGAGCTGAAGTCTATGGCTGAGCAAGTCCATACATTGGCGGCTATTCTTCAGAGTCTGTACATCGCAGTGAGTTGAAGGTTGCCTAAGTCTGTACAGCCGTTGGCTTCTTATGTCAAGTCCATTCATTGAGTAAAGTATATACAGCCAGTGCTTGCGTCGCCTTACACGACCAAGTCTGTACAGAGTTTGCAATGCATCTCATGAAGTCTACACATTGAAAAAGCTAGTGCATGCATTGTCCATCACCTGTCTTGTTCACTGCATCGACGTTGCACGATGGAAGCGTTGACGCCTTGGGCTGATGTCCAAAGGTGTCTTGATCAACATCAAGTCTGTACAGCATGAAGTCTGTACATTGGCTTTTGTCTTAAATAGAAGGCCTTAGGCTACACACTCTTCTGTTATGATAATGCACTCTTCAGCAAGTATATACACTGAGCACGCATGAAGACTTATAAGTCTATACACTCCCTCACTCTGTACACACTTGCTATATTGATCTCTGAAGTCTATACAATGCTTTGCATTCACAGAGTCTGTACAGGGTGTTCAGACTTAAACTGATGACTTATCCGATGCTATGTCTGACAGGGATTCTTACCGAGATTGATGACCTGGCTCGTGATCCCAGGAGGACGAGGTATGTAGATGCTGACACGTGGATGAAGCTGCCTCGGTTCTAGCAAATTCCTTGGGAGGGAAAACGTGGAAGCCACGCACCCAGGAGCTACTGCTGCTGCTGCTATATATATGAGCCTTCTTCCACTAAAGAAGGCTGATCGATAGAAAAGGAGCAAAGTCTATACATCGAGTCTGAGAGCAGCAGAGAGTATTCGATCCAGTGAGAAGAGAAGAAGAAGAAAAAGAAGAGTGGCAGAGTGAGAGAAGCAGCCGAAGTAAAAAGAGAAAGAGAGAGAGCTCGCGAGTGAGAGAAGGAAGCAGAGAAGAAGAAGGAAGCAGAGAAGAAAAAGGAAGAGAAAGAAGAAGCTTCATCTGAAGACTAGTTCCTACTGGACCGTGGATCAGATCCAGGCCAGTCAGCTCCGTTGAGAGCCACATCTGTGTTTTCATCTTTTACAGCTTTCTGATTGCTGTGTTATTTTCGTTTATTGTTTTCCTTTATTTTTCTGATTACCTTTGTACTTCCGATCCTCTGCACTGAGGTCGGGTTCCTCCTGTGGATTCAGGAGAAGGGAGACTTGTCTCCGGTTCTGGGCTTGTGGGTTGCAAGTCCAGGGGTCCCTCCTGGTCTGGAGGAAGAGAGGTCTTCGACCTCTAGTTTCCAAGTGGCTGGGAGTCACTTGGGGTGTCCCTCCGGTTGGGAGGAAGAGGGGAGGTTGTTCCCCTGGTCAAGCTGTGTGGCAGCACTTTGTTTGCAGACTGAGTCTGCAGGTTTCTAGCTTGTGCTAGTGGAAGCCTCACTCCGGTTTGGAGTGAGGGGTGGATGTAGGTCTGTGTACCGAACCACCTAAAAATATCTTGTGCAGTGGTCTGATTGTTTGCTTTGCTTCCGCTAGATGCTTGAATAGGCGCGCTCCAAGTGTTTGTATTTGAGTTGAATCGAATTGGCTCTATTCTGTGTTTATCTCTAGCATCCTAGTTTTTATTTGGCCATTATTCATAGAGGGATACATTCACCCCCCCTCTGTATCCGGGCCTAGCACCCTAACATAACTAACTCTACTTTGGTTTCATTTATTTTAAAAAAAAATATGTGTTACAAATATACACAGAGCAATGGCTTCAGTCTGTTGAGAAACTGCGCCCCTTCGCCAATGAAGTGATGAGGGCGAAGGCATGAGGTGGCAAGCTAGCTCTGGTCAAAATGAGGCAGAATAATTAACTGCACTGAGTAACTGGGGAAGATTGCATCTAACAAATGTGCTTCTTCACGTCAAAAGGTGCCAGTTCAACCTAACTGTCAACCTATATAAGATAGTTAATTTGTGCCTTCCACTGAAAACCAGAGGTGCTTAATTGAGTGGACTTTCACTACTTCGAATTATTTGGCCTCAATGCAAACGACAGTTTATCCTGAAAAGTCACTGTGCTTGCATAAGAAAGGCTTCAAGTTGAGTGCTAGGATCTTTTAGTGTGCCTTAGTGCCTCAGTTCTAGTAAGTCTATGAGCAGGCACCCCTGTTGCTTTCCTCGTGTCTACAACCTCTGCAGTTATTTACCTTAAATCACCCAATCTTTAAGTTCACAACATGCAATGCCTTTTAGAGGAAAATGTTTGTATTCAGAGTCAGTCATGTACAATGATGAACTCTGTATTGGGTTTGAATCTCCTCATTGACCTCCCATTTCAGCCTCCTACCATTCTACTCCTTTCTCAGTCTCCCCACTTCTATGGACCCCTTTCCTAGTCTTTTGATGATGTCAAATGGGGAGAAGTTACTGATGAGTCATCTGAGAAATCTTTGAGAAGTCATTGATGGGTCTTAGTCTGGTTGTTTGGTAGTCATTAATGGGTGTGATCAGTTTGAAGTCAGTCAATCTCCATTGGATGTCTTGATGTGTTTCATGCTACTCATATCAAAATCTGTTGCATACCAAAACCTGCTACTTGAATTCAATTTCAAACATGTGAGCACAATGACTCATAGTTGCCATCATCAAAAAAGGAGAGAATGTTGGGTACATTATGTTTTGATGATGTCTTCCTATCAATCATTGGCTAGTTATATTGAAAAATCTGAAACATCTTTCTTATTGGCTGAATGTGAAGAAAGCAACAAGATTTATGATTGTGTCGACTCCCTCTTAATGAAAGCATCGACCCGATCTCTTACAAGAAGAAGAACTGTCAAATTTCTCTTCAAGCCGCGTCGACTCCAGAACTTTCATATCCCTGTATGCATAGACTCCAGATGGTCTTAAGAAGCCACTTCTTCACCGCGTCGACCCCACTCCTTCACCGCGTTGACTCCAGACACTTTCAGGGGAAGCTTCAAACGCACATCAAAGAGTGCGTCGACGCAAGCATCCAATGGCGTCGACGCAGGCTAAGCACCCGCCCCTGTCAACGGGAGAGGCTCCTCAAGTAGGACGACATTGTTTTTACAGTGGGTCGACACAGGCTTACCTCACAAAACCGTTATGAAGGCATCTCTCAAAGGATGCGTCGACGCACCCTCCCAACTGTGTCGACTCCATGAAGGTCTGGCTCGCAAGCAGTTCAAGCGAGAAGATAGTTGCGCCAACACAACCCCTTCACAGTGTCGACTCATGCTTCACCAGTAGCTCACAAGACAGCCAGCTACGTCGATGCAGGGACTTAAGCGCGTCGACGCCATGTAAAGACCTTCGTCTGACCTAGCATGTTCGATTCAAACACGCCAGTCAACGACGCAAGCTTCTAGATCTTGCGAATCAAGGTCTAAAAAATCTCCTAGGATAGAAAATTGGCCTCTTCATCATGAGGCATTAGAGCACCTTTTTGTGAAGGAAGATTTGTTAGTTAACATATCTAGGAAAGGTCCCTTTTCATAGAAACCTCCTTTTTGCAATGAGCCAAGCAGATTGAATCTCTGAAAAGCACCTAAGACAAAGTATCATCCTTTTCTATCCTAAGCCTATGAGGGAAGAGATCTAGAAGAGCTCTTTGTCCAAGAACCTTATGTTGTGTCCCCTGGTTTCGATGATAACAGATCATAAATCATTAATAGATAATTGAGGAATATCTAATAGATTTTGGCTTGCTGAATTGACTAAACTAGTGCAGGAAAACTTCTCTAAGTGATGTCTCGACACGGCCTAATGACGTCCCGACACATCTAGAAGAAAATGTGTTGAATCTCCAACGTTTGAGCTCTGACATAAAAAGAATATGTCGACACATCTGACCCATGTCTCGACACCTCCAGAAGAAATCAAGCTGAAGCCATTCTATCTGGCCTCTAGACTCACCGATGTCTCGACACACTAAGTGAAAAGTGTCGACACATTCGTGTGATAATCTCTGCACATGGCGCTCCTGTGTCGACACCTTCATGCAACAATTCTGCACATGGCTCACATGTCTCGACACCGTTTGGTGTTGTCTCGACACAGTCATGATGTCATCGCGGAGCCAAGCACATATGTCCCGGCACAGCACTATGGATGTCTCGACACATCTGCCATGGGTCTTCAAGACATTCACTGGATGTCCCAACACACTGGGTGTAAAGTGTCGACACATCAACGTTCAACCAGAACGATTTTGAAATCGGCAGAAGCTGTCTTCAAGGTTTTCAATGGGATGTCTCGACACACTGAGAGGAAAGTGTTGACACATTTGGTTTGACCAGAACGGATCTAAATCCGATGGAAGCTGTCTTCAAGATCCGGAACTTAACCCAGAGGATCCATTTGCTCTGAAAAGAGCCGTCAAAGTACTACCTTGTTAAAGGACTGTGTCTTGACAGAGATATCCTCTGAATAAGATCGTACCTTTGTTGCTATGGTCTCCTACCTACCCACATATCTGCTGACTTGACAGAAAAGGAGTCAACTATGCAAATGGAAGCAAATCAAATAATGTGGATATGACATTCTGGGTGTTGCTTGATAAGTGGACAACGTTGGTGTCGCCCCAGGACACCAATATATGAGGAGCATGGCTCCAGTTCGAAAAATAGGGCATCCAAGCAAGCAAGAGGAAAATGAAAAGCTGGAAGACTTGCTGATGAAGCTACAGTCCTTCCTGATGCTGCGTGTGTGAGTGCAACAAGAAGAAGACGATCCTCTTCGTCACGATGAGAGATCTTTTTGCAAGCAGAAAGGTTTTGTAAAGCTCCGTCCAGAACCCTTGAAAGCTTAAAGCTGATCATCTTTCTTTCTCAAGGCTTGTGGTGAAGATTCAGGAAGAAGAAGAAGAAAGCCAAGGACCCCTCAAGCTCTTTTCCAGACAGGAGACTTCTTTCTCATTGTGCTTCTTACGATACTCTGTCTGGTTGGTTCTTTTTCAGTTTGCTTTTCTTAAAAAACAAACTCTATATCACTCATTCCCTACCTGCGTGTAGGAAGACAGATGGTGTGGACACCGGTCTGTGTGTTTTGGGTTGTGATCCCACAAGCTGTGTGGCAGCGGAGTGTGAGAGTATATCTCTCTATTAGAAGCTGTGAATCAGCGGTTGTGCGTTGGCACCATTGAAGCCTCACCGTGTTGTGTGAGGGGTTGACGTAGGTCTCTAGATTGAGACCGAACCACCTTAAAGATCTTGTCTTGTGGTTTGCTTTCTCTCTTGTTCCAATGGTAGAAGCATGGCAGGACCGTTTCCAGATATCATGTGTGTATCTAGCTTCTTAGCTATTAACTAATATCTGTCTCATTATCAGTTGTGTTAGATTTATTTTTTATTTCTGCAAAGAAGGGCAAAAAGGGGCTGATCTATTCACCCCTCCCCTCTAGATCTGCCTATCACCACTCAACACCTTATTTCTATTCCAACCAATCACAAGGCATGATCTGGGAGGGAAAAATCGTCTGCCCCCTCCATATATAAATACAAAGCTCTATGCTTGAAGAGCTTGCTGCTGCTGAAGACGTCTGGAGAGGAGTTGAACGAAAAAGGGAGAAAGAAATAAAGAAGAGCTTGCCTGGAGAAATCTTGAGCGGGAAAAGAGTTAGAGAGAGCCTGACCCTTCAGAAGAAAATTTTGAGAGAAAAAGGAGAGAGGATTGTAGCCCAGAAATCAGTTCGATCCAGTTCCCTGAAGTTGAAGTTTCAGATCTCAGTTCACATCTTCTTTGTTAAGCTTCCTGATTTCCATCAGAAGCTATATTTTTAGCTTTCTTGTTTGAAGTTTTTCTTCACTATTTTTCATTCCTTTTCTTAGCCTTTTGGTGTGTGCATGCTGAGTCTCCTCAGTGTTTTTTCGGTACCCTGTTTCAGGGACCGAAGTGTGTGTTGGCTGCCTCATAGCCGTGTGTGTGTGTTGAGGAACGTTCTTCCTCGTGCAAGCTGTTTGACAGCGTGTGTGTGTTCTTCTTGGCCAGAAGTTAAAACCTCACCGAGTTGGTGAGGGGTGGACAAAGGCCTGCTAGATAGCAACCGAACCACCTTAAACTTGTG
Organism: Amorphophallus konjac; assembly: GCA_022559845.1. Lineage (NCBI taxonomy): Eukaryota > Viridiplantae > Streptophyta > Magnoliopsida > Alismatales > Araceae > Amorphophallus > Amorphophallus konjac. The sequence goes on from CM040127.1 coordinate 270,493,395, forward strand.
TGTTGTGGTTTGCTGTGTTGACTCCATTTTATCTACCCCTTTCATAAGTGTTGTAATTCAATCAACGTGTACTCCATGTCTTTGTGGTTTAAATGCCTTGCATTTGAGATCGCATTCTCCGCCTTGCAGTCTTGCTTGAATTTTGAAGTGACCAAGATTTGGGTGTGGGATCTATTCACCCCCCTCTGGATCCCCTCATACCACCTATCAGTAATTTGACAAGGAGTGGCTAGGATCACCTCTTCTGCAGGCAATGATTGGGCCGGATCGTCCTTGCCCGACAGTCTTGCTTGGTCTTCAACTCTAGTTGGAGTTGGTACCGGTGGTAAGAGGGGTGCTAGAGACAAGGCTGAGGTATCAGCCACTGGGTCTTCTTCATCAAAGGGGTCGAATACATATGGAGAATACTATATCTCGATCTCTGGAATAGGGCCAGGCTCCTCCTCATGAAATACAATGACTTGGTCTGGGTGGACTTTGGGTTGTTGGAAGGATCACTCTAGGTTCTTCCTACGCCATGCTACTCCGCGTCTGCAGCCGCGCCCTAGTCCCTGGGTCCGAGTGCACCCTTCGCCTTCGATGGGAATATGTCTATGAGGAGAGGTGGCACCCCATCGCCTTGTTCGGGAGGCCACTAGATCGTTTCTCAATGAGTTGTTGATATTATCAGGCAGAGGGATTGCCACCATGTTGCAGCTAAGGTTGTGGAGTATTTCTTCTAGTTGGCCGGTGGTAATCTCTTTGTCTTTATAAAATAAGGACAACTCTTCGGGGATAGAGAGACTTCCACCCTCCTTTGCCCCTTGGGTCATCTCGTGAATCCACTTCCTTAGGAGGGTTCCCTTTTCAATCTCTTCCCAAGGAATGTACTCATTCAGTGGGATTGCCCCTGTAGGACAAGAGGGAACATATTCCTCCAAATCATCGATCAGCTTTTGCAATCGTTGGAGCAGTGTTAGCTCAGCGGGGGCTTGGAGGGTAGCTGCTGACTCCGCTTGCCTTTCTAGCTTTCTTTTCAAATGTGTCTTCCTTTTTCTTTGTCATTTCTTGGTAACAATCACTTCATGGGAAGTGCGAGCAGATTGTGACATCGGGGTTGTCATTCCCCCAGAGGAGCGTTGATGCCTCACTATCTTGGAATAACAGGGCCGAAGATTCTTCTTCAACCTAGCCTCGATCCATGAGCATTCTCCATGTTGTATTTGAAAGGTGATATTGATTGCCTACTCGATGATATCAGGCGACAATTCCTTGTACGACGAGATTGCGGGACTTGAACCGGGATGTGGCTGTTTGCTTTCCACATTCAACTATATACTTGGTTCGCATTGGGTGACCCCTCGTTGGTTTGCTTCTTCGACCTTGGCTTTTGGGTTTGGCCTTGGAGAGCTCTTCCGGGGTTCCTAAGTGAGAACGTAGTGACTCTTCCCTTTCCATGAACTTAAATAAGATGGTTCTCTCAGGTAGTTTGCCTGGGTAGCACCTACATCTCTGGGTGCGGGAGAAGGCTTTCCCGTAATTGCTGGTGATATGTCACGAGAAGTGTCGATTATATTGAGTGACCTTGGTCACACCGACCCTTACACCAGCTGTGATTCCTTTCTTTTGTCGTCTGTCAGGAGAGATACTACAAGAGTGGCCTAGAGGTGGGGCTCCTCTTGGTGACCCATTGACGGCCCCTCTGATAAGTTGGTCACCTAGACAACATCTCTGTCAAGAAGGAACTGGAGAAGTCTCCTCGAGTCTTCTTGGGAGAATGGAAGCGACTCTAAGTCTTGCCACGGGCGCCAACCCAAGTGTCGCTCTACTGGAGTGGCTAGAGTTGCTTTCTGCCCCAGCATATTGGGAGAGAGGTATGATGGCAAAGCTCGGACGCCGCTGGATGGGCTTGGAGAAGTTTGAGCCCTTTGGCCATCGTCTTGCCCCCTGCATCTCCCTTCCTGTTCAGAGGTCTGTCGGGTTTGACTCGGGTGATCTTGACGTCGAGGGCTATGGTGTTGATGAGATCACAGCTCATTGGTGTGGTGTGAAGGGTGCTCCACCGATGAAAAGCCAGCATCTTTTACCCTTATGACGGGCCCAGAGCATCGTTGTTTGTCATTAGCTTTGTCGAGAATAATTTCTTCCATTCCGGTGACACCAAAGGGAGATGCAGTGGTCTTGTGTATCACACGTGCCGATAAATGGATCGTGTTGGCCATTCTGTTCAGCCTAGTCCATGTATGAGGTTGAGGCGGGTCAACACGACCACTCTTCACTGCGATGAGGCCATCCCGGATCAACTTCTTGGCCTGAGTTTTGAAGACATAGCAGTCTTCGATAGAATGACCCAATATGCGGTGGTATGGGCAGAAATTGGGTTCACCAGCCTTCTCGGCATCTTCCGACCCTTTTGGGTCCAACAGTTCGATCAACCCTTGCTTGGAGTAGAGCTCAAAGGGCTTCTTGGTATGCTCCTTTTTAAAGGAGAATGGCATCTACATTCATTCACCGAATGAAGGAGCAGACTGCTTATTCTTTGTCTTCTTCATGGGACTACTTGAACTGACATCCCTGACATTCTCGCTGGTAGGGGAGAATTCGACAGCGTTGATTTCTTTGGCAAATGGCCAATCTCAGACTTGCTTTCCCTTGGTCTGGACATAACCAGGGTTGGCGACGAAGAACATCTCGATCTCAGCCACAGTAGAATTGAGCTGATCGAAACTTCTTATGTTTGTGCCAAGAAGCTTCTCGCTAACTTCTGCCACCAAGACTTTTCGATAGATAGTGATGGCATCTTCTTGCATTGGAGGATGGGTACATCGCATGCTAAGATCGCACCATCACTTGATGAAGTTGAGGGCTACCTCACCTTTCTTTTGCTGGATGGAGCAGAGCTGGGCTAGCGAGACCTTCCTTTCATTTGTCTAAAATCGGTCGAGAAATTTCTTATGTAGATCAGCCCAATCTGCTATGGAATTGGGCTTTAAATGAGAATACCATTGGAAAGCAGCCCTGACAGGATCGTCAAGCGGCGCAGGCAACTATCAAACTATATTAGATATGTCTAAGTGTTTTATGTTAATTGGCCACATGAAATGATATATATTACGTGGGCCTAATATGTGTTTTTTTTAAGAGGTAAGATATATTTCCACAACCATTATGTAAGAGTCTTTTTGGTGTCTTTTAGTCTTCCCATGAGAGTTATGATGGGTAAGAGCTGTTAGGTGTTAGGTGTCATTTTAGGTTTTAATGAGTTGTCTTTTAGTCTTCTCATGGAGTCTATAATAGAGTCTGTAACCCACGTTGAAGAAAGAAAAATATAGAATGAAGAAATTTTAATAGCCATGGCTATGTCGTCCAATTTTTGGAACCCCTGGGTGAGAGGCCCTTATCCGAGCTGAGAGAGCTCATTCCATGGAGGTGGAGTGCGGGAGTTGCGATTGCGTCGTCCCTACAAATGGGTCGAGCGAGAGTCCCCAGTCAGAGTTCTGCATTCTTCCTCCACCACCACCATCGTCATCGTCCATCTCCACCACCACCGCCACCGTCTCCTACTTCAAACCCCGCTACTACTGCAACACAGAAGAATCGAGGAGCGCGGCTGCAAAGTCCCTGAGGTGGGGACGGTTGTGATGCCCCGGCTTAGTCCCTCCCTTCGCCTCTACCCGCCCCGCCACCACAGTCCACCTCCTCCACCGCCGCTCTCCACTCCCTCATCCCACAACCATTCGTTCCCTTTCTGTAGTCTCATTAGTTACATAGGTAACTTACAAATCTCCCCTAATTCTCCCTCAGCCTCTCCCCATCTTGCAGTAGCCCCAGCACCCTCATTCCCCACCTTCGGACACCACAGACCAGAAAAACATAGAAAGATAAGAAAATAGAGTATCACTGCCCTTCCCCACCATACACCCACTTTCCTTCTCTCTCCTGCCATTTTAGATATCTCAATTTAGTCCTAAACCATTCCCACTCTCCCACACCTTCATTCCCCCCTACAACCATCAAAACCCTGCACCTAAGCTTCCTCGGTCGACCATAGCAAAGCAAGGCGAAATAGGGGCTCGTTTGAGCTCGTTGTCCCGTCAGGCTGGGAGGGTGAGTCGACCCACCCGCCTAGGTGAGTCGACCCACCCCTCTCCCAGAACTCCTACACACCTACAGAAAAATTGCCCAGGCCCACCTTCACCCTTGCGTCGACTCCCCTCACCCCTGCGTCGACCCACTCCTCTCCCAGCCTCTTCTGAATTTGTAGAACCCACATACCCCTCTCCCAGCCTCTTCTGAATCTAAAGAACCCACATACCCCCCTCCCAGCCTCTTCTGAACCTACAGAACCCACATACCCCTCTCCCACCCCTTAAACACCCAGTACCCAGCCCCCTTCCCTCTGCTCCCTGCGCAAGCCCCCTTCTCCTCTTGGCCCCTTCTTTCTGCTGTATCCTCTCCACATCCCCCTACAACTCCACACCAAATTTCATCCCCAAACTCCATCATCTTCCCCTCCATCTGAGCCAAAGTTCAGCTTGCTAGTCTACAGTTCCCTGACTACGCATAGGGAGATAGCGAAAGTTCTCCTCGGCGTCATCGACCTCCTGGGACCTCGGATGCGACCCGTGAGCCTGGGAGTTGTCCCCCCGTCTCACATCAAACCCCCATCAGGGAAGTGGCAAACTAGCGGAAGAGATAAAACTCATCCAAGGATAGCTCGCCTATGGCTGTTATGTAATAGGCCAGATGTTCATGAGGGGACCCCTGCCCGTTGAACTTTTGCAATTTCGGGGCTTTACTATACTCCGGGGGGAGCTTCTTGAGCTAATGATGCAGCGGGTATGGTACACTACAGAGGTCCACCGGGGTAACCCCTTCACCGTATTGAGCAAACTTGGCCTCAATAATTCGCTCATTTATTTGCCTTTGCGCTATAAAATTCTTCGATGGTGATGTATTGACTGGTGGAGGATTAGTCTCAATTGGGGATCCTACTATTGCTGGTGCTTGGGCAACTAAAGTTGAGATATTAGCGGCGCTGGGCCTACTCGAGGGAACTTGCCCCTTGGTCGGCGGCCGGACTATGTGATGCGGCTAGGACTCACGCTCCCGCAGCAGCTCTTGGAGGAGAGCATTTAACTGTAGATTATCTTTAAACAAGGCTTCAATTGTGGCCGCCTGCCCTTCACCGTCGAGTCTGGGGTTAGCGACATGTTCGTCAT